>BSQW01000010.1:23013691-23685658 GCA_030161315.1 Eutrema japonicum | reverse complement strand
CACAAGGGTTTTCACAACCTTTAGTGGCGTTTTTTGATCCACCGTCGAAACCATCGATAGATCCAACGAGAGAGAGACCACCAACTCGTTATACCATATCTATCTCCGCATCCACCTAGTGAACAACAAGAGAGAGTGACCGCTAGCTTGTTTTTTCCCATCAATCCATTCTTTAACTCTCGGCTTCAATCTTATATCAAGAAGCATATCCATTCTTTTTCTTAGCTTTACGTTGTTATGGTTTTTGATATTCTTGTTGTCTTTTGTAAAAACTCTCGGAACACCCTAATTGCAGCGAAAATTAACATATTTATAACCCCAAAAAAAGGTAGGGTTTGTCACATATTTTTATTTGCAAATACCCAAAACCTTCTAAAACGGAGCACGGCCCGAAACGCATATATGTCGTTGATATTAGATATAATTTAGCCCAATTAACTTGCGTAGATTTGCAGTTTCGCAAGCCTCGCCAAGACAACGTATTTCCTAGACTTGGAAATTCCAATAAACCACAATTCTGTATCATCAAATTAAACGACACAAAAGAAGAAGTATGACGCAAATTTACTCCAATTTTTTGTGATTCCCGGTTATCTCATTTAGATTGCCTATAATAAACCATGGACCATTCCGAGTTAAATATATTCTAGTTAACCGCTCACATACTTGGTCTTGTAATTTTACCATCGGGTCTCCATAGATAAAAGATAAGAAAACTTTTTTCCCTGAATATTCAGTTTCAATATCAATAACTCGATTACTTGCATATAAAATGGTAACCTTAAAACAATTATTATTATAAAATAAGGCAAGACCGCCACTCCTACCACACGGTTCAACCGTATACAAATTATTAAAACCCAAATGAAACTGAAAATTTTGCATAAAAGGAAATTGTTGGTTCGTTTCCGAGAGAAATAAAAAAATCTGGCCTATGTTTCTTCCATAAATCCCGAAGATAGCTTATTGTCAACTTGTTACCCAACCCCTGAACATTTCAACTCATGACCCTCACCACTTTAATTCAGATTTTGAAGTAGCCCCATCAGTGTTCGGGTTTGATATAACCTTACCAACTCTGCTATGAACTTCACTGAATCGTCCCGAGATCTTTGATGCCACTTTCTTCCTTGGTGACATGATACCTTGCACCAACCTCTTTTTAGAACCAGCACCAATGAAGGTATTCATCGGTTTGACGGTCTTTTTCCTCCGAATATTATTCATCCCACCCCCCTCTATTTCTTTCTTCTCCTTATCATTCTCAGATTTCGGGTGTTCAACCGATCCTTCTTCATTTTCCTTTGTATCGTCATTCATCTAAAAAATCATACCATCCTCAGCTTCTTCTGCCACCATCAACTCAACCCCCTCAATAGAATCCCCCATCGTATCCATATCAGCACCTAAAACCTCTGAGTTCCCTGCATCATGAGGTTCACATCCCGCTACAATTTCAGAGCCAACTATGTGATCCGACGACATACCTTGCATACCCGAAACAGCAGGAATTATCTCCGATGGATTTAAAACTTCAGTGGATACACCATGATTACTTTCCAACTTAATCGAACTGTTTCCATCCTCCTCCAAAAAGAGACCACGACGGGCAGTTTTTCCCACTAATGTAGTTGTCATTTAGACCCCTGTTTTGGACAAAACTGTTGCTATGAAAAGCTTCCATCATTTTCCTCTCATGTTCAGATGTGAATTTCCCCATGTTTGAGGTTTTGAGCTCATTTATTCCCGAAGTAGCCATCGCGAGCCTTTTAGTTATCTCCTTTGGTGGGAGATAACCTGATGTAGAAGAAATTCTTGCGCCTTTTTCTTTTTATCATCTATCCCCTTTCCAAGGACGATAACGATGTTCCTTACCGATGTGATTATAAACCGCTGAATCTCTTATTTCGTGGGCTTTCCCCTTCTTGTTATCCTGGCCCTGATGATGATTCCTGGAAATTCCGGTCTATTGTTGAGCCGAGCTTTCACCCAACCCATGAATCGTCGCATCTTTGTAACTGACCACAGTCAAACCATGTTTTGGATCCTCCGAGTTGTTTTCAGAGCACACTGCCCTTCCATCACGTCTCGGGCACATGGAGTGATCATGGCAGAGACTAAAGCAAACCTGATAATACTCAAATAATCTTTCATACCGCAGCGTGATGAATGTCTCCTCACCGCCATGAAATTCAACCGTAGTCTTGAAGCAAAGTGGCCTGAAACTGTCCAAGACCACTTGTACTCTGCCACCATCGATATCCACCTCCTTCACATCACCTAAAGCCTCTCCAATTCTGCAAAAAATCTGATCCGCCCAGTAATGAAGGGGGATTCCCATCACTCGAACCCATAATTTGATCGCCGACGGATATTTATTGTCCACAATTGGTTCCCAGCGAACAAGCGAAACCATCCAATAAGCAAAATGGAATGACTCCATCTTCAGTATCTCCGTAATATCTTCTTCCCTATCGAATTTGAATTGAAATCTGCCCATTCCCAAATCCGCCGCAGCAACTCTCTCCTCCACATTCAAGATTCTTGGGAGCATGTGGAGCAAAACCTTCATATCCTGCTTTTTGGAATTCATGCATCTCCCAATCAGCATCTTAGAGTAACCCACAATTAGTTCCGACTTATCGAAATGTGGAACCTTAATCTTCAATTTCTGCATGCTCGCTTACATCTTCCTCTCCGTGGCGTCTCTCATGACCAAGTTACTTTGAGACATTGTGTGGAAAAAAAGTAGAGAAACAAGGATCAAAAATTTGAAACAAAAAGGAACTGAAATAATGTGATGGAAACCACTCTTTGCCGCCCTTTTATACCCAAATCCATTTTTTCTTAGGGAGATCTCCAAAATCTCGCCAATAATACTAGTATTGGAAGCAAGTATTGCCAAAATCAATGAGAGCCAGAATCGTGCTATCAAGCTTCCGAGGATCATGCTATCAAGCTGCTGAGAATCGTACCAAAACTGTATCATCAAACTTCCGAGAATCATACATGCAGCGTATATGATCCCATAAATGTAGCAAACCCAAAAACGAATCAAGATTGCACCGTAGATAACGCCAGTTTTGATCCTGAAAATCCCTGAAGTTTTCCTGAAATTTCCGTAGATAACAAATTCCCCTGATATTTCCTGATCATCTGAAGAAACCGAAAGTCGCATATTGTAATATCTGATTTCCTGATTGACTGCGAATCCCTGATTTCAGTATCTGAGACTGACCCGTGCAAGGAAACAACCTCATGAATCCGAGAAAAAATGATCTCTTGGGATTTCCAGAGAGATCATGTTTGGAGAGAAATCGTAAAGATCTGCGATCTCAACCAATCTTTCCATTTTGAAATCATTCCGCTAATCACCGATCCGATCCGCGAGAGCCCGAAATGGGAAATAATGGATCCGAATCTTGGAAATGAAGACATTAATCGACATCCCTCCAAATCCAAATCGAAACTGAAACCAAACCTCCGCCATCCAGAATCTTCGGCCGTCAAAACCATCCACCAGAGAAGAAGGAAACTCCGGCGAGATCCTCAACGAGCCAAGGTCATCCTCATATACCTAGATTCGCCGCCGCCATCGCCTCGTGTGTCTCTGAGTATCTATAAGTTTTATAAGTTTATCGTGGGAATTTTATAACAAAAATTATGTAGTGGGATATTATGTATAATATATACCTTCTCTTTTTGTTGAAGATTCACCCGAAGATATAATCGTTTCTTGGTTTTTGGTGGGTAGATCACTAAACAATTGGGCAAAACAATTAGAAAGTTTTTAGTGTATTGCTGAAGTTGTAAGCTTTCTGTATTTTCAGCATCAACAGTAATATCAGAATCAGCCTGATCATCATCTCCTTCATTGCTTGTATAATCTCAATAGTCATCACCATCTTCTTTTAGAACAAAAATTTTTATATAATAGTATGTTAGTTCCATTCCCTCGTAAAATTGCAACAGACTTGCGAGAACATTGCGATGGATTTCAGAGAGCTCTTGCGCAAATTACGATGACTTTGCTACAGTTTTGCGACATTTTTACGAGGGAAAATTTCCTCTCGCAAATCCGTAGCAAATTTGCGAGGGATACGCGAGGCATGCCTCTTTAGCAAATTTGCTATGGCTTTTCAAGGGTTTTGCGAATGCTTATTTTTGCGATGGCTTTGCGAGGGCATGTAGGTGGAGTTAGGTGGAACACGTTTTAAAGGGAAAGTAATTTTCCATCACAAAAGCGTAGCGAATCCCTCGCAAATTGCTTTTCCCTATCCTATAAATACCGAAACGTGAGTTGAGAGGGTCACAAACAAACACAAACAAACATTCATAAAAACAAAAAAATAGAGAAATAGATTTCGAGTGGTGGGTGTTTAAAAAATATCTTCGGAGCACGAAATATACGCATTGCGATCATGGATGTATAATCAAAGAGACCCAAGGACGGGTGAAGTGATGAAAGAATATCGGGACGGGTTGCGAGCATTCATGTACCAGGTGACAAACCAATCATGTGTGAGTCGTGATGGTAAAATTTTATGTCCATGTAGAAAGTGCAAGAACACCCAATATTTGGAAATTAATAATGTCAAGCGGCATCTATATAATAGAGGATTTAAGCCAAACTATTATATCTGGTTTTCGAATGGTGAAATAAACAAGTTGGTTGCGGGTCTTGAGTTACCATCAGAAATGATTGATGTATGCATTGACAATTGCATGATTTTTTGGAAATATGATGATAAATTGCAGGAATGTCGATTTTCTGGGAAGATGAGATATCAACCAGCTACTGGAAGGACATGCGTCGCATACCAACGTATGTGGTACTTGCCAATCACCGATAGATTGAAACAATTATACCAATCAGAAAGGACATCGGCGGCAATGAGATGGCATGCACAACATACCACAGAGGATGGGGACGCATCGGTCAGATGAAAGGCATGGAAACACTTTTAGATTGTACATTCAGGCTTTGCTAACGACAGCAGTAATGTCTATATTGGCCTATGCATATATTGATTTAGTCCACTTGGTATGTATGGGAGAAAATATTCTCTATGGCCTGTCATATTGACGCCATACAATCTTCCTCCGGATTTGTGCATGCAACATGAATTTTTGTTCATGAGTATTCTAGTGCCAGGTCCTAAGCATCTGAAGCGATCCCTTGATGTATTTCTCCCACCTTTGATTCATGAGGTGAAACAGTTGTGGTATACAGGTGTTCGCACATTCGATTATTCGCAGCAAAGGAACTTCAAGATGCGTGATGTGCTATTGTGGACCATTAATGGCTTCCCGGCATATGGAATGTTATCGGAGTGGACTACGCATGGAAGGTTATCTTGTCCATATAGTCTTGATCAGACATAGGCCTTTCAGCTCAAGCATTGAAGGAAACCATGTTGGTTTGACTATCATCGTCGGTTTCTTCCCATGCAGCATCTGTACCGAAAGAACAAGAAGTTGTTTAGGAAGAACAAGGTTGTGCGTGTCTCCCCCCCCCCCCCCCCCCCCCCCCCCCGCGCATCTATCTTTCAGGGAATGCTTTGGTTGAGCAAATTGATTATTATGGTGCTCAAGAAACATATAAACGTGGGGGAAATTGGCACACTAAGGCAGACAGATTCAACGTTTCTCACAATTGGCACAAAACAAGTATTTTTTTGGGAACTCCCATATTGGAAGGATCTCCTATTACGGCATAACCTTGATGTGATGCACATCATGAATACGATATTGAATGTGCAGGGAAAGGGAAAGAGTAAAGACAATATGAAATCAAGGTTGGACTTGGCAGAAATATGCGTAGGAAGCGAGTTGCATATTACACGGGACGAAAAATTACCGATTCCGACTTTTTGATTGTCTGGGGATGCGAAACGGGTGTTGTTTGACTGGGTTGGTTCAGAAGTAAATTTTCCTGATAAATTCTTAAGATTTATAGAGCAAGCCAATAAATTTGCTGGTATGAAGAGCCACGATTGCCATGTATTCATGGAGCGACTATACCATTTGCATTAATCGAGCTCTTACCGACACCGGTTCACGAAGCAATTGAAGGTAAACAAGTATTCAAATATTTATATTAATAATATTTATAATTAAATATTATTATTTTCTTATTTAATTAATTATATTATTGGTACGCATTGGGGCATTTTTCAGGGATTTATGCACCTGAACACTGACAGAGGACGGCATAGCGCAGTTACTCAATAATATCCATGTTTTGATCTGTAATTTGGAAAAAATATTTCCACCTTCATTTTTTGACGTGATGGAACATCTCCCAATCTACCTACCACATGAAGCAGCTTTTGGGGAGCCCGTGCAATTCCGATGGATGTACCCGTTCTAACGATTCATGGAACATCTGAAAGGAAATGCCAAAAATCTTGCAAGAGTGGAGGGTTCGATCGTTGCTGATAGTTTGACAATATTTATAATATAGAGATGCTTTTATTTTTTAGGTCGCTCCCCGCAAAAAAAAGAGAATTTACGGAGCCGGTTCGTTGCAATCGTAGATTGAAGCTCCTACTACTCCGGCTTCATCTCGATCCCAACTCGATATGCATCAGATCATAACATCTCAGGCCCATAGCATATCACCTCAGGCCGAGTTGATAGCGAACCAGAACGAGAAATTAAATTCCTATGATGCCTTCATGAACTACTTTGCTGAGAAGGATTAGGCTTTCACATTTATGCTTCGCCGAAGCCATAACCCTTTGGGAACCGACCCATCTTCGGGAACCGGAACTAGAACCGGAACCGGTCCGTTAGAAACATTTTAATTCTTTTTTTTAGTTTATAACAATTATGTATTTTTTTTATAAAACATAGTATTTTAAATTTCTATTTAAATTTCAAATTTTATTTTTATTTTATAATTAAATTAAATTATAAATTATTATTAATAAAAAAATTGTACAATTTGCGAGGGATTTGCGAGGATCCGTAGAAATTCCCTTGCGAATATTTGTATGAGATTTGCGACGACAAGAAAATGACCCATCTTCAGGAACCGAAACCGAAACCGGAACCGGAACTGGAACTGCAACCGGAAACGGAAACGGAACCGGTCCGTCAGAAATATTTTAATTTCGTTTTTTATTTTAGAACAATTATGTATTATGTTTTTTGAAAACATAATATTTTAAATTTTTATTTAAATTTCAAATTTTATTTTATATTTTTTTTAATTAAATTAAATTATAAATTATTATTAATAAAAAATTGTACAATTTGTGAGGGGTTTGCGAGGATTTGTAGCAATTAGAGGGATTTGGGAGGATCTGTAGCAATTCCCTCGCAAATTTGCGATGAAAATATTCCCTCACAAATATCCGACGGCAACATTCCCTCACAAATTTCCGACGGATAAATTTCCTCGCAAATTTGCGATGGAAACCTTCCCTCGCAAATTTGCGACATACACATTCCTTCGTAAAATTTGCGACGGAAACCTTCTCTAGCAAAATTGCGATGGACGCATTCCCTCGCAAATTTGTGACGGACACATTCCCTCACACATTTGCGACAGACACATTCCCTCGCAAATTTACGAAGGAAACTTTCCCTCGCAAATTTTGCGACGGACTTGCAAGGCGATTTGATTTGCCACGAGTGATTTATGACGGATTGATGGTCCTCGCAATTCTGTCACTATACCTGATTTGCGACGGAATTGCTACGGATTTTACCATCACAAATCGCTTATTTTCTTGTAGTGACATCCACAACAAACTGACCCAATAACAAAATAGAAAGACAAACGTCCCTAATAGAAAGCGTAGAAATTTCTGATTAGGATTCAGATTTTTGGCATGAAAGGATGCAAAGCTAAATATTTGGATATAAATATGGGTAAATTAACTCAGAATTTTGTAGTTTAAACGTTAGCATGTGGGTATCTTTTCCATTCACAGAAACAACTTCGACATGACTCACTTCTACAATTTGGCTGATGACATATGTAATAGAAATTTGTAATCCCATTAGTAAAGAGTCACATTTGGACAATTATACATAGTAATATAAATGATATTAAATCATATAACTCACCAATCAAGTAGTCAGGATTCAGAGTATCAGAAAGAATGTCATTGTAATTGACTGGCTCAAAACCATTCAATTCATTGGGTAATTGTTCGCAACTTCTTACATTTGTGGTAGTAAGAAACCCAAACTTGTAGGGATGACTGGTCGTTCGGTACCTACCATATGAATGGTTCAATGAAAAGTGAATGAGTATCATTGAACCATCGGGTGTTAAGAAAGGCTCGAACCAATTGACCAGCTTCTTTTTCATTGTAGCACTGATTTTGTCTCCCTATAAAATAATGTTTATAAGTCAGATATCAACAAAAAATCAGAAGATATAAATGATATGATTAAAGTTACAAAGACGACAAAAGACACCTTTGAATCGATTAGCACCATTTTAATCTTTTTCTACCGGCCGTAGAGTATTGTTTCCAAAGTTAAATTGCTTATCTTCCACATACTCTTGAAAGGTTTCAAGTCAGAGACTGAACTGAAAGAGACCATGTGAGATAAATGTTAAATTGCTTATGAAAAGTAAATGGTGTTGTGTTAGTGGTGAATAAAATGTTAAGGTAATGTGATATAGTGTTAAATAGTGCTCAAAGTAAGGGTTTCCCACTTATTAAGAAAGTTAGACATTTGAATTTGAAATAAAATTTTAAATCAATCATAGCTGAAAAAAAAATGTGTATTTAGTTTCAATGAACATTACTTTTTTCAAAAATCATTATTCCTTGAATATCTCTATTTCCATGAAATTTATCTTTGATCAAAATTTAATTGATCTACGTAGTTATGGAAAATCCCATAACCTTGATTTAATACACATAATTAGCTCTTAAATTATAACAAAGGGAACGCGATAAAACCCTAGAAGGCGACCGCCGCCAAGCTTAGCTGCGCAAGGATGGGTCGGCACCACCGCCGCATCGCCTCCCAGGCCTCCTCCTGAGCTTCGTCCCTTCCTCGTGGGTTCCCGCCGGACCTCCGCCGCCGCCGTTGAAGCCTTCCCGCCCTTGTCTCTCAAGGTCCAGTACGAAGACCAAGACAGTGGTTCTAGTCCAGATCTGATCCAATGGACTTCTGCCTCCACCTGCTTTCCGCCGTTTCCCCCTCCTGAGCACCACTTGAAGCATCTCGGAGATTTAGCGAAGGACTCCTCTAACCGTTGGGTGAAGCCCTTTTTCCCTTTTGTCGGTTTTGGTTCCACGATCGCCGGCGGGATCTATCTGCTCTACGACGACGAACCGCTCTAGCTCTGATGGAATCTTCTAGCCCAATGCTAAGATCTTTGTTTTTATTCTTTTTTGGAAATTTTGAAGTGCTCCTGGTCTGGCTGCGATTGTCTCTAGGATTTTCACAAAGCAAGGGACTTCTCTTCTTTTTTCTGTTGCGATTGATGCTATGTGTGAGGTTTCTAATGCTCTGTTCTTTCGTCTGATTATGCTCTGTCTTATTGCTGTTTCTAGCTTTTGCTACGATTTGGAATTCTCGTTTTAGTCTAGCGTTTTTGCTAAGGTATTGGATCTGCGATATATTTGTACGTGTTGCGAATCTATTGCATGGTGGCTTTGGGTTTTGGCTAGTGTGAATCCCTTATCCACGAATTCAATTTGAACAATGAATAACCTTGCTGATCCCAAAGAGACAACGTCTTCACTACTCTTTCGTATTGAGGTGTATTTTTCTGTTTTAAGTAAGAATATATGAGTACAATCGCCTGGAATTGTCAAGGGGCGGGAGCCTACTTGACGAAACAGCACCTGCGGAAATTGCATCGCTGTTTTTCTCCTAGTTTTCTTTTTCTTTCAGAAACATAAAAAAAAAAAATTTCTTTTATGCAAGACTTTCAGATTGATTTTGGTTATAATAAATTGTTCACCGTGGAACCGGAAGGTAGAAGAGGTGGCCTGGCACTTTTTTATATGGATTCTTTTGAGGTTACAATTTTGTTTTCAACTAATCGTATGATTGACATTGAAGCTATGGTCGATGGAAAAAGGTGTTTATGACCTTTGTGTATGGTGATCCGGTTGTTAAGTACCGTGAAAATGTATGGGAACGTTTAACTAGGATGAGCATTTTGAGGATGGGCGCATGGTTTATGATCGGAGATTTCAAAGAGATTACATGTAATCACGAGAAGAAAGGCGGTCGTAAACGACTTGAAGCATCGTTCTTACCCTTTAAAACCATGCTCTCAAACTGTGGTATGATTGAATTCCCGTATAAGGGTAACTCCTTCTCTTGGCCCAGTTTCAGAAAATTTAGAAGAGTCCAATGCCGACTTGATAGAGCTATAGGTAATGAGGAATGGCATCATCTTTTTTCCCACACTGATGTGGAGTACTTAAAGTTATGGGGGTCAGACCATCGGAAAATTTTGGCTAGAATCCAATCAAAACCGGGTAGAGTTCATAAGGGTTTTAAATTTGACAAACGCTGGTTAGGCAAAGCTGGACTCAACGATACTATTGCAGAGGGCTGGGGAGCTTCCGACGATACTAATCCAAGATATTTCCACTCAAAAATAGGAAGTTGTCGGAAAGCGATATCTAGATGGAAGAGATTGAATGCATCGAATGCAGCCAAGAAAATCGAGGATATTAAACGTATACTTGAACAAGCCCAAACAGACGACTCCTTCCCAAGTGAAGAGATCCTAAATCTAAAATAGGAATTATGTGCTGCTTTCCGCAAAGAAGAATTATATTGGAAGCAAAAAAGCCGAGTTATTTGGATAAAGGAAGGAGATCGTAACACGAAATTTTTCCATGGGAAAAATAAACATCGACGGGCGCGAAAAAGAATCACAAAGAATAAAAAAACCCGATGGATCTTGGGCAGAAGACGAAGACGATATAGAGAAGGTAGCCACAAAATAATTCCAGAACCTTTTCACGTCGTCACAGCCTAATGATTTTGAGGAAGCCCTCTGGTATGTTACCGCGCAAGTTTCCCCAGAGATTAATGCTTCTCTCACCCAGCCTCCAACAGACGAGGAGATTAAAAAGGCCGTTTTTGAGATAAATCCAGAAAAAGTGCCCAGACCGATGGGATGACGGGCTTATTCTACCAGAAGTTCTGGGAAGTGACAGCGAAAGACATCATCACGATGGTAAAAGACTTCTTTGTCATGGGAAGTTTTGACGATCGCCTCAATCAAACTAATATCTGTTTAATCCCAAAAACAGAGAGGCCGAGAGAGATGACGGAGTTCAGACCCATAAGCCTATGTAACGTTAGTTATAAGATCATTTTCCAAAATTTTGTGTAAATGACTAAAGCGTTTCCTCCCAAAGCTAGTCTCGGAGACTCAATCAGCCTTTGTGGCTAGACGTCTGATTACAAATAATATACTGGTAGCTCAGGAAATTTTCCATGCCTTACGAACGAACCCTATTTGCAAATCAAAATTTGTGGCAATAAAAACAGATATGAGTAAGGCATATGATAGGGTGGAATGGAGCTTCTTGGAAGCTCTAATGCTAAAGATGGGCTTCGGTGAGAACTGGGTTTCATGGATCCAATGGTGTATGTGTTCGGTTTCATACGAAGTCCTCCTGAATGGAGAACCGAAAGGAAATATAAGCCCATCTCGGGGTCTTTGTCAAGGAGACCCCCTTTCACCCTTCCTATTTATCATCCTTACTGAAGCCCTTATCGCTCAGTTCCGAGGAGCGGAAGCAGAAGGGCGTATAACGGGACTATAAATAGCGCAAGCAAGCCTGGCGGTTTGCCATCTCCTGTTTGCGGATGATAGTCTTTTCTTCTGTAAAGCAGATGTCCTGCAATGTGAAGAGTTGATGAAGATTATAAATTTCTATGGACGAGCTTCGGGACAGCGGCTAAATGTCTCAAAATCGTCCATCCTATTCGGAAGGAAAGTGGCCCCCGATGTCAAGACCGAACTTAAAAGGACACTAGGTATTTCAAAGGAATGCGGTATGGGTATGTATCTTGGTCTCCCCCCGAAAGGATCTGTGGCTCGAAGAAACAAGCCTTCGCCTTTGTTCAAGAACGTCTAAATAGTCGTATTAATTCCTGGTAAGCAAAGTTCCTATCAAAAGGGGGAAAGGAAGTCCTTATCAAATCGGTTGCTCAAGTTCTCCCGACCTAAGTTATGTCATGTTTCCTTCTACCCCAGGAAATTATTAATAAACTTAAAGGTTCTATCTCGAAATTCTGGTGGAGTACCAAACAAAATAATCGGGGCCTACATTGGATAGCATGGGACAAAATATGCCTCCCATTAATAAAGGCGGTCTAGGATTTCGTGATCTAAAGAACTTTAATATCGCACTCCTTGCGAATCAATTATGGCGTCTTATCCAATTTTCATCATCACTCCTCGCCCGAGTTCTAAAAGGGAGGTATTTTCGATACTCAACCCCGATAGAAGTGGGAAAAGCAAATTCCCCATCTTATGGGTGGCGAAGCATAATGGCTTCTCGTAATCTCCTCCAAGCCGGTGTAAAGAAATCGATAGGATCAGGTTTTAATACGAAAGTATGGCAGGACAATTGGATTCCAGTAATTCCTTCTAGACCAGCCTTAGATAATGGCGTCTACCAAGACCCGCTTCTCTATGTTGGACACCTGATCGATAAGAATACTAAGGAATGGAGATTGGAGACTTTGCAGAACATAATCGCTCCTGGGGACATCCCGTTAATACGGAGTATTAAACCGAGTCGAGGCTACAAGTCGGATGTTTTCTGCTAGAATCATACCAAGTATGGCATCTATTCGGTAAAATCAGGTTATTGATAGTAGGATTTTTACTAATCAATTACTCAAATCCCACTCATGTCATTGTGGTATTTAAGATATCGAACGAAGGAGGTGAGAGGCTAACACAATAAGAATCCAAGAAATTATATAAGCTAAGCAAATAAAGTGGTTTTAATCTAGCAACCTAATGGTTCAAATTAAAACAAACAAATAAGAACAAGACACTAAAAGAGGTTAAGACAATGATTAAAGGAGGATCGTTGGGCAAGGCAATTGATTTGGGGGAATCCAAGCTAATAAATGATGTCTAAACAATCATATAAGTGCATTTCCTTAAGCCTAGAACACTAATCAAGATTAATCTAATCTCTTAGCACTAATCATTTCACTAATCACAAATTCAAGAACAAACTCTCATTTGTGAAAATATAATTAGAAAACATTAAACACAAGTTCCATTAACTAAAATTCACCATAGACATTCACTCTCATGAGCCAGGTATGAAAATATCTTATTTAGCTCAAGAGGCATTTCATCAAACACTTGGTATGCATGAAATGCCTTTAGCTCTAGATTAACTTTCTCAAGTATAATCTAGCATTAAAACCTCTACATAAGAAAGGAAACAAGTTAATTAAGCCTTAGACATCAAGAATCAACCTAGAATTCCCCTAATCTACCAAACCCAAATGATCCAAGAAGGTTCTACTCACTAATCATGAGGAACACACCAAATCTTGTGAAAGAGGTGGTGTTAATCATGATTAGACATTAGAAAGATGAAAATTAAAGAAATAACACAAGAATTAAACTCAAACTTTCATAAATCAAAAGATCCTTGGGAAAAATCCCAAAAACCCTAAAAATAGAGGTTTTTGTTCTTGAGAGAACAAGAGAGAAAAGCATAAAAATGAGATAAAAATGAGATAGATCTAAAAATCAGATCTCTAAAATATAAAAAGGTGTTTGCTGAGTTGGGTCGGACCCGGGTAAACCCGGGACAATCCGGGTATTGACCCGGCCAAAACTTGGATACCTCTCCAGTGAATCGATCACAACGTATGCACCTGATATCCGAATGGCCTCAATTCAACTCAAGAGGACAGCCAAATAAATTATCTACAACTTCTATGATGAAAGCAGAAGCTGAATCTGAGTGGAAACTCTTTGTCTGGGTTGATCTTTCAGACGTCGTATTTGGAGCAGAACTCGTTTGGATGCCAGACAGATACGTCCTTCCTATATTTGCCATATCTCTTGAACGGCCGACCTGAATGACATGAAACCACCACTAAACGAACGTCAGCTCGATTTTCTATGACTTTCATGAAGATCTCAGATTAAACTGGGCATGGGAAGGTCTTCATTTGGCTTGATCTTTGAGTCACTTAGGCTGGTATCTTGGATGTTAACCGTGTGGATCATGGTCGGTTGAGACTGCATGGTTTGGACCGAGCACCATCTGGTCGGTTGAGATATTGTCTTTGGGTCGGTTTCTTTTCCTGACCCAAGACCGACCCAATTGAACCGAGTGCGTGGTGGTCGGTTGAGATGAGCCACATGAAACTGCGACAACTATCGAACCGTATATTAGAATGGCCTGATTCAAAGTTCCCAGGAAAGCTAACACACTCCTCTAAAACTTTCATGAATGTCTTCCAAGATGATTCAGATTGGAGGACCTCCGTCCAGCTACATCTTTCTGGTGTATCGGATGGACCTTGCACTCTACTTTGGTCCAACTCTCCAAATATGCCCAAACTGCCTCCAATCACCTAGAAAGTACTCCAAAACATGCAAGAACTCACTAGACCTAATGCAATATGTCTTAATCACTAAATGAGACCTAAATGCAAGACAAAACCATGATTCTGCATGTAAATGACACAAAACTCTAAGTGAGATGCATGCTAAAACATGCAATATATGAGTATATCAATTCCCCCAAACTTCAACATTTGCTTGTCCTCAAGCAAACAAGAATAAAGAAAGGGAGAAGACTAAAAATGGGAGCTCAAATCCAAACGTGCCATAAAAAGAATTCAACTCAATGTCCAAGTTACTAGCTCTAAGATGCGATCAAACAAGTCTACTAAAAAAGAGCTAGTCATATCCTTCCATATACGAATCAAATTCAAGCCTCAACCTACACAAGTATTCATGTCATCCAATCCTTTAACATTCATTAATCGTTTCAAGTGAATCATGCTTTTGCAAGGCAAGTGAATCTATTTGGCTAGGGTGAAGGCCTTGAGATAAAGATGATCTCAAATGTATGGGATTACTCTAATGCAAGGGATCTCTCAATGAATGAGCAAGCTTTAGCAAAATGCTAAGAGTAAAAGGATATCTATGCATACAAGGATAGACTCACATCTACCCAATGCCTAAATCATCTCTAACCCTAGCATATCTACCCATGAAGTCTTCATCTTAAGCTACCCTTTTCTCACTTGGCCTTTTTACCGTCATGTCCCATACTTGAACTCCTTCTTCCACTTCATCCTTTCTCACTTGGGAAATTTCTTCTTCTCCATTGAATCTTGTGGTCTCGTGCTTCTTTTTGTTGTTTCTTTAGCTCTTGTTTCTTTTTTTTTCTTTGCCTTGCCTCATCATTTACCAATTGATGCCTTAGCCAATTTTTGGCTTTTTTCCTTTGTTTCTATGAGGCTATAACTATCACTAAGAGCTATTCTTGATAACTTGCACTAACCACATCACAATATTGCATTCCCCTTTCACCTTCACTTCCTTCTTTTGAACTCACTTCCTTCTTATCCACAATCCCATTAGTCACACCATTTCGTTCACACCAAACCCAAAACTTCCCTTTCCCACGAGCCTAACCTAGTCTAGCCTTTGATGTTCGGCTAGATCTACATACAAACCTATCCTGGTCGCCCTAAACTCAACACTTTTTGCCAAGCTTACTCGAAAATTAAGCCTCACATACGCACACTAATGATTTTGGCTTGAACGGAGGGTAGGTTAAAGGTATGGTAAACCGTTCCAATGATGGGAATCGGCTACTTGGACTAGATATGGTTCATCATTGATTTCAACACGAGATCAAAAGCATCAAACAACAAGCAACGAGGGCATTGAATCAAGCTCTAAAAATGATACTTTACAAGGATAATCTATCATTGATCCTAATGCTCATGCAAAGCTACCTAATAGGATATGCATCTAGACTCAATCCTAGATATGAAATGCAAACAATTTCAAAAAATTTCAAAATTATTGAAAATGCATGATATGCATGAGACTCAAGATGTGCAAAAGGCAAAATACGATCACCAAAAACAAAGTTAGATAACACACAAACCCTCCGCCAAACTTAAATTACACAGTCCCTTGTGTAAGAGAAGCTTAAGAGAGAGCTAAACAATGCATGAAAGAAAGAAAGAAGATACTATTCTAAATGCTATGTACAAAGTTTGGAGTATTACCTTGGAAATGAATGGAGGGAACGAGAGTGATCACATAGTTCCTACACACCTTTGTCCTTTAGTCCATGACCATTAAACCATCAAGAACCTTGCAACCACTTGACAAAATATCAAAAAGAACAAGAAAACATAGAAAGACATGAAAAGAAATTATGTACAATGATAAGTTTGGGGTGTCTCCCAAGAACACTTTGTTTAAAGTCACTAAGTTTGACTTTGGTTACACTTTTAGGCGGGTGAGAGGGGAGTGTGAGCACTCCATGGTAGATCTTTGAGCTCGACCTTGATCATCTTGCTCATTACCTCTTCAAGACCGGCTTCCCAATTTTCCTTAGGCTCGAGTGTGAGAATCGCCTTGACCGAGGCAAAGGGTTTAGATCGGCCTTTGCATTTGATCTTGTACTCAATCACTCCATCCTTGTGCTTCCATGGAGTGATAGTCATCATAGAAGGTTGGCTTGGCTCGGACCTATACCCATCAAGCTTGCTTGGTTCATTCTTAGCAAAGGCAAAAGGGTGATGCGTGTCTTGTTTCTTCATTTTGGCTTTAGTGCCTTCACTCTTCTCTTGCTTCTTTTTAGTCTCACTCACGCCCTTCATTGTGGTGGGAGGAGGAGATTCTAAGCTAGCTCTATCAATTTCCAAAGTTTCATCACCATTACCATAACCAAAAGCTCTTTCTCCACAAGATCCCTTCTTCTCAAAACTATCCTTTGGGGGTGAAACCACATCCATTGTTGCAAAACTACCCACATGCTCAACTCTTGGAGCTTCAACCTCATCATCCTTGTAAACCATCACCTCTTTAGCATCGACCTTAGAAGCGTAGAAAATGTTAGAGATCTCATCAATTGCCTTTTCATGCTCATCAATGGTCATCAATACCACGGCTTGTTCCTCAACCTTCTCCTTGCTAGCAACCATCGATTCTTTGTATTGAGAGTCATGGAGGACTTCCTCAATCTCTATTAGAGACTCCTCATTCTCATCAATCAAATGGTGCATCCACTTGGCTCTCCTTACATTTTCCTTCGAGATTCTCCATGGGTTTACTAGAAAGGGAACGTCATAGAGCATTTTGTTGATCTAAATGCATGATCCTAGAAGATAGGGTTTCAAATTTTTGGTGTAAATCATCATAAGAGCAGTCAACCTTGTCATGAATCTCGGCCACCATCTTATTCAACTCATTCGCTCTATTAGCTTGCCCGATTAGGAGTTGTTGAAGCATGCCTTTCATTTCAAGGTCTTGTTGTATACCCAAATCCACATTATCCTCCTCAAACCGTGTAGTGGAATCAAAATCTCCATCAAAGTGAGCGGATTTTAGAGAGGCATTGATGAGCTTG
Source organism: Eutrema japonicum (assembly GCA_030161315.1). Lineage (NCBI taxonomy): Eukaryota > Viridiplantae > Streptophyta > Magnoliopsida > Brassicales > Brassicaceae > Eutrema > Eutrema japonicum. The sequence continues at coordinate 23,668,061 of BSQW01000010.1, read as the reverse complement.
TCTATCAATGTGGATTGCTTGTCCCCTCTTTCGTTTAGAGCCTTCATTTCCTTAGTTCTCCTTTGCTCCTCATTATCACTCGTGGTCCTTGTAGCCCGAGCATACTCATCACCATAGTTCTCTTCTCTTTGGGCAAAGTTCTCCACTAGTAGCTCTACTTGTTCCAAGGTGAGGTTTGTAAAACGCCCATTGGTAGCCCAATCCAAGGTCCATTTGTGCTCTTGATCAAATCCCAAATAGAAGATGCTAAGGATGGCTTCCTTCTTGAACCCATGATGGGGAAAATCTCGAGTATATCCTTTAAGTCATTCCCATGCCTTATGAAAGCTTTCATGCATGCTTTGCTTGAAATTTGAGATGTCCCTTCTAGTTTGGACCGTTCTTTGTGTGGAGTAGAACTTGTTGAGAAAAATCTCCTTACAATCATCCCAAGAATTTACCAAGTGAGATGGCAACATTCTCTCCCATTGGCTTGCTTTTCCTCCAAGAGAAAACGGCAACAAGATGAGCTTGATGCTATCATGGGGTACTCCTCCGGTTCTAAACGTGTCACACAACCTCTCAAAGGAATCCCAGTGATCATAAGGGTTCTCCACTTCCGTCCCCAAGAACCTAGACTCTTGAATCAACCTAACCAAGCTTGCTCTGATTTCATAGGCTTTGGCTTCAATTGGAGGAGGGTGGATTCCATACCTCAATCCACGATAACAAGGAGTATCAAAACTTCCAACCGTTGGCTTGTCCCTTTGAGCTTGGGTCGGACTTGATGCCAACACTTGAGATCGTGGTATTTCTTGAAGTTGTGGCATTTGTTGAGGTTTTGGAGCTTGAGAAATGTTGCATTGTTCATCCATCTCTTGAGGTTGTAGAACTTCAAGAAAGTCTTTTTGATTGACCACCTCAAACACCTAAATTGATCTTGTCTTCCCATTTCTCTTCTTTCGATTTTGGTACCTTTGAAAGCACAATAGAACTAAGGAAGAAAAGTTAGTAACAATAACTAAAAGAAAATTCATCATGTCCACAAGATGCATGCACTTAGCTATATGCATTAACATAGTGTAAACAAAAGCCTAGTCTTATTAAGAATCTAAATCCTAATGGCTAACGCTAAACCTCTCCGGCAACGGCGCCAAATTGATAGTAGGATTTTTACTAATCAATTACTCAAATCCCACTCATGTCATTGTGGTATTTAAGATATCGAACCAAGGAGGTGAGAGGCTAACACAATAGGAATCCAAGAAACTATACAAGCTAAGCAAATCAAATTGTTTTAATCTAGCAACCTAATGGTTCAAATTAAAACAAACAAACAAGAACAAGACACTAAAATATGTTAAGCAAATGATTAAAGGAGGATCTTTGGGCAATGCAATTGATTTGGGAGAATCCAAGCTAATAATTGATGTCTAAACAATCATATAAGTGCACTTCCTTAAGCCTAGAACACTAATCAAGATTAATCTAATCTCTTAGCACTAATAAATTTACTAATTACAAATTCAAGAACAAACTCTCATTTGTGAAAAATGTAATTAGAAAACATTAAACACAAGTTCCATTAACTAAAATTCACCCTTGACATTCACTCTCATGAGCTAGGTATGAAAATATCTTATTTAGCTCAAGAGACATTTCATCAAACACTTGGTGTTCATGAAATGCCCTTAGCTCTAGATTAGCTTTCTCAAGTATAATCTAGCATTAAAACCTCTAAATAAGAAAGGAAACAAGTTAATTAAGCCCTAGACATCAAGAATCAACCTAGAATTTCCCTAATCTACCAAACCCAAATGATCAAAGAAGGTTCTACTCACTAATCATGAGGAACACACCAAATCTTGTGAAAGAGGTGGTGTTAATCATGATTAGAGATTAAAAAGATGAAAGATTAAAGAAATAACACAAGAATTAAACTCAAACTTTCATAAATCAAAATATCATTGGGAAAAATCCCAAAAACCATAAAATAGAGGTTTTTGTTCTTGAGAGAAAAAGCATAAAAATGAGATAAAAATGAGATAGATCTAAAAATCAGATCTCTAAAATATAAAAAGGTGTTTGCTGAGTTGGGTCGGACCCGGGTCAACCCGGGACAAACCGGGTATTGACCGGGCCGAAACTTGGATATGTCTCCATTAAATCGATCATAACTTCTGCACCTAACATCCGAATGGCCTCAATTCAACTACAGAGAACAGCCAACTCAATTATCTACAACTTCTATGAAGAAAGAAGAAGCTGAATCTGAGTGGAAACCCTTCGTCTGGGTTGATCTTTCAGACGTCGTATTTGGAGCAGAACTCGTCTGGATGTCAGACAGACACATCCTTGCTATATTTGCCATATCTCTTGAACGGCTAATCTGAATGATATGAAACCACCACTAAACGAACGTCAGCTCGATTTTCTATGACCTTTATGAAGACCTCAGATTAAACTGGGCACGGGAAGGTCTTCATTTGGCTTGATCTTTGAGTCACTTTGGCTGGTATCTTGGATGTTAACCGTGTGGATCATGGCCGGTTGAGACTGCGTGGTTTGGACCGAGCACCATCTGGTCGGTTGAGATAGTGTCTTTGGGTCAGTTGCTTTTCCTGACCCAAGACAGACCCAATTGAACCGAGTGGGTGGTGGTCGGTTGAATCGAGCCACATGTTTTCTCGGCCAATCAAGTAGTCAGGATTCAGAGTATCAGAAAGAATGTCATTGTAATTGACTGGCTCAAAACCATTCAATTCATTGGGTAATTGTTCGCAACTTCTTACATTTGTGGTAGTAAGAAACCCAAACTTGTAGGGATGACTGGTCGTTCGGTACCTACCATATGAATGGTTCAATGAAAAGTGAATGAGTATCATTGAACCATCGGGTGTTAAGAAAGGCTCGAACCAATTGACCAGCTTCTTTTTCATTGTAGCACTGATTTTGTCTCCCTATAAAATAATGTTTTTAAGTCAGATATCAACAAAAAATCAGAAGATATAAATGATATGATTAAAGTTACAAAGACGACAAAAGACACCTTTGAATCGATTAGCACCATTTTAATCGTTTTTCTATCGGCCGTAGAGTATTGTTTCCAAAGTTAAATTGCTTATCTTCCACATACTCTTGAAAGGTTTCAAGTCAGAGACTGAACTGAAAGAGGCCATGTGAGATAAATGTTAAATTGCTTATGAAAAGTAAATGGTGTTGTGTGAGTGGTGAATAAAATGTTAAGGTAATGTGATATAGTGTTAAATAGTGCTCAAAGTAAGGGTTTCCCACTTATTAAGAAAGTTAGACATTTGAATTTGAAATAAAATTTTAAATCAGTCATAGCTGAAAAAAAATTTGTATTTAGTTTCCATGAACATTACTTTATTCAAAAATCATTATTCCTTGAATATCGCTATTTCCATGAAATTTATCTTTGACGAAAATTTAATTGATCTACGTAGTTATGAAAAATTCCATAACCTTGATTTAATACACATAATTAGCTCCTAAATTATAACAAAGGGAACGCGATAAAACCCTAGAAGGCGACCGCCGCCAAGCTTAGCTGCGCAAAGATGGGTCGGCACCACCGCCGCGTCGCCTCCCAGACCTCCTCCTTAGCTTTTTACCTACCTCCTGGGTTCCCACCGGACCTCCGCCGCCGTTGAAGCCTTCCCGCCCTTTTCTCTCAAGCTCCAGTACGAAGACCAAGACAGCGGTTATAGTCCAGATCTGATCCAATGGACTTCTGCCTCCGACTGCTTTCCGCCGTTTCCCCCTCCTGAGCACCACTTGAAGCGTCTCGGAGATTTAGCGAAGGACTCCTCTAGCCGTTGGGTGAAGCCCCTTTGCCATTCTGTCGGTTTTGGTTCCACGATCGCCGGCGGGATCTATCTGCTCTCCGACGATGAACCGCTCTAGCTCTGATGGAATCTTCTAGCCCAGTGCTAAGATCTTTCTTTATTTTTTTGGAAATTTTGAAGTGCTCCTGGTCTGGCTGCGATTGTCTCTAGGATTTTCACAAAGCAAGGGACTTCTCTTCTTTTCTCTGTTGCGATTGATGCTATGTGTGAGGTTTCTAATGCTCTGTTCTTTCGTCTGATTATGCTCTGTCTTATTGTTGTTTCTAGCTTTTGCTACGGTTTGGAATTCTTGTTTTAGTCTAGTGTTTTTGCTAAGGTATTGGAACTGCGAATCTATTGCATGGTGGCTTTGGGTTTTGGCTCGTGTGAATCCCTTATCCACGAATTCAATTTGAACAATGAATAACCTTGCTGATCCCAAAGAGACAGCTTCTTCACTACTCTCTCGTATTGAGGTGTATTTTTGTGTTTTAAGTAAGAATATATGAGTACAATCGCCTGGAATTGTCAAGGGGCGGGAGCCTACTTGACGAAACAGCACCTGCGGGAATTGCATCGCTGTTTTTCTCCTAGTTTTCTTTTTCTTTCAGAAACAAAATATTCTTTTTCTTTTATGCAAGGCTTTCAGATTGATTTTGGTTATAATAAATTGTTCACCGTGGAACCGGAAGGTAGAAGAGGTGGCCTGGCACTTTTTTATATGGATTCTTTTGAGGTTACAATTTTGTTTTCAAATAATCGTATGATTGACATTGAAGCTATGGTCGGTGGAAAAAATGTGTTTATGACCTTTGTGTATGGTAATCCGGTTGTTAAGTACCGTGAAAATGTATGGGAACGTTTAACTAGGATGAGCCTTTTGAGGACGGGAGCATGGTTTATGATCGGAGATTTCAATGAGATTACATGTAATCACGAGAAGAAAGGCGGTCGTAAACGACTTGAAGCATCGTTCTTACCCTTTAAAACCATGCTCTCAAACTGTGGTATGATTGAATTCCCGTATAAGGGTAACTCCTTCTCTTGGCCCGGTTTCAGAAAATTCAGAAGAGTCCAATGCCGACTAGATAGAGCTATAGGTAATGAGGAATGGCATCATCTTTTTTCCCACACTGATGTGGAGTACTTAAGGTTATTTGGGTCAGACCATCGGCAAATTTTGGCTAGAATCCAATTTCATAAGGGTTTTAAATTTGACAAACGCTGGTTAGGCAAAGCTAGACTCAACGATACTATTGCAGAGGGTTGGGGAGCTTTCGACGATACTAATCCAAGAGATTTCCACTCAAAAATCGGAAGTTGTCGGAAAGCGATATCTAGATGGAAGAGATTGAATCCATCGAATGCAGCCAAGAAAATCGAGGATATTAAATGTATACTTGAACAAGCCCAGAATGGGAATTATGTGCTGCTTTCCGCGAAGAAGAATTATATTGGAAGCAAAAAAGCTGAGTTATTTGGCTAAAGGAAGGATATCGTAACACGAATTTTTTCCATGGGACAACTAAAATCGACGGGCGCGAAACAGAATCACAAAGATTAAAAACCCGATGGATCTTGGGCAAAAGACGAAGACGGTATAGAGAAGGTAGCCAGAAAATAATTCCAGAACCTTTTCACGTCGTCACAGCCTAATGATTTTTCCCAGATATTAATGCTTCTCTCACCCAGCCTCCAACAGACAAGGAGATTAAAAAGGCCGTTTTTGAGATAAATCCAGAAAAAGCGCCCAGACCGATGAGATGACGGCGAAAGACATCATCACGATGGTAAAAGACTTATTTGTCATGGGAAGTTTTGACGATCGCCTCAATCAAACTAATATCTGTTTAATCCCAAATACAGAGAGGCCGAGATAGATGACGGAGTTCAGACCCATCAGCCTGTGTAACGTTAGTTATAAGATCATTTTCCAAAAATCTGTGTAAATGACTAAAGCGTTTCCTCCCGAAGCTAGTCTTGGAGACTTAATTAGCCTTTGTGGCTAGACGTCTTATTACAAATAATATGAAGATTATAAATTGCTATGGACGAGCTTCGGGACAGCGGCTAAATGTCTCAAAATCGTCCATCCTATTCGGAAGCAAAGTGGCCCCCGATGTCAAGACCGAACTTAAAAGGACGCTAGGTATTTCGAAGGAATGAGGTATGGGTATGTATCTTGGTCTCCCCCCGAAAGGATCTGTGGCTCGAAGAAGCAACCCTTCGCCTTTGTTCAAGAGCGTCTAAATAGTCGTATTAATTCCTGGTAAGCAAAGTTCCTATCAAAAGGGGGAAAGGAAGTCCTTATCAAATCGGTTGTTCAAGCTCTCCCGGCCTATGTTATGTCATGTTTCCTTCTACCCCAGGAAATTATTAATAAACTTAAAGGCGCTATCTCGAAATTCTGGTGGAGTACCAAGCAAAATAATCGGGGCCTACATTGGATAGCATGGGACAAAATATGCCTCCCATTGATAAAGGCGGTCTAGGATTTCGTGATCTAAAGAACTTTAATCTCGCACTCCTTGCGAATCAATTATGGCGTCTTATCCAATTTTCATCATCACTCCTCGCCCGAGTTCTAAAAGGGAGGTATTTTCGATACTCAACCCCGATGGAAGTGGGAAAAGTAAATTCCCCATCTTATGGGTGGCGAAGCATAATGGCTTCTCGTAATCTCCTCCAAGCCGGTGTAAAGAAATCGATAGGATCATGTTTTAATACGAAAGTATGGCAGGACAATTGGATTCCAGTAATTCCTTCTAGACCAGCCTTAGATAATGGCAAAAACTGAGACCCGCTTCTCTATGTTGGACACATGATCGATAAAAATACTAAGGAATGGAGATTGGAGACTTTGTAGAACCTAATCGCTCCTGGGGACATCCCGTTTATACGGAGTATTAAACCGAGTCGAGGCTACAAGAAGGATGTTTTCTGCTGGAATCATACCAAGTATGGCATCTATTCGGTAAAATCAGGTTATTGATAGTAGGATTTTTACTAATCAATTACTCAAATCCCACTCATGTCATTGTGGTATTTAAGATATCGAACGAAGGAGGTGAGAGGCTAACACAATAGAAATCCAAGAAACTATATAAGCTAAGCAAATCAAGTGGTTTTAATCTAGCAACCTAATGGTTCAAATTAAAACAAACAAACAAGAACAAGACACTAAAAGAGGTTAAGACAATGATTAAAGGAGGATCTTTGGGCAAGGCAATTGATTTGGGGGAATCCAAGCTAATAAATGATGTCTAAACAATCATATAAGTGCATTTCCTTAAGCCTAGAACACTAATCAAGTTTAATCTAATCTCTTATCACTAATCATTTCACTAATTACAAATTCAAGAACAAACTCTCATTTGTGAAAATATAATTATAAAACATTAAACACAAGTTCCATTAACTAAAATTCACCCTAGACATTCACTCTCATGAGCTAGGTATGAAAATATATTATTTAGCTCAAGAGGCATTTCATCAAACACTTGGTGTACATCAAATGTCCTTAGCTCTAGATTAAATTTCTCAAGTATAATCTAGCATTAAAACCTCTACATAAGTTGTGGCATTTGTTGAGCTTTTGGAGCTTGAGAAATGTTGCATTGTTCATCCATCTCTTGAGGTTGTAGAACTTCAAGAAAGTCTTTTTGATTGACCACCTCAAACACCTAAATTGATCTTGTCTTCCCATTTCTCTTCTTTCGATTTTGGTACCTTTGAAAGCACAATAGAACTAAGGAAGACAAGTTAGTAACAATAACTAAAAGAAAATTCATCATGTCCACAAGATGCATGCACTTAGCTATATGCATTAACATAGTGTAAACAAAAGCCTAGTCTTATTAAGAATCTAAATCCTAATGGCTAACGCTAAACCTCTCCGGCAACGGCGCCAAATTGATAGTAGGATTTTTACTAATCAATTACTCAAATCCCACTCATGTCATTGTGGTATTTAAGATATCGAACCAAGGATGTGAGAGGCTAACACAATAGGAATCCAATAAACTATATAAGCTAAGCAAATCAAGTGGTTTTAATCTAACAACCTAATGGTTCAAATTAAAACAAACAAACAAGAACAAGACACTAAAAGATGTTAAGCAAATGATTAAAGGAGGATCTTTGGGAAATGCAATTGATTTGGGAGAATCCTAGCTAATAATTGATGTCTAAACAATCATATAAGTGCATTTCCTTAAGCCTAGAACACTAATCAAGATTAATCTAATCTCTTAGCACTAATAATTTTACTAATTAAAAATTCAAGAACAAACTATCATTTGTGAAAAATGTAATTAGAAAACATTAAACACAAGTTCCATTAACTAAAATTCACCCTTGACATTCACTCTCATGAGCTAGGTATGAAAATATCTTATTTAGCTCAAGAGACATTTCATCAAACATTTGGTGTGCATGAAATGCCCTTAGCTCTAGATTAGCTTTCTCAAGTATAATCTAGCATTAAAACATCTAAATAAGAAAGGAAACAAGTTAATTAAGCCCTAGACATCAAGAATCAACCTAGAATTCCCCTAATCTACCAAACCCAAATGATCCAAGAAGGTTCTACTCACTAATCATGAGGAACACACCAAATCTTGTGAAAGAGGTGGTGTTAATCATGATTAGAGATTAGAAAGATGAAAGATAAAAGAAATAACACAAGAATTAAACTCAAACTTTCATAAATCAAAAGATCCTTGGAAAAAAATACCAAAAACCCTAAAAATAGAGGTTTTTGTTCTTGAGAGAAAAAGAGAGAAAAAGCATAAAAATGAGATAGATCTAAAAATCAGATCTCTAAAATATAAAAAGGTGTTTACTGAGTTGGGTAGGACCCGGGTAAACCCGGGACAATCCGGGTATTGACCCGGCCAAAACATGGATACGTCTCCAGTGAATCGATCACAACGTCTGCACCTGATATCCGAATGGCCTCAATTCAACTCAAGAGGACAGCCAAATAAATTATCTACAACTTCTATGATGAAAGCAGAAGCTGAATCTGAGTGGAAACTCTTCGTCTGGGTTGATCTTTTAGACGTCGTATTTGGAGCAGAACTCGTTTGGATGCCAGACAGACACGTCCTTCCTATATTTGCCATATCTCTTGAACGGCCGATCTGAATGACATGAAATCACCACTAAACGAACTTCAGCTCGATTTTCTATGACTTTCATGAAGATCTCAGATTAAACTGGGCATGGGAAGGTCTTCATTTGGCTTGATCTTTGAGTCACTTAGGCTGGTATCTTGGATGTTAACCGTGTGGATCATGGTCGGTTGAGACTGCATGGTTTGGACCGAGCACCATCTGGTCGGTTGAGATATTGTCTTTGGGTCGGTTTCTTTTCCTGACCCAAGACCGACACAATTGAACCGAGTGGGTGCTGGTCGGTTGAGATGAGCCACATGAAACTGCGACAACTATCGAACCGTATGTTAGAATGGCCTGATTCAACGTTCCCAGGAAAGCTAACACACTCCTCTAAAACTTTCATGAATGTCTTCCAAGCTGATTCAGATCGGAGGACCTCCGTCCAGCTACATCTTTCCGGTGTATCGGATGGACCTTGCACTCTACTTTGGTCCAACTCTCCAAATATGCCCAAATTGCCTCCAATCACCTAGAAAGTACTCCAAAACATGCAAGAACTCACTAGACCTAATGCAATATGTCCTAATCACTAAATGAGACCTAAATACAAGACAAAACCATGATTATGCATGTAAATAACACAAAACTCTAAGTGAGATGAATTTTTCGATTGCTGGGGCATTGACTTTATGGGACCCTTTCCCTCGTGATACAATAACAGATACATCCTGGTAGCTGTGTACTATGTGTCCAAATGGGTGGAAGCGATTGCTAGTCCAAACAACGACTCTGCGGTAGTCCTTAAGCTGTTTAAGACCATCATTTTCCCACGATTTGGAGTACCTCGTATTGTTATAAGTGATGGTGGCAGCCACTTTATTAACAAAGTTTTTGAGAGGTTGCTGAATAACCATGGTGTCAATCATCGTGTGGCTACTCCATATCACCCTCAAACCAGTGGGTAAGTAGAGGTCTCCAACAGACAGATCAAGGAAATTTTGGAGAAGACAGTGGGTACTTCTAGGAAGGATTGGTCTACAAAGCTGGATGACGTGCTGTGGGCTTATAGGACTGCTTTCAAGACACCGCTGGGCACTACACCATTTCACTTGCTGTATGGGAAAGCATGTCACCTTCCAGTAGAGATCGAGCACAAAGCAGCATGGGCAACGCAGTTGCTGAACTTTGACATCAAGCCTGCAGCTGAGAGGAGATTGATTCAGCTGAACGAGTTGGATGAGATTAGGCACCACGCCTACGAGAACTCGACACCCTACGCGACTGAAAGGATATGTATCGGTTTAAGCCTGGTATCGTTCGATACCAAGCTATGTGTCGATCGATACTCAATGTTCCAGGACGGTAACTTCTTGTCTCTCTTTGTTCTATTCTGTTCTTTTGTTTTCTTCTACCTACTCTAGGCTAGATAACACTGGGGACAGTGTTGTTTAAGTCTGGGGGAGGAAGTCGCTGACTTCGTTTTTGTTTTTCTTAGAGTGAGTCCGTTTTTGAGTCATTCATTGTTTTATTGAGTCAAAACTTTGTCTGAGACTATGATCTTTGAATTGAATCTTTTGATCTGACCTTGCTTCTAAGTGACCATTGTTACAGAATCAGTTCTAGATCAACTAATGAAAAATCCAAATGCTGACCGGTTAACCAGAAGACACTCATGTTTCCAGCAAAGTTCCTTAAAACCTGAGCCAAATTTTTGCACTTCATCGATGTGGTTAGTATTCATAGAGCTTGATTCCTCATTCGTATCTGACAAAGGAACCCACGTGTTTAAAATAATGGTATTTCTCTCCCTGTTACAAGTTAATTAATAAATAAGTGCATTAAAAGATGAGATGATTTTCTTCTGAGTAGAGGGTTAGGAAAATTTCCAATGATCCCATTATTCTACTTCAGAGGAAATGATCACACAAAGGATTGGAAGCGAGGCTAGGATTTTCCTATGATGCCATTAGTCGCCTACATCCTTTGATACTTTAAAAGGGAAGAACCGGGGATTCGGTGGCAAACACCATCAATACTCGCGTCTCATACCTTGATTTGTATATGCAGATCTAAAAACAAATAAGAGAGAACAGTATAAGAAATAAGTCTGGGGAGAGAAATAATACCAGAAAGTGTGAAAAAGGGTGGTTCCTTGTCATGATATTGTATGGGAAAGAATCTAGAAGGTTCTTGGTATTAAGCACAGCGATGAAACTGGCGAGGAAGGCTTGATTGAACGATGCTGAAAGATAATGTGTGTAGTCTGGGAAGCTGCGAATGTCTAAGGAGAAGTACATGGTGGTTAGATCAAAAAGTTGGTTAGGTAATATGTGGAGCACTAAGGAAATTGGTCATTGCGATGTTTCATGAACAGGTGAGTCTCTACGTTTTCAAACCTCTTTCTCTGGTTTAGTCTTCTATTTGCTTGAGGGCACGCAAAGGCTAAGTCTGGGGGAATTGATATTTCATAGTTTTTACCCCTTTTAGGCCATGATATAAGTCCGTTTTATAGAGTCTTTCTATTATTTCGTAGTGTTTTAGAGTCCTTTACAGGTTGTAGCACGTTTGAAGCATAATTGGAGATATTGGAGCTTTCTGGAGTATTCTGGGGCGAAGCTGAAGTTCGTGTTGCTGAGTACCTGATTTTACGTCAAGCATCGATCGATACCCATCGCAGCAGACACGACCCGCGACTTTTAATGAAATTTGAAGAATTGCAGAACTTGCCCAGAAGACTTTAATATTTACAAGAAGACCTCAATTCGTGTTTAGACTATTTAATTAGGTTTTACAGCCACTTTATTGGCTATGCTTTATTTTTGCATTTAATTCAGAGAGAGCTTTTGAAGGGAGACAACTCTGAAACTCTATTCGTCGGAGAGAAGATTTCGAACCCTTTTGTTACTCTGTCTTATTTTCTATTGAGTATTTATTCAAACATGTTTATTGTTTCAATCTCCATGTCTGAGTAGATCCACTGTAGGTTTAGAGTTTTCTCATAAGGGTTTTCTCTGAATGCCAGGTTGATTAGTTATTAGGATTCACCATCTGGAGTAGTTCTTCACCATAGGTTGTGTTCAAAGCTAATTCTAGGTTGACGAATCTGGAACTTAAATCTTAGGATAATTGATTAGGCACGACAGTGCGATTAATTACCTTATAGAACCTTAGGTGAGCAAAATAACTATTCGCAAAGAGATTTGATTTAGTTGTTTTGTGAACAAATCAAACCTGATCTAAAAGCTGATTTAGACTTTAGGATTCACAAAGAGATTTGGAATTCCTAGGATTTAGATTTAGATAATTCTCGCAACGACAGTTGGTTAATTATAGCTTAGTGATTTGAGTTCAAGAACCGCGCTAAATCTGAATCATGTTAGTCAGTTTACCTGCATTCATTGATTTCCTGAGAAAAACCCTGAACCTATATTTCTCCTATCGAATCACAACTTGTTTACTGTTTATTGCTTTTACTTTCATCTGAACTGCTTAGCTTGATTTGATACTATACAATCTATTGTGTGATTTCTCTGAGTCTTTGTGTTCGACCCCTACTATACTGCTTCAACTGCTTTAGTACCTTTTAGGGTATTAATTTGAGCATATCAAATTCCATCCAGTCCGGGCCTTTAACCGAGTGATTCTCTCTACAGGAATTTTGACTATCTCCTTTGGCGTGCATAGGAAGGAGGTGTAATAGAAAAACTCTAGAGGCTTTTCCGTGGATAATCTGGTATATTTGGAAGGCCAGGAATGATAAAGCCTTTAACGGCAAGGATGTCTCTCATGTTGATACCCTTCAACTCGCCATTCATGAAGAAGAAAATTTGAAAGTTGCACAAGTGGTCTCGCAAATAGGTGAAAAAACTGTCAACCCACCGGGTCGCCCCAAGGTTTTGAGAGAAGCGGACCAAGACCTCGTTGTCAAATAGATGCCTCATGGGCATCCGATGATGACCTGTTTGGGGTGGTTGTGTAATCGAGCTAGCGAGCGGACAAAGATGTTTCGGTTGTGAAGGAAAGAACTTTATCCCCCCTTCATGCTGAATTTAATACCTTATTATGGGCCATGAAGACCGTCTTGCTGCTAGGAGTACTAGCGATGACTTTTGAAACAGATTGCCTACAAATGGTTAAGGTGATCAATGAAGAGCAAGAATGGCCTGCACTGGCTTCGGAAATTGATGAGTTCAATCATTTACGTTCTACTTTTAGTTATTTTGATATTTCTTTTATTCCTCGTGTTTTCAATGTCGGTACCGATCCCCTTGCAAAAGGGGCTCGAGCCCGATGTATTGTCTTTTCCCATGTAGATGATACAAGACTTTTTAGTATTTAGGAGGTATCAATAACTCCAATACGTGTAGTATGAAGGTTATCAACCCATACAGGGATTTATCCTAATCACTAAGAATGCAAGGAACATTTGCAAGTTAAGCTAAACAAGTGAATTGTGATTAAGTAACCAAATTAAGTAAAATAAGCAACTAAGCAAGATATAAATCAATAAGCAAAAGCGGATTCAAAGATAGGATTATGGATATAAGATAACCCAAGTTCAATTCATGATGTTCATTTACTCAAACAAGCTAATCCCTAGGCATAAGATCTTAAACTTGACTAATTCTCTTTCAAGCAATTAATCACTATGCTAATCACCTAATCCATTAACAAACTCTCATTTGTGGATCATTGATTAGCAAGCACTAAGTTTAAATCAACAAGATCAACCAAAAATACATCCTAGACAACTATTATCATAGACTAGGAATGTAAATCTCTTGTTTAATTCATCAAGGCATTTCATCAAACACTTGGTGTGCATGAAATGCCTTGTGATCTAAACCTACTTTTTCAAACTAGATTTAGCCTTAAAAACACTAAACAAGAAAGGATATAAGAAGATCTAACCCTAAACACCAAGAATCAAGCCTTGGATCATCCTAATCTACCCCATCTCTAAACCCTAAAAGACTACTCAAGACCCATTAATAGCACCTCAAAATCGATATGGATAAGAGATGAATTCATTGATGGGTGATGGATAATCAAGATAAAAAGAAGATAGATGGAAGAGATTGATGGAAACAAATACTAAATTGCATAAACAAAAGGATCTCTCTTACAAAATCCAAATTCTCTCTCAAAGGGGAAAGGTTTTTGACTAACAAAACGCATAGCTAATAAAATTAAGGTTTTAGAGTATTTATAATAAAGAGAGGGGAACCGAGTCATTTTTGGGTCGGAAATCGATCCTGGCCGGTGTGCGTCCGGTGTAGTGGGCCGGGACGATGGGTTTTAGCCGAGAGGTTGTGTGCCAGGCTGCTTCAAACCGGGATGAGGAGCCGGGATTCTCCCTATCCGAGGAAAGATCTTGTGCCGGCTGAGGGATTTTTTTGTGCCGGCTGGCTCTTGATCGAGATGGTGCTGAGGAAGAAATCATCGAAGATTGTGTGCCGGGCTGCTTCAAATAGGAACGAGAGGCCGGGATTCTCCCTACCCGAGGGAAGATCTTGTGCCGGCTGAGGGAAATTCTTCGTGCCGGCTTCGTTTTGCCCGGGACGATGCTGAAGATTTGTTGCGGAGAGATTTGGTGCCGGGTTGCTTTAGGCCGGGACGAGAGGCCGGGAATCCTCCTGTCCGAGGACAAATGTCATCCCGGCTTGAGGGAGAGTCTTGTGCTGGCTTCGTCTTGCCCGGGACGATGCTGAAGATTTATTGCCGAGAGATTCGGTCCCGGGTTGCTTCAGGTCGGGACGAGAGGCCGGTGCTGAGGGAGATCTCCGAGGGAAAATTATATCCGAGCTTTCACGTTTCCAACCGTCGCTTCAAGATCCCGATCTAAGTGCGAACTCTTCCAAAGTATCCGAAAGCCTCCAAAGTATCTAATAAGGACTCCAAAACATGCAAGACTCTCTACGACATATCATGAGACACCTAAACTCTAATTGGGACAAAACAATTAAGAAAAGCTATGAAACCATATGCATATGAGATGAAACTTATGCTAAATGAATGCATGAAAGGGACAAAATATTGGAATATCAACTCCCCCCAACTTACTTCTTTACTTGTCCTCAAGTAAAAGCATCACTAAAAGAGTTCAAATCCAAGTGCAAGATCTAAGGTACGATCAAACATGTCTACTCAAAAGGGGCTAGCCATGTCCATCCTTACATGGATCAAGCTTAAGCTTCAACCTACACAAGCCTTCCTATCATCCAATCCTTTGACATTCAATTAGCGGTTTCTAGTGGATCATGTTCATGCAATGCAAATAAACTCATTTGGCTAAGGATACGGTTTTGAGACAAAGGTGATCTCAATGCATTAGGCGGTTTCCGAACAAGGGATCTCTCATTGAAGGAATGGACCTTGGCAAAATGCTAAGGGTGAAAAGCAATTGATGTATACAAGGCTAGACTTCCATCTACCCAAAGTCCCAACACAAATTCGACCCTAATTCTAAACCCACAAGGAACCAATCATAGCTACCCTTCTCAAGGCGTTTTTTGCCTTCTTATTCCACATCTCTTCATCATCTTTCTTTTCCATAAGCATTTAGGGGGTTTCTTCTTCAACCAATGGTTTGGCTTCCTTTACTTTCCTTGGTTTAGCTCCTCTTTTAGATTCTTTAGTCTCTCTCATTTTTCTTCATGACTTGCCTTGGCCATTTTGGCTTATTTTCTTTCTTTTCAAAACTAGAGACTATCTTTTCAACACTTTAGAGCTAAACCACATATATTCTTGCCAACCATTACAAACTTTTTGCTTCCCCTACATTCTCCCAAATCTCTTTCTTTTTTTCCGCTTTTCCAATCCCAAAAATCCATCTTTTTCTTCTTTTTCATCCATTCCCCTCATCCTAAATACCATCCTATCTAACTTAGCCTGATCTAGCTCATGATGCGCAAGCTAGTTCTACATGAAAGCCTCTCCTCGTCGCTCTAGACCCAACACTTTTTGCTAAGTCCATTCAAAAATAAGGCCTCACAACGCTCACTAAACATGTAGGCCTGAAAGAAGGTAGAGTTTTAGGTGGGGTAAACCATTCCAAATGTGGGAATTGGCTACTTGGGCCAACAAGAGTGGTAAAAGGAATAAGATGACCCAAGTATGTATGCGGAATCCATGAGTCCATTATGCAATGCATGAACACGATATTTAATGTGTCAAAATTAAGGTTCTCACTTAGATAGGATTGGACTGAAATCGAAACTTGCCTCGGCTAAGACCTAAGTAGTGAGACATGAGATCCAAACATGGTTCGACCTTGATTTCGCACACAAGATCTAGAGCATAGGACGTAAACTCTTAAAACGACATTTTTACAAAGAGAAGTTATTCTAGTTCCCTATGCACATGCAATGCATTATTTACATGCTATGTATTCAATCCTACATGAAGTGCAAAAATCGTCAAAATTTTCCAAATTTATTGAAAATGCATGATATGCATGAGACTCAAAATGAAAAATCAAAATAAGACAAAGCAAATGACATTAGATACCGGTCCCTCCCCCAAACTTAAATCACACCGTCTCGGTGTGAAATAAATAAAGGGAAGAGACCCAAAAATAACGAAATAAAATGAAAGACTCAAGTAAAAGAAAAACTATTTACAAGGTTTTGGAGTGATACCTCAAAAGCTTTCGGATGGGGAAGAAGACTCCATCGAGTATGAAGGATTGCTATTGCATGGAGACGGTGTCTTCATCATCTTTCTCTTGGCCGCTTTCACCTCGTAGGACGATGGAACGTACTCGGCGTCATGAATCACCAACTCTCCTCCTTGTAGTTGATGACGTTGGTTCAACGATGTAGAGCATTCTCCAATCTCCGCTTGCTCAACCGTGCTCGGTTCTCCTTGGCCGCAAGAGGAGCTAGCCTCTCCTTTCTTTCCCGTGAGCTCTCTAACCTTGCCCTTCAAGTCCTTGACCGCTTTTACCAACTTACGAATTGTCCTATCTTGCCACTTGCACCAACGTTGAAGTAACCTCGTTTGGTGGTTGGCATGTCTAGTGGCAATGTCCGGCATCTTCCCATCATAAAGATCAAAGCAATACCTCTCACTCCCATACGTTGGCCGAGTGGGAAACGAGTGTGTATCTTCATCTTCTTCATCCTCTTGGTCGTTGGAGTGATCATCTTCTTCCCTTGGCACTTTCCTCGCCTTTGGCTTTCCTCGCCCTTGGCTTTCCTCAGCGGATTATCTCTAGTGGTGGGTCGATTTCTGGGTTGTAGAAGTGATCATTGGTCGGTTAGAAGTAGATCTCTTTCCTTCCTCGAAGTGTGGTGAGAGGAGCGTTAGGCAAAAGGACTTTGACCGTGTTGGTCTTGGTGAGCTTTAGGTTGTAGGCGAAAGTCTTGCCATCTTGCCGTCGAATAACTTGGTTCTTGAGAGATAGACCTCATCCATAAACTCCACTTTCTTAGTATTATCCACCAACTTAGTCCCTTTAGCCTTGAGGATCGAGGTTACCAAACCGCCTAGAAAGATTTTCGGCTCCTTGCTCTTCGTAGTGAGAGCCCAATCTTTGTAGCCGAGTAAGTGGTTCACTAGAACGGCGTCTAGGCATGGGCGTGCACTCTCTCCAATGAAACGCCACTCATCTAGAGGTGTGTCAAGAAACGGTGCCAAACCTAAAGCAAGCAACTCCATATCTTCTTCCGAAACCGTTCCAAACTCTTTCTTGGCAAAGAAATTGTGAGCAAGGATCTTGTGGGCATAACGAATGGCGGGATGGCGGATGCATGTGCCTTTGATGTTCCCGGAACTATATTCTCCCACACCAATGGCTTTCCACAAGTAGGTTAAGTCGTTCTTCCCATATAGAAACTTGAGGCCTCTCTTGGTTCCTTCTTCTTTGAACCCAAACACTTGACTTAGCTCATGGAATGTCATCTTGTAAGCTTCTTTCCCCACTTTAAACTCAATGAAACTGTGGCCATCATCTTCATTGGCGTCTTTATCCCCTCGTTCATAGAACATAGCTTCCAATGATGCAAGAAATTGGCAAGCTTCGTCTTTATGAGATATGTTAGCCAATTCAAAGATTCCACCAAAACCCATGTTGGTAAAAATCGATTTCACATCCTCAAGGATCCCCATCTTCTCAAGTACAATCTTATCCGGGAATTTTGTCTCTTCGAATTTCACCTCCTTGAGCTTCTTGGCATACTCACTATAGGTGGGGACTCTTGGCTTGGGCTTTGGGACTTTTTTCTTCTTTTTCACTTGCCCCACGTCTTCCACATTGTCTCCCTCGTCATTAGCAAGTGTCTTCTTTTTCCTCTTTTCGGTGCCTTTAGCGCTTTCCGCTAGTGCTAACTCTCTCTTTCTAGTCGGTGGACCTTTCTCTTTGATTGGGTCACTTTTTCTTGCCATGGTACCTACATCATCTCAAGGAATGTATAAGTTTCAAGAAACCAAGATACAACCTTTGTCACTACCAAGCAAAGGCAAACATGAGACAAAGAGGATAATGCTCAATTTGCAAGAAGACATTCAATTTCTCATTTGCAAGATCAAGTGCTACAAGAACCCAATCAAATCTCAAAGTTTGAAACTTTTAAGCACAAACACCAAAAATCAAGTTCTTGGCATAAAAATCCAAAATTCCTCAAATGCATGACAAATTATCACATGAACTACACACTCTAACCATTTTTGAACTTAATCCCAAGGTTTTTATGCAAGTGGAAACACTATTCAAACAAATTAATGAAATTTTCCCTTATGAGCAAGTTCTTGAATTTTCATGAAAAATATGAGTGAAATACCTTGGGGATGCAAGTTGTAAATGGAAAATATGTTGGTAGATCCAGAAAGAGGATGAAAAATACGGAATTTAGCAACTTGAATTACAATTTTTGGTTGAGAATTGAGAGAGTTATGAGGTTTTGAAAATTGAGAGAGAAATGTGTGGTCATGGCCGCGAAAATGAGGGAGAAGAAGACTTACATGGCGGTCCATTGGATAATAGATCCAAACTAAGGACCGTTGGACGAAGCTTTGGACTGATAGTCAAAAACCATCCCGGGTAAGACACATCCAGCACACGGGGCCGGGATCGAGGGAAAAACCATCCAGGGGGAAACACATCCGGCACACGCGTCCGGTATCGAGGGAAATTTTTATTCCCGGGGAAATTCCCATCCCGGGCAACATGGAACCGGGACACTCGGCCGGGATTCTCCCTGCTCTCGGCAAAATCCTATCCCGGGCAATCTCCAGCCAGTGCAAGGGGCCGGCATTTCTCATGGGCTCGGCAAACTCCAACACCGGGCAAGACATTGTTTTATGCACCGGCCGGTGCAATGCTCCCTCGGCTAAAACCGTTCGATGCTTGAGGGAAAATGATCCACACCGGGCTGCTCACACCCAGTATTCTGAGCCGGTGTTCACCTTATTTTGAACTTCCCTAGCAATATTTCACCTCTTTGACCACCAAGAACCCTAAGAATACTCAACAAAAATATCAAAAAGAACTAACAAAGATCGAAAAACGCATAAAAAGAAATATATACAATGATAAGTGATATATCATGGATTTTACCCCTTTTAGACCATGATATAGTTCCTATTTATGGAGTCTTTATAGTATTTTGGAGTCTTTTAGAGTCTTTTACAGGTTTAGGTACGTTTGGAGCTTAATTGGAGATATTGAAGCATTCTAGAGCATTTTAGAGCATATGGAGATGCAGAGACGTCAGAATATTAGCATTTGTTGAAGAACTACCCACCGATGGATTGAGCTCAAATTTGGACACAAGACAGATCAATGGATTAGCTTTCATTTGGAAGTGTTTTGAGGCCATTCCAACAGTTCGATCGAAAGTTATGCCATTTTTCGTGAAGACAGTCCAGTCTAGCGAGCACAGTGTACTGGTGTCGACCGACACCAGTCCAGTATCGACCGACACCAACTGCAGACGGGAAAAATCGTGATTTTACAAGTTTAAAGACTCTGCAACTTGGTCCAGAAGACTTTAATAATTACCAGAAGCCCCAAAACGTGTTTTAGCTTTATAATTAGGTTTTTCAGCCACTTTGGTGTCTATGCTTTGATTAAGCATTATTTTACTTTGGTTTTGAGAGAGAGCTTTGTGAGGAAGACAAGTCTGAAACTCCCTTCGTCTGAGAGAAGATTTTGAACCCTCTTGTTACTCTTTCTGTTTTATTTGATGATTTATTCAAACATGTTTATTGCTTCAATTTCCATGTCTGAGTAGATCCACTTTAGGTTCAGGGTTCTCATAATGGTTTTCTCTGAATGCTAGGTTGATTAGTTATTAGGATTCACCATCTGAATTAGTTCTTCACCATAGGTTGTGTTCAAAGCTAATTCTAGGTTAACAAATCTGGAACTTAGATCTTAGGATAATTGATTAGGCACGACAGTGCGATTAATTACCTGATAGAACCTTAGGTGAGCAAAATAACTATTCGCAAAGAGATTTGGTTTAGTTGTTTTGTGAACAAATCAAACCTGATCTAAAAGCTGATTTAGACTTTAGGATTCGCAAAGAGATTTGGAATTCCTAGGATTTAGATTTAGATAATTCTCGCAACGACAGTTGGTTAATTATACTTTAGTGATTTGAGTTCAAGAATCGTGCTAAATCTGAATCCTGACTAGTTAGTTTATCTGCATTCATTGGTCACCTGAGAAATACCCTGAGCTTATCTTTCTCCCAATTGAATTTACAACCGTTTTAATTTAAGTCTTGTTTTCAATATTATTGATTGCTTAGATTAATTCTCATATTTATAATGTATTGTGTGTCTCTGTGAGTCCTTATGTTCGACCCCTACTATACTGCAACTACTGCTTAGTACTTTTAGGGTATTAATTTGAGCATATCAAATTTGGCGTCGTTGCCGGGGACTCAATTCGTCATTAGATTTTAGTCTGAGAATTTCGACTAAGTTCGTCGGTGTCGATCCATACTACATAGTATCGGTCGATACTCGTCGTCTTCTTTTGTTGATATCTATCGACACCACCGAGTGTCGATCGATACTCAACGTGTTTTTTTGTTACTTACGTGCTTTGCCTAGTGTGTTTCAGGTGTGAATTTGGAACGTGCAAACAGGAAAGCAAAGGAGCCAGCAGAGATGAACAACACGATGATTCTGATTCAGGATGTTGCTGGAGCTTTGAGAGACCAAGAGGGTCAGTTGTGCAACGAGAGAGGACAACGTCTGGATGGAGAGGGGAACATCATTCCACATGCTCCTGTTATCGCTGGGAATATCGATGGGAACGCGAATGCAGGGAATGCTGTGGCTGCTCGCGGTAGAACGATTGGTGAGTACAACATGCCTGATTAGGTTTATGCCAATCGATCAGCGATTCGTCCTCCACCATTTCAGAGGAATGACTTTGAGCTAAAACCTGCATACTTCACTCTTGTGGGTCAACATCTTTTTCATGGTTTTCCTCATGAACACCCTATGGATCACATTGAGAGGTTTGAGGATCTGGTTACAAGCATCAAGAGCAATGGAGTGCCCTATGATTATCTCTTCTGCAAGCTCTTCTCATACTCTCTTGGTGGAGATGCGACCTACTGGCTGAAGCAGTTACCTCCTGGATCACTGACTACTTGGGAAGAAACTAAGACTGCCTCCCTGAATAACTTCTATCATGATGCACGATCCGAGGATCTCAGGAACAAGATTTCTCAGTTTTCTCAAGGACCGACTGAGGCACTCAAGGCTGCTTGGATTCGTTTCAAGTCATATCAGAGAGATTGCCCGCACCATGGTCTCACTCAGGTTCAGCTGCTGGGTACTTTCTACAGAAGAATAGATTGGAGGTATCAGATGGCTCTAGATGCTGCGAGCAATGGAAATTTCTACACGAGATATCCTGACGATGCCTATGTGCTTATTGAGAAATTGGTTTCTAGCAATAGTACCAAGAATGCAGACATGGAGCGCAAGAAACAAGCTGGTAACTTGGATTGCAGTCAGATTGCTGAGGTGAATGCTAAGTTAGATTTTTTGATGGACAAGCAGCAGAAGGCTGTTCGTTTTGCTAAAAAAGATGGAGTGGAATTTGTTAACCATATTGATGGAGATGGATTTCAAGATCAAAGGTATCAATGCCCACCCACACCACCCAGAACTTCTGAGAGTAAGATGAAATCCATGCTTGAACAACTTCTTCAGGGACAGCAGAAGATGACACTAAACCTCAATGGGAAGATAGACGCTATCTACACAGATCTGAATGAGAAATTTGAGTCTCTCAGTATTCATCAGAAGATGCTGGAAACTCAAATAGCAGAAAATTTCGTGTTGATAGAAAATCTCCGTGTATCGATCGATACCAGCCAGTGTCGATCGACACCAGCCCATACACATGCACATGATCCAAAATCATGTGTATCGATCGATACTACTTCTGTGTCGGTCCATACCGAGGCACAAGTCGAGAAGGAACAAGAAATTGTCACGGAGAGGGTGTACAAACCCAAAATACCTTATCCTATGCCTCCTAAGATGACAAAGAAGGAATGGGAGGATGCCAGATGCAAAGCTATGCTGGATAAGCCTGTTGTGGAGCTTCCTTTTGTTGATGATATATCGGACGATGAGACTTCGAACACCACCCCTGTATCGACCGATACCCTTTTGTATTGATCGACACCCGTCCACGAATCTGTCAAGGACGTCTCGAATGAGCAAGCATCTATCGACATCATCCCTGTATCGATCGATACTCACCCAGATACTGCAAAGGAGCTGCATATGAGTGTTGACAGACTTCGCAAGCCCAAGAAGCTGAATCATATTCCCCAACACCTCCGAACCCCCATCACTCCAAAGCAGCTGCATGGATTTGAGAAGATGGTACGAAGGATACCCCACTCGTCCACTTTTGAAGAAGCTCTAGAGGGCTGGCCTCTACTAAGTCACTTCAAAGATTGCAGAGAAACCCTGGAAGAGATCGAAGTACTCTTCATCAAGACAAGAAGCAAGTCACTACCGCTGAGGCAGTTGACCAAGAGGGAAGACCCATGCATATTCTCCGTTCCATGCTTCATCTCTGGAGTTGCATTCAAAGAGTCTCTCGTTGACTCAGGGGCTAGCGTCAATGTCGTGTCAAGGGCAATTGCAGAGAGATTGGGAGCTGATATTCGACCGCCCATGTCATCTATCACATTCGCGAATTGTTCCACCTCACTTCCATATGGTACAATCCCTGATTTGCTGGTTAAAGTAGGAGACTGTCTGGTTCCTGCTGATTTTCATGTTGTGGAGATGAGTGCACAATCTCGTACGCAGTTGATTCTTGGAAGACCGTTCATGGCTACGTTTGGTGCCATTATGGACACACCCAGCAAGCAAATCTCGTTCTCATACATTGACAAGGAGGTGTACTACAAAGCTATCCCTAGAGGAACTCCCACACGTGTCTCTTGCATCTATGTTGTTACAGATGAGACGTTGGTAATTGATCTTTTAGAAGAGCCACCTGACGAACCAACTGTCACAGACGTTCTAGATAGTCCTTCTATCATCACCAAGAAAGACGTCAAAACGTCTAACGCACAGAAGAAGGTGCAGAGCAAAGAAGTGAAGGGTGCTCCTTCTATGACCTTAATCCCTTTGAGGTGCGATGGAGATTCAATTGAATACAAGGTGAAATGCAAAGGGACCTCGCGACCATTTTCTAAAGCTAGAGTTCTTCTTACTCCAGAGCTGAAAGAGAAAGGACATGAGTTTGTGGAGGGCATGATGAGCAGAACTCTGAAGCTGGCGATGTCAAATTATGGAGCTTGTTTTGGAGTCAGCTCTCAAGTTTTTCCTGACTAATCGTCCGTACAGTCAAGCTCATGACGTAAAACAAGCGCTTGGTGGGAGGCAACCCACTGGTGAGTCTTTTTCTTTTTCTTTTTCGTTTTGTGTTTGTGTCAGGATGAACAAGGAGCAAAACTCGAAATCGCCAGAGTGTCGATCGATACCCAATTGGTATTGGTCGACACCAATCGCGAATGAGAAGATTCATCATGTCGACTTAATCCTGGTATCGATCGATACCAGGCCGTGTGTCGGTCGACACTCGATGTTCCAGCACGGTAACTTCTTGTTTCTCTTCGTTCTATTCTTTTTTCTTTTTTTTTTCTTTTACCTACTCTACGCTAGATAACACTAGGGACAGTGTTGTTTAAGTCTGGGGGAGGTAGTCGTTGACTTTGTTTTGTTTTTCTTAGAGTCAGTCGTTTTTGAGTCATTCGTTGTTTTATTGAGTCAAAATTTTGTTGGAGACTGTGATCTTTTTCTTGAATCTATTGATCTGACCTTGCTTCTAAGTGACCATTATTACAGAATCAGTTCTAGATCGACTAATGAACAATCTAAAGGCTGACTAGTTAACTAGAAGACACTCATGTTTCCAGCAAAGTTCTTTAAAGCCTGAGCCAAATTTTTGCACTTCATCGATGTGATTGATGTCCATAGAACTTGATTCATCATTCGTATCTGACAAGGGAACCCACGTGTTTAAAGTAATGGTATTTCTCTCCCTATTACAAGTTAATTAATAAGATGCATGAAAAGATGAGATGATTTTCTTCTGAGAGAGGGTTAGGAAAATTTCCAGCGATCCCGATATTCTACTTCGTGAGGAATGATCACACAAAGGATTGGAAGCGAGGCTAGGATTTTCCTATGATGCCATTATTCGCATACATCCTTTGATACATTGAGAGGGAAGAACCGTAGATTTGGTGGCAAACACTATCAATACTCGCGTCTCATACCTTGATATGTATATGCAGATCTAAAAAAAAAGAGAAAAGAGAACATAATAAGAAATAAGCCTGGGGGGAGAGAAATAATACCAGAAAGTGTGAAAAAGGGTGGTTCCTTGTCATGATATTGTATGAGAAAGAATCTAGAAGGTTCTTGGCATTAATCACAGCGATGACACTGGCGAGGATGGCTTGATTGAACAATGCTGTGAAATAATGTGTGTAGTCTGGGAAGCTGCGAATGTCTAAGGAGAAGTAAATGGTGGTTAGATCAAAAACTGGTTAGGTGACATTTGGGTGCTTAGGAAAAGGGTCATTGCAACGTTTCAAGAATAGGTGAGTCTCTATGTTTTCAAACCTCTTTCTCTGGTTTAGTCTTCTATTTGCTTGAGGGCAAGCAAAGGCTAAGTCTGGGAGAGTTGATATATCATGGATTTTACCCCTTTTAGACCATGATATAGTTCCTATTTATGGAGTTTTTATAGTATTTTGGAGTCTTTTAGAGTCTATTACAGGTTCAGGTACGTTTGGAGCTTAATTGGAGATATTGAAGCATTCTGGAGCATTTTGGAGCATATGGAGATGCAGAGTCATGCAGAGACGTCAGAATATTAGCATTTGTTAAAGAACTACCCACCGATGGATTGAGCTCAAATTGGACACAAGACAGATCAATGGATTAGCTTTCATTTGGAAGTGTTTTGAGGCCATTCCAACAGTTCGATCGAAAGTTATGCCATTTTTCGTGAAGACAGTCCAGTCTAGCGATTAAAGTGTACTGGTGTCGACCGACACCAGTCCAATATCGACCGACACCAACTGCAGACGGGAAAAATCGTGATTTTACAAGTTTAAAGACTCTGCAACTTGGTCCAGAAGACTTTAATAATTACCAGAAGCCCCAAAACGTGTTTTAGCTTTATAATTAGGTTTTTCAGCCACTTTGGTGTCTATGCTTTGATTAAGCATTATTTTACTTTGGTTTTGAGAGAGAGCTTTGTGAGGAAGACAAGTCTGAAACTCCCTTCGTCTGAGAGAAGATTTTGAACCCTCTTGTTACTCTTTCTGTTTTATTTGATGATTTATTCAAACATGTTTATTGCTTCAATTTCCATGTCTGAGTAGATCCACTTTAGGTTCAGGGTTCTCATAAGGGTTTTCTCTGAATGCTAGGTTGATTAGTTATTAGGATTCACCATCTGAATTAGTTCTTCACCATAGGTTGTGTTCAAAGCTAATTCTAGGTTAACAAATCTGGAACTTAGATCTTAGGATAATTGATTAGGCACGACAGTGCGATTAATTACCTGATAGAACCTTAGGTGAGCAAAATAACTATTCGCAAAGAGATTTGGTTTAGTTGTTTTGTGAACAAATCAAACCTGATCTAAAAGCTGATTTAGACTTTAGGATTCGCAAAGAGATTTGGAATTCCTAGGATTTAGATTTAGATAATTCTCGCAACGACAGTTGGTTAATTATACTTTAGTGAATTGAGTTCAAGAACCGTGCTAAATCTGAATCCTGACTAGTTAGTTTATCTGCATTCATTGATCACTTGAGATATACCTTGAGCCTATCTTTCTCCCAATTGAATTTACAACTGTTTTAATTTAAGTCTTGTTTTCAATATTATTGATTGCTTAGCTTGATTCTCATATTTATAATCTATTGTGTGATTTCTCTGAGTCTTTGTGTTCGACCCCTACTATACTGCAACTACTGCTTAGTACTTTTAGGGTATTAATTTTAGCATATCAATAAGCTTGGGGTGTCTCCCAAGAGCACTTTGTTTAACGTCACTAAGTTCGACGTTTGTTACCGTCCTCAAGCTAGAGGGACATCATCGAGAGGGATTGAGCCTCCCTCTTCGATGATTTGGTTTGCTCGGTAGAGTTTGAGCCTTTGGCCATTTGCAATGAAATATTGGCCCTCCTTGTTAACAAGTACCACTTCTTTAACCTCAAACGGACCCGACCACCTAGATTTGAGCTTCCCGGGAAAAAGTTTCAACCAGGAATTGAACACAAGTACTCGGTCTCCGGCTTTGAAGTCCTTGTGCACGATCCTCTTATCATGGAATGCTTTGGCCTTCTCCTTGTAAATTCTCGAGCTCTCATAGGCCTCAAGCCTAGTCTCTTCTAACTCTTGAAGTTGAATTAACCTCTTCTCTTGTGCGGTTTTGATGTCGAAGTTAAGAAGCTTCACCGCCCATAGGACCCTGTATTCCAATTCAACCGGTAGATGGCATGACTTCCCATAAAGCAAGTTGAATGGTGTAATCCCTATAGGCGTCTTAAAAGCGGTACGGTAAGCCCACAACGCATCATCTAACTTGTTGGCCCAATATTTTCTCGAACTCCCAACCGTCTTCTCTACTATGGCTTTGATTTACCGGTTGGATACTTCTACTTGGCTACTCGTTTTAGGATGGTAAGGTGTTGCTACCTTATGCCTCACGCCATGCTTCTTAAGTAGACTTTCAAACACCTTATTGATGAAATGATTACCTCCATCACTAATGACTACCCTTGGAACTCCGAACCTCGGGAAGATAACGGACTTGAACAGTTTTAGGATGACCTTAGCATCGTTGGTCGGGCTTGCGATGGCTTCCACCCATTTAGAGACGTAGTCAACCACCACTAATATGTATTGGTTACCATACGATGACGGGAAAGGTCCCATAAAATCGATGCCCCACACGTCAAACATCTCCACCACAAGGATTGGGTTTTGGGGCATTTCATCTCTCCTTCCAATATTCCCTTTCATTTGGCACGTATCACATGTGGAGACAAAGAGGTGCGCATCCTTGAATAATGAAGGCCACCAAAAACCGGATTGCAAGACCTTTGTAGCGGTTTTGTATGATGCATGATGTCCGCCATAGCTTGACCCGTGACAATTGAGTAGGATCCCTTGGACTTCTTCTTCCGTCACACATTTCCTATACAAACCATCCGAGCACAACTTGTATAAGTAGGGCTCGTCCCAATAGTATCTCGTCATGGCGTGGAAGAACTTCTTCTTCTTATACCCATCCAAAGGCGGTTCCTTTCCGCACACTAAGTAGTTCACTAGGTCCGCAAACCGTGGTAGTTTCTCGTCTTGTAACCCATAGGCACTCTCTAGTCCTCGCACGGCTTCAACCCCTTTCTTCAAGACACCAACAACCATGAGACTCTCCTCGGGGGGCATATCATCAATCGGGACAAGGTCTTCAATCCTCATTCTAGACAAGTGATCCGCGACCCCATTCTATATCCCCTTCTTGTCAACTATCTCCAAATCGAACTCTTGAAGAAGCAAGATCCAACGGAGTAGCCCTGGCTTTATGTCTTTCTTGGCATGAATGTATCTCAAAACCGCGTGATCGGTGCAGACAATCACCTTTGATCCCACAACATAAGATCTAAACTTCTCCATTGCAAACACCACGGCTAGCAACTCTTTTTCCATTGTGGCATACCAGGCTTGAGTGTCATCTAAGGTCCTACTTGCATAGTAGATGACATTGGTCTTCTTGTCCTTCTTTTGACCCAAGACCGCTCCAACCGCGTAGTCACTAGCATCACACATGATCTCGAAAGGAAGATCCCAATTCGGAGCTTGTACAATGGGAGCACTAACCAACGCCTTCTTGATTTCTAGAAACGCTACCATACATTCCTCATCAAACACGAACTCGACCTCCTTGCAAAGTAGCCTTGTGGGCTACCATACATTTCTAGAAGTCTTTGATGAACCTTCGGTAGAACCCCGCATGACCCAAGAAAGAACGGATGTCCTTGACCGACTTAGGCGGCTCCAAGCTAACCATCACCTCTATCTTGGCCTTGTCTACCTCAATCCCTTTCTCGGAGATCTTGTGCCCAAGCACGATGCCTTCATGTACCATGAAGTGGCACTTCTCCCAATTTAGCACCAAGTTTGCTTCCTCACATCGTTGCAAGACCCTGCAAAGATTAGACAAGCAAACACAAAAAGAAGACCCATACACGGAGAATTTGTCCATCAATACTTCTACCATGTCTTCAATAAAGTCAGAGAAAATGGACATCATGCAACGTTGGAATGTCGCGGGTGCATTACACAACCCAAACGACATCCTTCGATACGCGAAGGTGCCGTAAGGGCACGTGAAAGTCGTTTTCTATTGGTCATTCGGGTGTATGGGAATTTGAAAGAAACCCGAATAACCGTCTAGAAAGTAATAAAATGGAAGATTAGCTAGACGTTCAAGCATTTGATCTATGAAAGGTAACGGGAAGTGATCCTTACGAGTGGATGAGTTTAGCTTCCTATAGTCGATGCACATTCTATGCCCGGTTATTGTCTTAGTAGGCATCATTTCATCCTTTTCATTTTTAACAACCGTTATCCCCACTTTTCTTAGGCACACAATGAACCGGTGAAACCCAAGTACTATCCTATATTGGGTAGATAATGCCCGCGTCTAAGAGCTTAAGAATCTCTCTCTTTACAACATCTTTCAAATTAGGATTCAACCTTCTTTGATGTTCAATAGAGGTTGTGTGTCGGGCGGCTTTAAGCCGGGACGAGAGGCCGGGATTCTCCCTGCCCAAGGGAAGATCTTGTGCCGGCTGAGGGAAATTCTTCGTGCCGGCTTCGTCTTGCCCGGGACGATGCTGAAGATTTGTTGCTGAGAGATTTGGTGCAGGGTAGCTTCAGGCCGGGACGAGAGGCCGGGAATCCTCCTGTCCGAGGACAAATTTCATCCCGGCTTGAGGGAGAGTTTTTTGCCGGCTTTGTCTTGCCCGGGACGATGCTGAAGATTTGTTGCCGAGAGATTCGGTCCCGGGTCGCTTCAGGTCGGGACGAGAGGCCGGTGCTGAGGGAGATCTCACAGGGAGAAGTATATCCGAGAGCTTTCACGTTTCCAACCGTCGCTTCAAGATCCCGAGCTAAGTGCGAACTCTTTCAAAGTATCCGAAAGCCTCCAAAGTACCTAATAAGGACTCCAAAACATTCAAGACTCTCTAGGACATATCATGAGACACCTAAACTCTAATTGGGAAAAAACAATTAAGAAAAGCTATGAAACCATATGCATATAAGATGAAACTTATGCTAAATGAATGCATGAAAGGGACAAAATATGGGAATATCAGTAGACTCTTTGATTCCGAACTGGATGACCTCTGAAGCCACCTTACTCGAATCATCGTAATAATATATGGAGTTTTTTATGTCAAAAAAAAAAAAAAAAAAAATATTTAAAAAATTAAAAAATTAGCTCCTAAATTAGGTTCTAAATTATTTGATATACGTAGTTATCTTTCATACGCATAATTAGTTGACCAAAATAATCTGTATTTAATATGATAGTACTCATAGTTAAAGGAAAGTGTGATTTAATTTCCTTATCCTTGAACAACAATATAATCCTTAAATCAAAATCAATGGATTATATTGTAAATTAGTAAAGATATATATATTAGTAAAGCACAATTTTAGTATATTGTAGATGGCTTGTTGATATTGTTTCTAAATTATATGTGTTTTATTTTATATGTTTTTAGTTTCTACACAGGTTTTTCAAAACTTAAGCACAATTTTAGTAGATTGTAGATGGCTTGTTGATATTGTTTCTAAACTATCCATATAGTTAAGTTATATGTTTTTAGTTTTTACACATGTTTTTCAAAACTTCTGAAAATGATAATAAAAAATATTCTAATTTGAATCACTAATCTTAGAAACTGCTTGTTATGCTTATTTGTAGGTTATTGATTAGAATTTGAATATGCAAAAATTTGTATGACATAAAATATAACTAAGATTATGCATATGTTTAATGTGAATGTCACTAATATAATTATTCTAATAAGTTAAACATTAGAATGGTGCCTCTAACCCGAGGAGCGAGTCGGGTAGAACAAATACAATTAAATAATGCGGATTATGAGCTGGAATTGCCAGGGGCTTGGCAGCAAATATACAATAAGCTACCTTCGGGAGATTTGGAAGAAACATAGGCCCGAGTTCCTCTTCCTTTCAGAAACAAAACAGGACCTCTCATTTGTGCAGAAGTTCCAACTCCATTTTGGTTACGATAACTTGCACACCGTGGAACCGCGCGGAGCGAGCGGTGGTCTTACTTTATTTTATGATAATTCGCATAAGGTCAATATAATTTTTTCTAATAACCGGATAATTGACATTGAAGCGACTGCTTATGGAAAAAAAGTTTACTTATCGTTTATTTATGGTGACCCGGTACAAAAGATGAGAAATCAGGTTTGGGAACGACTAATACGGACAAGTCTATCTCAGGTGGACCCATGGTTGATAATTGGTGATTTAAATGAAACAACCGGCAACGATTAGAAACAAGGAGGAAACCTAAGACATGCATCAACATTTACCTCTTTTAATCTCATGATTCGAACCTGCGGTTTATTGGAATTCCCATGCTTGGGAAACACCATGTCATGGAGAGGAAAACGCAACAAGAGGACCATTAGATGTCGACTAGATCGGGCTCTAGCAAATGGAGACTGGCATGGAATTTTTTCACACTCGTATGTAGAATACCTGGCAATGATCGGGTCGGATCATAGACCAATAGTGGCCACAATCGAGGACAAAATACCCAGGAAACGGGGTCAATTTAGGTTTGATAAGCGGTGGATTGGGCAAGACAGTCTGATGGAGTCGATCGCCAAGGGTTGGGAGACTAACCCAGGAGGAAACAGACTATCTTTGGCCCAAAGAATTAAGAATTGTCGGCGGGAGATATCAAAATGGCGGAAAAACAATTTACCTTACGGCATGGAGAAGATCAATGAGTTACAGCAAGCATTAGAAGAAATTCAAAATGATGATACGAGGACTCAAGAGGAATTGTTAGATATTACAGGTAAATTAAAAGCAGCATATCGGGATGAAGAGTATTTCTGGCAACAAAAAAGCCGTACCTTATGGTTAACGGTGGGTGATAAAAATTCAAAATTTTACCACGCACAAGTTATGCAACGGAGGGCAAGAAATCTAATTGTTGGTTTACACAACGCTTCAGGAGCGTGGGTGACATCAGAAAAGAGGTGGAACAAGTGGCGGTAAAATATTTTGATGAATTATTCACCTCAACGTCCCCGACGGACTTCGAGGAGGCTCTGAGCGAAATCTCGTCTTTGGTTTCTGAACAGAACAACGACGCCCTTACGGCGAGGGCCACCGAAGAGGAGGTACGAAAGGCACTCTTTATGATGCACCCAGAAAAAGCCCCGGGACCCGACGGGATGACAGCACTTTTTTCCAACGATCCTGGCAGATCGTGAAGGCAGATCTAGTAGGACTTGTCAACGGTTTCCTAGAGACGGGAGTCTTTGACCAACAACTGAATACGACAAATATTTGTCTTATTCCGAAGACGGAAAGACCAACTAGGATGACGGATTTAAGGCCTATAAGCCTTTGCAATGTGGGATATAAAATCATTTCGAAGGTATTATGTCAACGGTTAAAGAGACTGTTACCGAACCTTATTTCGGAGACCCAATCAGCCTTTGTGTCAGGTAGATTAATTTTTGATAATATACTGATCGCGCAGGAGATGTTCCGTGGTCTACGAACTAATAAGTCATGCAAAGGTAAATTCATGGCGATCAAAACGGATATGAGTAAAGCGTACGATCGAGTGGAATGGTCCTTTCTCGAACACCTTTTGAGGAAGTTTGGTTTTTTGGAAAATTGGATTACGTGGATGATGTGGTGCATTACATCGGTAGAGTATAAAGTCCTTATCAATGGTCAACCCAAAGGAAAAATACTACCGAAGAGAGGGCTGCGTCAAGGGGACCCCCTGTCACCTTATCTATTCATCCTGTGCACGGAGGTTTTAATTGCAAATATACGAAAGGCAGAGAGAGAGAAATTACTCACAGGTTTAAAGGTAGCGAGAGCAAGTCCATCAGTATCTCATCTTCTTTTCGCCGATGATAGTCTTTTATTTTGCAAGGCGAGTAAACAGGAATGTGAAACCATTTTGCATATTCTCGAATTATATGGGTCAGTGTCGGGGCAGAAAATCAATTTCAGCAAATCGTCTATACAATTCGGACACACGGTAGATGAATCGGTACAAAACGAGGTTAAACTTATACTGGGAATGATGAGGACATCGAGTCAACGACCCAAGTCATACAAGCACCACTAGTACCAAGTGGACCAGTGACTAGAACCAGGAGCAGGGACATGGAAAAGAAGTTCAACATGTTCATGGACCAGCTCAGACAAGAAGGTTTCTTCAATATGGACACTAGTCCGCTAAGCTCATTTGCAAGCAGTTATTGGGCCGATACTTCGAAGCAGGATCCACTTATGATCCCGGATGATTCAGAAGGCGATCCACATATGGATTTGAAGCTCTTTGAGTCTAGTTTCCAGAACACTAAAGATCAGCCCAAGAATCCTTACCATTCGGACCAGAACGTCCAAACACTGAAGACATATCGGCTGGATCCTTTGCTGGCCGATAACACTAAGTGGCCACTCATCAGGCCCAGGCTCGTGGCCCACTTATCTATGGTCGACTTCACTTCAGCAGAGATGACTTAGGCCCAAGGAAGGTCATTAGTTGGGTTTGTAAGTCGTTTGGCGCTCTTTTCCCAACCTTCGTTTTTATCCCACTGGGTTTTGCGAAGATGGGTTTTTACCGAGGCCTAACGACTTGCAAATATTATTGGCCCAATTAATGACTCTCTGTAAGCCCATGAAGACCAGATACACGAGCCTCACTTCTATTTGTCTTAAGTCTTTTAATTATTTTGTAAACGGGCCTAAATTGTTAAGGACCCGTCTTGTTATTTCCTTTTCGGTTTATTTCTTTTTCTTTGGGGCGTGAGCTTGCTTTAAAAACCCTAGGGCTTTGTCTTTCTCATCCACGCAGACAATAAGAATTTTCCTTGGTTATTTTCGAGTTTTTGTTTGGAACAAAAACGTTTTCTCTCTTTAGATCGTGAGTGAGTCCGATCCTTAGGGAAACCCCTTGAAGTATCAAGAGACCGTCGCCTCTCTTGTGGTTCTCATCGCCCCACCAGCAACCTCCATCTTATCCCGTTGATAGAAGAGAGAGACCTTAGTCCAGCTTCTACAACACTTGAGCACGTATCATTTTGGTATCAGAGCCAGGTTTCGATCCTGTGACCTGTGGGTTATGGGCCCACCACGCTTCCGCTGCGTGGCTCTGATACCAAAATGATATAAGCACGGAATCACTCCAATACTATGACCACTCGATGATCGAGAGATTCCAAGCTTTGTTGCGGAAGTGGGGACGATGGTGAGATGGAAAGTGGTGTTTGATTGACTCTCTCAATCGATGGTGATTGACTCTCTCAATCCTTGATCGAACAAGCTATTTGAATCTCACAAATAACTTAATCCGAGGCGTCTAGAGAATATAGTGAATCGCACACAATATTCTAAAGAACAAAACAATCTTCGCAAAGAAACACTCTTTGAAAGAAAAACGAAATACTTTATAAAATTCTTGATTGAAAGGTGAATTACAATGAAAGCAAAGCTGAGCTTATATAGTGCTCATACACGAAATTAAACAAGAAGGAAATCGCAAAATAAATGCTAAAACTAGCCGTTTGAGTCATAATGACGAGAATCGGCCAAATATGGAAAACGAAGCCTTTCTTGAGTCTTGACAACTTAGGTGCGAATGTCAAGTGTCTAGGTACGTCCTGGTTGCTGTGGAAAAGTTTCACTTCGAGGCCAAACTTCAAATAATAGAGCCGTTGGAGATTAATGGCGAGAATTTCCAAATAAGGCAAGTGTAGCTCTTCCTAGTGTTTATAAAATGAATACAAAGAGAGCTTTTATAAGCTCATAATACAACTAGCTTATGGTCAAAAAATATAAAAACATGGAAACAAATAAATCAACAATAAATGGAAATGATTTCTCGGGTTGAATGGAGACGTTGGGGCTGGCCTTGTGCATCCAAATGGTGTGTTAAGGTGAAGCTGGCTCGTGGTCTTGATAAGGCAAGGATAATTGACATCTCAATCAGCATTCAACCCCTTCCAATTAGCATTAAAGCTCTCTCTCTCAATCAGCTTTGAATCTCCTAGCAATCAGAAGTTAATGGCAAGGTGTGAACGAGGCCAATAATGGAAAGTATGATCTCCCTTGTATATGGACGTGATTCCTTGTATTAGCTCTCTCCCATGACTCTTTGATAGGCTTTGAATATCTAGATTAATGAAGAGAGATGCGCTGGTCAAAGGAGTTTGACGAGTTTCCTTAAATGGACAAGAACGGACCCGTCGGATTGATTTGGTGGCATCGGGTGGATCCTGGTTGGTGTGGATCTGTTCTCCACGGTTATGGACTCTTAAGAGGCCCACAAATACATGCCAAGGGGCCTCAGGGATGGGCCGCTTCATACTTGGGTTGTGGACTTCATCTTTTGGGCCATACTTGAAATCGGGTGGATCCGGTAGTTTCTCTTCGATTGGGCCTGTTTTTGGGTGAATGTCTTGAGTCTCCACAAGTCTTGGCATTGTTTCCTCTTCATGTGGATATGATGATTTGATGTCCACATCACTCCCTCCTTCATGAGAAAGTTTTGTCCTCAAAACTAAAACCAGATTTTTCATTTTTTTTTTTTTTTTTTTAAACCGAAATATTAAATCCGAATAAAGAAGAAGAAGACTTTTTTTTTTTTGAAAATCTGAAAACAAATCAGAAACAATTGAAAATATATATATATATATATATATATTTTTTTTTTTTAAATTTCGTTTAATGAGAAAAACAAATTAAAACTTCAAGGAAAACAAAGAAAACAATTTTTTATGGTTTTTTTTAATTTTATAAAATCAAAGAACAAAAGTAGAAAACTTTTTTTTTTTTTTGATAAAAAAGATGAAACAAAAACGAAACAGAAATGAAAACGATAGAGGATAGGAGCTTTTAGCTCTGATACCAAAATGATACGTGCTCAAGTGTTGTAGAAGCTGGACTAAGGTCTCTCTCTTCTATCAACGGGATAAGATGGAGGTTGCTGGTGGGGCGATGAGAACCACAAGAGAGGCGACGGTCTCTTGATACTTCAAGGGGTTTCCCTAAAGATCGGACTCACTCACGATCTAAAGAGAGAAAACGTTTTTGTTCCAAACAAAAACTCGAAAATAACCAAAGAAAATTCTTATTGTCTGCGTGGATGAGAAAGACAAAGCCCTAGGGTTTTTAAAGCAAGCTCACGCCCCAAAGAAAAAGAAATAAACCGAAAAGGAAATAACAAGACGGGTCCTTAACAATTTAGGCCCGTTTACAAAATAATTAAAAGACTTAAGACAAATAGAAGTGAGGCTCGTGTATCTGGTCTTCATGGGCTTACAGAGAGTCATTAATTGGGCCAATAATATTTGCAAGTCGTTAGGCCTCGGTAAAAACCCATCTTCGCAAAACCCAGTGGGATAAAAACGAAGGTTGGGAAAAGAGCGCCAAACGACTTACAAACCCAACTAATGACCTTCCTTGGGCCTAAGTCATCTCTGCTGAAGTGAAGTCGACCATAGATAAGTGGGCCACGAGCCTGGGCTTGATGAGTGGCCACTTAGTGTTATCGGCCAGCAAAGGATCCAGCCGATATGTCTTCAGTGTTTGGACGTTCTGGTCCGAATGGTAAGGATTCTTGGGCTGATCTTTAGTGTTCTGGAAACTAGACTCAAAGAGCTTCAAATCCATATGTGGATCGCCTTCTGAATCATCCGGGATCATAAGTGGATCCTGCTTCGAAGTATCGGCCCAATAACTGCTCGCAAATGAGCTTAGCGGACTAGTGTCCGTATTGAAGAAACCTTCTTGTCTGAGCTGGTCCATGAACATGTTGAACTTCTTTTCCATGTCCCTGCTCCTGGTTCTAGTCACTGGTCCACTTGGTACTAGTGGTGCTTGTATGACTTGGGTCGTTGACTCGATGTCCTCATCACTCCCTCCCTCTTCATGAGGTTTTGACCCCAAAACATCATCACCTGCATCAAAACGAGCTAAGTCAGAAACATTGAATGTAGCAGACACCTTAAGTTCACCTGGGAGCTCGAGCTTGTAGGCATTGTCATTGATTTTCTCCAAGATTTTGAATGGGCCGTCTCCGCGAGGCGCTAGCTTCGATTTGCGTTTGTCCGGGAAACGCTCCGGTCTCATGTGCAACCACACCCATTCTCCAACTTCAAAAGACACGTGCTTCCTGCCCTTGTTGGCATTCTTCACACGTAGGGCATTGGTTCTTTCGAGCTGATCTTTGACCGATTGGTGTAGCTTTTTCACGTCCGCGGCCTTTTTGGCTCCATCGAGGTTTAAGAACTCCGTTTGAGGTAGAGGCTTAAGATCCAATGGCGTCTGTGGATTAAATCCATATGCAACCTGAAAAGGAGACAAATGAGTAGCACTATGGACAGCTCTATTATAAGCAAACTCGACAAAAGGTAGAGCTTCAAGCCAAGTTTTAAGATTTCTCCCTATTGTTGCTCGAAGCAACGTCCCAAGTGTACGGTTAACAACTTCAGTTTGGCCATCGGTTTGTGGATGGCAGGTCGTGGAGAAGAGCAGCTTGGTGCCTAGCTTCTTCCAGAGGGTTCTCCAAAAGTGGCTCAGGAACTTGGTGTCGCGATCTGAGACGATCGTCCTAGGTACTCCATGTAGGCGGATAATCTCTTTGAAAAAGAGGTCCGCGGTTTGTGTAGCATCGTTTGTCTTGGCACATGGGATGAAGTGTGCCATCTTTGAGAACCGATCCACCACGACAAAGATGGAGTCTTTGTGTCTGATCTTAGGCAAACCTAACACAAAGTCCATAGAAATATCAATCCATGGTAAAGTAGGAATCGGTAAAGGAAGATACAAACCGTGTGGGTTAACCCGAGACTTGGCTTTCTTGCAAGTGATACATCTTGCACAGAAAGTTTCGACCGACTTCTTAAGGTGTGGCCAAAAGAAGTGTTCCTTCAGCATGGCAAGAGTCTTCTCAACGCCAAAATGACCCATGAGGCCTCCTCCATGAGCTTCTCGGACTATAAGCTCTCGTAACGAACATTGCGGGATGCATAGGCGTTTATCTTTAAAAAGATAACCGTCATGGACATAGTAAGAAGCGTGGGCTCCCTTTCCATGGTTCTTGTATATCTCTGCAAAATCAACATCAGATTCATACAATGGAATAATCATTTCAAATCCAAGAACCTTGGCTTCCATGGTCGATATTAGCGCGTATCTCCGAGATAGGGCATCGGCCACCACATTATCTTTTCCCTTCTTGTACTTGATCACATAGGGGAACGTCTCTATAAAATCCAGCCATTTAGCATGTCTTCTCTTGAGGTTAGTCTTACCCCTAAGATGCTTCAAAGTCTCATGGTCCGTGTGGATGACACACTCCTTCGATAGTAGGTAATGCTGCCACGTCTCCATTGCTCGGACTAAGGCGTAGAGCTCCTTATCATAAGTAGGATAGTTGAGAGTGGCTCCACTAAGTTTCTCACTGAAGTAAGCAACAGGTTTGCCTCCTTGAGTAAGCACAGCACCGATCCCTAAACCTGAGGCATCACACTCAATTTCAAACGTTTTAGAGAAATCGGGTAAAGTTAAAACGGGAGAATGAGTCAAACGATCCTTTAGGCCTTTGAATGCCTCTTCCTGGGCGTCTCCCCACTTGAATGCCACGTCCTTCTTGATGATGGCAGTTAGAGGTGCAGCAAGGGTGCTGAAGTCCTTCACGAACCGTCGGTAAAAGCTAGCCAAGCCGTGAAAGCTTCGAACTTGGCTAACGGTTGTTGGCGTAGGCCATTCTTGGATGGCTTGGACCTTCTCCTGGTCCACTCTAAGTCCCTGCGAACTCACAACAAAGCCTAAAAACACAAGTTCATTAGCGCAAAATGTGCACTTCTTCACGTTGGCGTAAAGACCATCTCGTTGAAGCGTCTCTGATACCAAAAATGATACGAGCTCACGGCCTAAGGTACAAGGCCGGGTGGTCTAGACAATTGGACTAAGGTCGCTCCTTGTCTAGGCCGGGATAGGATGGAAGCGTGGGTGGATTGAAGTTCGCCACTCAAAGATGCGGAAGTCTTTGTGATAAGAACACGAATCAATGTCTATGTGAATCACACACAAAGACAGAGATCCCACTTGTTTTCTAAGGGAATCACACACCATAGAAAATACAAGCAAAACAAAGCATAAAGCTTTACAAGAAAATTAATTTCTTTATTTTTCCAAAAATCTCTATATTTATAAAATGAATACAAAGATAGCTTTTATAAGCTCATAATACAACTAGCTTATGGTCTAAAATATAAAAACATGGAAACAAATAAATCAACAATAAATGGAAATGATTTCTCGGGTTGAATGGAGACGTTGGGGCTGGCCTTGTGCATCCAAATGGTGTGTTAAGGTGAAGCTGGCTCGTGGTCTTGATAAGGCAAGGATAATTGACATCTCAATCAGCATTCAACCCCTTCCAATTAGCATTAAAGCTCTCTCTCTCTCAATCAGCTTTGAATCTCCTAGCAATCGGAAGTTAATGGCAAGGTGTGAACGAGGCCAATAATGGAAAGTATGATCTCCCTTGTATATGGACGTGATTCCTTGTATTAGCTCTCTCCCATGACTCTTTGATAGGCTTTGAATATCTAGATTAATGAAGAGAGATGCGCTGGTCAAAGGAGTTTGACGAGTTTCCTTAAATGGACAAGAACGGACCCGTCGGATTGATTTGGTGGCATCGGGTGGATCCTGGTTGGTATGGATCTGTTCTCCACGGTTATGGACTCTTAAGAGGCCCACAAATACATGCCAAGGGGCCTCAGGGATGGGCCGCTTCATACTTGGGTTGTGGACTTCATCTTTTGGGCCATACTTGAAATCGGGTGGATCCGGTAGTTTCTCTTCGATTGGGCCTGTTTTTGGGTGAATGTCTTGAGTCTCCACAAGTCTTGGCATTGTTTCCTCTTCATGTGGATATGATGATTTGATGTCCACATCACTCCCTCCTTCTTGAGAAAGTTTTGTCCTCAAAACTAAAACCAGATTTTGCATTTTATTTTTATTTTTTAAACCGAAATATTAAATCCGAATAAAGAAGAAGAAGACTTTTTTTTTTGAAAATCTGAAAACAAATCAGAAACAATTGAAAAAATATATATATATATATATATATTTTTTAAAATTTCTTTTAATGAGATAAACAAATTAAAACTTCAAGGAAAACAAAGAAAACAATTTTTTATGGTTTTTTTTTAATTTTATAAAATCAAAGAACAAAAGTAGAAAACTTTTTTTTTTTTTTGATAAAAAGATGAAACAAAAACGAAACAGAAGTGAAAACGATAGAGGATAGGAGCTTTTAGCTCTGATACCAAAATGATACGAGCTCACGGCCTAAGGTACAAGGCCGGGTGGTCTAGACAATTGGACTAAGGTCGCTCCTTGTCTAGGCCGGGATAGGATGGAAGCGTGGGTGGATTGAAGTTCGCCACTCAAAGATGCGGAAGTCTTTGTGATAAGAACACGAATCAATGTCTATGTGAATCACACACAAAGACAGAGATCCCACTTGTTTTCTAAGGGAATCACACACCATAGAAAATACAAGCAAAACAAAGCATAAAGCTTTACAAGAAAATTAATTTCTTTATTTTTCCAAAAATCTCTATATTTATAAAATGAATACAAAGAGAGCTTTTATAAGCTCATAATACAACTAGCTTATGGTCTAAAATATATAAACATGGAAACAAATAAATCAACAATAAATGGAAATGATTTCTCGGGTTGAATGGAGACGTTGGGGCTGGCCTTGTGCATCCAAATGTTGTGTTAAGGTGAAGCTGGCTCGTGGTCTTGATAAGGCAAGGATAATTGACATCTCAATCAGCATTCAACCCCTTCCAATTAGCATTAAAGCTCTCTCTCTCAATCAGCTTTGAATCTCCTAGCAATCGGAAGTTAATGGCAAGGTGTGAACGAGGCCAATAATGGAAAGTATGATCTCCCTTGTATATGGACGTGATTCCTTGTATTAGCTCTCTCCCATGACTCTTTGATAGGCTTTGAATATCTAGATTAATGAAGAGAGATGCGCTGGTCAAAGGAGTTTGACGAGTTTCCTTAAATGGACAAGAACGGACCCGTCGGATTGATTTGGTGGCATCGGGTGGATCCTGGTTGGTATGGATCTGTTCTCCACGGATATGGACTCTTAAGAGGCCCACAAATACATGCCAAGGGGCCTCAGGGATGGGCCGCTTCATACTTGGGTTGTGGACTTCATCTTTTGGGCCATACTTGAAATCGGGTGGATCCGGTAGTTTCTCTTCGATTGGGCCTGTTTTTGGGTGAATGTCTTGAGTCTCCACAAGTCTTGGCATTGTTTCCTCTTCATGTGGATATGATGATTTGATGTCCACATCACTTATGATGGGGACATCAGTACCATGAAAGCTCATGGAACTACTACCACCTCAGAAAGAGACTGTACTGTGCGTACGGCAGGCTTAGATCCTGATCCTATTGGCGACAGCAGAACCTTTCTTGTTGTTGGGACAGTTGCTCCTACGCTACTATCGCTCAGCACCCATCAAATGGAAGAAGATGCATGTCTTGAAGAGTTATGCCTCAAGCACAACGATTCAGGCCATGAAACCACTTGGGCTACATTCCTAGCTCAACCAGATCACGCCTCGAAGTGGAATCAGTCCAATTGGATCCCAGATGAAGGAGTTATGCTATTTACAAATCAGGTGTCTTCCAATTTACCCGATTTGGACATAGGTGCATTGATTGGAGGTTTCCAATCGAACCAGAAGGAATTAAGCTACAAACCGACTTGTTCTGGAATCTTGATCCATCAGGGAAGAACCGACAATTAGATTCATCTCATTCCCGGTTCAGACTTGAGAGTTATCGATTTTACAAATCGATGGACCTGCTTTGGACGCAATCCAGCGACTAGGCCAAAGATCGAGTTACACAGCCCAACTCAGGAAAGATCTAAGCTCAGGACCACTTGGATAATATCAATGGGCCTCTCATGGATCCAGCAAGCTAAAGATCCAACGAAATGCCCATCGGATCCACAAGTTACACCCGTTTTCCCAAAACGGGTTGACTTGGTTCTGTTTAAGGAAATTCTTCGATCCAATGGTTGCTACACCTTGCAAACATATCTATGGCGACCAGGAGAGATTCTAAGGCAACTAAGGAAGCTTGCAAACACCTTACCATGCACCAACACACACAGGATCAGGCGGATCCCCTTGCAAGTATACTTTCCTTTTATGGCTGCGTTCACACTTAGGGCCATAAATGGCCAACGGATCCTTGCCTTTGAATGCCACGACTTGGGCAACCTTTATGGAGATCAGAATGTTCCAGAGAGGCTCACATATCCTCTCAAACCGTCCAGATACAAGGCGACATCACAGCTGCCTTATTTTGTC
This sequence comes from Eutrema japonicum, assembly GCA_030161315.1. NCBI lineage: Eukaryota > Viridiplantae > Streptophyta > Magnoliopsida > Brassicales > Brassicaceae > Eutrema > Eutrema japonicum. The sequence continues at coordinate 23,625,861 of BSQW01000010.1, read as the reverse complement.
GATTTGCTCATTATTGTCCAACGGCTAGTTTTTGATCATCTTTGATTTGTTTCTTGCTAAGAATTTCGTGTAGAGCATTATATAAGCTCATCTTAGCTTTCATTTGTATGGACGCAGACAATAAGAATTTTCCTTGGTTATTTTCGAGTTTTTGTTTGGAACAAAAACGTTTTCTCTCTTTAGATCGTGAGTGAGTCCGATCCTTAGGGAAACCCCTTGAAGTATCAAGAGACCGTCGCCTCTCTTGTGGTTCTCATCGCCCCACCAGCAACCTCCATCTTATCCCGTTGATAGAAGAGAGAGACCTTAGTCCAGCTTCTACAACACTTGAGCACGTATCATTTTGGTATCAGAGCTTCAAAAGCTCCTGAATCTAAGGAAACCTAGGACACAGCAGCCGCCATGGATTCAGGTGAAGAAGAAGATGGAACAAGTGAATACAACACCTCCGAGATTGATTGGGGTGAAGAGCCCGAAGCTCCATGGGAAGGAGGAAGAGCTGGCTATTCAAGCTCTATTTTTGAAGAGGAACAAGGCGGGGGAGAACCTGAACCGGAGCCCCCATATCACATCTTTTTTCAGGTCATGGACAAGGACCAGAAGCTTACCTACGGTGGGAGGAGGACATGGATTATTGGCTTCGGTCCCACAACATCCCAAAGGAGGATAGATTGTCCTACGCCATTAACACACTTGTTGGAGATGCTCATACATGGTGGATACAAGAAGAAGCTCGGGCCTACTATCATAATCCGATCATCATTTGGGGTAATCTCAAGCAGCGTATGTACATAGAGTATGTACAGAAGTCCCACAACCGCAGCTACATCCCCAAGAGGCATATGTTCCCAACAACTTTAAAAAGATGGATGTCAACACAAAAATCGCAGCCCATTCTTGACCACAAGAACACCTACTGCCCTGAGCTAGGGAAGGTGATTTCAAACACCTTAAAGAAGCAAACAGAGGCTAAGCAATCATTTCAAATAAAGGAGGTTCAACAAACGCCAAATCCCATACCATTGCTTGAACCGCAAAGCGAACAAGAACAAGATGAAAGAGGTGTAGAAAAAGTACCACAAAAGGTTACATCTAATCCAGAGTTAGTTCTTCCTACAACTAATTGTTCCAATGCTTGTTTAATACACTTGTCTACTACCAAGAGTGCTGAGAAAATTTCAGGAACCCAAGACGAGACCAAGATCCAAAGAGAACCGCTTCAACGAATAAACAAAATCTCGGATCAAAAGAAAGACCATGGGGAATCCAATTACTTGCTGTTAAAGCCAAGCCATCAGCTGCCATGGAAAGGAGTCATAACTTCTTTGTTGATCAAAGAAGAACCACCAGATGCTCAGCATCAATCCTACCGGAACCGCAGCAAAAAAAATTCCCCGAGGTAAATCTTTAGGCCCACTCCTTTACGAAAATACTAACTTGCTCTATTTGGGTGCAGGTAAAGAAGAAGTTTCGAGGACGAAACTTTTCCAAGAGAGAGGGTATGATGGGGACATCAGTACCATGAAAGCTCATGGAACTACTACCACCTCAGAAAGAGACTATACTGTGCGTACGGCAGGCTTAGATCCTGATCCTATTGGCGACAGCAGAACCTTTCTTGTTGTTGGGACAGTTGCTCCTACGCTACTATCGCTCAGCACCCATCAAATGGAAGAAGATGCATGTCTTGAAGAGTTATGCCTCAAGCACAACGATTCAGGCCATGAAACCACTTGGGCTACATTCCTAGCTCAACCAGATCATGCCTCGAAGTGGAATCAGTCCAATTGGATCCCAGATGAAGGAGTTATGCTATTTACAAATCAGGTGTCTTCCAATTTACCCGATTTGGACATAGGTGCATTGATTGGAGGTTTCCAATCGAACCAGAAGGAATTAAGCTACAAACCGACTTGTTCTGGAATCTTGATCCATCAGGGAAGAACCGACAATTGGATTCATCTCATTCCCGGTTCAGACTTGAGAGTTATCGATTTTACAAATCGATGTACCTGCTTTGGACGCAATCCAGCGACTAGGCCAAAGATCGAGTTACACAGCCCAACTCAGGAAAGATCTAAGCTCAGGACCACTTGGATAATATCAATGGGCCTCTCATGGATCCAGCAAGCTAAAGATCCAACGAAATGCCCATCGGATCCACAAGTTACACCCGTTTTCCCAAAACGGGTTGACTTGGTTCTGTTTAAGGAAATTCTTCGATCCAATGGTTGCTACACCTTGCAAACATATCTATGGCGACCAGGAGAGATTCTAAGGCAACTAAGGAAGCTTGCAAACACCTTACCATGCACCAACACACACAGGATCAGGCGGATCCCCTTGCAAGTATACTTTCCTTTTATGCCTCTGATACCAAAATGATACGAGCTCACGGCCTAAGGTACAAGGCCGGGTGGTCTAGACAATTGGACTAAGGTCGCTCCTTGTCTAGGCCGGGATAGGATGGAAGCGTGGGTGGATTGAAGTTCGCCACTCAAAGATGCGGAAGTCTTTGTGATAAGAACACGAATCAATGTCTATGTGAATCACACACAAAGACAGAGATCCCACTTGTTTTCTAAGGGAATCACACACCATAGAAAATACAAGCAAAACAAAGCATAAAGCTTTACAAGAAAATTAATTTCTTTATTTTTCCAAAAATCTCTATATTTATAAAATGAATACAAAGATAGCTTTTATAAGCTCATAATACAACTAGCTTATGGTCTAAAATATAAAAACATGGAAACAAATAAATCAACAATAAATGGAAATGATTTCTCGGGTTGAATGGAGACGTTGGGGCTGGCCTTGTGCATCCAAATGGTGTGTTAAGGTGAAGCTGGCTCGTGGTCTTGATAAGGCAAGGATAATTGACATCTCAATCAGCATTCAACCCCTTCCAATTAGCATTAAAGCTCTCTCTCTCTCAATCAGCTTTGAATCTCCTAGCAATCGGAAGTTAATGGCATGGTGTGAACGAGGCCAATAATGGAAAGTATGATCTCCGTTGTATATGGACGTGATTCCTTGTATTAGCTCTCTCCCATGACTCTTTGATAGGCTTTGAATATCTAGATTAATGAAGAGAGATGCGCTGGTCAAAGGAGTTTGACGAGTTTCCTTAAATGGACAAGAACGGACCCGTCGGATTGATTTGGTGGCATCGGGTGGATCCTGGTTGGTATGGATCTGTTCTCCACGGTTATGGACTCTTAAGAGGCCCACAAATACATGCCAAGGGGCCTCAGGGATGGGCCGCTTCATACTTGGGTTGTGGACTTCATCTTTTGGGCCATACTTGAAATCGGGTGGATCCGGTAGTTTCTCTTCGATTGGGCCTGTTTTTGGGTGAATGTCTTGAGTCTCCACAAGTCTTGGCATTGTTTCATCTTCATGTGGATATGATGATTTGATGTCCACATCACTTATGATGGGGACATCAGTACCATGAAAGCTCATGGAACTACTACCACCTCAGAAAGAGACTGTACTGTGCGTACGGCAGGCTTAGATCCTGATCCTATTGGCGACAGCAGAACCTTTCTTGTTGTTGGGACAGTTGCTCCTACGCTACTATCGCTCAGCACCCATCAAATGGAAGAAGATGCATGTCTTGAAGAGTTATGCCTCAAGCACAACGATTCAGGCCATGAAACCACTTGGGCTACATTCCTAGCTCAACCAGATCACGCCTCGAAGTGGAATCAGTCCAATTGGATCCCAGATGAAGGAGTTATGCTATTTACAAATCAGGTGTCTTCCAATTTACCCGATTTGGACATAGGTGCATTGATTGGAGGTTTCCAATCGAACCAGAAGGAATTAAGCTACAAACCGACTTGTTCTGGAATCTTGATCCATCAGGGAAGAACCGACAATTGGATTCATCTCATTCCCGGTTCAGACTTGAGAGTTACCGATTTTACAAATCGATGGACCTGCTTTGGACGCAATCCAGCGACTAGGCCAAAGATCGAGTTACACAGCCCAACTCAGGAAAGATCTAAGCTCAGGACCACTTGGATAATATCAATGGGCCTCTCATGGATCCAGCAAGCTAAAGATCCAACGAAATGCCCATCGGATCCACAAGTTACACCCGTTTTCCCAAAACGGGTTGACTTGGTTCTGTTTAAGGAAATTCTTCGATCCAATGGTTGCTACACCTTGCAAACATATCTATGGCGACCAGGAGAGATTCTAAGGCAACTAAGGAAGCTTGCAAACACCTTACCATGCACCAACACACACAGGATCAGGCGGATCCCCTTGCAAGTATACTTTCCTTTTATGGCTGCGTTCACACTTAGGGCCATAAATGGCCAACGGATCCTTGCCTTTGAATGCCACGACTTGGGCAACCTTTATGGAGATCAGAATGTTCCAGAGAGGCTCACATATCCTCTCAAACCGTCCAGATACAAGGCGACATCACAGCTGCCTTATTTTGTCGATTTGCTCATTATTGTCCAACGGCTAGTTTTTGATCATCTTTGATTTGTTTCTTGCTAAGAATTTCGTGTAGAGCATTATATAAGCTCATCTTAGCTTTCATTTGTATGGACGCAGACAATAAGAATTTTCCTTGGTTATTTTCGAGTTTTTGTTTGGAACAAAAACGTTTTCTCTCTTTAGATCGTGAGTGAGTCCGATCCTTAGGGAAACCCCTTGAAGTATCAAGAGACCGTCGCCTCTCTTGTGGTTCTCATCGCCCCACCAGCAACCTCCATCTTATCCCGTTGATAGAAGAGAGAGACCTTAGTCCAGCTTCTACAACACTTGAGCACGTATCATTTTGGTATCAGAGCTTCAAAAGCTCCTGAATCTAAGGAAACCTAGGACACAGCAGCCGCCATGGATTCAGGTGAAGAAGAAGATGGAGCAAGTGAATACAACACCTCCGAGATTGATTGGGGTGAAGAGCCCGAAGCTCCATGGGAAGGAGGAAGAGCTGGCTATTCAAGCTCTATTTTTGAAGAGGAACAAGGCGGGGGAGAACCTGAACCGGAGCCCCCATATCACATCTTTTTTCAGGTCATGGACAAGGACCAGAAGCTTACCTACGGTGGGAGGAGGACATGGATTATTGGCTTCGGTCCCACAACATCCCAAAGGAGGATAGATTGTCCTACGCCATTAACACACTTGTTGGAGATGCTCATACATGGTGGATACAAGAAGAAGCTCGGGCCTACTATCATAATCCGATCATCATTTGGGGTAATCTCAAGCAGCGTATGTACATAGAGTATGTACAGAAGTCCCACAACCGCAGCTACATCCCCAAGAGGCATATGTTCCCAACAACTTTAAAAAGATGGATGTCAACACAAAAATCGCAGCCCATTCTTGACCACAAGAACACCTACTGCCCTGAGCTAGGGAAGGTGATTTCAAACACCTTAAAGAAGCAAACAGAGGCTAAGCAATCATTTCAAATAAAGGAGGTTCAACAAACGCCAAATCCCATACCATTGCTTGAACCACAAAGCGAACAAGAACAAGATGAAAGAGGTGTAGAAAAAGTACCACAAAAGGTTACATCTAATCCAGAGTTAGTTCTTCCTACAACTAATTGTTCCAATGCTTGTTTAATACACTTGTCTACTACCAAGAGTGCTGAGAAAATTTCAGGAACCCAAGACGAGACCAAGATCCAAAGAGAACCGCTTCAACGAATAAACAAAATCTCGGATCAAAAGAAAGACCATGGGGAATCCAATTACTTGCTGTTAAAGCCAAGCCATCAGCTGCCATGGAAAGGAGTCATAACTTCTTTGTTGATCAAAGAAGAACCACCAGATGCTCAGCATCAATCCTACCGGAACCGCAGCAAAAAAAATTCCCCGAGGTAAATCTTTAGGCCCACTCCTTTACGAAAATACTAACTTGCTCTATTTGGGTGCAGGTAAAGAAGAAGTTTCGAGGACGAAACTTTTCCAAGAGAGAGGGTATGATGGGGACATCAGTACCATGAAAGCTCATGGAACTACTACCACCTCAGAAAGAGACTATACTGTGCGTACGGCAGGCTTAGATCCTGATCCTATTGGCGACAGCAGAACCTTTCTTGTTGTTGGGACAGTTGCTCCTACGCTACTATCGCTCAGCACCCATCAAATGGAAGAAGATGCATGTCTTGAAGAGTTATGCCTCAAGCACAACGATTCAGGCCATGAAACCACTTGGGCTACATTCCTAGCTCAACCAGATCATGCCTCGAAGTGGAATCAGTCCAATTGGATCCCAGATGAAGGAGTTATGCTATTTACAAATCAGGTGTCTTCCAATTTACCCGATTTGGACATAGGTGCATTGATTGGAGGTTTCCAATCGAACCAGAAGGAATTAAGCTACAAACCGACTTGTTCTGGAATCTTGATCCATCAGGGAAGAACCGACAATTGGATTCATCTCATTCCCGGTTCAGACTTGAGAGTTATCGATTTTACAAATCGATGGACCTGCTTTGGACGCAATCCAGCGACTAGGCCAAAGATCGAGTTACACAGCCCAACTCAGGAAAGATCTAAGCTCAGGACCACTTGGATAATATCAATGGGCCTCTCATGGATCCAGCAAGCTAAAGATCCAACGAAATGCCCATCGGATCCACAAGTTACACCCGTTTTCCCAAAACGGGTTGACTTGGTTCTGTTTAAGGAAATTCTTCGATCCAATGGTTGCTACACCTTGCAAACATATCTATGGCGACCAGGAGAGATTCTAAGGCAACTAAGGAAGCTTGCAAACACCTTACCATGCACCAACACACACAGGATCAGGCGGATCCCCTTGCAAGTATACTTTCCTTTTATGCCTCTGATACCAAAATGATACGAGCTCACGGCCTAAGGTACAAGGCCGGGTGGTCTAGACAATTGGACTAAGGTCGCTCCTTGTCTAGGCCGGGATAGGATGGAAGCGTGGGTGGATTGAAGTTCGCCACTCAAAGATGCGGAAGTCTTTGTGATAAGAACACGAATCAATGTCTATGTGAATCACACACAAAGACAGAGATCCCACTTGTTTTCTAAGGGAATCACACACCATAGAAAATACAAGCAAAACAAAGCATAAAGCTTTACAAGAAAATTAATTTCTTTATTTTTCCAAAAATCTCTATATTTATAAAATGAATACAAAGATAGCTTTTATAAGCTCATAATACAACTAGCTTATGGTCTAAAATATAAAAACATGGAAACAAATAAATCAACAATAAATGGAAATGATTTCTCGGGTTGAATGGAGACGTTGGGGCTGGCCTTGTGCATCCAAATGGTGTGTTAAGGTGAAGCTGGCTCGTGGTCTTGATAAGGCAAGGATAATTGACATCTCAATCAGCATTCAACCCCTTCCAATTAGCATTAAAGCTCTCTCTCTCTCAATCAGCTTTGAATCTCCTAGCAATCGGAAGTTAATGGCAAGGTGTGAACGAGGCCAATAATGGAAAGTATGATCTCCGTTGTATATGGACGTGATTCCTTGTATTAGCTCTCTCCCATGACTCTTTGATAGGCTTTGAATATCTAGATTAATGAAGAGAGATGCGCTGGTCAAAGGAGTTTGACGAGTTTCCTTAAATGGACAAGAACGGACCCGTCGGATTGATTTGGTGGCATCAGGTGGATCCTGGTTGGTATGGATCTGTTCTCCACGGTTATGGACTCTTAAGAGGCCCACAAATACATGCCAAGGGGCCTCAGGGATGGGCCGCTTCATACTTGGGTTGTGGACTTCATCTTTTGGGCCATACTTGAAATCGGGTGGATCCGGTAGTTTCTCTTCGATTGGGCCTGTTTTGGGTGAATGTCTTGAGTCTCCACAAGTCTTGGCATTGTTTCCTCTTCATGTGGATATGATGATTTGATGTCCACATCACTCCCTCCTTAATGAGAAAGTTTTGTCCTCAAAACTAAAACCAGATTTTGCATTTTTTTTTGTTTTTTAAACCGAAATATTAAATCCGAATAAAGAAGAAGAAGACTTTTTTTTTTTTGAAAATCTGAAAACAAATCAGAAACAATTGAAAATATATATATATATATATATTTTTTTTTTTAAATTTCGTTTAATGAGAAAAACAAATTAAAACTTCAAGGAAAACAAAGAAAACAATTTTTTTATGGTTTTTTTTAATTTTATAAAATCAAAGAACAAAAGTAGAAAACTTTTTTTTTTTTTTGATAAAAAAGATGAAACAAAAACGAAACAGAAATGAAAACGATAGAGGATAGGAGCTTTTAGCTCTGATACCAAAATGATACGTGCTCAAGTGTTGTAGAAGCTGGACTAAGGTCTCTCTCTTCTATCAACGGGATAAGATGGAGGTTGCTGGTGGGGCGATGAGAACCACAAGAGAGGCGACGGTCTCTTGATACTTCAAGGGGTTTCCCTAAGGATCGGACTCACTCACGATCTAAAGAGAGAAAACGTTTTTGTTCCAAACAAAAACTCGAAAATAACCAAGGAAAATTCTTATTGTCTGCGTGAATACAAATGAAAGCTAAGATGAGCTTATATAATGCTCTACACGAAATTCTTAGCAAGAAACAAATCAAAGATGATCAAAAACTAGCCGTTGGACAATAATGAGCAAATCGGCAAAATAAGGCAGCTATGATGTCGCCTTGTATCTGGACGGTTTGAGAGGATATGTGAGCCTCTCTGGAACATTCTGATCTCCATAAAGGTTGCCCAAGTCGTGGCATTCAAAGGCAAGGATCCGTTGGCCATTTATGGCCCTAAGTGTGAACGCAGCCATAAAAGGAAAGTATACTTGCAAGGGGATCCGCCTGATCCTGTGTGTGTTGGTGCATGGTAAGGTGTTTGCAAGCTTCCTTAGTTGCCCTAGAATCTCTCCTGGTCGCCATAGATATGTTTGCAAGGTGTAGCAACCATTGGATCGAGGACTTTCCTTAAACAGAACCAAGTCAACCCGTTTTGGGAAAATGGGTGTAACTTGTGGATCCGATGGGCATTTCGTTGGATCTTTAGCTTGCTGGATCCATGAGAGGCCCATTGATATTATACAAGTGGTCCTGAGATTAGATCTTTCCTGAGTTGGGCTGTGTAACTCGATCTTTGGCCTAGTCGCTGGATTGCGTCCAAAGCAGGTCCATCGATTTGTAAAATCGATAACTCTCAAGTCTGAACCGGGAATGAGATGAATCCAATTGTCGGTTCTTCCCTGATGGATCAAGATTCCAGAACAAGTTGGTTTGTAGCTTAATTCCTTCTGGTTCGATTGGAAACCTCCAATCAATGCACCTATGTCCAAATCGGGTAAATTGGAAGACACCTGATTTGTAAATAGCATAACTCCTTCATCTGGGATCCAATTGGACTGATTCCACTTCGAGGCGTGATCTGGTTGAGCTAGGAATGTAGCCCAAGTGGTTTCATGGCCTGAATCGTTGTGCTTGAGGCATAACTCTTCAAGACATGCATCTTCTTCCATTTGATGGGTGCTGAGCGATAGTAGCGTAGGAGCAACTGTCCCAACAACAAGAAAGGTTCTGCTGTCGCCAATAGGATCAGGATCTAAGCCTGCCGTACGCACAGTACAGTCTCTTTCTGAGGTGGTAGTAGTTCCATGAGCTTTCATGGTACTGATGTCCCCATCATACCCTCTCTCTTGGAAAAGTTTCGTCCTCGAAACTTCTTCTTTACCTGCACCCAAATAGAGCAAGTTAGTATTTTCGTAAAGGAGTGGGCCTAAAGATTTACCTCGGGGAATTTTTTGGCTGCGGTTCCGGTAGGATTGATGCTGAGCATCTGGTGGTTCTTCTTTGATCAACAAAGAAGCTATGACTCCTTTCCATGGCAGCTGATGGCTTGGCTTTAACAGCAAGTAATTGGATTCCCCATGGTCTTTCTTTTGATCCGAGATTTTGTTTATTCGTTGAAGCGGTTCTCTTTGGATCTTGGTCTCGTCTTGGGTTCCTGAAATTTTCTCAGCACTCTTGGTAGTAGACAAGTGTATTAAACAAGCATTGGAACAATTAGTTGTAGGAAGAACTAACTCTGGATTAGATGTAACCTTTTGTGGTACTTTTTCTACACCTCTTTCATCTTGTTCTTGTTCGCTTTGCGGTTCAAGCAATGGTATGGGATTTGGCGTTTGTTGAACCTCCTTTATTTGAAATGATTGCTTAGCCTCTGTTTGCTTCTTTAAGGTGTTTGAAATCACCTTCCCTAGCTCAGGGCAGTAGGTGTTCTTGTGGTCAAGAATGGGCTGCGATTTTTGTGTTGACATCCATCTTTTTGAAGTTGTTGGGAACATATGCCTCTTGGGGATGTAGCTGCGGTTGTGGGACTTCTGTACATACTCTATGTACATACGCTGCTTGAGATTACCCCAAATGATGATCGGATTATGATAGTAGGCCCGAGCTTCTTCTTGTATCCACCATGTATGAGCATCTCCAACAAGTGTGTTAATGGCGTAGGACAATCTATCCTCCTTTGGGATGTTGTGGGACCGAAGCCAATAATCCATGTCCTCCTCCCACCGTAGGTAAGCTTCTGGTCCTTGTCCATGACCTGAAAAAAAGATGTGATATGGGGGCTCCGGTTCAGGTTCTCCCCCGCCTTGTTCCTCTTCAAAAATAGAGCTTGAATAGCCAGCTCTTCCTCCTTCCCATGGAGCTTCGGGCTCTTCACCCCAATCAATCTCGGAGGTGTTGTATTCACTTGCTCCATCTTCTTCTTCACCTGAATCCATGGCGGCTGCTGTGTCCTAGGTTTCCTTGCCAAAAACAAATAAGACAATGAATCAAAAAATCAGAATCGTAATAAGCAAGAAAAGGAAACAAATAAATGGCCAAAATCAAAAAGATGGTTTTTTTTTTTTTTTGACTAAAACAAATTTCGAAATTCAAACAAAACAAAAGGAAATAAATTCTTATTTTTTATTTTCTGGTTTATAATAAGATTTAAACAAAAATATTTCAAAAACAAAAGATTTTTATTTGGTTTTCTGATTTTAAATTGAAAGGGTGCAAAAACTGTAAAAATAAAACGAAATCAACAAGAACAAATTTTTATGGACTTTTCTTTTACGAAACAAAACAAAACAATTCAAGTAAGACAATTTTTATTTTGGTTTTAGTTTAATAGGAAATTAAATTTAAAAAAAAAAAAAATTCGAAGAACAAAATTGAAACAAAATAGTTTTTTTTTTTTTGATCAAAATTGCTAAGGTACTAAAAAAACAAAATCGACACAAGGGATTAGGGTTCTTCTATTTTATTTTTATTTTTTTTCAATACATATATATATATATAAATAAATTTTTTTTTTTAAAACAATTTAAAAGCTCTCTTTGTATTCATTTTATAAATACAGAGATTTTTGGAAAAATAAAGAAAGTAATTTTCTTGTAAAGCTTTATGCTTTGTTTTGCTTGTATTTTCTATGGTGTGTGATTCCCTTAGAAAACAAGTGGGATCTCTGTCTTTGTGTGTGATTCACATAGACATTGATTCGTGTTCTTATCACAAAGACTTCCGCATCTTTGAGTGGCGAACTTCAATCCACCCACGCTTCCATCCTATCCCGGCCTAGACAAGGAGCGACCTTAGTCCAATTGTCTAGACCACCCGGCCTTGTACCTTAGGCCGTGAGCTCGTATCATTTTAAAATAGCTCGGAACATATCGCTCCTGAATCCTGGTTTTTTTTTTTTTTTTGACTAAAACAAATTTCGAAATTCAAACAAAACAAAAGGAAATAAATTCTTATTTTTTATTTTCTGGTTTATAATAAGATTTAAACAAAAATATTTCAAAAACAAAAGATTTTTATTTGGTTTTCTGATTTTAAATTGAAAGGGTGCAAAAACTGTAAAAATAAAACGAAATCAACAAGAACAAATTTTTATGGACTTTTCTTTTACGAAACAAAACAAAACAATTCAAGTAAGACAATTTTTATTTTGGTTATAGTTTAATAGGAAATTAAATTTTTTTAAAAAAAAATTCGAAGAACAAAATTGAAACAAAATAGTTTTTTTTTTTTTTTGATCAAAATTGCTAAGGTACTAAAAAAAAATCGACACAAGGGATTAGGGTTCTTCTATTTTTTTTTTTTTTTTTTTTTTGAATCTAGCAACCTAACAAGAACAAGAAAAAAAAAATACAGAAAATTAAAATATGATAAGGGAACGTTTACACCTTAGATTCAGGAGCTTTTGAAGCTCTGATACCAAAATGATACGAGCTCACGGCCTAAGGTACAAGGCCGGGTGGTCTAGACAATTGGACTAAGGTCGCTCCTTGTCTAGGCCGGGATAGGATGGAAGCGTGGGTGGATTGAAGTTCGCCACTCAAAGATGCGGAAGTCTTTGTGATAAGAACACGAATCAATGTCTATGTGAATCACACACAAAGACAGAGATCCCACTTGTTTTCTAAGGGAATCACACACCATAGAAAATACAAGCAAAACAAAGCATAAAGCTTTACAAGAAAATTAATTTCTTTATTTTTCCAAAAATCTCTATATTTATAAAATGAATACAAAGAGAGCTTTTATAAGCTCATAATACAACTAGCTTATGGTCTAAAATATAAAAACATGGAAACAAATAAATCAACAATAAATGGAAATGATTTCTCGTGTTGAATGGAGACGTTGGGGCTGGCCTTGTGCATCCAAATGGTGTGTTAAGGTGAAGCTGGCTCGTGGTCTTGATAAGGCAAGGATAATTGACATCTCAATCAGCATTCAACCCCTTCCAATTAGCATTAAAGCTCTCTCTCTCAATCAGCTTTGAATCTCCTAGCAATCGGAAGTTAATGGCAAGGTGTGAACGAGGCCAATAATGGAAAGTATGATCTCCCTTGTATATGGACGTAATTCCTTGTATTAGCTCTCTCCCATGACTTTTTGATAGGCTTTGAATATCTAGATTAATGAAGAGAGATGCGCTGGTCAAAGGAGTTTGACGAGTTTCCTTAAATGGACAAGAACGGACCCGTCGGATTGATTTGGTGGCATCGGGTGGATCCTGGTTGGTATGGATCTGTTCTCCACGGTTATGGACTCTTAAGAGGCCCACAAATACATGCCAAGGGGCCTCAGGGATGGGCCGCTTCATACTTGGGTTGTGGACTTCATCTTTTGAGCCATACTTGAAATCGGGTGGATCCGGTAGTTTCTCTTCGATTGGGCCTGTTTTTGGGTGAATGTCTTGAGTCTCCACAAGTCTTGGCATTGTTTCCTCTTCATGTGGATATGATGATTTGATGTCCACATCACTCCCTCCTTCATGAGAAAGTTTTGTCCTCAAAACTAAAACCAGATTTTGCATTTTTTTTTTTTTAAACCGAAATATTAAATCCGAATAAAGAAGAAGAAGACTTTTTTTTTTTTTGAAAATCTGAAAACAAATCAGAAACAATTGAAAATATATATATATATATATATATATATTTTTTTTAAAATTTCGTTTAATGAGAAAAACAAATTAAAACTTCAAGGAAAACAAAGAAAACAATTTTTTATGGTTTTTTTTAATTTTATAAAATCAAAGAACAAAAGTAGAAAACTTTTTTTTTTTTTTTGATAAAAAAGATGAAACAAAAACGAAACAGAAATGAAAACGATAGAGGATAGGAGCTTTTAGCTCTGATACCAAAATGATACGAGCTCAAGTGTTGTAGAAGCTGGACTAAGGTCTCTCTCTTCTATCAACGGGATAAGATGGAGGTTGTTGGTGGGGCGATGAGAACCACAAGAGAGGCGACGGTCTCTTGATACTTCAAGGGGTTTCCCTAAGGATCGGACTCACTCACGATCTAAAGAGAGAAAACGTTTTTGTTCCAAACAAAAACTCGTAAATAACCAAGGAAAATTCTTATTGTCTGTGTGAATACAAATGAAAACTAAGATGAGCTTATATAATGCTCTACACGAAATTCTTAGCAAGAAACAAATCAAAGATGATCAAAAACTAGCCGTTGGACAATAATGAGCAAATCGGCAAAATAAGGCAGCTATGATGTCGCCTTGTATCTGGACGGTTTGAGAGGATATGTGAGCCTCTCTGGAACATTCTGATCTCCATAAAGGTTGCCCAAGTCGTGGCATTCAAAGGCAAGGATCCGTTGGCCATTTATGGCCCTAAGTGTGAATCTAAGGTGTAAACGTTCCCTTATCATCTTTTAATTTTCTGTATTTTTTTTTTTTCTTGTTCTTGTTAGGTTGCTAGATTCAAAAAAAAAAAAAAATAGAAGAACCCTATTGCTTGCGTCGGTTTTTTTTTTAGATTAATCAAAAAAAAAGGAAACTTAGCTTATTCTTAGTTATTCGATTTTGCAATTTTTCCTTTTAGGATTTTAGTCAAAAAAAAAATTATAGAAGAACCCTAATTCTTTTGTGTCGATTTCTTTGTGTACCTTAGCAAAATTAATCAAAAAAAAAAAAAGGAAACTTAGCATATTCTTAGTTAGTCAAAAAAAAAAAAATAGAAAAGAACCATATATTAGCATCTTCGATTTTTGTTAATTCCTTTTTGTTAAGTTGTTCAAAAAAAAAAAAAATAGGAGAGTGTTTTGGTTTAGAATTTTTCCTTTTAGATTTAAGAAATTTTTTTTTTCTTACCTTACTACTTGTCTTTGTCGATTTTCTTGAAACTCCATTGATACACTTTGTTAAAAAAAAAAAATTTTTTGCAAGGAGAAACAATGGAAAACAATGTTGCACCGCAAGACCCTAATGCCATTCTCATGCAAGCAATCACGGCTATGCAACAACAGCTCCAGAGCGTAGTCCAAACGCTAGACCAGAGGGAACAGCATCAAGCCAACAACAATCATCCACCAAGAGCACAGCAACGAGCCTACAACTTAGGCGAAGATCCGGACGATGTTCCGATAGAGGAACAGCCGCGAGTAAGGAGACGAGGACCGAGACAAGATATTTTTGAGGAGGCCGAAGGTGACTTCCCAAGGCACCAATATTCCCAGGACATGAAGCTTAAGGCACCTACATTTGCTGGAAGAGTCGATCCCGAGGCTTATTTGGAGTGGGAGCAACGAATGGAGCATATCTTCGTGTACTACGACTACAACGAGCAAAGAAGGCTGGCTTTGGCCGTTGCTCAACTCACTGACCATGCTCTCTCATGGTGGGATCGTGAGGTAGCTGACAGAAGAAGGAGCCAATCACCTCAGGTCAGCACTTGGCGAGAGATGAGACAGCTCATGAAGAAGCGATATGTTCCGAGCTATTATCATCGAGATCTTCAAAAGAGGTTCCGAAAATTATCCCAAGGAACCAGGAGCGTAGAAGAATACTTTGAAGAGTTTGAACATCTTAGAAATCGTTTGGAGCTGGATGAAGACACCGAGACACTCATGGCTCAGTTCCTAGACGGACTCAACGAACGACTAAGTCACAAAGTGGAGAAGCTTCCATACCACGACTTGAAGGACATCTTACACCATGCCATTCAAGCTGAGCAACACTTGAAGAAGAAGTCCTATGCTACTGGACGGACATGGAGTAACCAAACATGGGACCAGAACCGAGCCAAGACCCAAACTCCAACCAGCTTCCCATCTAAGGC
Source organism: Eutrema japonicum (assembly GCA_030161315.1). Classification (NCBI taxonomy): domain Eukaryota; kingdom Viridiplantae; phylum Streptophyta; class Magnoliopsida; order Brassicales; family Brassicaceae; genus Eutrema; species Eutrema japonicum. Next base: position 23,610,276 of record BSQW01000010.1, on the reverse strand, counting down.
CGCGGAGAAGGGCAAGTCGGTCGAAATCGACCCTAGGTTCACTTCTAAGGCCTCTGAGCCTAATCAAGGTAAGTTTTCTAACCCAAGTACTTCTAGAACTCGTGACATAACATGTTTTAAGTGCAAGGGCAGAGGACACATGGCTAGAGAATGCCCAAATCCCCGAGTTATGATCATGTTGGATTCGGGTGAGTACGAGTCTCAATATGAGGCTGATGTGCAAATGACCGAGTCAGCCACTGAAGAAGTAGATTGTGAGGCTGAATATGGTGAGTCTCTGGTCATAAGACGAGCCTTGAACCTCACGGTTCATCCCGACGAGACAGCCCAAAGAGACAACATCTTTCATACAAGATGTTCCATCCGAGGCAAGGTATGTAATTTGGTAATTGATGGAGGGTCGTGTACCAATGTAGCAAGTGACTACATGGTCACTAAGCTCTGTCTAGAACGTGCTAAACACCCTCACCCATATAAGCTAAGATGGTTAAACGATAAGGCTGAATTACGCGTCACGGACCAAGTGCTTGTACCATTCAATGTGGGCAAGTACTCGGATGAAGTTGTGTGTGATGTTGTTCCTATGCAAGCTGGCCATCTTCTTCTTGGTAGGCCTTGGCAGTTTGATAAGGACGCCATTCACCATGGCCGAAGTAACATGTATTCGTTTGTGCATGATAAAAAGAAGTATAATTTAGCACCTCTTACACCTACTCAAGTACACGAATTACAAGTTAAAATGTTAAAAGAAAAAGATGCATCGACCAAGAACAATTTGTTTATCAAGTCAAGTTATATTTCTAAGGCAATCACTTGCAAAGAACCGGTATTACTAATGATCTTTAAGGAGACTTTAAGTGCAGGTTCTAGGGCGTTGGAGCAACAACTTCCTACTGAGGTTACTCAACTCTTGGACCGATTTGCTGATGTGTTTCCTGATGAGATACCTCCTGGCTTACCTCCTATAAGAGGAATAGAGCACCAGATCGATTTTGTGCCCTGAGCCCCATTACCCAATCGAGCCGCATATCGCGTTAATCCGGACGAAGCCAAGGAACTAGAGAAGCAAGTGAGAGAACTTATGGACAAGGGCTATGTTCGTGAGAGCCTTAGTCCATGTGCCGTACCAGTCCTTTTGGTGCCAAAAAAAGATGGGACGTGGAGGATGTGCGTGGATTGTCGCGCGATAAACAACATAACGATCAAATACCGACATCCGATACCAAGGTTAGATGACATGCTTGATGAGCTTTCTGGTTCTAATTTATTTTCCAAGATTGATCTCAGGAGTGGATACCATCAAGTACGAATGAGAGAAGGTGACGAATGGAAGACGGCCTTCAAGACGAAGCAAGGCCTCTACGAATGGCTAGTTATGCCTTTCGGGCTAACTAACGCGCCAAGTACCTTCATGCGACTCATGAATGAGGTTCTTAGACCCTACATTAGTAAGTTTGTAGTGGTATACTTCGATGATATTCTCATTTATAGTCGAACTCTATCTGAACATTTATCTCATTTAGAACAAATTCTTAAGACGCTTCAACGAGATGGTCTTTACGCCAACTTGAAGAAGTGCACATTTTGCGCTAATGAGCTTGTGTTTTTAGGCTTTGTTGTGAGTTCGCAGGGACTTAGAGTGGACCAGGAGAAGGTCCAAGCCATCCAAGAATGGCCTACGCCAACAACCGTTAGCCAAGTTCGAAGCTTTCACGGCTTGGCTAGCTTTTACCGACGGTTCGTGAAGGACTTCAGCACCCTTGCTGCACCTCTAACTGCCATCATCAAGAAGGACGTGGCATTCAAGTGGGGAGACGCCCAGGAAGAGGCCTTCAAAGGCCTAAAGGATCGTTTGACTCATGCTCCCGTTTTAACTTTACCCGATTTCTCTAAAACGTTTGAAATTGAGTGTGATGCCTCAGGTTTAGGGATCGGTGCTGTGCTTACTCAAGGAGGCAAACCTGTTGCTTACTTCAGTGAGAAACTTAGTGGAGCCACTCTCAACTATCCTACTTATGATAAGGAGCTCTACGCCTTAGTCCGAGCAATGGAGACGTGGCAGCATTACCTACTATCGAAGGAGTGTGTCATCCACACGGACCATGAGACTTTGAAGCATCTTAGGGGTCAGACTAACCTCAAGAGAAGACATGCTAAATGGCTGGAGTTTATAGAGACGTTCCCCTATGTGATCAAGTACAAGAAGGGAAAAGATAATGTGGTGGCCGATGCCCTATCTCGGAGATACGCGCTAATATCGACCATGGAAGCCAAGGTTCTTGGATTTGAAATGATTATTCCATTGTATGAATCTGATGTTGATTTTGCAGAGATATACAAGAACCATGGAAAGGGAGCCCACGCTTCTTACTATGTCCATGACGGTTATCTTTTTAAAGATAAACGCCTATGCATCCCGCAATGTTCGTTACGAGAGCTTATAGTCCGAGAAGCTCATGGAGGAGGCCTCATGGGTCATTTTGGCGTTGAGAAGACTCTTGCCATGCTGAAGGAACACTTCTGTTGGCCACACCTTAAGAAGTCGGTCGAAACTTTCTGTGCAAGATGTATCACTTGCAAGAAAGCCAAGTCTCGGGTTAACCCACACGGTTTGTATCTTCCTTTACCGATTCCTACTTTACCATGGATTGATATTTCTATGGACTTTGTATTAGGTTTGCCTAAGAGCAGACACAAAGACTCCATCTTTGTCGTGGTGGATCGGTTCTCAAAGATGGCACACTTCATCCCATGTGCCAAGACAAACGATGCTACACAAACCGCGGACCTCTTTTTCAAAGAGATTATCCGCCTACATGGAGTACCTAGGACGATCGTCTCAGATCGCGACACCAAGTTCCTGAGCCACTTTTGGAGAACCCTCTGGAAGAAGCTAGGCACCAAGCTGCTCTTCTCCACGACCTGCCATCCACAAACCGATGGCCAAACTGAAGTTGTTAACCATACACTTGGGACGTTGCTTCGAGCAACAATAGGGAGAAATCTTAAAACTTGGCTTGAAGCTCTACCTTTTGTCGAGTTTGCTTATAATAGAGCTGTCCATAGTGCTACTCATTTGTCTCTTTTTCAGGTTGCATATGGATTTAATCCACAGACGCCATTGGATCTTAAGCCTCTACCTCAAACGGAGTTCTTAAACCTCGATGGAGCCAAAAAGGCCGCGGACGTGAAAAAGCTACACCAATCGGTCAAAGATCAGCTCGAAAGAACCAATGCCCTACGTGTGAAGAATGCCAACAAGGGCAGGAAGCACGTGTCTTTTGAAGTTGGAGAATGGGTGTGGTTGCACATGAGACCGGAGCGTTTCCCGGACAAACGCAAATCAAAGCTAGCGCCTCGCGGAGACGGCCCATTCAAAATCTTGGAGAAAATCAATGACAATGCCTACAAGCTCGAGCTCCCAGGTGAACTTAAGGTGTCTGCTACATTCAATGTTTCTGACTTAGCTCGTTTTGATGCAGGTGATGATGTTTTGGGGTCAAAACCTCATGAAGAGGGAGGGAGTGATGAGGACATCGAGTCAACGACCCAAGTCATACAAGCACCACTAGTACCAAGTGGACCAGTGACTAGAACCAGGAGCAGGGACATGGAAAAGAAGTTCAACATGTTCATGGACCAGATCAGACAAGAAGGTTTCTTCAATACGGACACTAGTCCGCTAAGCTCATTTGCGAGCAGTTATTGGGCCGATACTTCGAAGCAGGATCCACTTATGATCCCGGATGATTCAGAAGGCGATCCACATATGGATTTGAAGCTCTTTGAGTCTAGTTTCCAGAACACTAAAGATCAGCCCAAGAATCCTTACCATTCGGACCAGAACGTCCAAACACTGAAGACATATCGGCTGGATCCTTTGCTGGCCGATAACACTAAGTGGCCACTCATCAAGCCCAGGCTCGTGGCCCACTTATCTATGGTCGACTTCACTTCAGCAGAGATGACTTAGGCCCAAGGAAGGTCATTAGTTGGGTTTGTAAGTCGTTTGGCGCTCTTTTCCCAACCTTCGTTTTTATCCCACTGGGTTTTGCGAAGATGGGTTTTTACCGAGGCCTAACGACTTGCAAATATTATTGGCCCAATTAATGACTCTCTGTAAGCCCATGAAGACCAGATACACGAGCCTCACTTCTATTTGTCTTAAGTCTTTTAATTATTTTGTAAACGGGCCTAAATTGTTAAGGACCCGTCTTGTTATTTCCTTTTCGGTTTATTTCTTTTTCTTTGGGGCGTGAGCTTGCTTTAAAAACCCTAGGGCTTTGTCTTTCTCATCCACGCAGACAATAAGAATTTTCTTTGGTTATTTTCGAGTTTTTGTTTGGAACAAAAACGTTTTCTCTCTTTAGATCGTGAGTGAGTCCGATCCTTAGGGAAACCCCTTGAAGTATCAAGAGACCGTCGCCTCTCTTGTGGTTCTCATCGCCCCACCAGCAACCTCCATCTTATCCCGTTGATAGAAGAGAGAGACCTTAGTCCAGCTTCTACAACACTTGAGCACGTATCAGGGAATATCTACCATCGGGGGCGTGGGCTCATATCTAGGCCTACCGGAGAGCCTCGGAGGTGCCAAAAGTAAGATTTTTAATTTTGTCGCAGAGAGACAACAGACTCGGATCAATGGATGGACATCAAGATTTTTATCCAAGGGGGGGCAAGGAGGTCTTACTTAAATCAGTGGTATCCGCAATGCCAACTTTCGTCATGTCGTGCTTTCGATTACCCAAATCAATAACCGCAAAACTAACTAGTGCGGCGGCACGTTTCTGGTGGAGTTCAAATGGGGAACAAAAAAGAATACATTGGATAGCATGGAAGAAATTATGCTGCAGTAAATCGGAAGTGGGGTTCGGTTTTCGGGGAACTGAGGACTTTAATACATCATTATTAGCAAAACAATTATGGAGATTGATGGATTCACCGGAGTCCTTATTTGCGAGGGTCTTCAAGGGTCGGTATTTTCGGAACTCACACCCTTTAGACCCTATTCGTTCTTACTCTCCATCATACGGATGGAGGAGTATTATTTCAGCTAGACCTCTGGTTAACAAAGGGCTAATTAAAAGAGTTGGATCAGGCTGTTCTATCTCAGTATGGAACGACCCGTGGATACCTTCTTCTCGGACGAGGTCAGCAACATGTAAGGGGTACAATTATTACCTGAAACTAATGGTCAATCATCTGGTTGATCCAATGACCCAGATGTGGAATATAGAGCTGCTAAGCGCGATTATTGCCCCGGAAGACGTGACGATCATTCGGGGTTTGCCTATAACTAGAAAATACAAGCCAGATACCTTCGGCTGGCACTTCAAAAAATCGGGAAGGTACACGGTGAAGTCGGGCTATCAAGTGGAACATTCAAACCCAAATGTTGGTCACACTATTTGATATGATCATGGAAAGCAAGGAAGCTGAGGAAGTAGAAGCAGACAAGGAGCAGGAACCAGTTGGAGTAATCACTCGATCCAGAGCTAAGGAGATGGCAAAGGAAGCTCACTCACTCTTAGCTCACTCACTCACTCTGCCAAGGATTCAGGTCTTCAACATTTCCACCTTGAAGACTACACCCGGTCATGAAGACTAAGTAACTTAGGTGAGGAGTCTGTACTCTTTTCCATGTTGGGTTTTATCCCACAGGGTTTTATCAGCATGGTTTTTAACGAGGCAGATGATTCACTACGGCGAGTTACTTAGGAGTTATGATCAATGGGTAATAATGTACAAGTCATACTGACTTAGTATTTAGTTGTTTAGAGGTGCACCGATTAGGAACCTTATGGTTGGGACGCCTCGTTGTTTTATTTAAATTTTAGACGCCTTGTTGTTTTATTTCAGACGCTCTGTAGTTTAGGGCTTTGTCGAGATTGGGTTAATTTATAAAACCCAATCACGCCTCCTTTGTGTTTTTCAGCGAAGATCATCAAAGCAAAAGCAATTCCTGTTTTCTTCTCTCAAATCTGATTCTAAGAATACGTTCTCTGAATTCGAGTTTCTTTACACGTTGTGAATCAGAAACTCTTCTATCTGTTCTATATCACCTAATCATTCAAACTATCCGCAAAAACCACTCCCACCATCAATCTACTCTTCACGATCGCAACTCCCTATCATCCCATCTCCATCGTCGCGATTTCATTGCCGCAGATTCGTCTTCATCAGCCTTCCTCCGGAGTTGATCAAGCAGGGACGCATCAAGTGGTATCAGAGCTTGCTCTGGACCAAAGGCTGAGTTTTCTCTAACCCTAACTCCTTAGTTTCGTGAATTGCAGGTCTTAGGCCTAGGGTTGTCGCGCGATTGCAGGTTTTAGACCTAGGGTTGTCGCGATTGCAGGTTTTAGATCTACGGTTGTTGCGATTGCAGGCTGTGTTGCTAGACTACTAGGGTTTGTCGAAATTGCTGTGTTTTTCGTTTATCATCTTAGGTTGCTAGTGTTCTGTGCTAGTTAGTTTCAAAAAAAAAAAAAAAAAAAAAAAAAAAATTGCATCTCATTACTTGTCAATTGCGATTGCAGGTTGTTGTTGCTAGTGTTCTGTCTTAGGTCGCGAGTTGTGTAGTTTCGTCTAGGATCATTGGTCGTTGCTGTTTTGTTTTGTTTTAGGCCTGCATAGCTGCATAGTTAAGTGCATAGTCTTAGTCCTGTTGCATCGAACCTGCATCACTTCATAACCTGCATCACATCGAACCAACATCACTCCATCACCTGCATCAAAAAATCGAACCTGCATCAATTAGTAGCTGCATCAAATCGATTTTTAGTCCTGTTGCATATCATTACCTGCATCAAAAATCGAACCTGCATCATTTAGTACCTGCATCAAGTCGGTTTGCGTTTTCATTTAAGGCCAGTTACTGCGAGTTGTTGTTTGTGTCTCAGGTACCATGGAGCTTTCAGCTGAGACCATGGCAGCCCTGAACAAAGCGATGGCAGAACAAATCAGAGAATCAAACCAGGCGGTGACAACACAACTCACTCAACAAATTGAACAGCTTAATGCGAAGTTTGAAGCTCAGATTAGTGGTATACTCAAGGAACAGAGTGCAAGTGGAGATGAGTCGTCAGTTACACCAACTCCCTCAGAGGCTATACGCATCACTAGGGGCAAAGGACACATTGGGGCCTCCTCTCAAGGACCTAAACGTGATACCAAACCTAAAGCCAAGAGTCACCGAGGTCAACTTGGGGACAGGGATACTCGGTCTAGAAAACGAGGTGATGACCGAGCTGAAGCACATCCAGCACCACGATATCGTACGGGAGAGTACATAGCTGGGCACAGAGTCTTTAGGGGAACTGATCCAGAATACTCTGAAGAGGAAGAAGCTTCTGATCATAGCCTAGAAACCGTGAGAAGAAGAGATGAGAATAGAGGTAATGGCAGAGATTATGATCCTCTAAGACAGCAGTTAACCCATATCAAGGTTCAATACCCTTCCTTCTATGGCACCAACGACCCAGAAATTTATCTTGATTGGGAAAGGAAGATGGAATCGAATTTTTCGGTTCAAGGCACCTATGAGCTTAACAAGGTGAAGATAGCTGTCTCTGAATTCAGTGGTTACGCTCTCTTGTGGTGGGAACAGTTGGGAATTACTAGACAACGACACAGAGAGCCTCCGGTTACTACCTGGACTCAACTAGTCACGCAGATGAGAAAGAGATTCGTGCCTGCATACTATCAAAGAGAGCTCCTACACAAGCTTAGACGACTCAATCAGGGCCCAAAATCAGTTAGAGACTACTTCCAGGAGCTGGAAACGTTGATGATCAGGGCTGACCTGAATGAGAGTGACGACATGGTACTGTCACGATTCCTTGGAGGATTAAACAGAGAGATTCAAGACAAGGTGGAACTGCAGAGTTATGGTGATTTACAAGAACTGGTGCATAAGGCAGAATTGATTGAATCGCAGATTAAGAGAAGGATTGGGAGAACAACATTCACTCCTAACATCCCAAAGCCTAGAGAAATCAGCAAACCTGCATACACCAGAGACACTAAGCCAGCAACACCTGCTGTTAAAGAAGAAGCCATGGCCGATTTTAAACCCAGAAATGGCGCATCAACAAGCCATATAAGGTGTTTTAAGTGCCAAGGCATGGGGCATTACTCTAGAGACTGTCCTAACAAGAAGATGTTCCTGCTGCAAGAAGGAGGACAGATTGTCCCTCAAGATAGTTCAGAAGGCGAGACAGACACTGAATCAGTAGAAGAAGGAGAAGAAGAACCAGCAGCAGTTGGGGAAATGCTTGTAGCACGCAGAACACTAAGTGTTCAGGTTCACCCAGATGACAGAGAGCAGCGTGAGAACCTTTTTCATACTAGATGTGTAGTTCAAGACAAGGTCTGTACCTTGATTGTAGATGGAGGAAGTTGCACCAATGCTGCTAGTGAAGAGATGGTACAGAAACTCAATATGAAGACTACGCCACATCCTAGACCATATCAGCTACAATGGTTGAACAACAAGGGCGCTTTAACTGTCTCACAGCAAGTGTTAGTCAAGCTAGCAATTGGGAAGTATGAAGATGAGTTGCTGTGTGATGTAATCCCAATGAAGTCTAGTCATGTTCTCCTGGGCAGACCTTGGCAATTCGACAGAAGAGTTCTGCATGATGGCTACACCAATAAGCAGTCCTTTGAGTTCAAGGGGCGCAAAGTCACTCTCCTGCCTCTAACACCGAGTGAAATCTACAAGGACCAGCTGCATATGAGTCGCCAGCATAAGGAGAAGGTGTCGAACAGCCTCTACATCAACCACAAGATTTTGCAGGAATACAGGGATGTTTTTCCAGAAGAGATACCGCCAGGCTTGCCTCCAATTCGAGGAATAGAGCATCAGATCGATTTTGTACCAGGTTCTGCCTTGCCTAACAGACCAGCATATCGAACTAATCCAGTAGAGACCAAGGAGCTGCAGAAACAAGTGGAAGAGCTGATGAGTAAAGGACATATACGAGAGAGTTTGAGTCCTTGTGCAGTACCTGTTCTGCTAGTTCCTAAGAAAGATGGGACTTGGAGGATGTGTGTGGACTGCCGAGCTATCAACAACATAACGGTGAAGTATAGGCATCCAATCCCAAGACTAGATGACATGCTGGACGAGCTGTGTGGGTCTACAATCTTCTCCAAAATCGACTTGAAGAGTGGGTATCACCAGATCAGAATGAAGGAAGGAGACGAGTGGAAAACAGCATTCAAGACCAAACAGGGGCTATACGAATGGCTGGTTATGCCGTTTGGTCTTACCAACGCTCCTAGCACCTTCATGAGGCTGATGAATCACGCCTTGAGACCCTTCATTGGCGTGTTCGTAGTGGTCTACTTCGACGATATACTCATATACAGTAAAGGTTTGGAGGAACATCTAAACCACATCAGATCGGTTCTAGATGTTCTTCGCTCTCAATCTCTCTTTGCTAACTTCTCAAAATGTTCTTTCTGCACTAATGAAGTTGTCTTTTTAGGCTTTGTAGTAAGTGCAGAAGGAGTTAAAGTAGATGAAGAAAAGATCAAAGCTATCAAGGAATGGCCGACTCCTAAGAGTGTAGGAGAGGTCCGAAGTTTTCATGGCTTAGCAGGATTCTACAGACGTTTTGTTCGCAACTTCAGCTCCATAGCTGCACCATTGACAGAAGTTATCAAGAAAGAAGTGGGATTCAAGTGGGGAGACGCACAAGAGCAGGCTTTTACAGCCCTTAAAGAGAAGCTTATCAATTCACCTCTTTTAGTACTTCCAGATTTTTTGAAAACGTTTGAAGTAGAATGTGATGCATCTGGAATTGGTATTGGCGCTGTGTTGATGCAGGGTAGGAAACCGGTGGCTTACTTCAGTGAGAAGCTGGGAGGATCAACCCTCAACTATCCTACATACGACAAGGAGCTCTATGCATTGGTTCGAGCTCTTCAAACGTGGCAGCACTACCTGTGGCCCAAAGAATTCGTCATTCACACAGACCATGAGTCTCTGAAGTACCTCAAAGGACAGCAGAAGCTTAACAAGAGACATGCCAGGTGGATGGAGTTCATTGAGACATTCCCATACATTGTTAAGTATAAGAAAGGTAAGGATAATGTAGTCGCAGATGCATTATCCAGAAGGTACACTCTTGTCTCTACTTTGTCTTCGAAAATTGATGGATTTGAGCATATAATAGCTCTGTACGAAACTGACTTTGATTTTGCTGAGAACTATGGCAAATGCCATAAGTTTGCTTTTGAGAAATACTTTAGACAGGATGGATACTTGTTCTATAACAACAGGCTGTGCATACCACGAGGGTCAATCAGAGAGCTGCTAGTTCGAGAAGCTCATAGTGGTGGACTAGCTGGACATTTCGGTATATCAAAGACTCTACTTGCACTGCAGGATCGTTTCTACTGGCCTAACATGAAGTCAGACGTCGAGAAGGTTTGTTCTAGGTGTGCTGTTTGCAAGATGGCAAAGAGTAAAGTACAGCCTCACGGTTTGTATACCCCTCTACCTATTCCTTCTCAGCCTTGGACTCATATTTCTATGGACTTTGTGCTTGGCTTACCTCGAACCAGAAATGGTAGAGACTCTATTTTTGTAGTTGTTGACAGGTTTAGCAAGATGGCTCATTTCATTGCTAGTCACCAGACAGATGATGCTGTTAGTGTAGCTAACTTGTTTTTCAGGGAAATAGTACGTCTGCACGGCATACCTCAAGTGATAGTGTCAGACAGAGATACAAAGTTTCTAGGGCACTTCTGGAGAACCTTATGGGCAAAGCTAGGAACTAAGCTGGCCTTTTCTACTACTTGTCATCCTCAGACTGATGGCCAGACAGAGGTGGTGAATAGGACGTTGTCTACACTCCTCAGGGCGTTGGTTAAAGATAATATCAAGTCCTGGGAAGCCTGCTTACCACACGTAGAGTTTGCCTATAATCACGCTAAGCACTCTGCAACTCTATTTTCTCCTTTTGAAATCGTCTATGGCTTTAACCCTCAATCACCTCTAGACTTGATCTCTTTGCCTTTAAGTGTTCAATGTAGTTTAGATGGTACAGCAAAGGCTGCACAGGTCAGGGAAATACACGCGAAAGCTAAGGAGAACATAGAGAAGAGGACTAAGCAGTATGAGAAACAAGCAAACAAGGGCAGGAAGGAGATGGTCTTTGAAGAAGGCGACTTGGTGTGGATTCACCTACGCAAGGACAGATTTCCAGAAGAGAGAAAGAGCAAACTGATGCCGCGAGTGGATGGACCCTTTGAAGTCGTCAAGAAGATCAACAACAATGCCTACCAGATCGATCTCCAAGGTAAGTATAATGTATCTCCATCGTTCAATGTTTCTGACTTGCTTCCTTATCTTGCAGATTTCGATTTGAGGACAAATCCTTTTCAAGAGGGAGGGGATGATATGATCATGGAAAGCAAGGAAGCTGAGGAAGTAGAAGCAGACAAGGAGCAGGAACCAGTTGGAGTAATCACTCGATCCAGAGCTAAGGAGATGGCAAAGGAAGCTCACTCACTCTTAGCTCACTCACTCACTCTGCCAAGGATTCAGGTCTTCAACATTTCCACCTTGAAGACTACACCCGGTCATGAAGACTAAGTAACTTAGGTGAGGAGTCTGTACTCTTTTCCATGTTGGGTTTTATCCCACAGGGTTTTATCAGCATGGTTTTTAACGAGGCAGATGATTCACTACGGCGAGTTACTTAGGAGTTATGATCAATGGGTAATAATGTACAAGTCATACTGACTTAGTATTTAGTTGTTTAGAGGTGCACCGATTAGGAACCTTATGGTTGGGACGCCTCGTTGTTTTATTTAAATTTTAGACGCCTTGTTGTTTTATTTCAGACGCTCTGTAGTTTAGGGCTTTGTCGAGATTAGGTTAATTTATAAAACCCAATCACGCCTCCTTTGTGTTTTTCAGCGAAGATCATCAAAGCAAAAGCAATTCCTGTTTTCTTCTCTCAAATCTGATTCTAAGAATACGTTCTCTGAATTCGAGTTTCTTTACACGTTGTGAATCAGAAACTCTTCTATCTGTTCTATATCACCTAATCATTCAAACTATCCGCAAAAACCACTCCCACCATCAATCTACTCTTCACGATCGCAACTCCCTATCATCCCATCTCCATCGTCGCGATTTCATTGCCGCAGATTCGTCTTCATCAGCCTTCCTCCGGAGTTGATCAAGCAGGGACGCATCACTATTCCTTACGGGCCGGATGTGACGAACTTACAAGCTCACACAGGGAAGTTAGAGTGCTCTCCGAAATTACGTCATTTTATTTGGCAAGCTATATCGGGTTGCCTCGCGGTATCATCAAAGTTGAGGAGTAGAGGAATTGATTGTGATACACAATGTGCAAGGTGTGGCACGGACAATGAAACTATCAATCATGTCCTATTCGAGTGCCCTTCGGCTTTACAAACATGGGCACTCTCTAAGATACCAACACCTCCGGGAGTCTTTCCGTTGTCGTCGGTTTTTGCTAATTTCGATCATCTATTTTGGAGACTCCCTCCGGATAATCCGGATATCAGCTTTCCTTGGATAGCGTGGTATATTTGGAAAGCGAGGAACGATAAGGTTTTTTCAAATGTGGACAGAGATCCACAAGAAATACTGAAGCAGGCGGAAACCGAGGCAGCAACCTGGGAATTGGCCCAAATTAGTGACCCTGATGCGATACTCCACAGTCTTGTCCCTAATACAGCGCTGCCGTCGTTAGAAGGCTGGCGGTGTAATATTGATGGATCTTGGAAGGAGACAGATAGCTCCTCCGGCTTAGGTTGGTATTGCCTTCAGGAAGGCGGTGAAGAGAAACTAATGGGCGCCAGGAACCTACGCAGAAGCATCTCCCCACTACACGCCGAGCTGGAGGCACTCATCTGGGCCATGCATTGCTTGAGTGCAAACCGTCGATAGCCTTTGCAACAGACAGTTCTGAATTGGTGAAGATGGTGTCTACACCCGAGGACTGGCCGACCTTTGCATTACATCTGGAGAAATTCGAAAACAGTAAGGAGGCTTTCTCATCTTTCTCAATATCACTCATCCCACGCGCAAACAACAACAAGGCAGACAAGTTAGCAAGAAGTGCTCGTGTCTACCCAGTGGATATTACCTTTGTAAACTCGGTACCTCCGGTTTGGATTTCTGAACCGTTCTAGGTATTTAGGCTGTTGACAAAAAAAAAAAAAAAAAAGTTAAACATTTTTTATAAATGTATGAGAAGTTCTATGGTGATGACACATCAACATGTTATATTTGTAAATCACATGGTAAGTCAATGTTTTTTTTTCCAATCATTCTTAATTAATATATAGAAGATTAGACAGCAAAAAATTAAAACAAAATAAAGTAGATATGGGCTCATACGGGTATAGAAGCAAATCCATCTCGAAACTACCGGAGGCATAATAACATAATATAATCAAATTACCAAAATGGGTTTTGTGTAAAAAAAACTATCACCTTTATTTTTTTGTAATATTGACATTCATCTTTAAAAAATGTAGATCAATACATTTACCTTAAAAGTCACCCACAATGATGTGACACTTTAAGATGTGTGTGAAAAAACACATGGAATATAAACGCAGCGTTTCATTGATATCTAGAACAACATAATGTTTGCGAAACCGTAGGCGAAAACATTATACATTTTAAATTATGATGATTTACACTAAAAGCCATATTTGTGACTTTTTTTTATAAAAAACACACTTTTATCTATTAGTGTACTTTTTGGGTTTTTTTTGGTGATGAAATGATTTAGTAGTCTTTGGGTAAAAATGCAATATACAACACTAAAACCCAGAAAACCTGCTTTATCAATGCCGTCGCATCTTGTCGGCTTCTTCTAAATTTGGGTTCGGCGACTTTAGAAACCTGAGCAAATCGGGTCGGAGATGCAGGTTTTCTGGGTTTTAATGTTGTAATTGCAGGGTTTTGAGCAAATCGGGTCGGAGATGCAGGTTTTCTGGGTTTTAATGTTGTAATTGCAGGTTTTTGAGCAAAACGACTTTAGAGATTCTGAGCAAATCGACGTTAGAGACTTTGAGCAAATCGACGTTAGAGATTATGAGCAAATCACGTTAGAGATTATGAGCAAATCTTGGTTTAATTGCAGGTTTTGAGACTCTGAGCAAATCGACTTTAGAAACTTTGTAATTGCAGGGTTTGAAGATGGAAAATCGGACTTGTAGCGATGTTGAAGATGGAAATTCAGGAGTTGTGGACGGGGAGATAGTGGACAGAATCCAACGGACAGGGTTTCATGAACAGATTTAGTGTTAATATATAGATACATGGACTTATTTGGTTATGGTGAAGAATTCGCACAAAATAAAGGTGATGAATTTTTTTGCACAAAAACCTAACATCAACTAGAAACCATGCTAATAAATTAAAATCTATAAATTGATTGGGGCAACTTGTAAGACCCTAATCCGATTTTTTTTTTTTTTTGCAACTTTTAAATTTTTAGCCGGATTAGAATGTACCAGATTTTTAACTTTTTATTTTGGTTCGGCTAGACTTAGTCATTTTCGATCATAAGCAGATTAATACAGAAAACTTGAATTAATAAACGAGGTTCAAGTAAACATGCGAGTTTGCTAATAAGCTATTACATGAATTACTATACCGATTCTACCCAACACAACCATCCGTATGTTCCAGCCTTTGTCCCGCGAACTGATCAGCCATCAAAAGTACCGTCTCGGCTAAAATCAGAATCTGCATCCAAAAAGGAGGCATAAGCAACAGAAATGCTTAGTGAGAACGGTCATCCCGTCCCACTTAGCCAAAGTATGAAATCGCAACAAGAATAGACCAGAATCAATCAGATGCTTATCAGAAACAGAACTAGCCGAGTGATTATATACCATTATCGGCTAAATCTCAGTCTAGATCGCCTTTAATGTAGATAATCAAACAGTTAGCCAGCAGAACATGAATATATGATAAACATCGTATTCATCAGACAAACAGAATACAATCTACTCAAGAAACGACCCAGACTTAAGGCCACGGTCACGAACTCACCTTCGTTGCCTTCGGATTCGATTCGGTCGAACAGAAAAATCCCCTTCTCTCGGTAAGAATTCCTTCCCCGGACCAAGAATATATTCTCGTTCGGCTAAAACTCTTCGCGATGAATTTTCCTCGGATAAACTGGATTCTCCCTCGGCTATTTCCCTCAAGTTTCCCTCAGAAAATTCTCTCAATCTTTCGGAGTTCTTTTTGGTCGCGTAAAGGAGAAGAATTAAGCCAAAAGACTTAATAAAATAAACCAAGGTCCGATTTCCTCGGGAATAACTGTTCCCACGGTTATTTTGATCGGCTAAAACCAAAACCGCTCTCACACGTGCCTTTTTCCCGAGAAACTGCCGACGGTTTTCACCTTTGATACGCTTTTACTCGGCTAAAATGTAAACGGTTACATTTTATACACGCTTGCTCGGCTAAATGTAAACGGTTACATTTTTATACACATTTGGTCGGCTAAAATGTAAACGGTTACATTTTTAATAAGGTTCCTCGGATAAAACCGATCTTACTCGATTAATTTCGCAGATGATAGACTTTCTCTTCGACAACAGCTTAACAATCATGTCTGAAGCCGACACATGCTGTCTGAATTCCGACCAAGTCCCGAAAAATTCGGCCAGCTGAATTTAGCTCGGCTAAATTCTCGAAATTTACGGCCAGCTGATTTTTAGCTCGGCTAAAACGTAATCAGTTTGGAAATCACCCGATCTGATTGAATTTCCTCAGCTAAACTCATTTTCTCACGAACACTTGCCTTCTTTCCAATTCTTCTCGGCTAAACTCAATTCTGCCTTAGCCAAATTCTCTCGTTTGGCAGAATTGCGTAACACGGGCGTTACAACTCTCCCCCACTTATGATTAGATTCGTCCTCGAATCCTTCTTCTTCTTTGGCTTTTCTGTTAACTTTGGTTGCTTTTCAAACCACTTAGAAATTTTTTCCTTCATCCGTTCTTCTGGTTCCCAGGTCGTATCTTCTTCCCCTTCGCAATCCCAAACCACTTGGATCATTTTAATCTTCTTACGACCAGCCTGTTTCACTCTTTTTCCCACAATCCGAACTGGCCTTCCCTCAATGGTCCAATTTTCTTGCAAGTCCGGTGGTGGATCCGCGGTGACTCTTTCCCCATGAGTCACGCACTTCCTTAGCAAAGAAACGTGGAAAACATTATGGAATGCTTCCAAAACTGGTGGCAATTCCAACTTATAAGCCACTGCCCCGATCCTTTCCAAAATCTTAAACGGTCCCATGTACCTTGGTTTCAGTTTCCCAGATAACGCTGCTCGGTCTTTACCCTTGTTGATCACCATCTTTACGTAAACCAGATCCTCTACTTGGAATTCCAATTCCTTCCGGCACTTATCAGCATAACTCTTTTGCCGATTCTGAGATTCTTTCATCTTAAGCTTCAATACTCTGATTCTCTCGGTCGTTTCTTCCACAAAGTCTCGACCAAAAATACTGCGCTCCCCCACTTGGGTCCAACATAGCGGTGTACGACACGGCCGCCCATACAACGCTTCGAACGGTGACATCCCAATACTTGCGTGGTAGCTATTATTATAGGAAAACTCCGCCAAAGGCAAGTAATCCTTCCACCTACCGCCCCAATCCAGAACACAAGCTCGCAACAAATCTTCAAGTGTCCTGATTGTTCTCTCGGACTGCCCATCAGTCTGCGGATGATAGGATGTACTCATATGAACTCTTGTCCCAAAACGTTTCTGAAGTTCTTTCCAGAAAGCCGATGCAAAACGTGAGTCTCGATCAGAAACTATACTCGCCGGCACTCCATGCAACTTAACGATCTGCTCCACATATAACTTTGCTAGTCCTTCGGCCTTGTCCTGTTTGTTGATTGCAAGGAAATGAGCAGACTTAGTCAATCTATCAACTATGACCCAAATCGAATCCATGTTGCCACACTTTGGCAATCCAGTCACAAAATCCATTGTGATCATGTCCCATTTCTATTCCGGAATCGGTAAACTTTGCAACAGCCCACTCGGAACCTGATGTTCAATCTTCACCATCTGACAAGTCTGACAACCAGCAACCCACTTAGCCACATCTCGCTTTAACCCAACCCAATGATAATACCGCTTCAGATCTCGATACATCTTGGTCGATCCTGGGTGAATCGCAAATTTAGAATGGTGAGCTTCCTTAAGAATTTCTTCCCTTAGTACCTTGTCATCCGGAACACACACACGGCCATTAACCAAAATCGTCCCATTGTTTGAAGTCTGATACTCCGTATTATCATTCTTCGCCGACTTCATAAGAATCTCATCTTTTTGCTGAGCCAACCGTACCCGACTTAACAAATCGCTTGATCTGCTGCACCTAAACCCAACGGTTCTACCTCGTCAGTCAAAGCTGCCAACCGTAAGATCCCCACCATACTGACCAATCCTTCCATATCTTTTTCGGCAGATGCGGCTACTCTCTTCCTGCTAAGTGCATCCGCGACAAGATTTGCCTTTCCCGGATGGTAGGCAATATCCAGATCATAATCGGCCACAAACTCCATCCACTTACGCTGCCTCATGTTCAACTCCGGCTGAGTGAATATGTACTTCAGGCTCTTGTGATCCGTGAAAACTTGAACTTTCCCACCGTACAAGTAAGATCGCCAAATCTTCAACGCAAACACTACCGCAGCCATTTCCAGATCGTGAGTAGGGTAATTCTGCTCATGCTTTCTCAACTGTCTTGAAGCGTAAGCTATTACTTTCCCTTGCTGCATCAGAACGCATCCTAATCCCATCCGTGACGCATCTGTGTAAACCACAAAAGACTGTTCCGGCTCAGGCAAAGTTAAAACCGGAGTACTCGTAAGCATTTCCTTCAACTTAGAGAAACACTTCTCGCAGTCAGCCGACCACACATACGGTACATCTTTCCCAGTCAGCCGTGTCATTGGCTGAGCCATGCTCGCAAAGCCTTTAACAAAGCGTCGGTAATACCCGGCTAAACCAAGGAAGCTCCTTATCTCCGAGGCATTATTAGGTCTAGGCCATTCTGCGATTGCCTTAATCTTTTCCGGATCTACAGATACTCCCTTATCCGAGACTACATGTCCCAAAAATCCGATCTCCCTTTGCCAGAAGCTGCATTTGCTAAGTTTAGCATACAACTTATGTTCCCTCAGTCTATTCATCACCGTCCTGAGGTGATCCACGTGATCTTCCCGGTTCTTTGAGTAGACCAGAATGTCATCTATGAAGATGATCACGAACTCATCCAAGCAATCTCTGAAAACGTTGTTCATGAGTTTCATGAAAGCCGCAGGTGCGTTCGTCAATCCAAATGGCATGACTACGAACTCAAAGTGACCATACCTTGTCCTAAAGGCAGTCTTCCTTACATCCGACTCGTCTATCGGAATCTGATGATAACCTGAAGCCAAATCGATCTTAGAGAAACAAGTAGCACCTCGGAGTTGATCCAGTAACTCATCTATCCTCGGAAGAGGGTACTTGTTCTTCAAAGTAACTCTGTTCAACCCGCGGTAGTCGATACAAAGCCGAAAACTCCCATCCTTTTTCTTAACAAACAATACCGTTGCGCCCCACGGTGAACTACTTGCTCTTACGAACCCTTTCTCCATCAGCTCGCTCAACTGTTTCTTTAGCTCGGCCATCTCAGCAGGTGCCATCCGATATGGAGCTATAGAAATCGGAGCCGTGCCAGGCTCGAGCTCAATGGTGAACGGATCGGAACGTGTTGGTGGTAAACCACTCAGAGCCGCAAACACATCTTCGAATTCCCTTACAACCGGAATGCTACTTAGCTCCGCATCCGGCCCAACTTCGGTAGTGGTGATTGTTGCCAAATACGCTTCACAACCCTTCTCAATCATCTGTTCAGCCTGAACCGCCGAGACAATCAGACTTCCCGAGGTCGGTTTAATGCCTTGATATTCCAGAATCCCTTTCTCAGTTTCAAACCGAACTCTCCCGCGGTGACAGTCTAAGTGTGCCTTGTATTTTCCGAGCCAGTCCATACCAAGGATCACATCGTAAGCCTTCACCTCGCAGATTTCCAGATCAGCTGGCATGTTCACCGAGCCAATCATGACAGAAACATTACGGACCTTCCCAAGAGTACGCATGACCTGTCCACCGGCCGCTTTGACTAAGCCAAAATTACATCCTGGTTCCTTGCGGAACTCGCCCTTCCCAATCATATCCGGATTCACAAAGCAATTCGTTGCTCCGGAATCAAACAGAACATGGGTTGCCACACCACCCATGGCAAGGGTCCCTAAACATTCATCTAGAATGCTAAGACTAAAGTAACACGCAACAGAATTTTACACGGAAATTTTTATCAAGGCAAGTAATAGGACTTACCAGTGATCGGACGTGAGCAACTCGGATCAGTCACGGTCTCCTCAGTCAAAGCATAGAGTCGCGGCATCATAGCCTGTCTCTTTGGCGGTGGCGGCAATGGTAGTCCCTCACTAGGCCTCTTCTCAGATTGATGCACCGTCCGTGCTAGTTGTGGACAATTCGGCTTGAAGTGCCCAGCTTCTCCACACTGATAACAGACTCTTTCTCCCCTACGATCCTCCTCAGGACAATCACGGACTTTGTGATTCAAGCTTCCACAGCGGAGACAAGCACCCGTCGCACGCCAACTAGTACCCGAATTCCCCTTCACGACAGCCATTCCTGCGTTGCGACTCACAGGTGGTTTTCCCGAAGGAACACTCTTCCTTTGCCCAGCAGCAATACTAACAAGTCTGGCTTCCTCAGCCGAAGTATACTCTAACTGAGCCGCTTTTTCCACCAGCTCCTGAAAGGTGCCATAGTCACGGATTTTACAATGCTTACGGATATCAATCCTTAACCCACGCATGAACCGCTTAATCTGATTCCCCTCGCTTCCCATTTCACGGCCAGCATACTTCTTCAGATTATTAAACTCCGCCTCATATTCCCTCACTGATTTTGCCCCTTGACGTAGATCAAGGAAAGCCTCTTCCAAACGATCACGAGCTTCCGGTGGGAAGTACTTAGCACGGAACAAATCACAGAAGTCAGCCCACGTGCTCACTGCGTCCCTCGGTTGCGCACTACGCCACCAGGTATGCGCGTCACTTTCCAGGTAGTGCACGGCAAGGTCCTTTTTGTACTGATCAGGACAGCGTATGGACTCAAAGTTTCTCTCCAATCGGTCAATCCAGTCATCCGCCTCAATGGGCTTCGTTCCACCGGAGAAAAACTTTGTTCCCAACTTCTGCATGTGTTCCATCATCTTCAGGTAAAATGGAACTCTCGCATTGACAACTTCTTCCACTTCTACGACGGGTGGATTCACAACAGGCGGTGGTGCCACAAGGGCAGCCGCAACAACAGGCAGTCTCGCCAACACTTGGGTCAGTAAGCCCAACACCCCTTCCAAACCAACCGGAAGCGGCACCAACGTTTGCCGTATTCTCGGCCATCTCCTCAACAGGATGTTCCCCCTCGTTGTTCACACCAGACTCATCATCAACTCGCCTCTTACGGTTACCTCTTGCCATATGCAATGACGAGATCAGAAAATTCTAAGTTAGCCGGCAAACTAACTTAGGCAACCATACAGAAAAATCAGACTTACCGCGAGACAAGGCGCTGGAAGGATGGTATTCCCACTAACCCACTTATGCTAGACTATGCCCTAGAACCGACCGCGCTCTGATACCAACTTGTAAGACCCTAATCCGATTTTTTTTTTTTGGCAACTTTTAAATTTTTAGCCGGATTAGAATGTACCAGATTTTTAACTTTTTATTTTGGTTCGGCTAGACTTAGTCATTTTCGATCATAAGCAGATTAATACAGAAAACTTGAATTAATAAACGAGGTTCAAGTAAACATGCGAGTTTGCTAATAAGCTATTACATGAATTACTAGACCGATTCTACCCAACACAACCATCCGTCCGTTCTAGCCTTTGTCCCGCGAACTGATCAGCCATCAAAAGTACCGTCTCGGCTAAAATCAGAATCTGCATCCAAAAAGGAGGCATAAGCAACAGAAATGCTTAGTGAGAACGGTCATCCCGTCCCACTTAGCCAAAGTATGAAATCGCAACAAGAATAGACCAGAATCAATCAGATGCTTATCAGAAACATAACTAGCCGAGTGATTATATACCATTACCGGCTAAATCGCAGTCTAGATCGCCTTTAATGTAGATAATCAAACAGTTAGCCAGCAGAACATGAATATATGATAAACATCGTATTCATCAGACAAACAGAATACAATCTACTCAAGAAACGACCCAGACTTAAGGCCACGGTCACGAACTCACCTTCGTTGCCTTCGGATTCGATTCGGTCGAACAGAAAATCCCCTTCTCTCGGTAAGATTTCCTTCCCCGGACCAAGAATATATTCTCGTTCGGCTAAAACTCTTCGCGATGAATTTTCCTCGGATAAACTGGATTCTCCCTCGGCTATTTCCCTCAAGTTTCCCTCAGAAAATTCTCTCAATCTTTCGGAGTTCTTTTTGGTCGCGTAAAGGAGAAGAATTAAGCCAAAAGACTTAATAAAATAAACCAAGGTCCGATTTCCTCGCGAATAACTGTTCCCACGGTTATTTTGATCGGCTAAAACCAAAACCGCTCTCACACGTGCCTTTTTTCCAGATAAACTGCCGACGGCCAGCTGATTTTTAGCACAGCTAAAACGTAATCAGTTTGGAAATCACCCGATCTGATTGAATTTCCTCAACTAAACTCATTTTCTCACGAACACTTGCCTTCTTTCCAATTCTTCTCGGCTAAACTCAATTCTGCCTTAGCCAAATTCTCTCGTTTGGCAGAATTGCGTAACACGGGCGTTACAACTCTCCCCCACTTATGATTAGATTCGTCCTCGAATCCTTCTTCTTCTTTGGCTTTTCTATTAACTTTGGTTGCTTTTCAAACCACTTAGAAATTTTTTCCTTCATCCGTTCTTCTGGTTCCCAGGTCGTATCTTCTTCCCCTTCGCAATCCCAAACCACTTGGATCATTTTAATCTTCTTACGACCAGCCTGTTTCACTCTTTTCCCACAATCCGAACTGGCCTTCCCTCAATGGTCCAATTTTCTTGCAAGTCCGGTGGTGGATCCGCGGTGACTCTTTCCCCATGAGTCACGCACTTCCTTAGCAAAGAAACGTGGAAAACATTATGGAATGCTTCCAAAACTGGTGGCAATTCCAACTTATAAGCCACTGCCCCGATCCTTTCCAAAATCTTAAACGGTCCCATGTACCTTGGCTTCAGTTTCCCAGATAACGCTGCTCGGTCTTTACCCTTGTTGATCACCATCTTTACGTAAACCAGATCCTCTACTTGGAATTCCAATTCCTTCCGGCACTTATCAGCATAACTCTTTTGCCGATTCTGAGCTTCTTTCATCTTAAGCTTCAATACTCTGATTCTCTCGGTCGTTTCTTCCACAAAGTCTCGACCAAAAATACTGCGCTCCCCCACTTGGGTCCAACATAGCGGTGTACGACACGGCCGCCCATACAACGCTTCGAACGGTGACATCCCAATACTTGCGTGGTAGCTATTATTATAGGAAAACTCCGCCAAAGGCAAGTAATCCTTCCACCTACCGCCCCAATCCAGAACACAAGCTCGCAACAAATCTTCAAGTGTCCTGATTGTTCTCTCGGACTGCCCATCAGTCTGCGGATGATAGGCTGTACTCATATGAACTCTTGTCCCAAAACGTTTCTGAAGTTCTTTCCAGAAAGCCGATGCAAAACGTGAGTCTCGATCAGAAACTATACTCGCCGGCACTCCATGCAACTTAACGATCTGCTCCACATATAACTTTGCTAGTCCTTCGGCCTTTTCCTGTTTGTTGATTGCAAGGAAATGAGCAGACTTAGTCAATCTATCAACTATGACCCAAATCGAATCCATGTTGCCACACTTTGGCAATCCGGTCACAAAATCCATTGTGATCATGTCCCATTTCCATTCCGGAATCGGTAAACTTTGCAAGAGCCCACTCGGAACCTGATGTTCAATCTTCACCATCTGACAAGTCTGACAACCAGCAACCCACTTAGCCACATCTCGCTTTAACCCAACCCAATGATAATACCGCTTCAGATCTCGATACATCTTGGTCGATCCTGGGTGAATCGCAAATTTAGAATGGTGAGCTTCCTTAAGAATTTCTTCCCTTAGTACCTTGTCATCCGGAACACACACACGGCCATTAACCAAAATCGTCCCATTGTTTGAAGTCTGATATTCCGTATTATCATTCTTCGCCGACTTCATAAGAATCTCATCTTTTTGCTGAGCCAACCGTACCCGACTTAACAAATCCGCTTGATCTGCTGCACCTAAACCCAACGGTTCTACCTCGTCAGTCAAAGCTGCCAACCGTAAGGTCCCCACCATACTGACCAATCCTTCCATATCTTTTTCGGCAGATGCGGCTACTCTCTTCCTGCTAAGTGCATCCGCGACAAGATTTGCCTTTCCCGGATGGTAGGCAATATCCAGATCATAATCGGCCACAAACTCCATCCACCTACGCTGCCTCATGTTCAACTCCGGCTGAGTGAATATGTACTTCAGGCTCTTGTGATCCGTGAAAACTTGAACTTTCCCACCGTACAAGTAAGATTGCCAAATCTTCAACGCAAACACTACCGCATCCATTTCCAGATCGTGAGTAGGGTAATTCTGCTCATGCTTTCTCAACTGTCTTGAAGCGTAAGCTATTACTTTCCCTTGCTGCATCAGAACGCATCCTAATCCCATCCGTGACGCATCTGTGTAAACCACAAAATTAAAACCGGAGTACTCGTAAGCATTTCCTTCAACTTAGAGAAACACTTCTCGCAGTCAGCCGACCACACATACGGTACATCTTTCCCAGTCAGCCGTGTCATTGGCTGAGCCATGCTCGCAAAGCCTTTAACAAAGCGTCGGTAATACCCGGCTAAACCAAGGAAGCTCCTTATCTCCGAGGCATTATTAGGTCTAGGCCATTCTGCGATTGCCTTAATCTTTTCCGGATCTACATATACTCCCTTATCCGAGACTACATGTCCCAAAAATCCGATCTCCCTTTGCCAGAAGCTGCATTTGCTAAGTTTAGCATACAACTTATGTTCCCTCAGTCTATTCATCACCGTCCTGAGGTGATCCACGTGATCTTCCCGGTTCTTTGAGTAGACCAGAATGTCATCTATGAAGATGATCACGAACTCATCCAAGCAATCTCTGAAAACGTTGTTCATGAGTTTCATGAAAGCCGCAGGTGCGTTCGTCAATCCAAATGGCATGACTACGAACTCAAAGTGACCATACCTTGTCCTAAAGGCAGTCTTCCTTACATCCGACTCGTCTATCGGAATCTGATGATAACCTGAAGCCAAATCGATCTTAGAGAAACAAGTAGCACCTCGGAGTTGATCCAGTAACTCATCTATCCTCGGAAGAGGGTACTTGTTCTTCACAGTAACTCTGTTCAACCCGCGGTAGTCGATACAAAGCCGAAAACTCCCATCCTTTTTCTTAACAAACAATACAGGTGCGCCCCACGGTGAACTGCTTGCTCTTACGAACCCTTTCTCCATCAGCTCGCTCAACTGTTTCTTTAGCTCGGCCATCTCAGCAGGTGCCATCCGATATGGAGCTTTAGAAATCGGAGCCGTGCCAGGCTCGAGCTCAATGGTGAACGGATCGGAACGTGTTGGTGGTAAACCACTCAGAGCCGCAAACACATCTTCGAATTCCCTTACAACCGGAATGCTACTTAGCTCCGCATCCGGCCCAACTTCGGTAGTGGTGATTGTTGCCAAATACGCTTCACAACCCTTCTCAATCATCTGTTCAGCCTGAACCGCCGAGACAATCAGACTTCCCGAGGTCGGTTTAATGCCTTGATATTCCAGAATCCCTTTCTCAGTTTCAAATCGAACTCTCCCGCGGTGACAGTCTAAGTGTGCCTTGTATTTTCCGAGCCAGTCCATACCAAGGATCACATCGTAAGCCTTCACCTCGCAGATTTCCAGATCAGCTGGCATGTTCACCGTGCCAATCATGACAGAAACATTACGGACCTTCCCAAGAGTACGCATGACCTGTCCACCGGCCGCTTTGACTAAGCCAAAATTACATCATGTTCCTTGCGGAACTCGCCCTTCCCAATCATATCCGGATTCACAAAGCAATTCGTTGCTCCGGAATCAAACAGAACATGGGTTGCCACACCACCCATGGCAAGGGTCCCTACACATTCATCTAGAATGCTAAGACTAAAGTAACACGCAACAGAATTTTACACGGAAATTTTTATCAAGGCAAGTAATAGGACTTACCAGTGATCGGACGTGAGCAACTCGGATCAGTCACGGTCTCCTCAGTCAAAGCATAGAGCCGCGGCATCACAGCCTGTCTCTTTGGCGGTGGCGGCAATGGTAGTCCCTCACTAGGCCTCTTCTCAGATTGATGCACCGTCCGTGCTAGTTGTGGACAATTCGGCTTGAAGTGCCCAGCTTCTCCACACTGATAACAGACTCTTTCTCCCCTACGATCCTCCTCAGGACATTCACGGACTTTGTGATCCAAGCTTCCACAGCGGAGACAAGCACCCGTCGCACGCCAACTAGTACCCGAATTCCCCTTCACGACAGCCATTCCTGCGTTGCGACTCACAGGTGGTTTTCCCGAAGGAACACTCTTCCTTTGCCCAGCAGCAATACTAACAAGTCTGGCTTCCTCAGCCGAAGTATACTCTAACTGAGCCGCTTTATCCACCAGCTCCTGAAAGGTGCCATAGTCACGGATTTGACAATGCTTACGGATATCAATCCTTAACCCACGCATGAACCGCTTAATCTGATTCCCCTCGCTTCCCATTTCACTGCCAGCATACTTCTTCAGATTATTAAACTCCGCCTCATATTCCCTCACTAATTTTGCCCCTTGACGTAGATCAAGGAAAGCCCCTTCCAAACGATCACGAGCTTCCGGTGGGAAGTACTTAGCACGGAACAAATCACAGAAGTCAGCCCACGTGCTCACTGCGTCCCTCGGTTGCGCACTACGCCACCAGGTATGCGCGTCACTTTCCAGGCAGTGCACGGCAAGGTCCTTTTTGTACTGATCAGGACAGCGTATGGACTCAAAGTTTCTCTCCAATCGGTCAATCCAGTCATCCGCCTCAATGGGCTTCGTTCCACCGGAGAAAAACTTTGTTCCTAACTTCTGCATGTGTTCCATCATCTTCAGGTAAGATGGAACTCTCGCATTGACAACTTCTTCCACTTCTACGACGGGCGGATTCACAACAGGCGGTGGTGCCACAGGGGCAGCCGCAACAACAGGCAGTCTCGCCAACACTTGGGTCAGTAAGCCCAACACCCCTTCCAAACCAACCGGAGCGGCACCAACGTTTGCCGTATTCTCGGCCATCTCCTCAACAGGATGTTCCCCCTCGTTGTTCACACCAGACTCATCATCAACTCGCCTCTTACGGTTACCTCTTGCCATCTGCAATGACGAGATCAGAAAATTCTAAGTTAGCCGGCAAACTAACTTAGGCAACCATACAGAAAAATCATACTTACCGCGAGACAAGGCGCTGGAAGGATGGTATTCCCACTAACCCACTTATGCTAGACTATGCCCTAGAACCGACCGTGCTCTGATACCAACTTGTAAGACCCTAATCCGATTTTTTTTTTTTTGCAACTTTTAAATTTTTAGCCGGATTAGAATGTACCAGATTTTTAACTTTTTATTTTGGTTCGGCTAGACTTAGTCATTTTCGATCATAAGCAGATTAATACAGAAAACTTGAATTAATAAACGAGGTTCAAGTAAACATGCGAGTTTGCTAATAAGCTATTACATGAATTACTAGACCGATTCTACCCAACACAACCATCCGTCCGTTCTAGCCTTTGTCACGCGAACTGATCAGCCATCAAAAGTACCGTCTCGGCTAAAATCAGAATCTGCATCCAAAAAGGAGGCATAAGCAACAGAAATGCTTAGTGAGAACGGTCATCCCGTCCCACTTAGCCAAAGTATGAAATCGCAACAAGAATAGACCAGAATCAATCAGATGCTTATCAGTAACAGAACTAGCCGAGTGATTATATACCATTATCGGCTAAATCTCAGTCTAGATCGCCTTTAATGTAGATAATCAAACAGTTAGCCAGCAGAACATGAATATATGATAAACATCGTATTCATCAGACAAACAGAATACAATCTACTCAAGAAACGACCCAGACTTAAGGCCACGGTCACGAACTCACCTTCGTTGCCTTCGGATTCGATTCGGTCGAACAGAAAAATCCCCTTCTCTCGGTAAGAATTCCTTCCTCGGACCAAGAATATATTCTCGTTCGGCTAAAACTCTTCGCGATGAATTTTCCTCGGATAAACTGGATTCTCCCTCGGCTATTTTCCTCAAGTTTCCCTCAGAAAATTCTCTCAATCTTTCGGAGTTCTTTTTGGTCGCGTAAAGGAGAAGAATTAAGCCAAAAGACTTAATAAAATAAACCAAGGTCCGATTTCCTCGCGAATAACTGTTCCCACGGTTATTTTGATCGGCTAAAACCAAAACCGCTCTCACACGTGCCTTTTTTCCCGAGAAACTGCCGACGGTTTTCACCTTTGATACGCTTTTACTCGGCTAAAATGTAAACGGTTACATTTTATACACGCTTGCTCGGCTAAATGTAAACGGTTACATTTTTATACACATTTGGTCGGCTAAAATGTAAACGGTTACATTTTTAATAAGGTTCCTCGGATAAAACCGATCTTACTCGATTAATTTCGCAGATGATAGACTTTCTCTTCGACAACAGCTTAACAATCCTGTCTGAAGCCGACACATGCTGTCCGAATTCCGACCAAGTCCCGAAAAATTCGGCCAGCTGAATTTAGCTCGGCTAAATTCCCGAAATTTACGGCCAGCTAATTTTTAGCTCGGCTAAAACGTAATCAGTTTGGAAATCACCCGATCTGATTGAATTTCCTCAGCTAAACTCATTTTCTCACGAACACTTGCCTTCTTTCCAATTCTTCTCGGCTAAACTCAATTCTGCTTTAGCCAAATTCTCTCGTTTGGCAGAATTGCGGAACACGGGCGTTACACAACTGCCCAACTTACTCATAATGTAGGCCGACCCGGCCTAGTCTTTAAAATTACCGGACTCATAAATATAAATCCAAAAAATATTGGACGACTAGTGTGTTTTTGGGCTTAGTTTGGCTGGGTTCGGAACAGTCCGAAAAGCCCGAAACTTTACATTTTAATTAGTTAAAAATTTTATTTTAAAATTTATCTTACTCAAAAAAAAATTTGCAAAATTTTCTATATATTTTTTCGTTGATCAAACCCCTAATTTGTTAATTGTGTGCTTTACTATAAATCTCAAAAACAAAACTGTTTGGTAAGAGTCTACATTTAGTATTGGTGCACATGTTTTGAATAATATAGAAATCGTCTTCTACCAAGAAACGTTGAAACATTGATTTGTACACGCACTTGGTTGGATGGGTTTACATTTCGTGATCCATGTAACATTATCATTCATTCATATTTACCTTATATTTTTAAAATCATTATCTATAAACTTTCAATGACATTTTTATATGATTTATACATGTCAAAACTTAATATTTTTTTTTATCTGTTGTTCTTGATGGTGATGAGGATTTAGAGAACGATGAAAAAAATTCTAATCTAGACTCTCTACTACCTAGATTTGAAGTGTTATGATTTTATGTTTTACATGGTAATACATTTTATTTGTTTTTTTGTCAAACTTTTGATTTTGAATTTAATTGGATTTGATATAATACATTTCAATTTAAATTTATTTTGATAAATATTTTGTTTTAACTATTTTTCATTTGAGAATTATGAATTTTTGTGTTTGTATAAAAAATTCCGAAAAGCCCAAAAGGCCATAGAACCCGAATATAGGCTCGGATTTTTTTTCGGATCGGACTCAAATTTATATGGGTTTTACGTGTTTCGTGCCGGACCAGCCCGATTGACATGTGCCGAACCAGCCCGATTGACATAGCTATGATAATGTAGCTCCTCCCCTGAGTGGTTTTACAGTGAAGATTTTTAATTCATAATTTGAAGCAAAAGAAAAAGAAGTAGACGCAACCAAATTTTGATTGTGGAAAGACGATCACAGTTCTAAGTTTTGTTTCATCTTTTACAACTGTAAGCGTATACGATTACTTGTACATAAACTATTTAAATTAAAATAAAAAAGAGATTCAAAAATAATAATAAGTCATAACTCATTTCGCTACTTGTTCGAGGACACCAACTTTCTTCTTCCAGGAATCATCTTCTAAACCACTCGCCGGTAATGGTGGCAACGAGAAGACGCTAACTGTGGAGCTACCGCTGCGTATTTCCTTTAATACCCTTAATGCCGACACAGTGCTCTTCATATACAAGCTCTCCATGTACTCGATCTCAGACAGGTCTTTTGGAACTCTGAGAAGATCAGAACCGTCAGCTGCTGTCTTGACCGTTCCAGAAATTGTTGCCTCTCCTTCTCCTTCCTCCAGATTCCAACTTTTGTTAGACGGGAAGAGGCGGTCGAGCATAGCCTCACAATCTTTCACAAATGTGTTGAGCAGGTCGATCGTGAAGAAAGGTTCTTGCAGAACCTTTTGGATGAATGGTAGTCGGATAAGAGCACCGGTTCTTTTGTCGTACTTTTTAAGAATCTTTGCTAATCCTGTAAACCAGTAGAACCCAATTCTACACATTTAGCGAATAAGAATAAAGGCAACAAACCTTGAGTTTATTCTTAAGAAGAAACATAAGGAAAGCATCTACGATGAGTGGCCAATTCAACAAATTAGAGCATATTCCTTTGTGTGGGCACATTTTTAATAAACAAATAATACACCAATTGTGAAGAATATCGACTCTTTCAATGCACGTAATGTGAACACTAATGCAAATTCCTACTGATTGCTTGCAAAACCATAAAATGTATTGCCCATTGACCAGGATTCCCTTACTGAACACCGCTGTTCCGATGAGTTTTATAAAACTAGAGATCGGCCTTGTGAAAATTGTTGACAGGCAAAACAAGTAAGCTTGTTCTGTTTAGGCATCAGCTTTAATCAATGCTGGATTTTCTAGTAAGAGTGTATAGAACCTACGAGATATAAAATGGAGAGGATATGAGAACGAACTATTACCTGTATAGTTCAGAGCACTATAATTCATCAAGAGGACCATTTCTCCATGAAAGTCTACAATCTCTTTCTTTATATTAATCATCTCTTCATTTGAATTCCTTGCCTTTGCCACTTGGTCCTTCAATTCCTGCGATTCCGGTTCCCAGAAGAAAGAGTTGAATATGGTCTTTAAAAGAAAAAAAATGCTCCACACAAAAATTATAGCCCTTGGAAACTTAAAAGGATACTGAGTCAGTGAAATGGACCTAAACTAGAGAAATCTCTAACTAGTACCATACTACTAGGACTATAGAAAGTTGGGTATTCTTGCCACTTAAGGCGTCTCTATAGCAGCCAAGAGAGGGGCCAATAATGGAGGTCCGTAGATGGTGGGATTCGAACCCTGACCAAGACCCACAAGATCATCATTCACCACTCGAATGCCGCACCATTGAACCACCACTCCTTGGTTTCTCCTCATTCAAACTACTTTCGAAAACATGTATAAGATTTCTGTAATTCAGTTTTTACTTTAATTAGTTTAAACATAACTTCTTATGAAAAGCTTGGAATCCTAGAATTTGAGCCTTGGAATTGTACTAAACAATCAGAACATGCAAATTACATTTACATCTGATCACTACTAATAAAACTGATCATCCTAAGCTATAGACATTATGAATGACATAAAACAAGAGTTTTAGAGATTTCAGGTTGAAGGAAACAGGCCATACGAATTAACAGAGCTCTGTTTCTTCGTCAAAAACAAGATCGCCACCTTTTTGTATCGTTTCACATAAAATTCCAGAGAATTTGATTTTTGGATACCTTTAATCTGATGATGTATTCTTCCTCTTTCTCGACGAAGAAAGAATTGAATTTCTCAAGCTCATCCTCGAGGAGGCGAATGAAATCAAGCTCCTCTTTCGTCATACCTGCCGTTGGATCTGCGTCGACGGAATTCGAGTCGGATCTCGAACGTTTGTTTGGGCGATTCTCGCCGCCTCTAGGCTCCATGAGCTTGAGCTTCTTCTTGAGCTCCTTGTAGGAGAGAAATTTGTCTTGCCATTCAGGCAAGGTTTCTTCGATCTGGTTGCTAAGGCTCTTGCCGAATTTCATGGCGAACGAGAGAGAATCAAAAGTGAA
Organism: Eutrema japonicum; assembly: GCA_030161315.1. NCBI lineage: Eukaryota > Viridiplantae > Streptophyta > Magnoliopsida > Brassicales > Brassicaceae > Eutrema > Eutrema japonicum. The sequence continues at coordinate 23,578,862 of BSQW01000010.1, read as the reverse complement.
AAAATCGGTGAGGCCTGCTCGTGGCTCATATATTTTGTATTTATTAATTGCCGAATATTCGTGGTTTTGTTTATGGAATATCCATTTTTTTAGTCTCGCTCGTCGAGCATATCTCTTGATTTTAAATATCTATTTACATGTAGGGATACTTTCAGACTTTCAGTAGATTCGTAACTAAATGTTCGTTCCGCGTTACGCGTAAGATTATCTTTTTTAAAAATATCAAATTAATTAAAAATATAGTATTGGTTGGTTTTATTTTTAATAAACCAGTAAAACGAGTTTCAGTTAATATAAACTGATTTATCTGGTTTATGAACCCTTAACCTTTATTTTTATCTGGTCACAACTGTGAGATTTTTCGATTTGTCTATTCTCGAACCGTTTCTGCCCAGATAACCAAAATAGAGACAAATGAACTTACTAGATCTTCAGAGTTGGTCGAAATGTCTCAATGCTTCTTCGTCCCAAATTGATTTCTTCCCAAAACAGAGAAAACAACCGAAATAGAAACACGATGAACCCTAATTTTTTTTTTCACCCAAATTGATTTGTTCCCGAAACAGAGAAAACAACACGACTTTTACTTTCTTCGTTTTATTCAAAACGCTGCGTTTTGAAAACCGTCAACGATATAACGACGAAATCACAGAGGGGTTGTTTTGCGGGTGACTTTGTAGGTGGGAGGATTGACTTGCATTTTTTTGAGCTGAGGGTTTTTCTTGCAAAAAAAATTAAAGGTTAAGGGTTTTTTTGCAGTAATCCCTTTAAATATCTATTTACATGTAGGGATACTTTCAGACTTTCAGTAGATTCGTAACTAAATGTTCGTTCCGCGTTACGCGTAAGATTATCTTTTTTAAAAATATCAAATTAATTAAAAATATAGTATTGGTTGGTTTTATTTTTAATAAACCAGTAAAACGAGTTTCAGTTAATATAAACTGATTTATCTGGTTTATGAAAATTTGATATACTTTTTTTTTTTGGTCAAAGAAAATTCATTAAGTCATTAAATCTCACGAATAGTTTTTGTTTGAACAACCAATTAATTTTGCCAAAAAGTCAGCCAACATATTATCCTTTCTTGGAACAAACTTAAATGAAATTTCTTGAAAGAAGAGAGATAGATAGGTGATATCGATACCAGACGTTTCCTTGCTCAGAGAAGCTGATATAAGATTCGGAGTCACACCAAGTTTCTTGATCATAAGGTTGTCAAAAACAACAAGATATGCACACGAAAGTGGAAGTGATGGTAGAGATGGATTGGTGATTGTCTCGTGTACATTCATTTCTTCAGGGGTGTTTGTCTCAAGTTTTTTTTTGCACTACAAAAAAAAAACAGTTTTTGTGACTATCATTTACGACTATTTTTTTAATCACAAAAAAAGACAATATTGTGACTAATAAGCGACTACCCATAAAACAGATGCACAATAGTCCCAAATTACCGACTAAAAAATTAGTCAGAAAAAGTCGCTTATTTGCGACTGTTTAAGGACTTGCAAAAGTAGTCCCAAATTTGTGACATGTTTGCTTCGGTTTAGCAACTACACTCGATTTTTTTTAAATAAACATCAAATAATATACAAAAAATTCTAAACCCTAAATTCTAAACCCTAAACCATCAAATAATATACAAAAACATCAAATAAATAAACATCAAATAATATACAAAAAAAAATTCAATGCTTACAATTTTTTAAAATATTATAATTTTGTAAACCTAAATTATAAACCCTAAACCTCTAACCCTTAAATATAAACTCTAAATCTTAAATTGTAAAATATAAAACTTAAATCATAAACCTATAACCCTTAATCATAAACCTCTAACCATTAATCATAAACTCTAAATCTTAAATCATAAACCTCTAACCCTTAATCATAAACTCTAAATCTAAAACCCAGTTTTTGTGACTAATTTGAGACTAATTTGCGACTAATTTTTAATAATAGTCATAAAATAATCCCAAATTTGGGACTAATTTGCAACTCCACTTGATTTTTTTTTAGAAATCAATAAATTCTAAACTCAAACCACAAACCCTTAACCCTAAACCCTAAAACTCTAACCCTTAATCATAAACTTGATCTAAATATTAAATTGTAAACTAGATCTTACAAATAAACATCAAATAATATACAAAAAAATGCAACACTTACATTTTTTAAAATATAATCATTTTATAAATCATAAATTCTAAACCATAAACCTCTAACCCTTAATCATAAACTCTAAATATTAAATTTTAAAATATAAATCTTAAATCATAAACCTCTAACCATTAATCATAAACTCTAAATCTTAAATCATAAACCTTTAACCCTTAATCATAAACTCTAAATCTAAAACCCAGTTTTTGTGACTAATTTGGGACTAATTTGCGATTAAATTTCAATAGTAATCACAAAATAGTCTCAAATTTGGGACTAATTTGCAACTCCACTCGATTTTTATTTAGAAAACAATAAATTCTAAACCCAAACCACAAACCCTTAACCCTAAACCCTAAACCTCTAACCTTTAATCATAAACTTGATTTAAATCTTAAATTGTAAACTAGATCTTACAAATAAACATCAAATAATATACAAAAAAATCAACACTTACTATTTTTTAAAAATAATCATTTTATAAATCCTATATTATAAACCCTAAACCTCTAACTCTTAATCATAAACTCTAAATCTTAAATTGTAAAATATATATTACACATAAACATCAAATAATATACAAAAATATAACACTAACAAAAATTTCAATATAATCATAACATGTACTAAGTGTTACATGTGTTTTATAAGGAATGATTTTGAAAAATAAAATTTTCTCAAATTTTATTTATTTTTAAGTTTTAACATATTTTTGAATGGCTAGATACACAAAATCATTGTAAAATCATATTCAATTATTATAGGTTCTTAAAGTTTAGAGTTTAGGGTAAAAGTTTTTGATTGTCACAAAATAGTCCCAAATTTGGGACTGTTTAGCAACACTAGTCAATTTTTTTTAATAGTAATCACAAAATAGTCCCAAATTTGCGACTAATTTGAGACAAAATGACAAAAATAATGAAAGCACTCATTGGCTAGTTCATTAAGACGAGGATCGAGATCCTCCACCGTTGATTGGTTTAATCCAACGGACCAAATTTTATTTTTATTTTTTTAATTGTTTTATCTTTCTCTCTCTCTCTCTCTCTTTCCTGCGACTCTTTTTTTTTTTTTTTTTGGGTCTAAATCCTGCGACTCTTCTTCTTCCTTTGCATCTAACTTTTTTTTTCTCTCTGTATCTATGATCTATGATCTAACTCTCTTCTATTTTTTTTTTCCAGATTCTCACCGCCGGTGAGGCTGTCGTATAGTTGGTCCGAGGAGGCGGCGGTTTGTGGAAGCGAGGTTTCTACTTCTTCTTTTTCCAGATCTAGCCGCCGGCGAAGCTTCCTTCTTCAATGGTTTCTTCTCCAGCCACCGGCGATGCTTCTTCTTCTCCAGCCACCGGCGATACTTCTTCTTCTCCGTTTCGGCTTTGTGCGGTGTCCTGCATGGTCCATACTTGGTTTAATGACCGCATCATAACTCTTCAAAAAGTTTTGTCCTCAAAACTTGATGACATGCACATCGATAGAGCAAGTTATAATTTTGAATCGTTTGAGGGTTTATAGAGTTACCTCGGGTTATGGCTCGTGTGTGGTTCGTATGTGGTTGATGTTGTGCGTCCGGTTGCTCTTCTTTGATCAGCAAAGAAGCAATGACTCCTCTGCTACACTATGGTTTCTTAGGCGTCACGTCAGCCTCCTTTGTGAAATCTCTTATTTCACTTTGGATCTCTACGTTGAGCTCTTCTCGGATTTCGGTTTGAAAATGACAATCCATGAGTTTCTCCTTTATACATAAACCTTTCTCAGTAGCTTTTGGAACAAAGCAAGTGCATTATCAAAGTTTTTGGATCATTAGAAACATACTGAATCAATTGATCAAATACATGAGCTTGTTGCGGTTCGGTAGCCTTAGTTAGTATACGGCCTTTTGAGTTGGCTTTTCCTCCATGTCTATGATTGTTGCACCGTCTGGGATCGATTCCTCTCTAGTCAGACATGCACCTATCTCAACTTCATTTGACAAAGACAAGTGTATTAAAGTAACATTGAAAATTTTAAAGTTCAACTCAACATTTTCTTCTATGCCTCTAGTTTCTTATTTTTCCGATTCAAGTTATGAAGTTGCATCTGTTTTTCCAGAGGGACATGTTTTAGCAAAATGATCTCTTTGGTGACACCTATAACAGATCGTGTAATCTACCTTAGAAGGTTTAGAAGACTTACAGTGCTTTGGTTTACCTTGTGACTCAAGTAATGGCGTTGTACTTCGCGTGTGAGCCACAACTTGTTGACTCGAATTGGTTTGCACTTCCTTAGCCCCAATTGGTCGGTTTTCTTCCCTAAAGTGTTTGAACACAATTTCTTTGGTTCGGAAAAGCAAGGTTTCTTTGGCTCAACCTTTGGATCCGGCCTTGTTGCTAGAATCCATCTCCTTGGCTCGGGATTTGTGTATAGATCTTCACATATTATTGTTGTTTAGTTGCAACATCCTCCACAAACTCCTTATACAATACTTGCTTCATGTCTTACCATGTAGAGGCTGTTTCATCGAATTCAAGTCGCCAATTTTCTTCTTGATCCCAACGCCTAAATGCATCCTAGGTTAAAGTATCTTTAGCATAAGTGGTCTTCTCTTTCTTGGGAATTTGGTTGGCTAGAAGCTAATCCTCCATGTCCATTTCCCATCTTAGGTAAGCCTCTGGTCCTTGGCTATGACCTGAAAAAGAGATGTATTGTGGCCTATAATCTTCTTCATCATCCGTTGAATGATTCCATGGTTTGGCTGGAATTGTTGAATTGGTGGTTCTGGTTCCTCTTCTTCATATTATGGTTCATCACCAAAGATATTTTATGATTTAGCTAAATGATTCCATAACTCGTCCACATAATGTTCTGCCTCTCCGTCATTGATTTGGAAATCAGATTCTTCATAGGCATCTTCGTTGTCATCGGAGTGGCTCCATGGTTCGGATCGAGGGGCGGAATTGATTTGTACAGGACCTGGTGGTTCGGGTTCCATCTCCTCATTAGGTTTGTCGTTCAGCTTCAGATAATAAAAATTATAACCCTAGGCGTTTGCAAGTGCACAGTAGTGCGGTGTAGTACTTAGGGTGTCGATCCACATGGAGATCACACTTTTATGCAAAAATTTAGAAAGAGAATTAGTAAGAAAGTCTTAAACGAAATGAGGGTTTTTAAAAGGATTTTGGTGTCACAAATTGTAAAGAGTGAAAAAAGGAAAAATCGGTTGTAGAGAAATAATGAAAAATCGGCTGTAAGGTAATAATAAAACGGATGTTGGGTCGACAGGGGTATCTTTGGGGAATGTTCGATTCAAAGCACGGTAATAAATCTCTAAGTAAAATCGATTCTAGCAAACTCCACGAACTGGAACACGGAATTGTGTATAGCCTACTGTCGTAGCACTACACACCTATAACTTAACAACTTAATTAGTCAGTTTTTGTTGCTAGACACGCAGAAAATTATGCAATAAAGTCAAGTTCATAAACATTCACAACACTCTATAAGTATGCTTTCATATCTTATAGAGAAATCCGCTCCATATATACTAGTTTAGATATTTAGATTCAGCACTTTCGTGGCTCTAATCTACATAGGATAAATCTCTAGTTCATGATGCTACATCCATGGAGTAATAACAAATCTATTGGAAATAGTTATAGAATACGGCTAAGTTTATCTTGTGAAATCCTTATCGAACATATCGATCCCCTTCGATTGATCCCTTTAAACCCAACTACTAATCTACTCGGACGTAAATACGCAAGACAAAATCAAGTTTCTGAATTACATAATCAATAGAATAAGAAATAAACAAAATGGTTCAAGAGAAATTTCTATCTCCCTAAGAAAAGAATTAAGAACAAAAGTTTGGTGACTAAAACTACGAAAAACGAGGCACAATGAAGCACACAAATTAGGGTTCCTAAAAACATAATTTTATAGGTCTTCTGGTCTTTTTTCGTCGGTCTTAGGGTTTTCTCCGAAGTTGGACTTGGCGAGATTGAAACGGGCTTGCAATTGGGCTTTCGGGACGCAATCAAAGAAGACATTCTCACCGTCTGATCATACCCAAATTTGGACACAACAAAGTAGAGACAACCAGCTTTCAAATTCAATTGGAATTGAGACAATCCAATGGTTGGAACCCTTAATATACCAGAAGCACTAAAGGCGGATGAAGCTGCCTCGAAGGAGAGTTCACCGCGACCGAAAAAGCCCGACCTGTGGCCAACTACAGATCCGCCGCGGCCAGGCAAGCTTGACCCGCAGCCAAGCATCATTTCGCCATGGCCAGAGAGCCGGCACCCGCGTCCACCTCCTTTTTTTTGATTCCGAGGCCCGTTTCAAGCCCAATTTGATCCCGTCACTTATTAATGAAGACCTAAAACGTTCCCGTCGAATTAGAAGGCTATATATGCTCGTTTTAGGTCATTCTAAAAGGGCATCTCGTTTTTAGACCAGAGAAGACACAAGAGAGAGAGGCGACACCGAGGAAGGGGAGGAGGCGCGAGGAGATCATCATTCGATCTCCGTCTTCATACGTGTTCTTCGTTCTTACTTTCTTATCTCTCTAATTCTGCAATCCTTTATTACCTTTATGATGTTTTGCTACAGTATGGTTCAGTAGTTCCCTCGTTGGGCATATGGTTCTCAAGAGGCTCTCATGGATCGATATATTATTAAGCTATTGGATTAAGACTTCGATTAGGGCTCTTCGTTCTATCCTTATTGTTAATGCTCTTGATTGATTAATAATCTTTGCAATTGAACTTAGGTATTTTTAGAACTACGAAAGTAATGGATCCATATGCTTGACCTAGGGTAGATGAGAAAAACCGTCACAAGATACAAAAGTATACTTGTAGAGAGATTGTGAGCATTAACGACTTTTGCGTATCATCATAACTTTTTGCACGACCGGAGAATGTATAAAAGTAGATCACACACAGTATCCATGTTCCAAGTTCAAGAACCAACGAACGACAAAAAGTTTTCTTAAAAATCTTAGTCAATCGCTTAATATAACCGACCGTGATCCCTAGAGAGTTCCCGAATGCCTAGCGTTCCGTTTAATTTGTGATACACAGCCTTTTAATCCCTGAAATAATCCTACAAGTGCACAACTAACGCAGTAATATTTAGGGGTCGAATCCACTAGAGACCAAAGAATCACACTACGAATTTATGAGAATCGAGTTAAGCTAACATGAAACATATGAGGTTTGTTTTAGGGCTGTGAATAGTGACGAAAATAACAATAAATAATCTTAAAAGTAAATAAAAATAATGTAAAATCAGTAAAGAAAGTACTAGGTATCGGAAAATTCGTCGAGTATCATGGATCGATTTAATCGGATAATTTAGACATGGAATTCAATAAATATGTTCTGAACTCGAATCGCGAATGAATAATTAACCTACTTCCGCAGCGCCAATTACTATGTTTAAGGAACTTAATTCACTCAACTCCCGCTGGTAATTATGTAGTTAAACATGCATAAATAGTTCAAGTTCGATATGTTCACAAAATCTAATAACCGAACTCCCGTCGGTTGTCACGCTTTGCTCATCTAAATCAATTCAGATAATTTAACAACACTTTCGGTAAGTAAATATACCTATGGGCAGTAGCTAGATGGTCAATCAAGCAATAAGCATTAGACATAAATTTAGATGAAGAACTTTAGAGATTATCCCAATTCTAACAACCTACGATCAATCCATGAACTCATTGAATACCGACAACCTAGCGAGGGAACTACTCACACATGACCAGAGATGAAACACATAGAGATATAAACCAATTCATAATCATAAACTTCAAATAAAAGCAAGAGGGTTTATAAATCTTTTCTATATCGATATACAAAGGCGAGATCTTCTCCCGGAAAGCTCTTAGAATCCAAATCATTGAAAAACTTGTAAGAACTATGACGAAATCATGGTTGTGTTTATTCTAGGGTGGCTCTTCGTTTTGTGAGGCTAAAAACAAGTATAAATAGCCTAAAAGTCGACATAGGGTTTCAATAAACTGAAAATGGAGTTTTGGGTCGCGGGTTTCATAGTTCTTCTCATTGGATAAGTTTCCATGAGATGTGAGTACTGATGGTGTTTGCCACCGAATCTCCGGTTCATTTCCGCGCCATCCATATCATTTTTGCATTGAAGTACTTATTTGAAGGGAAGAGAGAGGGAAACCGTACTCACACAGACTTGTCATGGCAGGTGTGAGAGCAGAATCTCACAACCTCAACTCTTAGCTTTTTAGGTTGTATATTATTAAAGAGATAATAGAGAATTTGAGAGTAAAGTGGTGTATTTTATTATATTCGCTAAGAATTCGGTCTCTTACAATGTGGCTCTCCTTTCAAACTTATACTAGCCCAGAATATAACTGCCTAAGCTTAATTATTTACAATAAACTCAGAATTAAATCCGTAATCTTTTTCTTAAATGCTGAGCTTGATTTAGGATCTTGAATTAGTATGTTTGACTTGCTAGTCGCAGGCTCCTTCTCCCAGCTACCTCGCCCCTTCCTGCGTGCTCGGCTCCTTCCAACTTGCGGGCTCGCTTTATGAGGTCTTATCGTGAGCTGGGCTTCTTTGTTAGGCATGTTCAATCAGGCTGGGCCTTGAGTATGGAATTTGGGCCCAACAGTTGCCCCCCAGCATCGTTATTGATTTATTACCGAGGATGCGAAGCTGCGATCTCGGGTCCTGATTGATTTCCTAGTTGATACTATCTTGCAATCTCGGGTCTCCGATTGATTTCGTAGTTGATACTATCTTGCAATCTCGGGTCTCTGATTGATTTCTTGCGTGCTCAGATGTCGAGTTTGTTGGTATCTGCGCGACTTTTAAGGGATGTGACAGGGCAAGTGGGTAGTGGATATAAATGGGCGGTTCACGCTGCTTCAACTTTCCACGCCGCCTCGACTTCCACTTGCCAAGGTAATGATGTCTTTTTAATTTTTTTCCTTTTTTTTTATATTACTTCTACTCCTTTAATTGAACTGTCTTCGCCTTGTTTTTTCTTTTATCCGAGATAATTTCTTCTGTAAAAGCTCATCCTCCATTGTTTCCGGCCAAATTTCTTCTTTCAACCTCGATTTTTTGCTCTTTCTGCAATGGCGTCTTCCTCTCAGCTGGGTGCTTCTCTCCCCCTCGCCGATCGGTTCGAACCTCACTCGAAGAGTACGATTTCGCCTGCTGAGCTCACAAATATCTCTGCCTTATGCGGACTCGATACCTGCGACCTGCTCATCCCGTCGGCTGATAACTCTCTGGAAAGTCCTCCGGAGGGTTACGCATGTGGTTATGCCGCATTCTTTCTGAGATGCCGCCTCACTTTTCCCATCCCGACGGTTATCTCTAACATCATCAGAGACCTCGGGCTCGCCCTTCCACAGCTTATGCCCAGTGCAATGAGATCCCTTGTCGCACTCTGGGTACGTTCTAAAGAGTATGGGGTTGTATTCGACACTGAGGTCTTTTGCCAGCTCTTTAATGCCAAAGGACTCATCTTCGCGGGACCTATTATATTCCGGCGAAGGTTAACCGGTCCGTTTTCAGGTTTAATGTGAGGGATGATAAGTGGTGGGAGCAGTGGTTCTATTTCAGAATCTCCAGCAAATTTGTTGAGGGCCAGTCGATTCTTCAGCATTCTGATAGTTACATAATTTAGCCCATTTTAGCATACATTTTAGTTAGCATTTTGTGACTTATTGCATTCATTTCATTGTTTTTGGTATAGTTTGCATCCATTTTAGAGTTAGTGAGTCTTAGGTTAGTTCTTGCATATGTTTGTGTGCTATGGAGTCTTTTAGGTACCATTTGGAGCTTATGGAAGCATTTTGGAGCTTGGAGGAAGATCATGGGGCAAAATAAACCTGTTTGGAGCAAGAGCTATGCCCAAATATCAAGGAAAATGCAGAGGCCATCCGACGTGCTCTAAAGATCGGCTCAGACAAAGATCTTGCGCTCCGATTTAGCTTCGCGAATCTTCATCAAAGTCGTAGATAATCGAGATACCTTTCTAATGGAGGTCGTTTCAAGTCATTCGGAGCAGCCTTTCAAAAGATACGACACATTTAGTAAGAACAGGTCCGTCTGGCATCGATTTGGACTAATGGCAGAAGTCCATCGGTGTGCCTCCGACCGATGCATATGACCGATATAGAAGCTGGAAAACAGGAGAAAAATCAGAGTCTCCCATCGGTGCGTTGTATCGGGCAGAGGCCGACCGATATGGTTACCTCCGGAGCAAGAATGCAGAGTCCGTCCGAGGGGACTGAAAGATCGTGTCAGAAGAAGACTTTTAGTTTGGATTTAGCTTTGGAGATCTGCATAAAAGTTATAGGAAATTGAGCTAGCTTTCCAATGGAAGTGGTGTCAGGTCATTCCGACCAGTGGTTAAAGAGATACGATAACTTTATCAAGCGCATGTCCGTCTGACCTGCAAACGGAGCAAACCAGGAATCACATCGGCCAGATGTATCGGGAGCAGGAGACCGATGTGATTCCTGCGACCCACTTTGCTATTTAGGCCAAAAAACTTGTTATTTGTGATAGAACTCATTTTTAACTTGTAAAAACACTCTCTTAGAGAGAGTTTGGGGATTTTTGAAGAGATACTTTGTTTTTAATGCAAGTTCTTGTTTGTTTTCATCTTTCTATCTATTTCTTATCATATTCCATGAATCTAAACACTTCCTTTATGGGATTTGTGGAGATAATCATGTGTGGTGAGTAGTTTTCTAGGGTTCTTGGGTAAAGTAGATTAGGGTGATTTTAGGTTTGTTCTTGATGTTTAAGAGCTAGATTAGTTGATATCCTTTCTCATTGAGTGTTATTAATGCTGGATTAGCCTTGACAAAATTGATTTAGATCATAGGGAATTTCTCGCCCGGAAGGTGTTCGATGAAATTCCCCAACCAATTCAATGAGTGCTTTTCATATCTTAGCCAACGGGAGTTGATGTCTAAGGTGAATTGTGGCTAAGTGGACTTGTTATTAATGCTTGTTAGTCATAGAATCGCGAACGGAAGTTTATGACGATTGATGACTAAGAAAGGGATTAATACCATTGACGTGGATTAATCTTTAGTAGTGTATCTAGGGCCTACGGAGGCAATTGATTGAATGTTTGAGTGTCTAGAATGGAGTGAGAATCACCCGAGTCGATTGCTTTACCCGAGAATTCGCTTGTTTAATTTTGCTATTTAACGTTTGAGCTTGTCTTGTTGCTCGTTTTAGTTTGCTAAACTACTTGTTTATTTTTCTGTTTTTGTATATTTCAAATTGTCCGATAAAAACCAAAACCCGATATTTGCTTAGATTAGATAGCGTCCTGTATTCTTAGTGCGTCGTTCTTATTTCCCTGTGGATTCGATCCCAAAGTGCTACAATGACATGCCATTAGATTGAGGCATTGTGCACAATGGGTTAATTGTGCGAACCGTAAAAAGTTCATTATCAATTTGGCGCCGTTGCCGGGGAGATTAGCAATAGCCATTAGGATTTGGATGCTATTTGAGACTAAGGTCTTGACTTCTACTAACTTTTTATTTTCTTCTTTTTTGCTTCTTAGAGTCGATGGCCATGGATTACAATGATTGGCCACAAGAATAGGATGCCACATTTGATGAAAGCATTGATGATGAGCCATATGTGGAGCCACCATTTGATGAAAGTGTACTCACATCAGAACAAAAAGTAGAGTTGGATGAGCTTTGCAAAGAAAACCCGACATTGACAAGGAGTAATCTCGCGATTATGATCCGTTTGAACCTCATGTCACGTCGGGCAGCGCTTGAGGGAAGGGAGCTCACATTTATTGAGATAAAGATAGCTCATGCACTCGAAGAGGTAATTTATTGGGTTCCACCATGCCAACTAGAAGGTATTTTTGACACAACCTTTGAAATCGTTGATTATGAGGATAGTCACTTGCCTTGCATTGAAGATGTAGCTTCTAGTTCACATGCTCTCAAGCTCATTAATGAATGCTGTGATTTAATATGTGAGTCTCAAATACTAGAAACCTTAAGAGTAGAAAAGCTTGCTAGTGATTATCATGAAGTATGTTTTGATATTAATTATCTATGTGCTTTGAATGATCATGATATCGAGTTTAAGCTTTCAATGCCTGAGGAATCTAGTTCTCTTCTTGAAAAATCTTACCTAGGGGATGTGCTTGATGTAGATAAGATCTTGAATGAGATAGATGACCCTAAGGTTGAGATGAAATCTAGGAAAGAGGATGTGTTTTACATGATTGATGGAGATGAAGTTGACTCGTTTAAACATGAAATCGACTTTATTTTTCCTTCAAATGCATTTGGTCCTCGTGAACATCTCATCATCAAGGAAAATTCCAAGATGTATGCTATATTTTTAGTAACCTTTCTTGATGTGAGTTATGCCTCCTTGCCATGGATAGTCGTGTGCCATGTTGCATATTTTGTTTCTTGTCTTGACAAGAGAAGGACCAAAGGTGCATTGGCTCAACCTTTTGATTCTCATGATTAACAGTTGAAACGTCAAGCTTAGCGACGTAAAACAAGCGCTCTTGGGAGGCATTCCCATTACTATCTTTGTATATATTTTCGTTCTTTCTTGTTCCTTTTGATGTTTTTGTTTGATGTTTATAGTTTTCTTGGGTCCAAGGTCGTGGTGCTTAATGCATGAATGGGTAGAGCTACAGCACGTCACACTCCTCTCCAATCCAAAGGTATGATCCAAACTCCATTTCATTGTACATACTTTTGCATATTTTTACCTTCTCTTTGATTTGTGTTGCACCGAGACGTTGCAATTCAAGTTCGGGGGAAGGATTTGTGTCTTTTGATATTGTGTTTTGTGATCTTATTTTTCTTCTCGCATATTTGAGTCTCATTCATTCATATAAGTGCATATAAAAACTATAAAAAAGAAAAATTAAAAAAAAAAAAAAATTTAGTTGCATTTTGCATGTTTAAGATTGAGTCTAGATGCATATAGGTTTGCATTCACTTGCATTGGGAGAATTATCCATGTAGAATATAAACTTAAGAGCTTGAATTAATGCCCTCGTTAGGAGTTCTTTGATGCATTTGAGCGATCACGAAGTTAAGGATGATCCATGCTTTGATCTTGCGGTTTGAATGTTTTTGTCTTGGTTGAAGCATGCTTTGAATTGAATCTAACTCTATCTACATGAACTCTAATCTTGACTTGAAATTATCATGCTTGTACATTGAAAAGTTGAACTCATGGATGTCATATACATATTTGAGCTATCTTACCCCTTTTTACCACTCTCTTGTTAGCTCAAATAGCTGATTCCCATATTTGGAACGGTTAACCACACCCTTAACTAAGCCTTTCCTTCAAGCCTTCATCTCTTGTGTGTGTCGTGAGGCCTAATTTTGAATGAACTTAGCAAAAAGTGTTGAGTTTGGAACGACAAGGAGTTGATAGATAGGTTGGTGATTTGGGTGTTGATGTAAAGAAAAGAAAGTGTGGAGAAAGGAAAAGATTGAGAAAAAGGATAGGGGAAAGTAAAAAGTTTGGATTGGTTGGTATGAAAATGTGGAATAGCTCTAGGGGTTGCAAGTATAAGTCTCTATGTGTGTAGAAGAAAGAAAGAGCCAAAAGAAAAAAAAATATATATATATATGGCTAAGGCATCTAAATGATGATTGAGAGACTAGTTATGAAAGTGAAAAAGAGCTAAAAGAAAAAGATGAAGAGCCAATCCATTTGTTGAAAGAGAAGAAGAAAAGAAATGTGGTCTAAGAAGGCAAAATGCCTTGTGATATGGGTAGTTTAGAATGGATCTTGATGAGTTTAGAAATAGGAGTGGAGTTCATATTGGGGCATTGGGTAGACGGATGTCATCCTTGTACGCATCAATTGTTCTTTACTCTTAGCATTTTGCCAAAGTTCATTCTTTCGTGAGAGATCCCATTGCATTGGAATACCCACATGATTGAGATTATTTTCATCTCAAAACCTTTTCCCTAAGCCAAATGAGTTCACTTGATTTTTATTAAGCATGATTCACCATTGTACTTAATGAATGTTAAAGAGTTAGAGGATATGATTACTTGTAGATGCTAAGGCTTATACCAAATTCGTGTAGCGACGAGTATGGCTAAATCTTTTGAAGTAGAGGTTGTTTGTGCATCACATAACTACTACCAAGGGCATTGAATTGAATTCTTTTGTTAATATTCTCGGATATGATATCCCGCATTCCAACATCTTCTTCGATTTGTTCTTGTTTGTTTGCTTGCGGACAAGCAAAAGGCAAGTTCGGGGGAGTTGATAGTTACATAATTTAGCCCATTTTAGCATACATTTTAGTTAGCATTTTGTGACTTATTGCATTCATTTCATTGTTTTTGGTATAGTTTGCATCCATTTTAGAGTTAGTGAGTCTTAGGTTAGTTCTTGCATATGTTTGTGTGCTATGGAGTCTTTTAGGTACCATTTGGAGCTTATGGAAGCATTTTGGAGCTTGGAGGAAGATCATGGGGCAAAATAAACCTGTTTGGAGCAAGAGCTATGCCCAAATATCAAGGAAAATGCAGAGGCCATCCGACATGCTCTAAAGATCGGCTCAGACAAAGATCTTGCGCTCCGATTTAGCTTCGCGAATCTTCATCAAAGTCGTAGATAATCGAGATACCTTTCTAATGGAGGTCGTTTCAAGTCATTCGGAGCAGCCTTTCAAAAGATACGACACATTTAGTAAGAACAGGTCCGTCTGGCATCGATTTGGACTAATGGCAGAAGTCCATCGGTGTGCCTCCGACCGATGCATATGACCGATATAGAAGCTGGAAAACAGGAGAAAAATCAGAGTCTCCCATCGGTGCGTTGTATCGGGCAGAGGCCGACCGATATGGTTTCCTCCGGAGCAAGAATGCAGAGTCCGTCCGAGGGGACTGAAAGATCGTGTCAGAAGAAGACTTTTAGTTTGGATTTAGCTTTGGAGATCTGCATAAAAGTTATAGGAAATTGAGCTAGCTTTCCAATGGAAGTGGTTTCAGGTCATTCCGACCAGTGGTTAAAGAGATACGATAACTTTATCAAGCGCATGTCCGTCTGACCTGCAAACGGAGCAAACCAGGAATCACATCGGCCAGATGTATCGGGAGCAGGAGACCGATGTGATTCCTGCGACCCACTTTGCTATTTAGGCCAAAAAACTTGTTATTTGTGATAGAACTCATTTTTAACTTGTAAAAACACTCTCTTAGAGAGAGTTTGGGGATTTTTGAAGAGATACTTTGTTTTTAATGCAAGTTCTTGTTTGTTTTCATCTTTCTATCTATTTCTTATCATATTCCATGAATCTAAACACTTCCTTTATGGGATTTGTGGAGATAATCATGTGTGGTGAGTAGTTTTCTAGGGTTCTTGGGTAAAGTAGATTAGGGTGATTTTAGGTTTGTTCTTGATGTTTAAGAGCTAGATTAGTTGATATCCTTTCTCATTGAGTGTTATTAATGATGGATTAGCCTTGACAAAATTGATTTAGATCATAGGGAATTTCTCGCCCGGAAGGTGTTCGATGAAATTCCCCAACCAATTCAATGAGTGCTTTTCATATCTTAGCCAACGGGAGTTGATGTCTAAGGTGAATTGTGGCTAAGTGGACTTGTTATTAATGCTTGTTAGTCATAGAATCGCGAACGGAAGTTTATGACGATTGATGACTAAGAAAGGGATTAATACCATTGACGTGGATTAATCTTTAGTAGTGTATCTAGGGCCTACGGAGGCAATTGATTGAATGTTTGAGTGTCTAGAATGGAGTGAGAATCACCCGAGTCGATTGCTTTACCCGAGAATTCGCTTGTTTAATTTTGCTATTTAACGTTTGAGCTTGTCTTGTTGCTCGTTTTAGTTTGCTAAACTACTTGTTTATTTTTCTGTTTTTGTATATTTCAAATTGTCCGATAAAAACCAAAACCCGATATTTGCTTAGATTAGATAGCGTCCTGTATTCTTAGTGCGTCGTTCTTATTTCCCTGTGGATTCGATCCCAAAGTGCTACAATGACATGCCATTAGATTGAGGCATTGTGCACAATGGGTTAATTGTGCGAACCGTAAAAAGTTCATTATCACATTCCTGGGCTCAGATTACTGGTCAGCATGATCCCCATGAAGCCGATTCGAGTGCCTTTTCTAGGGATTTCTTAATCGATGTCTTCTTCTGTTCTGACTTGATTTTCTTTTTTGCAGAGTCAATTGATTCCTCAAAGGTAGTGACGGTTGAGGTTCAACAGCTCATCGGTCTTGTCAAGGGGGAGGGCTCTGACTGAAAGTGTTTCACCCTCAATATGATTCAACAAGCTCGCGAGCGCCGAGCTCCCGCGCTATCTGTTGCATCTGCTTTCCGGCTCATAGGTTTGTATGCATGTACATTTATATTTCATCTTTTGGGTTATGAGCTTTTCTTCATTTAGATCACCCTTGTTTGATTTCGCAGATTCTCGGACTCCGTCTTCCCCACCTCACGTTCAAGTTTCGATTCCGGTTCTATCCATTATCCCGAGGCTCGAGGCGGTCGCTAAAGATTTAGCCCGCGTTGAGGTTGATCCTCCGGCCAGTTCCCAGGTGTCGGATACTGCCCTTGCTGCTTCCCAGGTTGATCTTACTCGTAGCGACAGCTCCACCGAATCCAACAAGATGGTTCCTCCGAAGAAAGCGCAGCGCCTTTCATATAGGGAGAGGATACGACTGCGCCCTGCTCCGACGCCAGCTGGTGCTCTTGACAAGAAGGTCAGGGAGGCTCTTGGTAAATCTGCCCGCGTTGAGACCTTACAGCGTGAGGAACCCGAGAGGGGTGATCACCGTGAGTCCAAAGCTGACCATGGTGATGGTGGCAGCTTGCCAGCGGGTGGTGAGACAAAGATTGCCCAGCATGATACGCGAGCTAAGGGCTCTCAAAGGTCAACCTCCAGGGTATCTTCTAAGGAACCCATTCACTCTGCCGAGCATCAGTCTCGCTCTACGCGGTCTCGCGATGATGGATTTGATGGTGAGGAAACATCAAGGAGGCATGTGGCGCCTCGTTCGCAAGGTGGTGGAGGAAATTCTCCGAATGATTTTAGGTTTGACTTTGATTGACCTGAGACAATTGTAGAGAATAGCTCCCAGCTAGCTAATCGTTTCAGGCGTGTTAGGCCTTCCTCCTGCTTTTTGCCTTCTCTGAAGAATATGAATAAGCCTGAAAGCTATACCAAGTTCGCGGGTGCGATTGGTCAGGTAGCTTCGGTTCCCTTTTCTTATCGTTTCTCCTTATTTTTTCTTTGCTGAGTTTTTTGCATTTCTTTTCAGGCTATCTCTGCTGCAAACGAGCTGGTTAACTCATTTGAGCAGGACCTTTGCTCTGCCACCCAACCTGAGGATGTTGAAAGGGCGGCTAGAACTATTGCCGAGCTGGTTTCTGAGCGGGACGAGCTGGCGGCAAGGCTTGCTCGAGGTGGGGAGAAGATGGCTGAGATCACCCTTCTGGAGAGTCAGGTTAAAGATCAGGCCGTTTTGGCCAAAAAGTGGGAAATCTCCGCTCAGGAGGCTCAAGCTCGTGCTGAGACTCTTCAAGCTCGGATCTCTGCGTTGGAGAAATATGGTGAAGATTTGAGGGTGGACCTCCGAGTCGCCTAAGGGCGAGCTGGGACTGCTGAGGAAGGCTTACGCTCTGCCAGCGAAAGTATAGTAGGCTTAAGATTCCAGGTTGAAAAGGTCAAGGAGGATTCGAAGAAGCTCGCCAATAGGCAGAAGGAGATGGTGAAGAAGGCTGAGAAGGCTGCGAGGAGGGAGATGTCCAAACAATATCGCACAATTCTTTTGGGGATAAAAGATAAATTCGAGAAGAAGAAGATTGAGGTTGACACCGAGACTCAGATTATGGAGCGTAAGTCCAACATCCTTCTTCTCGATGATATTATTAATCAGACCATCGACGATTTTGAGGCTGGGAGGAAGGGTATTGAGGCTGAGAAGCTGAGGTTGGATGCAGAGCTTGCCATCGTCCAGGTATCAGATCTTTCCCTGGGTAAACTTGACATTCCGCAGGTATCCGATGATTCGGTTACACTGCCTGCTGGGCCAAGTGCACCACCATTAAGTGATCATCTGAACCTTGGTTCTCAAGAGCTTAGGAAGGAGTTCCCACTGCCCTTGGATCAACCTGTCTCGGCGGATAAACCAGCTGAACCTACCTGCTAGAGACCCTTCTTTTCTCTTCATCCTTTCATGTTTTTTTTGAACTTAGTGCCTAGGGAGGCCTTTAAACCCATTTCTGTTTATTGATTAACTTGTTATGCCCTGATGGGCTTTTTGATTTGGACTTATGCTCCCTTGAGGAGGCTTAATTATTTTGAATTTTGTTTTTAAAGATCCTATTTTTGTGTTGTTTCTTATGATAATTTTTGCCCTTTAGAGGCTGACAATTTTTATCGGACCAGAGGCAGTTTTTCAGCCAAAGATCCAGGTCGTTCAGAGACCTCGCTCCCAGGTCGTTTAAAGACCTCGGGAGCTGACCAGACGATTTTAATAAGCAAGGTCGAAGCCGTTTATAGGCATGCATGTAACCTAAACAATTTAGACGTAGAGGTTGTTGTCATTTAGAGACTAGAAAGGTTGTGACTTTGCAATTTAGACGCAAAGTCGAGACATGCTAGCTGGTAGCATGCTCTAGCTCGTAAGGCTGTTCATTTAAGCTTTTAGCTTGTAAAGTAGAAGTTGAGAGTCCTCAAGCTGCATTTGACAGACTTGAGGGGAGAGTTTTTTTATATTTTAATAGCTGCACCCTTATGAGGTTGCCTACGTACCCTAAGGAGGGATCAAGCCTTTTCGTAGTTCGATTTTTACAAGTATCTTTTTCAGTGATAATACTTCTTCAAGTTCATGGCATTCCATGAGTTTCTTTCGGGTGTGTTGTCGTGCACCTTGGCGAGCTTGTATACGCCGTTCTTTATTACCTCAGAAATTCGGTATGGACCTTCCCAGTTAGTACCCAATTTTCCAGCATTCCTTTCTCTTGTGTTTTCATAGGTTTTTTATAAGACGAGCTCGCCTACTTGAAATCTTCGCTGTTTAACCTTTGAATTGTAGTAGCGTGCTGCTGCGTGTTGGTAGTTCTGAAGATTAATGAGTGCTAGATCTCGACGCTCATCGATGACATCGAGTTGGTCGAGAAGCATTTCGTTATTTAGCTCCTCGTTTACGGGACACATATCGACCTCAGCGGGGACCACATCCTCAATCTCATAAGCCAAGGAGAATGGTGTTTGTGAGGTTGCTTTGCGAGGTGAGGTCCGACAGGCCCATAGTACTCCAGGGAGTTCGTCGGACCATTTTTGCTTTTTAGCATCCAGTCGTTTTTTGAGATTGCTCAATATTAGCTTATTTGCTGCCTCGGCCTGCCCGTTGCCTTGAGGGTAACATGGAGTCGAGGTTATCAGCCTGATTCTGTGATCTTCACAAAGCTCGAGGAACTGATTTGAGATGAACTGTGAACCGTTATCGGTTACAATCTCGTATGGGACTCCATGTCGGCAGACTACATTTTGCCATACGAATTCCTGTACGTGGTTTGCTTTAACATGCTGGAAAGCTCTTGCATCTACCCATTTGGTGAAGTAGTCGGTGAGGACGAGTAGGAAGCGACACCTCCTTTTTTCCGAGGTTACCATAGGCCATACTATGTCAATAGACCACCTAATAATGGGGTATGGATATGAGATGGAAGATAAGTTTTCAGTAGGCTGATGAAATGTGGGAGCATGCCGTTGGCATTTGTCGCATGCTTTAGAGTGTTCTTCGCAGTCAGCGACCAAGGTGGGCCAAAAATACCCTTGCCTTTTGATCCTGATGGCTAACGCCCTTCCTCCTGAATGACTGCCACACGAGCCTCCGTGTACTTCCAACAATATAGTAGAAACTTCGAGCCCGTGGACACATACCAGGTAGGGGCCATTCATAAATCACTTATAAAGGTGGGGGCTGATTATACAATATCTTGAAGCTATTGTTTTGAGCTTGTGAGCTTCCCACTTGCTGGGGGGAGCCTCTCCCCCTTCAATGTATTGTATAATCGCTGCTCGCCAGTCAGCTCTTGCAATCATTTTTTCGCGAAAAGTAACATGCCTGGGGTCGAGCGGAGCTTGTTCTGGGTCCTCAGCTTCTCCTATTTCGGGAAGAAGGTCCTCCTCTATTGGGGCTACTATTATGTCTAACTCCATATTATCACTGTCTATTTCCATTAAATCCTCGACATCTTTATCGATTTTAATGCTTGGTTCTTCAATTCTTTCCACTGGAATCAATCTTTTTACAAGTGGATTCGAGGTTGATGCCAGAGCTGCTAGTGCGTCTGCGATCGTGTTCTCACCTCGCGGTATTCGCGTCAGGCTGAAGACTTCGAATCGCTTAACTAGCTCATAGACTATTGCTAGATAGGATTCCATCCTGCTATCTCTGGCTTTGTATTCTCCATGAAACTGACTTGTAATGAGCTGGGAGTCGCTGAACTCATTCAGGTTGCGTATTCCTATTCCAGCTGCGAGTCGGAGACCTGCTATTAAAACCTCATACTCAGCTTCGTTATTCGATGCTGAGAATCCAAGTCTGAAGGACTGTTCCACGACCTCATTAGTCGGGGATACGAGGTGGATTCCAACACCTGCCCCCTGTTTCGAGGAGGCTCCAACGACGTAGAGCTGCCAGGTTCCGAAGCTTGTTTTGGCCACCTGGCTATTAGCTGTAATCTCTATGATGAAATCAACTAGTATATGTGCTTTGGCGGTAGTCCGAGGTCGATATTCGATATCGTACTCGCTCAACTCGATAGCCCATTTGGCTAGCCTGCCAGACTGGCTGGGGCTGTGCAATACTGTGCGTAATGGCTGTGTCGTCATCACTATGATAGAGTGTGATTGAAAATACGGCCTGAGCTTGCAAGCTGAGACTACAACTGCCAAAGCCAGCTTTTCTATTCGTGGATACCTGGTTTCAACATCATTTATGGATTTGCTCACGTAATAGATTTGTTTCTGCTCAGCTCGCTCCTCTCTTATGAGGATGCCACTTACTGCGGCCTCGGAGATTGCTACGTTTAGGTAAAGCGGTTCCCTCGATTGGTTTTGACAGAATGGGGGGGGGGGGGGGGGGGGGGCTCTGAGAGGTACGCTTTTAATTGCTTGAAGGCTTCCCCGCACTTGTCATCCCAAATGAACTTTTTGTTTTCTTTTAGCAGTTGGTAAAAAGGGAGACATTTATCAGTCGATCTAGAAATAAATCAATTCAGGACAGCAATGCGGCCTGTTAGCATTTGCACCTCCTTTACCGAGCTCGGAGATTGCATTTCCAAGAACGCACTAATTTGTTTGGGGTTTGCTTCTATTCCTCTTTGAGTCACTATGTAACCTAGGAATTCACCTGAAGCAACCCCGAAAGTACACTTTGAGGGATTCAGTTTCATCCCATACTTGTTTAGTAAGGTGAAACATTCCCCCAGCTAACTTATGTGGTCTTCCTCTTTCAACGATTTAATCAGCATGTCGTCAATGTAGACCTCCATTGACTTGCCCAGGAGGCTGGCAAACATCCTGTTCATAAGTCTTTGGTAGGTTGCTCCCGCGTTCTTAAGGCCAAATGGCATCACTTTATAACAGTACGTTCCTCGTTTTGTTATGAAGGATGTCTTATCTTGGTCTTCAGAGTTAATTTGTATTTGATTATATCCTGAGAACGCATCCATAAAGCTGAGGAGCTGGTGCCCTGCGGTAGCTTCCACCAGCTGGTTGATGTGAGGTAGTGGGAAACTATCCTTAGGACACGCATTGTTTAGATATGTGAAATCCACATACACTTGCCAGGTGCCATTTTTCTTCTTCACCAGTCGGGATATTTCACCTCCTTGATGAATCCAACGCTTAGCAACCTGGTGACCTCGCTGTTAACAGCCTCGGTCTTGTCAGGTCCGAATTTCCGACGCTTTTGACGTACTGGTTTATGATTTGGATCCACATTGAGCTCGTGTGAGATGATGCTTAGATCAATTCCGGGCATATCAGTTGTTGTCCATGTGAATGAGCCGGTATTTTCTTTGAGGAATAATATTAGTTGATCCTTTTGAGCCTTGGAGAGCTCGGATCCAATTCCTACCTTCTGGTCAGGATGAGACTCGTTGACCACAATTTTCTCGATAAAGTCTTTGCGAGGTCCGATGGATCCTGGAACACTCTTATTTTTGGCCAGTCGGTATGCGAGCTCATCCTTACGTTGTAGTTGATATATGGTGCTTTCCTTTGTTATCTGGAAACCTGCCATGACATCCTTGGTAGAACGTGGATACACTCTATGAGGGTTGTATCCTCAACCTACCATCATTGTGTAAAATTCCCTACTCAGCATGGAACTGCAACAATAAAGGGCCGGCCTATCTATGATAGCGAATTCAAACATCCTTCTTACTCTAGCTGCTATTACAGGGAGTCTTATTGTTCCAAGGGATAGCGTGGTTTCCCTAGAGAAGCTGGTTAACACCATCTTATCCTCTTCGATTTCGTGACCTGGTATACCCATTTCCCTAAGAACACTTAGGAGGATGAGTTCTACGGATCCACGAGCATCTTGGTGAGCTCGCATCCACCCACTTCCAGCATGATTAGGGGGGCATCGTCGTGGGGAGAGTCTAGCTCGAGAGCTTCGCTTTCCCAGAATGAGATTTGCGTGTCAGGTCCCTTGAGCGGGATTCTATCACGTGAATAAGTATTCACCCTCCGCTGATGCTTCTTGATTGAATTCACGGAGTTACGGCACAACTGAAGTGTGCTACATATCTAAGTGACTTGTCATTCAACGAGAAAGTGAACAACTTGCACTTAAAATAATCAGCGGGAACTCCATTTGATCGAGTTGTGCTACATATCTCCTCGGAAGTGTCAATGTGATCGAGTGGGTGCTCGGCGGGCAAGCCATGGAATTGATTTTGCTTCAACAATCCAATAATCTGTGGCTTGATCTCAAAATCACGCCTTTGAGGATTAGGAGGACGAATTGGATTCCTATCCAAAAAGAAAGCGTCGGAAGAGTCGAAATCACCGATGGTTTGATAATTTCTGTTGTGAGCGGCTGATGCTGGCCTTTGGTATGCTGGTTACTGAGCTTGATGCACTCCTTGGGGAAGGAATAGCTGAAGTAGTTTTTTCTGAAGTTGTCGCAACGAAGCTTGGTCAAAGGTGGATGATCTTCCACTCGCGGTGGAGGATGTCGGGCAACGCCAACGAGAGTGTCGTTCGGGTCAACGTCTCGAGCTCCATGATCTTTGTTTGGGTCACCTAGGTTGGCGAGATGAGGGTTAACACCATGGGGGTGCTGCAAGAGAGCAGCATTGGCATTAGCGAGGGCAGCGGCTTGCTGTTGAGCGAGTCGTTCTTCTTTGGTAAGGAGGGCTCGATTTTCTAGCTCGGCCATCCTTTGTTGTTGTTGATTTTGTTTTCTAAGTCGTCTCTCAAGTCTATCTATCTCCAATTCAGGTTCGAATAGATTTTCAGAAGTAGAACTTATAGTTATACACCTGAAAATCGAAAGAAAAACTCAAAGGAACAAATTATAAGTTTTTTAGAAAATTTATAAGAAAAATTAAAATGCAGAAAATAAACGTTTTAGACTAGATTAAAATTCAGAATTCAAAAGTAGTATTAACTAAGTCCCCGGCAACGGCGCCAAAAAACTTGATGTGGGTAAAGTTTTCACCCAACTAATACTAGCTGCAAGTGCACAACAATCACGAATACTATAGTACGAGATCGAATCCAAAGAGACTTGTAAACTGCACGACGTAAAGTGCACGCGGCCAGCCCTACTGTAACACCCCCGATTCTTTCTACGGATATAAGAGAATCCAGAATGTTACAGTACGACTACAGAGATAATCCAGCCTGAGCAACCCATATAACTTTGGCCAAACCGTCGCCGTGGGCGCGTCTCTTGACAGATTCAGCCCTGGAATGGTTCACCTCCCAGGAGCCGAATTCGATTGATAACTTCACCCAGCTTCAAGCAGCATTCTTGAAGC
Organism: Eutrema japonicum; assembly: GCA_030161315.1. Classification (NCBI taxonomy): domain Eukaryota; kingdom Viridiplantae; phylum Streptophyta; class Magnoliopsida; order Brassicales; family Brassicaceae; genus Eutrema; species Eutrema japonicum. The sequence goes on along the minus strand of BSQW01000010.1, from coordinate 23,554,645 downwards.
AATATTCGGTATTTATCCAGATTGAGACCTCGGAGGCCGATCTGTGGGTACTTACTCAAAAGCCAGGTGACTCGTTGCGGAGTACATTGACAGTTTTAAGGCCGTCAAGGCAAAAATTGCCAATTTACATAATCCAACGGCCCTGAAAACTCTTCAAAACGGACTGCTAAAATCCTCAAAATTCTTCGAGGAGCTCACCGTCCGGGAGCCGGTGTCGCTAGATGATACACTACATCGCGCTTCACACTGGATTATTCTCGAGGAGGCAATTGCAGCTCAAGCAAAACAACACGCACCCACAACCTCGGGAAGCCCACCTCATAATAAAATCGATTCGTATGACCCCAACAAGTGGTGTGATTTTTATGAAATCAAGGGTCATTCGACTGAGGAGTGCTACGAGGTGAAGAAGCAGCTTGCTGTGAAATTCGCAGCAAGAGAACTAGGGAATGTTGAGCTGGAGGAACTTCCTCCGAGGAGGAACTATTACCCAGCTCGAGATGGAGAACGACGAGATTGCCTATCTGAGGATGATCGTAAGCGAGAACGCTCATCCGAAGATACAACGAGGCGAGAGCGCCTTGATCACAAGAAGGTCCATACCGGATCTCCGACACAGTAAATAACGGCGTATATGATATTCATGCACTTTACATGTTTAAGCATATATTTTACTTAGAGTTTTGTACCATTTGCATGCATAATCACGGTTTTGTCTTGCATTTAGGTCTCATTTAGAGTTTAGGACATTTACATTAGGTCCTAGTGAGTTCTTGCATTTATTTGGAGTGTTTTTAGGTGTTTTGGAGACATTTGGGATGATTGGAGTGGTTGAGCATCAAGAGAAGGAATAGCTCATCCGACATGCCGGAAAGATGTGGCTGGACGGAAGCAGCTTCAATGATATTCATAGACGTTGTAGAGGAATTAGTTAGCTGGCCTTAGGAGTTGCAATCAAGTCATTCGGTCGTGTGGTTTGAGAGATATGGCTGATTTACCAGAGACAGGTCCGCCTGGCCGAGACGGTTTCTTCATTACCGAGGTCATTGCTCGGTGCAACTGCTCGGTGTGGAAACAGAGGGAAAATTCCCTTAGTACCGATGTACAATACCGATTTGTGACATCGGTATTGAAGGGTCTCCCCTCCGAATTAGCCTTGGTGGTCTCACCAAAGTTGTAGAGGAGTGAATCAGCTTTACACAGAAGTTTGAATTGGGTTATTTGGACATATGGATAGGGAGATAATACGGATTTACTGAAGGTATGTCCGTCTGGCCGAGAGAAGACAACACCGTCCAAATAACCGGCAAAACGAAGGCCTTCCGTTATGAATCAACTCAAACGGTCTCCATAAGAGTTGTAGAGTGACGAGTTAGCTGTCTACAGGAGTTGGATTCAGGTCATTCGGATTTTAGGTTCAGGAGTTATGACCAATTCACTGGAGACGTACCAAAGACTTGACCGGGTCAAAACCCGGTTTGTTCCGGGTTGACCCGGTCCGACCCAAACCCATTTAAATATTGAAAACCCTTTTTTTTAGATCCAAGTTTTCTTCTTTCTAGAGTTAGGTTTTATCCCAAACTCTTCTTATGATTTTGAGAGAGATTTTTATTGTTCTTCATACAAATGTCACTCTAGAGAAGATTTCTTCACCCTTATCTTTATATTAATGCATTTAATCTATCTTTATGTATTGTTCTCTTGTGTTCTTCTTGTGTTCTTCATGTTTAGGCCTTAGGCCCTTTTTTGGATCTTAGATTTAGCTTGCTTTTGATGATTTGGTGATTGATTCTTGATGATAATGTTCTTAATCCTTGCTTTCCTTTCTTGTTTAGTGTTCTTAATGCTAGATCTAGCTTGAGAAAGTAGATCTAGATCATAAGGCATTTCATGCACACCAAGTGTTTGATGAAATGCATTGATGAACTATTCAAGGGATTTATGTTCCTAGCCTAAGGGATTAGTTGTCTAGGGTGTATTTTGGTTGATCTTGTTATTATTCTTAATGCTTGTTAATTGATAATCCACAAATGGGAATTTGCTAATGGATTTGATAATTAACATAGTGATTAGTTGCTTGAAAGAGAATTAATCAAGATTAGTGATCTTAACCTAAGGATTAGCATTGATTGTGTGTATTCGCATCATTAGTTAATTGTCTTGATGATTAGATGAAGATGATTTAGGTTGATTCTTGTTAGATCTTTCACTTAGGTTGGTTCTTAATGCTAGATTTGATAAGATAAACCAAAGTTTAGAACTACACCTAGATTGGGTAGCTCTAGTTGGCGTGACAAACCAATCTAGAGCTACACCTTAGGATTTATGGTCTCATCCCATGCATTAGGGAGAGATTCGAGTAAACGGTGTTAGTGCTAGATTAGATTAATCGATTCGAGTCTCGAACTTAGGCATTTCACTCCTAACCCGAGTTTAAATGAATTGCTTGAACAAAACTTTTTCTGAGCTTTTCTTGCCTAGCCAATGAGAGTTGATGTCTAGGGTGATTGGTGAACTAATTGGGATTGGAGATTAATGCTTGTTAATCATCTTATCACAAACGATGGTTTGTTCTTGATTTGGTGATTAACAAAGTGATTAGTGCCACGACGGTGGATTAGTCATAATTGTGAATTCCATGTTCTAGGATAGTGTTTAATGCCCCAAATGATTCATTGTTTGAGTGTTATCCATCTCACTGATAGCTTAGTTCATGATCCACATTTATATCTTTGTTTTCTTCCTTGCATTTGTTTTTCTTGATTTAAAAATATAAAAACCGAAAACATTTGCTCTAGCTTAAGAAGATTCATGTATTCTTAGTGCTTCAATCTTAACTTCCTTGGTTCGATATCTCAAATACTACAATGACATGAGTGGGATTTGAGTAATTGACTAGTAAAAATCCTACTATCAGTATACAAGCTAGCCAGGGTGCATGATAACACACCTGAAAGGAACTCATGCAATGCCATGAACCTGAAGAAATACTACCATTAAAGCAGAAGACACTAGTAAAATCGAACTACGAAAGGCTTGATCCCTTCACAGGGTACGTAGGCAACCTCACAAGGGTACAACTATTAAAATAAAAAAAAATCTTCTCTTAAGCCTGCTAAAAGCAGCCTGAAGTTTCTCAACTTCTATCTACAAGCTAAAAGCTTTACTCCATAAATGAACAGCCTTACGAGGTAGGGCATGCTACCAGATATCATGACTCGACTTTGCGTCTAAATTGCAAGGTCACAACCTTTCTAGTGTCTAAATGACAACAATATTTACTTCTAAACTGTTTAGGTTGCATGGCTGCCTCTAAACGGCTTCGACCTTGCGTCTTAAAATCACATGGTCAGCTCCCTAGGTCTCGAAACGACCTGGAAGCATGGTCTTTAAATGGCCCGGGTCCTTGGCTGAAAAACTGCCTTTGACCCATTGAAAAGTGTCAGCCTCTAAATGGGGAAAGGCTTGATCCTTCATCAGGGTACGGAGGCAACCTCACAAGGGTGCATCTGTTAAATAAATAAATCAGAAATTGAGCCTGCTAAAATGCAGCATGAAGTTCTTCAACTTCCATCTCCAAACTAAAAGCTTAATTACTTAAATGAACAACCTTACGAGCTAGAGCATACTACCAGCTAGCATGACTCGACTTTCGTCTAAATTGCAAGGTCACAACCTTTTTAGTCTCTAAATGACAACAACCTCTGCGTCTAAACTGTTTAGGTTGCATGCCTGCCTCTAAACGGTTTTGACCTTGCGTCTTAAAATCGCCTGGTCAGCTCCCGAGGTCTCTAAACGACCTGGGAGCAAGGTCTCTGAACGGCCCAGATCTTTGGTTGAAAGACTGCCTTTGATTCATTGAAAAGTGCCAGCCTCTAAATGGCAAAATTGATTCTAAAGAAAAACGAAAGATTTTTAAAGATCAAAGTAAATAAAATTAAGCCTTTTCGCAGGAGCATAAGTTCAACCAAAAGGCCCACTAGGGCATAACAAGTTCAAACAACAAATTCGAACATGATTTAAAGATCAAGTAGATCCCGAGATTGCAGGACCGCATCCTCAGTGGCACGTCACCAAAGATGCTGGGGGGCTACTGTTGGGCCCGGATTTAGCACCCTAAATCCGGCCCGAATAAGCATACTCGACAAAGAAGGTTCGGCCCACGACGTGGTCTCATGAGACTGTTTACAAGCTCAAGTAAGCGAGGTCGCGAGATAGAGCAAGTCAACAAGCTGGAAGCAGCTAGCGTGCTGGAAGCAGCGAGAATGCTGAAAGCACCGAGCACGAGGAAAGGAAGCGAGCTCGCAGGAAGACAGGAGTATGCATTTGACCAAGTTCAAACCTGGTCAAATGCATTTATTTCATATTAAAGATAAAATATTACAAATTTGATTCTGTAGTTAATGTAAACAATTAGGACCATGCAGTTACGTTTTCAGCTGGTATAAGTATGAAACACCAGCCTCATTGTAAAACACCGAATTCTTGGCATAATAAGAATATACACCATTTTACTCTCAAATTCTCTGTTATTTCTTCTAAAAATACGACCTAAAAAGTTAAGGATTGAGGTTGTGAGATTCTGCTCTCACATCTGCCAGAAACTTAAAGCTTCTTTTTCCAGATGGTAGGTTCCCACTCTTAACTTCATAATCTCGGGGCAGTCTACTTCCTTGAAACCCTGCTCTATGTTCTTGAGCCATGCATTTGCCTTATATGGATTCGATCTTCCTGGGAATCGATACGTCCCGATTTCTCGCATCTTTGTGACGGTCTTCAAGAAGTCTTGAAATCCTATTTCCACCCTTTGTGGTATTCGTCTTAACGCTTGAGTAAGATTATTGAATGCCATGTTCATTGTATGCTATAGCCCATGATGGGATGTTGGCATTCCGTGCCCTCCATAATGCGGCTGGCATGCTGGTGCACCATAATGCCCATATGGGTGCATTGGCGTTCCCGTGAAATGTGGTGTCGGCTGCCTTCCATGCATGCCGTATTGCGGGTTAGTCGAATGGTACATTGGAGGCAGAGTCCAATATTCCGTTCCCCAAGACATTGATGTTGCCCCTTACGGCGACATCATATACTTTTGACTCGATAAAACGGTTTGAAAACATTTTGTCCGTGAGCATGACCATGAACCATGCTCTGATACAAAATTTTGTAACACCCCCGATTCTTTCTACGAATAGAAGAGAATCCAGAATGTTACAATACGGCTACAGAGATAATCCGTCCTAAGCAACCCATATCACTCTGGCCAAACCATCGCCGTGGGTGATAACACCGTAGTTTTACCCATTTTACTCTCTATTTAAGAACGCTTTAATAAGTGTTTCACTCGCTTTTCTTTGTTTTATTACGGTTTTCACATATTTGTAGTTTCAAGACTATTTTCAGGTTATTTAGGCGAAAACATTGCAAATTGAAGAAAAACCAGATTTTTCGGCTCATAGTCAAACCGTTAGAAGTTCAATCGCCAAAGAGATTCTTCTCACCATCTGATACATCCCAATTTTGGGGATATTCAAGAAGGACCAGCTACCTTTCCATTCCAACATATTCAAGGACGATCCTACGATTCAATCAAAAGATACATGAAGATCAAGACGTCCGATCTGGCCACTCCCAGAAGCATTCCAGCCGCGGCCAAGAGGCAATCCACCGCGGCAGAAATCCCCCACCCGCGGTCAAGTGAAGATCCGCCGCGCCCAGACTCCGTGGAACCGCGACCAAGGTGATTTCATCCCGTAAGCCCAATTTGCAAGGTCGTTCAATTTATGTCACTTAAAACCCTAAAGACCGACGAAAGTAGAAGAAAAGACATATAAATATGCCTCTTAGAAGACCTAATTTCGTGCGCTTGCTTTTACACCATTTTTAGTTTAGTTTTGTTTTTGCTTTTACTCTTACACTCTTATTCTTTACTTTTCGAGATTGGTGAAGAGGTTCTTAAAATCGTGAGGCTCCTTCATCAATCTCCAGCAATTTATTTAATCATGATTTTCGTTTCTAGTATGTTCGAGTAGTTTCATTTTTGGGTTTAAAGGAATTATCAAAGGGAAATTCAATGTTCGATAAGGATTTCATGAGATAAAAATCTAGCCGATTTCTAGAGCTCTTTCTTATGAATAGTTGTTAATGCTAAATCTAGCGTCATGAATTAGAGGTGATTCATAGGTGTTAAGTACCACCAAAAGTAATGGATCTAAAAACACCCGAATCGTTTATCTATAAGAGCGTGCGCATCGTAAGATTTCGAAAGTATACTTACGGAGTGCCGTGAACTAAGAAGAACCAGCGCAAACATCACGATCTTCCGCGCGACCAGAGACGAAAGCTAATGGTCGAATGTATAGGTTGTTGGTACGTAGGATGTACGAAAGTAGGCTATGCCGTTTATTCTGTTCAGTTCGTGGAGTTAAAATCTAGAAACAGTTACTAAGAGCTTAGAGACCGTGATTGAATCAAGCATACCCTAAGATATTCCTGTCGACCCAACACCATTTTATTATTGTTTACAAATCGTTTTTCTCTTTAGTTTATGCCATCGATTTTCTTAGTCTATTTTACAAGCAATTTTCCGTTTTACTTTCTTTACATTTTCGTGACAAAAAACCTTATAAAAACTTATTCTCGTCTTAGAATTCCTTTATATTCTCTGTCTAAGGTCTCGCAGAACAGCTCTCTCTCCCTGTGGATCGATACTTAAAGTACTACAATGCACGTCTGTGCACTTGCGGAACCTTTAGGTTTATAAATTTAAAACCTCAAGTTTCAGAACCAATCCGAAGCTATCAATTTTTTGGCACCGTTGCTTGGGGAGTTAATCCCTACAGTTTCTGCCACACCTTAGAGGTTAGTAAATCGACTCTAAGACAAACTTTTTTCTTTTTAATTTTTGGTTTTGTTTTTCTTCGTTTCCGCTTTGAAACATGAACTCGCCTCTGGAGTGAGATGACTACTACGAGCAGGGTTGCTACGACCCATCTTGTGCTCACTACTCTCACGATTCACACGTCAACTGTGACTCGTTCTACATGGATCAAAAACCGGCCCTGGCCACCTACTCTCAAGGACGCCACCCGCTTCCTTACTACCAAGAAGAGCATTTTGCGTCTCAATTTGTTAACTTTCGACAACACTCATAGTGTCTTCCTCATCAAATCTTGAACCAGCATGAAGACCACTCGCAACTTAGCGCTCGTTTGGAGCGACTTGAAGCAATGATCAACAAAACTATCGACTTTAATAAGTGTTTCACTTTATTTTACATGTTTTTACCCGTTTTACAGCTTATTTTAGAGCACTTTAATAAGTGTTTCACTCAATTTTATATGTTTTTATCATAGTTTTTGCATATTTGTAGTTTGAAGACTCTTTTCAGGTTCCTTAGGCAAAACAACGCAAATTGGAGAAAAACCATATTTTGGATAATTTTGGACCTTCAGAAGTTCGACATCCGATGGAGACCTTCTTACCGTATGATTACCCCAAATTTGGATACAAGATAGAAAGGAGAACCAAATTTCATACCCAGTTGGTTTCAAGAAAATCCATCGGTTAAATTTTAAGATACATCCAATTCACTGAAGGCGTGTTATGTAGTCTCGCGAAAGAAGCAAGAGAAGAATTGAAGTTTCAACCTCATAGGCCAACCACCACGGGTTTAAAGCTCCTGGCCGAGTCCAGAGGCTCTCCAGCCGTGGTGAAACCACCTTTTGCTGCGGGTCGAGCCCAAGCACTTGCGGCCAGCCAAATTTGGTCCAAAAACAGTTCGTTCGAATCCCGCTTCAAGCCCACTTCGTTTTTTCTTCAAAGAAACCCTAAGGACAACCAAAACAAGATTTGAATACCTATAAATACATGTTTTATATGCACAATTTTGTGTTACACATTAAGCCTCCATATAACACCTTTTAGTTTACTTTTTGCAAGTCTTTTCTTATGTTTTTGTTCTTACTTTCGAGATTGGTGAAAATGTTCTCTACGGAATTAGTTCTTAAACTCGAGAGGCTCCTTCACCAACCTCTTGTTCTTTATCTATTCATATCTTTGCTTTCTTTAATAGTTTCCGAGTAATTCTCTTGTTGGGCAAAGGGATCTCAAGGGGCTCTCATGGATCAATTCATCATTATGTTTTAGATTAGAGTATCTATTAGGGTTCTTCATTTTATCCTTATTTTTAATGCATGTTTTCTTTGTTAGCTACCTTGCAACTGATCTTAGATGATTTTAGATCTACGAAAGTACTGGATATATATGTTTGACATAGGGTAGGCGAGCAAAATCGTCACAAGATAAGTATACTTGTGGAGGGGTTGTGAGCGTTAACGACATTTGCGTATCTTCATAACTTTTTGTGCGGCCGGAGACGAAAGCTACCAGTCGAGTGCTAAAGTTATCGGTGTGTAGGATGTACAAAAGTAGACTACACACAGTGTTCGTGTTCCAAGTTCAAGAACCAAAAGAAAACAAAAGTCACATTAAAAACCCTAGAAAAACTTCTATGATTTTCGGCCATAATCTCTAGAGAGCTCTTGATTTCCCAACGCTTAATTTATTTGTTTACAACCTCGCTTAGCTTATTCGTTTATTTTACTTGCTTGTTTTCTTATTTTCGCTTTTAATTATCAACTTGCTTACTAGTTTATTTACTTGCTCGCTTTCTTATTTTATTGATTAATTTAGTTTAAATTTCTAGCACTCGTTTCGTGACACACCATAAACTTTATTTTCGTTTTAGACTTCCTTACTAAATTCTTTCTAAGGTCTCGCAAAACAGCTCTCCCTTCCTGTGAATTGATACCTTGAGTACCACAACCCACGTCTGTGCACTTGCAGAACTTTTAGGTTTACAGATTTAAAACCTGAAGTTTCGAAGAGCAATCCGATCGCATCAAGTTTTTGGCGCCGTTGTCGGGTAGGCAATCGCTACCGTTTGTCACACCTTAATTAGAGGTTAGTAAATCAACTCTAAGACAATGTTTTTCTTTTTAATTTTCGTATTTCTTTTTCTTAGGCGATTAAGAAGTGACTGGAAACTGTGAAAATCAACAACTCCACCCTCTCTTGTTGTTTTGCATGATATCTAGTATCCTCCGGCGGAAATACTGTAACCAGAAACCCTTTTAACCTCACCTCTAAATTGCCCTTAATGCGTAGCCTCGATTGTCTTGGTTATTATTTTTGATGAGAATCATGCAACCTTTTAATGAATGTTAAGAGCTAGTTGACTGAAGGTTAGGATTTAAGTGGTAAGATTTTCGAATGACGGATACCGTGGACTAGCGTTGCACTACTTTAGTGAGACTTTTCTAGACTACGTCCTGTTGACACATTACGTTGGTTATGGTTTAGAAGGACGATCACTGAGATTTTTGTTAGTTCCTACGTTTTCTAAACTTCTTTCCGAGTTTAGAATTATGTTTTGTTTGAGGACAAACAAATATCTAAGTCTGGGGGAGTTGATAACACCGGTTTTTTACCATTTTTATAGATCACTTTTATATATTTTGTAGGTGTTTTAACTCTGTTTTCAATGGTTTTCAAGTGATTTCCATGCTTTAGTGTTTTGAAAGACATTTTAGGTAACTTGGGATAAAAAGTGCATTTCAGAATAAAAGTATATTTTTGGATAAACTTGGACCGTCAGAAGTTTTGCAATCAAAGAAGACATTCTCATCGTTTGATCATCCCAAAATTTGGACACAACAAAGTAGAGACAACCAGTTTTCAAATGCAATTAGATTGGAGACGATCAAATGGTTGGAACCTTAAATATACCGAAGAACTGAAAGCGGATGAAGCTGCCTCGAAGGAAAGTTCACTGCGGCCGAAGGACCCCGACCCGCGGCCAACTACCAATCCGCCACGGCCAGGCAAACTCGACCCGCAGCCAAGCGTCATTTCGCCTCGGCCACAGGGCCACAGAGCCCGCACCCGCGTACACATCTTGTTTCTATCCCGAGGCCCATTTCAAGCCGAATTTGATCCCGTCACTTATTAATGAAGCCTTGAAACGTTCCCGTCGAATTAGGAGGCTATATATGCTCGTTTTAGGTCATTGATAACATCGTATATTTACCCATTTTACCGCTTATTTTAGAATACTTTAATAAGTGTTTCACTTGCTTTTACATCTTTTTATCGTAGGTTTTGCATTTTGTAGTTTCAAGACCCAGTTCAGGTTTCTTAGGCAAAACGACACAAATTGGACAAAAAAAGATTTTGGACTGTCAGAAGTTTGATATCCGATGGAGACCTTCTTACCGTATGATCACGCCCAAATTCGGATAGATGATAGAAGGGAGAACCAAATTTCATACCCAGTTGGTTTCAAGACAATCCAACGGTTAGATTTCAAGATACATCCAATTGACTGAAGGCGTGTTATGCAGTCTCGCGAAAGAAGCAAGAGAAGAATTGAAGTTTTAACTTATAGGCCAACCACCACGGCTCCAGAGCTCATGGCCGCGGCGAACACACTCCTGGCCACGTCCAGAGGCTCTTTAGTCGCGTCAAAACCACCTTTGGCCGTGGTCGAGCCCAAGCACCCGCAGCCAGCTAGATTTGGCCCAAAACCAGTTCGTTCGAATCCTGCTTCAAGCCCACTTCGTTTTCTCTTCAAAGAAACCCTAAGGACGACCAAAGTAAGAGTTGAAGACCTATAAATACATGTTTTACATGCACAATTTCGTGTTACACATTAAGCCTCCATAGAACACCTTTTAGTTTACTTTTTGCAAGTCTTTTCTTAAGCTTTTGTTCTTACTTTCGAGATTGGTGAAGAAATTCTCTCTGTACTTAGTTCTTAAACTCGAGAGGCTCCTTCACCGACCTCCTGTTCTTTATCTATTCATGTCTTTGCTTTCTTTAATCGTGTCCGAGTAGTTCTCTTGTTGGGCAAAGGGATCTCAAGGGGCTCTAATGGATTAATTCATCATTAGGTTTTAGATTAGGGTATTGATTAGGGTTCTTTGTTTTATCCTTATTTTTAATGCATGTTTTCTTGATTAGCTCCCTTGCAACTGATCTTATATATTTTTAGAGCTACGAAAGTACTGGATCTATATATTTGACCTAGGATAGGCGAGCAAAACTGTCACAAGATAAGTATACTTGTGCAGGGGTTGTGAGCGTTAACGACTTTTATGTATCTTCATAACTTTTTGCGCGGCCGGAGCCGATAGCTACCGGTCGAGTGCTAAAGTTATCGGTGTGTAGGATGTACAAAAGTAGACTACACACAGTGTTCGTGTTCCAAGTTCAAGAACCAAAAGACAACAAAAGTCATATTAAAAACCCTAGGAAAATTTCTATTATTTTCGGCCATGATCCCTAGAGAGCTCCCGATTTCCCAACGCTTAATTTATTTGTTTACAACCTCGCTTAGCTTATTCGTTTATTTTACTCGCTTGTTTTCTTATTTTCTCTTTTAATTATTCGCTTGCTTACTAGTTTATTTACTTGCTCGATTTCTTATTTTCTCGCTTAATTTAGTTTAAATTTCTAGCACTTGTTTCGTGACACACCATAAACTTTATTTTCGTTTTAGAATTCCTTACTAAATTTGTTTATAAGGTCTCGCAGAACAACTTTCTCTCCCTGTGGATCGATACCTTAAGTATTACAACGCACGTCTGTGAACTTGCAGAACTTTTAGGTTTACAAATTTAAAACCTGAAGTTTCGGAGAATATATACAATGATAAACATGAGAATGTCTCCCAAGTGCACTTTGTTTAAAGTCGCTAAGTTTGACTTGAGTTACCCTTTTAGGCGGGTAATTGAGGAGCGTGAGCACTTCATGGTGGGTCTTTGAGCTCAAGTTTGAGCTATTTTCACATGATCACTTGAAGACCAGATTCCCCTTTCTCTTTGAACTCCGATGTGAGAATTGTCTTGACCGAGGCAAAGAGCTTGGACCGTCCCTCACACTTGATTTTGTACTCAATCACCTCGTCTTGATGTTTCCGAGGGGTGAGAGTCATGGTGGAAGGTTGGCTTAGCTCGGACTTAGACCCATCAAGCATACTTGGCTCATTTTTCACCTTGGCCTTGGTCGTTTCCCTCTTCTTAGCAACCGTGCTACTTTGAACCTCATTCTCCACCTTGGTTTGGAAGAGGGATCCTAGGCAATAACCGTTCAATGCACGGGCTTCTTTATCATCACCATAACCCACTGTTGCACAAATACCAACATACTCGACTCTTGGAGCTTCATCCCCATTTGTCTCACAAGTGAACGTGCCACAAACCGCGGTAGAAGAAGGCACGATTGGGTAGAAGACCTTGTCATTCACATTCTTGAGTACTACCCTATTGCTCGTGAAGTTGATGCTTGCACCGGCGGTATTAAGGAATGGAGTCCCGAGAAGGAGAGCAAGCTTTTTGGTTTGTCCCATCTCCATGACAATGAAGTCCGTTGATACAAGACACTCTCCAACCTTGAGAGGATACTCTTTAACAATGTCAAACGGTTTATTTGAAGATGAGTCTCCAAACGTGATGGTGTATGGATAGTCTTCCATTCTAGTAATCCCAAGACTCTTGGCCATTTCTAAGGATATGACGTTCACGGTTGATCCCGAGTCACACAAGGTATCATCTATCTTCAAGTTTCCAAGAGAGCAAGAGATGGAAAACTTACCGGGATTCCCAAGCTTGGGGAGAGACTTAGGCTCAATCCTTATTGTGCTTGGTGAATTAAAGACCGCCATAAGCTCTTTCAATTTCTCTCGGTTCTCAAGTATGCTTTTGATGAACTTTTGGTGTTGTGGGAATTTAGACAAGTTACTCTCACTAGGCAAAGGTGTTCTAATATTATTCATGTTTGCTTTGAAGCTTGAGAACGCTTTCTTTTGTGCCTTGGTGAGAGAACGGTCCGGAAATGGGAGTGGAGGTTCGTATGGAGAGGGTTCAACGCGAAAAGCTTCTTTCTTAGGCATGACATGTGTCTCCACGTTCTTCTTTTTAACCATGCCCTTGAGGGACTTCTCAACCTCCATTTGTGAAGAAATCACTTGCCCTTCATGTTGGCTTATACTCTTTCCCTCAACAAAACACACATTATCTTCATTCCTATGGGTCCCCCCCCCCCACTTTGTTCCTCGATGTCCGCATTGAGGATTGAGGGAACATCTCTAGGGGGAAGTTCTTCGACTTGTGAACCATAGAGTAGAAACTCAATTTATCTAACAATGGCTTCATGGTCATCATTGGTGGATTTAGTATTGCAATACTCTTTGGGGTTTTGTATTGCCTTCCCGGTTAAAGAACTTTGAGGGTGATGTGATGAAGGAGTGGGTTCCCTTTGCTCCATTTGTTGCACCTTTGAGCTCAATCCTTCAAGCTTCTTGTGTAGATCATTGTAGAAGCAAGACACTTTAGTACGGATGTCCTCCATCTTTTTGCTTATATCTATTGCTCCATTAACTTGTCATTGTAGGAGTTGTTGAAGCACATTCTTCATTTCAAGATCCTGAGGCATTGTGTTGTTACCTTGAGCTTGTGGTGAAACACTTTGTTGAAAGGTCGGTTGAGGCACAAATGGAGCCTTGTTGTAGTAGCCACCTTGGTGTTGATTGTTGTTGAAACCTCGTTGATAGCCACCATGGTTCCCAACATAATGCACTTCCTCTTGGTTACTCAAATCCACCATTTCCTCATGTGACCCTTGATTTCCCTCAAAATCACCAACAAAGTGAACCGACTTCTTAGAAACATTGAGAAGTTTGTCAATCATAGTGGCTTACTTATCCAACTTCTCATTTAGAGCTTTCGTATCCTTGGTCTTTCTTTGCTCCTCAAAGTCACTTGTGGTCCTTGTAGACCGATCATAGTCATCACTATAGGTTCCATCACTTTGGGCAAGGTTCTCTACCAACTACATTGCTTCATTAACTTCTTTAGCCAAGAAATTACCATTGGAAGCGGTGTCTAGCAACATTATTATTTTTGGAAGTGCTCCACGGTAGAGTGTGCTTAATAGAGAAACGTCATTGAATCCATGATGAGGGCATTGCATAGTGTATCTCCTAAACTTTCCCACGCCTCATTAAAAGTCTCATTGGAGCGTTGAGTGAAGCTCGAGATCTAATTTCTTAGCTTAGCCGTCCTTGAAGGTGAGAAGAATTTGGAAAGGAAAGTCCTCTTGCATTCATCCCATGTAGTGATAGACCCTTGAGGTAATTTTTTCTCCCATTGGCGTGCATTATCCCCAAGAAAGAATGGGAACAACCGTAACTTAAAGCCATCTTCGGAAACACCGTTCATTTTTGTCGATCCACAAATCCTGTCGAAGTGATCCAAGTGATCAAGTGGATCTTCCACCGCCAAGCCATGGAACTTGTAGCTTTGCACCATGTTGATGAAACTAGCTTTGACTTCAAAGTTGTTGTTCTCAACCGGTGGTGCTTGAATTCCTTGGTGGTTGGCATGAGCATTGGCGCAATCACCCGCTCCAATAATGTTTTGAGCTCGTTGAGGGTGGTTTTGAGCTCTAGCATTACGGGCGTATGGTGGTGGGTGTGCTTGAGCTTGTGGGTTTCTATTTCCACCATTAGCTCCATGGTTTCCATTACCACCATTCCCTTGTTGTTGCTCAAAAGCAACGTTCTCACTGAAGTTACCAACCGGAGGTTCTTCAACGTTGTCCATACCCAACCTCTCGATGTGTTGAACTCGTCTTCTTTCTCTCCTTTCTCTAAGTCCACGTTCCAATAGATGTATGTCGTCGATTGGCTCAACAAGGTTGTGTCCACCTCTAACCCTTGTGTTCATACACCTAAATGAAAAGAGAAGACTAGAGAGAGAGATTAGCAAACAAAGAAAATAAAAGCTTAATCTCAAAAAGAATCTAAATCCTATTGACTAAACTAGAACCCCAACTAGCAACGGCGCCAATTGATAAGTAGGATTTTATCCTAAATATAATCAATCATAAAATACTACAATGACATGAGAGTATTTAGGATTGATTCTATTTAGGACAAAATCCTACTTATCAGAGAACAATCCGATCGCATCAAGTTATTGGCGCTGTTGCCAGGGAGGCAATCGATACCGTTCTGTCACACCTTAGAGGTTAGTAAATCGACTCTAAGACAATCTTTTTCTTTTTAATTTTATTTTTTGTTTTTCTGAGGCGAGTAAGAAGTGACTAGAAACTGTGGAAATCAACAGCTCCACCCTCTCTTGTTGTTTTGCATAATATCTAGTATCCTCCGGATGAAATATGGTAACCCGAAACACTTTTAACCTCACCTCTAAATTGCCCTTAATGCCTAGCCTCGATTGTATTGGTTAGTATTTTTGATGAGAATCACGCAATCTTTTAATGAATGTTAAGAGCTAGTTGACAAAAGGTTAGGATTTAAGTGGTTAGATTTTCGAATGACGGATACCGTGGACTAGCGTTGCAGTGCTTTAGTGAGAATTTCTAGACTAAGCTCGATTGACGCATTACTTTGGTTATGGTTTAGAAGGACGGTCATTGAGATTTTTGTTAGTTCCTACGTTTTCAAAACTTCTTTCTAAGTTTAGATTTCTGTTTTATTTGAGGACAAACAAATATCTAAGTATGAGGGAGTTGATAACACCGATTTTTGACCATTTTTATGGATGATTTTTATATCTTTTGCAGGTGTTTTAACTCCGTTTTCAATGGTTTTCAAGTGATTTCCATGCTTTAGTGTTTTGAAAGATATTTCAGGTAACTTGGGATAAAAAGTGCATTTCGGAACAAAAGTACGTTTTTGGATAAACTCGGACCGTCAAAAGTCTTGCAATCAAAGAAGACCTTCTCACCGTATGATCATCCCCAAATTTGAACACAACAAAGTAGAGACAACCAGCTTTCAAATGCAATTTAATTGGAGACGATGCAATGGTTAGAACCTTAAATATAACCAAGGAACTGAAAGCGGATGAAGCTGCCTCGAATGAGAGTTCAGCGCGGCCAACTACCGATCCGCCGCGACCAGGCAAACTCGACCCTCGGCCAAGCATCATTTTGCCGAGGCCAGAGAGCCCGCACCTGCGGCCACATCTTGTTTCGATCCCGAGGCCCGTTTCAAGCCGAAATTGATCACAGCTATATATGCTCGTTTTAGGTCATTGATAACACCATATTTTATCCGTTTTACCGCTTATTTTTTATCACTTTAAAGTGTTTCACTTGCTTATACATGTTTTTATCGTAGTTTTTGCATATTTATAGTTTCAGGACCTGTTTCAAGTTCCTTAGGCAAAACGACGCAAATTGGAGAAAAACAAGATTTTGGATAATTTTGGACAGTCAGAAGTTCGACCTTCTTACCGTAGATAACGCCCAAATTTGAAGAAAAGATATAAGGGAGAACCAAATTTCATACCCAGTTGGTTTCAAGACAATCCATCGGTTAGATTTTAAGATACATCCAATTGACTGAAGGCGTGTTATGCAGTCTCGCGAAAGAAGCAAGAGAAGAATTGAAGTTTCAACCTCATAGGCCAACCACCACGGGTCCAGAGCTCATGGCCGAGGTGAACACACTCCTGGCCGCGTCCAGAGGCTCTCCAGCCGCGGTTAAACCACCTTTGGCTGCGGGTCGAGCCCAAGCACCCGCAGCCAGCAAGATGTGGCCCAAAAACAGTTCGTTCGAATCCCGCTTCAAGCCCACTTCGTTTTTTCTTCAAAGAAACCCTAAAGATGAACAAAACAAGAGTTGAAGACCTATAAATATATGTTTTACATGCACAATTTCGTGTTACACATTAAGCTCCATAGAACACCTTTTAGTTTACTTTTTGCAAGTCTATTCTTATGTTTTTGTTCTTGCTTTCGAGATTGGTGAAAAAGTTCTCTACGGACTTAGTTCTTAAACTCGAGAGGCTCCTTCACCAACCTCCTGTTCTTTATCTATTCTTGTATTTGCTTTTTTTAATCGTGTCCGAGTAGTTCTCTTGTTGGGCAAAGGGATCTCAAGGGGCTCTCATGGATCAATTCATCATTAGGTTTTAGATTAGGGTATCGATTAGGGTTCTTCATTTTATCCTTATTTTTAATGCATGGTTTCTTGATTAGCTACCTTGCAACTGATCTTGGATATTTTAGAGCTACGAAAGTACTGGATCTATATGTTTTACCTAGGGTAGGCGAGCAAAACCGTCACAAGATAAGTATACTTGTAGAGGGGTTGTGAGCGTTAACGGCTTTTGCGTATCTTCATAACTTTTTGCGCGGCCTGAGACGAAAGCTACCGGTCGAGTGCTAAAGTTATCGGTGTGTAGGATGTACAAACGTAGACTGCACACAGTGTTCGTGTTCCAAGTTCAAGAATCAAAAGACAACATAAGTCACATTAAAAACTCTAGCAAAATTTCTATGATTTTCGGCCATGATCCCTAGAGAGCTCCCAATTTCCCAACGCTTAGTTTATTTGCTTACAACCTCGCTTAGCTTATTCGTTTATTTTACTTGCTTGTTTTCTTATTTTCGCTTTTAATTATTCGCCTGCTTACTAGTTTATTTACTTGCTCGCTTTCTTATTTTCTCGCTTAATTTAATTTCAATTTCTAGCACTCGTTTTGTGACACACCATAAACTTTATTTTCGTTTACTTCCTTACTAACTTTCTTTCTAAGGTCTCGCAGAACAGCTTTTCCTCCCTGTGGATCGATACCTTAAGTATTACAACGCACGTATGTGCACTTGCAGAACTTTTAGGTTTATAAATTTAAAACATGAAGTTTCGGAGAACAATCCGATCGCATCAAGTTATTGACGCTGTTGCCTGGGAGGCAATCGCTACCGTTCTGTCACACCTTAGAGGTTAGTAAATCGACTCTAAGACAATCTTTTTCTTTTTAAATTTTTTGTTTTGTTTTTCATATGCGAGTAAGAAGTGCATAGAAACTGTGGAAATCAACAGCTCCACCCTCTCTTGATGTTTTGCATGATATCTAGCTTCCTCTGGCGGAAATACGGTAACCCGAAACACTTTTAACCTCACATCTAAATTCTCCTTAATGCCTAGCCTCGATTGTCTTGGTTAGTATTTTTGATGAGAATCACGCAACCTTTTAATGAATGTTAAGAGCTAGTTGACTGAAAATTAGGATTTAAGTGTTTAGATTTTCTAATGACAGATACTGAAGGAGCCCGACCTGCGGCCAACTACCAATCCGCCGCGGCCATGCAAACTCGACCCGCGGCCAAGCATCATTTCATCGTGGCCAGAGAGCCCGCACCTGCGGCCACCTCTTGTTTCGATCCCGAGGCCCGTTTCAAGCCGGATTTGATCATGTCACTTATTAATGAAGCCCATAAACGTTCCCGTCAAATTAGAAGGCTATCTATGCTCATTTTAGGTCATTGATAACACCGTATTTTTACCCGTTTTACCGCTAAATTTAGAACACTTTAATAAGTGTTTCACTTCCTTTTACATGTTTTATCGTAGTTTTCGCATATTTGTTGTGTCAAGACCCGTTTCAGGTTCTTTAGGCAAAACGACGCAAATTGGAGAAAAACAATATTTTGGACAATTTTGGACCGTCAGAAGTTCGACATCCGATGTAGACCTTCTAACCATATGATCACGCCCAAAGATGGATACAAGATAGAAGGAAGAACCAAATTTCATACCCAGTTGGTTTCAAGACAATCCAACGGTTAGAGTTTAAGATACATCCAATTGACTGAAGGCGTTTTATGCAGTCTCTCGAAAGAAGCAAGAGAAGAATTGATGTTTCAACCTCATAGGCAAACCACCACGGGTCCAGAGCTCATGGCCCCGGCGAACACAGTCCTGGCCGCATCCATAGGCTCTTCATCCACGGTGAAACCACCTTTGGCTGCGGGTGAAGCCCAAGCACCCGCGACCAGCCAGATTTGGCCCAAAAACAGTTCGTTCGAATCCCACTTTAAGCCCACTTCATTTTCTTTTCAAAGAAACCCTAAGGACGACCAAAGCAAGAGTTGAAGACCTATAAATACATGTTTTACAGGCACAATTTCGTGTTACACATTAAGCCTCCATAGAACACCTTTTAGTTTACTCTTTGCAAGTCTTTTCTTATGTTTTTGTTCTTACTTTCGTGATTGGTGAAGAAGTTCTCTTCAGACTTAGTTTTTAAACTCGAGAGGCTCCTTCACAAACCTCCTGTTCTTTATCTATTCATGTATTTGCTTTTTTTAATCGTGTCCGAGTAGTTCTCTTGTTGGGCAAAGGGATCTCAAGGGGCTCTCATGGATCAATTCATCATTAGGTTTTAGATTAGGGTATCGATTAGGGTTCTTTGTTCTATCCTTATTTTTAATGCATGTTTTCTTGATAAGCTACCTTGCAACTGATCTTAGATATTTTTAGAGATACGAAAGTACTAGATCTATATGTTTGACCTAGGGTAGGTGAGCAAAACCATCACAAGATAAGTATACTTGTGGAGGGGTTGTGAGCATTAATGACTTTTGCATATCTTTATAACTTTTTGCGCGGCCGGAGACAAAATCTATTGGTCGAGTGCTAAAGTTATCGGTGTGTAGGATGTACAAAAGTAGACTACACACAGTGTTCGTGTTCCAAGTTAAAGAACCAAAAGTCACATTAAAAACCCTAGCAAAATTTCTATGATTTTCGGCCATGATCCCTAGAAAGCACCCGATTTCCCAACGCTTAGTTTATTTGTCTACAACCTCCCTTAGATTATTTTTTTATTTTACTTGCTTTTTTTCTTATTTTCGCTTTTAATTATTCGCTTGCTTACTAGTTTATTTACTTGGTCGCTTTCGTATTGTTTCGCTTAATTTAGTTTTAATTTCTAGCACTCGTTTCGTGACATACCAAAAACTTTATTTTTGTTTTAGACTTCCTTACTTACTTTCTTTCTAAGGTCTCGCAGAACAACTTTCCTTCCCTGTGGATCGATACCTTAAGTATTACAATGCACGTCTGTGCACTTGCAGAACTTTTAGGTTTACAAATTTAAAACATGAAGTTTCAGAAAATAATCTGATCACATCAAGTTGTTGGCGCCGTTGCCAGTGAGGCAATCGCTACCGTTCTGTTACACCTTAGAGGTTATTAAATCGACTCTAAGACAATCTTTTTCTTTTTAATTTATGTTTTTGTTTTTCTTAGGCGAGTAAGAAGTGACTGAAAACTGTGGAAATCAACAGCTCCACCCTATCTTGCTGTTTTGCATGATATCTAGCATCCTCCGGCGGTAATACCGTAACCCGAAACACTTTGGTTAGTATTTTTGATGAGAATCACGCAACCTTTTAATGAATGTTAAGAGCTAGTTGACTGAAGGTTAGGATTTAAGTGGTTAGATTTTTGAATGACGGATACCGTGGACTAGCGTTGCAGTACTTTAGTGAGAATTTTCTAGACTACGCCTGATTGACGCATTACGTTGGTTATAGTTTAGAAGGACGGTCACTGAGATTTTTTTTAGTTCCTACGTTTTCAAAAATTCTTTGCGAGTTTAGATTTATGTCTTGTTTGAGGACAAACAAATATCTAAGTCTGGGGGAGTTGATAACACCGGTTGTTGACCATTTTTATGGATCAATTTTATATCTGTTGCAGGTGTTTTAACTCCGTTTTCAATGGTTTTCAAGTGATTTCTATGCTTTAGTGTTTTGAAAGACATTTCAGGTAACTTGGGATAAAAAATGCATTTCGGAATAAAAGTATGTTTTTGGATAAACTCGGACAGTCAGAAGGTGATCTTTGTCTCGGCCCATTAGGCCTTGCTTCAAATCGGCCCACGAAATGCTGGGATCGGCCCACGTTACTTTACCAAGGCAAAATTGGTGGGCGTAATTTTGATATGGTCTCAATTTGGTCTTGGTCCTCTTTCGACCTCGGTTCGGTATGAGGAATGGTATTAATCTCGCCTTGGCTCGGTCACGCTTTGCCTTAGTTACCTTTGGAATCGCAAGAGTTTTCTGTTAGTTCCCGAGGTCACGAGCCATTAGTTCCCGAGACCACGTTCACCTACGCCTTCATTGTCTATAAATAACGAGCCTTCCCTTTATTCTCCTCATTACTTGTTTCTCTTACAATTTCGCAAAACAGGTATCTCTCTCCTCTCTCTACTTTTTCTCTATTTGTTTTAATTGTCAGCTAGGGTTTTCCGATCCACCACCGCGCCGTTTAATCTCTCTGATCCGTCTTCATACGAACCGCGGCGATTCTTTAAATTTGCCGACTAATCTTTGTATTTGTCGAGGTTTGATGTCGAAACTAAAATTGAATGACTCAGACGTTGTGGCAAACTCCCCCATGAGACTCGACCATGACGAGGCGAGTAAATCTGACAAGGAGAACAAGTCTGGAGGGATCACTGGATCTACCCAGGCAAATTTTATTGAAGCAGATAATCCCACCGAAGCGAACAGATTTGCCAAAGTGAAATAAGAAATTACACACTTCTTTCATGATCCCGCCGAGGGAAGGAGAAAATCGGAGCGTACGACGCAAAATCGTATGGCTGGTTCGTTGGATCGGCAAGCCATGACGAGTTCTGCGGATAAGAAGAAAAGACAAAGCCAACGTCCCATGTTCTATTCTTTCCACAGAGAAGTCTTTGGACGAGCTGAGGTAACGTTTTGGTATATCCAAAGTGGTTGAGTTTATTGTCCCCGAGCCATCTGACCGAGCCAAAGATCCTCCTTCGGAGTGCTTCACCGTTTATGAGAGCTTCTTTCACCTATGCTTGCCAATCCCGTAGCTGATTCTTCGATATTTATGGAAGCAGGAAATTTCTTTAAGTCAGGTTACGCCGCGGGGGCTTCGTCATTTGGTGGGAATTTTAGTTCGGTGCATCGAAGGTGATACCGAGGTCAGCCTTAATCACCTCTGAAACCTCCTAGAAATTAAACAAGTTCCCAATTCGGAAAGGGTTTATATATCCAAAAAGAGGGAATGCATGATCATCCGAGGGTTCCCGAGCAAAGATAGCGATTGTGATAGTTATTTCTTCTTCGTCCGAATTTCCGATGCATCTCTTTCTAGCAGTTTTCTCCATTTAGTCAAGTCGAGTTGGGGACCACTCAGTAGCCGATTTGTAGATTTCTAATTTGTTGATGTTAATTTGATATTGGTTATTGATCTTGTTTTCTTACTTTGCAGTTCACATTCCCCTTACGGCGTGCCTCGAAGATCTATCTGACGTGTTGGATACTTTGGCGGCTAAAAAAGTTGATTGGGGAAAATTTTCTTGCTGAGAAGGATTGAAAGAGCCCAAGCTATTCTTGACGGTGTTTCTGTTAGGTCAACGTCTCCATCTCCTGAAGCTACCGAGCCAAATATGACGATATTATAAATCCGTACGAGGAAGAAACCTGAGGAGAGAGATGCAGCGAAGCGAGCTGTCGAGACTTCTGCAAATCCTATCACCATTGAGGTGATGGCCCCTGAGAGGACTACTGTCGAGGAAGGAGCCGAGGCGACTATTGTCGCAGAAAGAGTCGAAACGACTATTTCAAAGGGAAGAGCCGATGTGAATGTTATTGTTGGTTCTTCTAAGCCTCTAGCTCCTACTGATTAGGGGAGGGAGACTGCGATAGCTCTCCTACCTGTTCCCAGGCCTTCTGCTCCAACGAAGTCCACTGAGGCGTATAGGCAAAAATGTTCTGTCACGGAAAGTAAAAATGACAAACACTTCGTATCCGAGCGAGGTGATAAGATAAAAAGACGCACAAGTCTTCTCGTTTCTTATTATGATTCCGTCAATCGGATTGTGAATGATGCTTCCGCATTTGTTGCTTTACTCTTGATGATTAATGGCCCTAATGTTCATTTCCCCGCCCTCGACAAGCTGGCGAGAGGGATAATTTATGCCAACATGTCACAGCGCGGTACTAAGGTATATTAAGTTTACAAGGAAATTTGTAAATATTTGTTCGAGACTTAATGTTCTGTTTCTTCTCGCAGTTTGTGGCATCTATTAACGAAATGGTGACCGCTTATGAGCTGGATGTCTGCGACGATAGGCGCTGAATCGACGAAGCGAGAAAAGATTTCACAACGATGAAAAACAAACTGTTCGCAACCGAGAAGAAACTAACTCTTGCTTCTGCAAAAATCAAGTCGCTTGAGAAAGCAACATACGAAATTTGATGATAACTGTGTTAAGATAAAAAATGCATTTGATAAAAGACTTAGAATCACCAAAAGATCGCGTTTACAACGAGTGGGAGTATATGAATATATGAGTATACGCATTCCCCCCCCCCTCTTTTTAGGTGATTTTAATCGCGGAAAAGCCCTTTTCTTAGACAGGTCTTCTTTGATCTTCTTTCAGTTGACGTTTCATCGCTCCATTGTAAATTAGGGTCGTGACCCTCTGGGTTAATATGTTGTTCTCCTCCGTTTTTGAGCGGAATAACATGATAAACAACATTTTTGTCGATATTGGCGAAAGAGATACGTTTATATGGCAAATACATGACAGCTCTGGTGGTTGCTAAAAAGGGCCAACCAAGGATTATTGGCGTAGGATCGGTCTTCCTTGCTTTGAAGACGTAGAAATCAACTAGAGCTATGAAATCTCTGATTCTTACGGGTGTGTCGCGAGCAATTCCTTTTGGTGTTGCACAGGATTCGTCTGTGATTCTGATTCTTATTAGAGTCAAGTGGACGTGCTTGCTGCCGCGGAATTTGGATGTTGATTTGGAGATGACGCTAAGGTGGGCCCCAGAGTCACATAGGACATTGATGAATTTGACTCCTTGGATGTTGCAGGAGATAAAGAATTGACCTTGGTCTCGAACTTTATAGATAATTTGAACTGGTCTCCCGCTTCTAGCATATGTGAATAGATCTTCTATTTGTGAGACGTATTCCTTGCTTTCGTGAAAGAACTCTCCAATTTTGTATTCCACAAATGCTCTGGAAAATGTGACTTCCTAGGGAAGATTGCGGGCCACCTAGTTGAATTCTTCTAAATTCTCTTGATTTATTTTATTTGGATACCATCGTTGCTTCTTAGATATGGGAGGGGTCTGTTCGAAGGCTGAGTAGGACTCACAGTAAGAGTTTTTAGTATCATAACAATAGTAAGATTTGATAGAAGGCATATCGATCCGCTTCGGATGATTCGTTCGATAAAGCGTTGAGGAAAAGAAGGTGACTTCGTCGTGGGGTTGGAATGGTTTTTCGTTGCGTCGCCAGGTCGTGTTTGCTGTACCATGATGTTGTTTTCTTCCTCCTTTCTCGCGTTTCTGCATCGAGCCGAAAGGAAACTTCTCCGGTTTCACTTCCTTTTTGGGTCAAGGCTTCGACAGGCCGCATCGGTGTTGTGAAAACGAGCGGGGATCTCCGCTGTTGTCGTGAAGACGAGGCGTGAGACGCGGTGAGATTTTCTTGTATGATTTGTCCTGAGGCGTGATTACAATTTTCCACGCTGGTATTAGTCGTGTTGTTTCCATCGAGGTGAAATCTCAATCGGTCGTTAGTATGTTGGGCTAGCCTATTGGGTCATGTTCCTCAGTTCGTCCAAGGTGATTGGCTTTGTTGTCGCGGATGTCATCTCGTCAGACAAGTTCGGAGGTGGTAGTTTCCTCGGGATTCCTGAGGTATGGGCCGAGTTGTCTAGAGGCGTTGAGAAAATGAAGGCTATTGGATTGAGGCCGAATTTTCCCGGGATTCCGCTGGTACGATTTGCTGAGGTGTCTGATAACACCGTATTTTTACCCATTTTACCGTCTATTTTAGAACGCTTTAATAAGTGTGTCATTCGCTTTTATATGTTTTTATCTTAGTTTTCGCATATTTGTAGTTTCAAGACTCTTTTCAGGTTATTTAGGCAAAAGCATTGCAAACTGGAAAAAAACAAGATTTTTTACTCAGAGTCAAACTGTTAGAAGTTCAACTGCCAAAGAGTTTCTTCTCACCGTCTGAACCAGTCCAAATTTGGAGATATTCAAGAAGGACCAGCTACCTTTCCATTCCAACTGATTTGAAGACTATCAACCGGTCAATCAAAAGATACATCAAGAACAAGATGTCCCAGTTCACCACGGGCAGAAGCTCTCCACCCGCGGCCAAAAGGCAGTTCACTGCGGGCATAAGCTTCCTACCCACGACCAAGGATTGATTCGCCGCGGGCATAGTCGATGGACCACGCGCACCTACGCCTACATTTTCTATATATAACGAGACTCCCCTTGGTTCTCCTCATTACTTGTTTCTCTTACAATTTCGCAAAACAGGTAGCTCTCTCCTCTCTCTAATTTTTCTCTCTTTGTTTTAATCGCCGGCTATGGTTTTCCGATCCACCACCGCGCCGTTTAATCTCTATGATCTGTCTTCATAAGAACCACGGCGATTCTTTAAATTTGCTGACTAATCTTTGAATTTGCCGAGGTGTGATGTCAAAACTCGAATTGAACGATTCAGACGTTGTGGCAAACTCCCCCATGAGGCTCGGCCATGACGAGCCGAGTAAATCTAACGTGGTGAACAAGTCTGGAGTGATCAGTGGATCTACCCAGGCGAATTTTATTGAGGCAGATAATCCCACCGAAGCGAACAGATTTGCCGAAGTGAAAGAAGAAATTGCACACTTCTTTCATGATCCCGCCGAGGGAAGGAGAAAATTGGAGCGTACGACGCAAATTCGTATGGCTGGTACGTTGGATCGGCAAGCCATGATGAGTTATGCGGATAAGAAGAAAAGAAATGCCAACGTCCCATGTTCTAGTCTTTCCACAGAGAAGTCTTTGGACGAGCTGAGGTGACGTTTTGGTATATCCAAAGTGGTTAAATTTATTGTCCCCGAGCCATCTGACCGAGCCAATGATCCTCCTTCAGAGTGTTTCACCGTTTATGAGAGCTTATTTCGCCTATGAATTCTATAGTTGCCAATCCCGTAGCTGATTCTTCGATATTTATGGAAGCATGAAATTGCTTTAAGTCAAGTTACGCCTCGGGGGCTTCGTCATTTATTTGGAATTTTGGTTCGGTGCATCGAAGGTGATACCGAGGTCAGCCTTAACCACCTCCGAAACCTCCTATAAATTGAAAGAGTCCCTAATTCGGAAAGGGTTTATATATCCAAAAAGAGGGAATGCATGATCATTCGAGTGTTCCCGAGCAAAGATAGCGACTGGGATAGTTATTTCTTCTTCGTCCGAATTTCCAAGGCATTTATTTCTAGCAATTGTCTCCATTTAGTCCAGTCGAGTTGGGGACCACTCGGTAGCCGATTTGTAGATTTCTAGTTCGTTGATGTTAATTTGATATTGGTTATTGATCTTGTTTTCTTACTTTGCAGTTTACAATCCCCTTCCTGCGTGCCCAGAAGATCTATCCGAGGTGTTGGATACTTTGGCGGCTGAAAAAGGTGATTGGGGAAAACATTTCTTGCTGAGAATGATTGAAAGAGTCCAAGCTATTCTTGACGGTGTTTCTGTTAGGTCAACGTCTCCGTCTCCCGAAGCTACCGAGCCAAATATGACGAGATTATCAATCCGTGCGAGGAATAAACCTGAGGAGAGAGATGCAGTAAAGCGAGCTGTCGAGACTTCTGTAAATCCTATAACCACTGAGGTGATGGCCCCTGAGACGACTACTGCCGAGGGAGGAGCCGAGGCGACTATTGTCGCAGAAAGAGCCGAAACGATTATTGCAGAGGGAAGAGCCGAGGTGAATGTTATTGTTGGTTCTTCTGACCCTCGAGCTCCTACTGATTAGGGGAGGGAGACTGCGATACCTCTCCTGCATGTTCCCAGGCCTTGCGCTCCAACGAAGTCCACTGAGGCCTATATGCAAAAACGTTCTGCCTCGGAAAGTAAAAAAGACAAAGACGTCGTATCCGAGCGAGGTGATAAGAGGAAAAGACGCACAAGTCTTCTCGTTTCTGATTCTGATTATGTCAAGCTGATTGTGAATGATGCTTCTACTTTTGCTGCTTTACTCTCGATGGTTAATGGCCCTGATGTTCATTTCCCCGCCCTCGACAAGCTGACGAGAGGGATAATTTATGCCAACATGTCACAGCGCGATACTAAGGTATATTAAGTTTACAGGGAAATTTGTAAATATTTGTTCAAGACTTAATCTTATGCTTCTTCTCGCAGTTTGTGGCATCTATTAACGAAATGGTGGCCGCTTATGTGCTGGATATCTGCGACGATAGGCGCCGAATCGACGAAGCGAGAAAAGATTTCACAACGATGAAAAACAAACTGGTCGCCACCGAGAAGAAACTGACTATTGCTTCTGCAAAAATCAAGTCGATTGAGAAAGCAACATACGAAATTTAATGATAATTGTGTTAAGATAAAAATGCATTTGATAAAAGACTTAGAATCAGCAAAAAATCGCGTTTACAAGGACTGGGAGTATATGAATATATAAGTATACGCATTCCCCCCCCCCTCCCCCCCTTTTTTTGGGTGATTTTAATCACGGAAAAGCCCTTTTCTTAGACGGGTCTTCTTTGATCTTCTTTCGGTTGACGTTTCATCGCTACATTGTAATCTAGGGTCGTGACCCTCCGGGTTAAGATGTTGTTCTCCTCTGTTTTTGAGCAGGATAACGGGATAAAAAAACAATTTATATTGGCGAAAGAGATGCGTTGATATGGCCAATCCATGATAGCTCCGGTGGTTGCTAAAAAGGGCCAACCAAGGATTATTGGTTTAGGATCGGTCTTCCTTGCTTTTAAGACGTAGTAATCGACTAGAGCTATGAAATCTCCGATTGTTACGGGTATGTCACGAACGATTCATTTTGGTGTTGCACATGATTCGTCTACGATTCTGATTCTTATTAGAGTCGAGTGGACGTGCTTGATGCTGCGGCATTTGGATGTTGATTTTGATATAACGCTAAGGCGGGCCTCAGAGTCACATAGGAAATTGGTGAATTTGACTCCTTTGATGTTGCAGGAGATGAGGAATTGACCTTGGTCTCGAACTTTGTAGAGAATTTGAACTGCTCTCCCGCTTCTAGCATATGTGAATAGATCTTCTATTTGTGAGATGGATTCCTTGCTTTCATGAAAGAACTCTCCAATTTTGTATTCCACAAATATTCTGGCAAATAAGACTTCCTAGGGAAGATTGCGGACCACCTAGTTGAATTCTTCTATTTTCTCTTGATTTATTTTGTTTGGATACCATCGTTGCTTCTTAGGTATGTGAGGGGTCGGTTCGAAGGTTGAGTATGACTCACATTAAGAGTTCGAAGTATCATAACAGTAGTAAGATTTGATATAAGGCATATTGATCCTCTGCGGAGGATTCGTTCGATAAAGCGTTGAGGAAAAAAAGGTGACTTCGTCGTGGGGTTAGCATGGTTTTTTCGTCGCATCGTCACGTCGTGTTTGATGTACAATGAGGTTGTCTGGGGGCGTTGAGAAACTGAATGCTATTAGGTTGTCTGGGGGCATTGAGAAACTATCTGGGCGCCGGGATTCCTTTGGTACAATTTTCCGAGGTGTCTGATAACACCACTAACTCCTACTGTGAGTCCTACTCGTCCTTTGAACTGACACCTCCATTAAGTCCAATACCGGAAGATCCAAAGACACAAAGCATTTCGAGAGAAAGATTGATCGAATAAAACAAATTTGTAAATTCGATCCCGATGAACATTTCTTTCGAAGAAGTTTAGGAAAAAACATCTATACGCTTTCTTCCGCTAAAGCAAAGAAGACATTCATATATACTTCATGAAAGCAAGATGCTCAACTACACCATATGGTACGTCTTACGCTATTCACATATTTCATCCCGAGAAGTACCGAGAGTACCCGAACAAGATATGTTGGGAGAAGTTAGAAGAATTCAACAATGTGGTTCGTGATCTACCTCGAGGTACCACTTTTGCTAGAGCTTGCCTAGACCACATGGTTGGTCACTTCTTTTGTGAAAGTAAAGAGTCCATCTTGGAGATAGAAGATCTCTTCGACAATACTATGAAAGGAAGACCCGTTCGAACTCTCCATAAGATTGAAGAATAAGATTAGTTTCTCATTACTTGCACAATTCATGGAGTTGAATTTAAAGATGTTCTTTGTGACTCCGGAGCTTGCCTAAGAATCATGTCAAAATCAACCGCCAAAAGACTCAGTATCAAGCATGTTCATTCAACTAAGACGAAACTCAGTATGGCCGATGAGACTTGTGCTTCACCAAAAGGAATTGCTCGAGACATGCCCGTAATTAAGGATTGGAGATTGCATAGCTTCCGTCAATTTCTACATTGTCCAAACAACAAAAGGCGATGCAACACCGATAATCCTAGGATGGCCTTTTTTTTTGAACCGTTGGAGCCATCATGGATTGGCCCAATCGACATGTTTCCTTTGTCATCGTCAGCAAAGATGTGTTCTACAATGTTGTCCCACTCAAGTTCAAGAAACCGAAGGATTCCGATCCCGACTCACTATGGAGCGATGATTCACATGACGAAGAGACCTGCAAGAGATCAGAGAAGACATGTCGTAAGACACTGTACTTCTACGACTAAGCTCATCTAGCTACCAACGTCGAGCTAAATGACTATTAAAAAAAGCGCTCAATGGGAGGCAACCCATTTTTAGGTACATTTTTCTTTTTCTTTTCTCTTTCTTTTTCTATTAATTTTTTCCTTTTCTTAGTTTTCGGCTTTCAAAAGAATCAAAAAAACCAAAAAGACAAAAAAAAAAGAAAATACGGTTAGAAGTTGCTTAGTCCATCACGAACTGCGAGGAAGGACTTGACCGCAAAAGCCATCGACCGTGGGTGCATCCCACCTACCCGCGGCGAACTAGCCATCGACCACGGGTGCGTCTCATTGACCCGCGGTGAGCACCCCATCGACCACAGCTACACGCCTTTGACCTGCGGCCACTGCCCTGTCAACCCCGATCGACTCTGTTCGATCCCCGATCGATCCCAAACCATTCCCAAATACCTCCATACCCATTCCCCATCACCATATCACCATCTATCATTCCCCAATCACCACCTTTCCATTCCCAAATCCATTCCCCAACCACTTCCAGGTAAGTTTTCTTTTTCTCTTAAACTTTTTCAATTATTACATACATCTATTTATGTGTCCTTACTCGAATTATTTCACACTGAGGACATTGCGATTTAAGTCTGGAGGAGGATTCCATCCCTTACTAACCACCATTTTCTTTCATGAGTCTTTGCATTTTGCATTTTTGCGCTTTTCTTTCAAATTTTTTAAGTTTTTCAATAAAGTAGGAATACATTTTGAGGGAATGATGAAAGAATCCATGACGATAACTGACCAATGTGCTTCTACGCTATTTCCTAGTAACATGATCTTTCGTAATTTGTGATGTAAGAAATCTGACACGCAGGCGGACGCCCTCTCGTGTGGGACTAAGTGGTGATGTGCTGATGGAGTGAGTTCACGACATAGAGGTTAGATGAATCTCTGATACGGTGAACGCCTAAGCTTGCTTGAATCGCACAAACAAGACGAAGAACAAGAATGGTTTCTCAAGGCGGCGCTTGAAGAACTGCGTTATTTTATTGATAGGGTAAAACGTTGTGGACTACAATGCCGCAAAGGAACCTTATAAACTGGCTTGTCGGCTTGAACCTACTAGGGTTTGACTCAAGAAGCAAAGACTCAAAACAACAGGACTTTGAAAGAAAAACAACACGCAGTTCTAAAACAAACAAAGAAAACCGCAAACTCTAAACTAAATAAAGCTCATCGTTTTATTTAATCCATAATAGGAAAGTTTATGAGCGACTCTTAAAAATAAACTAAATCGATGTCTTCCTGAAGGCCTTAGTCATTGATCATGTTAGAAACACTTGCAAGCACAATAGAATAATTGAAAAGCTTACATTGATGAGTAGACGTCCAAGGAGTCGCATGCATGGCTCTTGGAGGTGATTCTGGTGCAAGTGTGTTCTTGTCGTGAGGTAGGTTGTAGGAGTCTCCTATAGTACTCTCTAAGTCAAAAGACTCTTTATCTTCAAGTTCTTGCTCTCTCTCTGTCTTGGTATTCTCTGCTTGCCCCATTTGGCTTCTCTCGGCTACAAGGGGCTTGTTGTGAAGGGACTTGGTTCCTGAGCTATTTTCCACCAATCCAACTCGACTATTAGTCTTAGAATATATGTTTAGTGGATGAAAATTACATGCCCTGGTGAGACCATTGTTCTGGAGGTTTTCTAGGCTAGTTGGATTTCCCTTGGCTAAAACTGTCTCGGCTAATTCGCTTTCGGCTAAAACTGCTTCGACCAGATTTCTCTCGGTTAAAATAGAAACCTCGGATAAAACTAGTTCGGCTGAAAGTGGGGCTTCGGCTAAAACTGATATGTCCTGATTTCTCTCGGCTAAAACTGATTCGACCAGATTTCTCTCGGCTAAAATCAAAGTTTCGGCTAAAACTGGTTTCAAGAGGTTGTTATGTCCAAATATGACATTTAGGTCAGGAAGCAAAGGGTATGTTGGCTCTAATGAGTTGATGTAGATGTGGAGGGCCTTTTTGTATCTATTCCTCATCTGTTTTATCCTAGAACGCATCATAGCTCCTTCTAGGACTGTTGGCATGATGCTTGGAATGTCACTGGGTCGATGTCCACATCATTCCCTCCTTCTTCAGAAGATTTTGACCCCAAAACTTGATCTCCTGCGTCAAAATAAGACAAGTCAGCTACATTGAATGTATGAGAGATGTTGTACTCACCTGGCAAGTCAAGACGATAGGCATTGTCATTGATCTTGCTTAGGACTTTGAATGGGCCGTCGTCTCTAGGTGAGAGCTTGGATGCACGCTTGCTTGGGAATCTTTCTTGTCTCATATGAAACCACACCCAATCTCCTGGTTCAAAGATCACTTCTTTTCTGCCCTTATCCGCTGCTTTCTTGTAGCTATCCGTCTTCTTCTCAAGGTTGGTCTTTGCTGTCTCATAAAGCTTTTTGAAGAGTTCTCCCCGCCTTAAGCCATCTAGATTAATCTGTTCTACTTGTGCTATAGGTCTTAAATCAACTGGAGACAATGGATTAGTACCATAAACAACCTCGAAAGGCGATAGCTTAGTAGCCGAATGCCTTGCTCGGTTATAAGCAAATTCTACAAATGGAATGCAATCTAACCAAGTCTTCATATTCTTGCCAAGAGCGGCTCTAAGTAAAGTAGAGAGAGTTCGGTTTACCACTTATTTATGCCCATCAGTTTGGGGATGACAAGTCGTAGAGAATAAGAATTTTGTCCCTAATTTTCTCCACAAGGTCCTCCAAAAGTCACTTAAGAACTTGGTGTCACGATCAGAGATGATGGTCCTTGGAATACCATGTAAACGCACCACTTCCTTGAAGAACAAATTAGCAATTTGGGTTGCATCATTGGTCTTTTCACATGGTATGAAGTGCGCCATTTTTGAAAACCGATCAACAACAACAAAGATAGAATATTTGTGTCTGATCTTGGGCAGGCCTAAGATAAAATACATCGAAATATCTACCCAATGGGCGTTAGGTATAGGTAAAGGCATATAAAGAGCATGAGGATGTGACCTAGACTTTGCTTTGTGGCATTGGATGCATCTTGCGCAAAACCGCTCCACGTCTCTCTTCAAGTGTGGCCAATAGAAATGTTCCATTACTACTGCCAATGTTTTGTCTACTCCAAAATGCCCCATTATACCTCCTCCATGCGCTTCACTAAGCACTAGTTCTCTCATGGACCCTTGTGGAATACACAAACGTTTGTCTCTAAACAAAAATCCATCTTGTAAGTAAAACAAACCGTGAGGTCCTTTGAAACACTCTAAATAGCTTTCTCCAAGCTCAAGATCATCCTTATATTGCTCTTTTATGTGCTCAAATCCAAGAACCTTAGCTTCCATAGTAGCAATGAGGGCATATCTCCTAGATAGTTCATCGGCTACTACATTCTCCTTGCCTTTCTTGTATTTGATGATGTATGGAAACGTCTCTATGAACTCCAACCATTTAGCATGTCTTCTCTTAAGTGATGTCTGTCCTCTTAGATGTTTTAGGGTTTCATGATCGGTGTGAATGACGAATTCCTTAGACAGGAGATAATGTTGCCATGTTTCTAGAGCTCGGACTAGAGCATAGAGCTCTTTGTCATATGTGGGATAGTTAAGCGTAGCTCCACTCAACTTCTCACTGAAGAAAGCTACTGGCCTCTTCCTTTGGTGTATCACAGCTCCAATCCCTAATCCGGAAGCATCACACTCTACGTCAAACATCTCATCAAAGTCCGGTGGTGCAAGAACTGGAGCTTGGGTTAGTCTGTCTTTGAGATTGTTGAAGGCCGTTTCTTGAGTTGTTCCCCATGCAAATGGAGTGTTCTTCTTAATCACAGCTGTAAGAGGTGCATCTATGGTGCTGAAATCTCTAACAAACCGTCTGTCCAATGTTTTATGTGCTCAAATCCTGAAGCTTGCCAAGCCATGAAAGCTCCTAACATGTCCAATGCTTGTTGGTGTAGGCCACTCTCGTATAGCTTTGATCTTTTCCTCATCAACTTGGAGTCCCTCCCTGCTAACTACAAAGCCTAAGAATACAAACTTATCAGTACAAAACACACACTTCTTTAGGTTAGCATATAAGCCTTCCTTCCGAAGCGTCCTTAAAACAAGTTCAAGATGAGATAAGTGTTCAGCATGGCCCTTACTGTAAATCAGTATGTCATCAAAGTAGACAACTACAAATTTACTAATATAAGACCGCATAACCTGGTTCATGAGTCTCATGAAGGTGCTAGGCGCATTGGTGAGGCCAAATGGCATCACTAGCCAGAGGCATTGTTTTGTTTTGAAGGCAGTTTTCCACTCGTCTCCTTCTCTCATACGTACTTGGTGATATCCACTCTTCAAGTCTATCTTGTAGAAGATAGTAGCTCCACTTAGCTCATCAAGCATGTCGTCTAGACGTGGAATGGGGTGCCGGTACTTAATAGTTATGTTGTTGATCGCTCGGCAATCTACACACATTCTCCAGCTCCCATCTTTCTTTGGCACTAATAGGACTGGCACAGCACAAGGACTAAGGGACTCTCAGATATAGCCTTTGTCCATGAGTTCTTGCACCTGTTTCTCCAACTCCTTAGTTTCTAGCGGATTCATCCTGTAGGATGCTTTGTTTGGCAAAGGTGAGCACGGCACACGATCAATCTGGTGTTTTATGCCTCTTAGTGGGGGTAAACCAGGAGGGATCTCCTCAGGGAAGATTTCCTTAAACTTGTCTATCACAACATTGATTTCCAGGGGAAGCTCCATTTCAATAGAACATGTGCTTAAACATTCTTTGTAGATCATTAGTAATATAGTGCCATTGGCACTCATGACTCGGTTTAATCCACCAGTAGTAATGTATAAAGAAGATTTAGAGGACTTAGTCTCTTTGTTCATCATGCTTTGAAGTTCTTGAACTTCTGATGGACTTAGAGGCGCTAAGTTGAACTTACGATCCGAATGAGTGAAGCTATAGTAGTTGGTTCTCCCATTGTGCATGGTGGCTTTGTCAAATTGCCAGGGCCTACTAAGTAATAGATGGCCAGCTTGCATTGGGACCACATCACAGAGCACTTGATCTTGATATCTCCCCACACTAAACGGAACAGTCACTTGCTTGGTCACTTTGAGCTCTGTTGCATCATTGAGCCATTGTAGCTTGTATGGTCTCGGATGCTTAGTCTTTTCAAGACCTAATCTGTCCACCATAAACTTGCTAGCCACGTTAGTACAAGATCCCCCATCTATAACATGATTACATACCTTGTTCTTGATGGTGCATCGCGTGTGGAACAAGTTTTCGCGTTGGACTATCTCTTCTTTGTATTTGCACACTTAAGACTCTTCTGGTCACTAATAAGTAGTCTCCGGTGTCAGGGAACTCTATATCTTCATGTTCCTCGTCAAATTCCTCTTCTACTTCATCATGTGACTCGTAGCCTCCATTAGAGGTGATGATCATGATTCTCTGGTTTGGACAATCTCTTGCATAGTGTCCTCGGCCCTAACACTTAAAGCAAGTAATATCACGAGCTCTAGCTTGACCAGTACTAGAGAACTTACCTTGCTTTGTTCTTGTTGTTTTTGGGAATTCATTGGCCTTGCCTTTGAATCGTGAATCGACTTCAATAGCCTTGCCTTTGTCTATGGGCTTGCTGCCACTTGCTTGCCAAGGTTGGTTGTTTCTGTTTCTATTGGACAAGGATGTCTTTCTCTTAATTTGTTTCTCTACTTGCACAGCCAAGTGCAATAGCTCATGGATCCCACTGTATTTGGTCCTCTCCACTTTTCTGGCTATGCGTTCTTGCAAACCATCTATGAATTGTGCCATTAAGGCTTCTTTGGATTCTTCTAGTTCCAAGGAGTGCATCATCTTCTCAAACTCCTCAAAATATTCTTTTACGCTCCTTGTTCCATGTGCCAACTTACGAAAACGTTTTTGCAAGTCTCTATGATAGTGTTCAGGCACATACCTTAATCTCAATAGGTACTTCATGTCATGCCAAGATTGAATAGGTCCAAATACTTGGCTTCTTCTTTCAGCTACGGTCCTATCCCACCAAGCTAGTGCATTTTCAGTGAGTTGAGATGCGGCTAAGGCCACCTTCTTGAGCTCGCCATAACCATAACATTCAAAGATATACTCTAAACGCTTCTCCCAATCAAGATAGACCTCTGTGTTTGATTTCCCTGCGAAAGTAGGTGGTGTCAGTTTCATATCATTATTACCTTCTCTACGCTCACCTCTAGGCCGGTTGCCTTGTAATGGGTCTTGTCTCCTCGGGTTCCTTCGTCTTAGAGGGTCAGGTGGGAGTTCTTCCTCCATCTCTGGCACATAGTCTGAATCAGAATCCTCAAATTCTCCATTGTTGTTGTTAACCGGTGCATTCCTCCTCGCCGGTGGTAAATTCACTCCGGCTGCTCTCGGCTGTTCAAGCCTGCCTAGATGTGCTCCCTTGTGTCTCTCATGTCTTCTCTCATGGCAGTGAGTGTGGCCATGATGTCTTGCATCTGCACGTTATGATTTGCATCTTCTCCCATGTCTTACAATCTGTTAAGTTCTTGCAACTTACAAAAACAACAACTTCGTCAAAGCAACGAGTGTAACAATAAACGAAGAAAAATTCTTAAAGCGACTTGAAACAATTGCTAAACGTCTCACAAAATTATTAGCAACTTAACAAATACTTTCTAAGCAACTCGCAAACTCCAAAACTTTCACCAAGCAATAAGCTAAATTTTTTTTTTTTTTTTGCGACTTGTTACTAAAACAACTAACACGAACTAACTATTTTTTTTTCGCTTTTCTTAATCAAGAACATAACTAAGAACACGAACTAACAAACCCTCGGTATATATTTCTTTTTTTATTTTCTTTGCTTAAGCTAACCGAAGCTAATAACCTAAGCGAATATGAAAACAAAGCGAAACAAAGATAAAGGGTAAGGTAACCAAAGGCAGAACCTTTGGCTGTGATACAAAAGATGATGTAAGAACCGGTGGTGGCTCTCACGTCAAGGGATAGTAGCTGGTGAGCAAGACAGGCGGACGCCCTTTCCTTGGCTCCTTTAATGATTGAAGATGGAAACAATCTGACACGCAGGCGGACGCCCTCTCGTGTGGGACTAAGTGGTGATGTGCTGATGGAGTGAGTTCACAACACAGAGGTTAGATGAGTCTCTGATACGGTGAAGGCCTAAGCTTGCTTGAATCGCACAAACAAGACGAAGAACAAGAATGGTTTCTCAAGGCGGCGCTTGAAGAACTGCGTTATTTTATTGATAGGGTAAAACGTTGTGGACTACAATGCCGCAAAGGAACCTTATAAACTGGCTTGTCGGCTTGAACCTACTAGGGTTCGACTCAAGAAGCAAAGACTCAAAACAACAGGACTTTGAAAGAAAAACAACACGCAGTTTTAAAACAAACAAAGAAAACCGCAAACTCTAAACTAAATAAAGCTCATCGTTTTATTTAATCCATAATAGGAAAGTTTATGAGCGACTCTTAAAAATAAACTAAATCGATGTCTTGCTGAAGGCCTTAGTCATTGATCATGTTAGAAACACTTGCAAGCACAATAGAATAATTGAAAAGCTTACATTGATGAGTAGACGTCCAAGGAGTCGCATGCATGGCTCTTGGAGGTGATTCTGGTGCAAGTGTGTTCTTGTCGTGAGGTAGGTTGTAGGAGTCTCCTATAGTACTCTCTAAGTCAAAAGACTCTTTATCTTCAAGTTCTTGCTCTCTCTCTGTCTTGGTATTCTCTGCTTGCTCCATTTGGCTTCTCTCGGCTACAAGGGGCTTGTTGTGAAGGGACTTGGTTCCTGAGCTATTTTCCACCAATCCAACTCGACTATTAGTCTTAGAATATATGTTTAGTGGATGAAAATTACATGCCCTGGTGAGACCATCGTTCTGGAGGTTTTCTAGGCTAGTTGGATTTCCCTTGGCTAAAACTGTCTCGGCTAATTCGCTTTCTGCTAAAACTGCTTCGACCAGATTTCTCTCGGTTAAAATAGAAATCTCGTCTAAAACTGGTTCGGCTGAAAGTGGGGCTTCGGCTAAAACTTATATGTCCTGATTGCTCTCGGCTAAAACTGATTCGACCGAATTTCTCTCGACTAAAATCGAAGTCTCGGCTAAAACTGGTTTCAAGAGGTTGTTATGTCCAAATATGACATTTAGGTCAGGAAGCAAAGGGTCTGTTGGCTCTAATGAGTTTGTATCTATTCCTCATTTGTTTGATCCTAGAACGC
This sequence comes from Eutrema japonicum, assembly GCA_030161315.1. NCBI lineage: Eukaryota > Viridiplantae > Streptophyta > Magnoliopsida > Brassicales > Brassicaceae > Eutrema > Eutrema japonicum. Next base: position 23,516,921 of record BSQW01000010.1, on the reverse strand, counting down.
GTCATAGCTCCTTCTAGGACTGTTGGCATGATGCTTGGAATGTCACTTGGGTCGATGTCCACATCAATTTGGTTCTAGGCTGTATTTAGAGTTTCTGTTAATTCGAAAGCCCTAGAGGAATTTAGATCGTAGAGATTCTTTAGGATGGAATATACTAGATCTATTATACTTGAACTTTAATCTTGACTTAATTTTCTCATCAAAGGTTTGTGCAAAGATAACGAATCATACATTCATGACGTTCTTTTACCTTTTACCACTCTTTGTCGTACATGAATGGCCAACTCATCTTTAGTTGTTACCCCACCCAAAACTTAACCATTGTTCAAACCTCATGCAACTCTCTTTGTGTCTTATGTGCAAATATGTTCAAAAACGCCAGACAAGGAGGAACGACACAGTTTTCAGTCACTAAAGACGAAGATTATACGAAATTGGTTGAGGTGAATTCAACGAAGATAAGAGCATGGTTCTGCCTTTGAAAACTCAAAAACATGGTAAACTTTTGTGCCCTTAAGAATTTATCTCAATAAAGGCTTTCCCCCTTTCGAAAAAACCCCAAAATAATCGAAAGGGAAAGGAAACAAAATTTTTAAAAGAGTCTAGGTTGGTCGAAATTATTATGAGGCATCTATGGTTCGTTTGTGAGAAGTTTTTCCTTACGAGCCCACAGAAAATTCTAAGTCTGGGGGAATGACAAAAAAACTTCTGTTTTTGGAGAAATGAGGAAGTGCAACATTTTTACACAAGAAGAAGTGATTGGATTCTGTGGATAGCAATAGGTCCTTCATCTCTTGTTGTTTTGCATAATATCTCGCACCCTCGGATAAAATTACGGTAACCCGAAACCCTTTTAACCTCACCTCTAAATGCCTTTAATACCTACCATCGATTGTCTTGGTTTAATACTTTTGATGAGAAGTTCACATTTTCAATTAATGAATTTAGAGACCTAGTTGACCTAATTTTTGAATTTTGAAAGTTTATATTTCGTATGACGGATACTGTGGACTAGTGTTACAGAAATTTCTGGTGAGAATTTTCTAAGCTAGGTTGCGTTTGATGTAGTTCGATGGTTATGGTTTAGAAGGACAGTCTTTGAGATTTCTAGTTCCCTATGATTTTTGTTTGATTGTTTCCAAGCTTAAGATTTGTCTTGTTTGAGGACAAACAAGGTTTAAGTCTAGGGGTGTGATAACACCGTATTTTTACCCGTTTTACTATCTATTTAAGAACGCTTTAATAAGTGTTTCACTCGCTTTTCTATGTCATATTACGGTTTTTGCATATTTGTAGTTTCAAGACTTTTTTCAGGTTACTTAGACGAAAACATTGCAAATTGGAGAAAAACCAGATTTTCGGCTCAGAGTCAAACTGTCAAAAGTTCAATTGCCAAAGAGGTTCTTCTCACCGTCTGATCCAGCCCAATTTTGGGGATATTAAAATAAGGACCAGCTACCTTTCTATTCCAACATATTCGAGGACGATCCAACGTTTCAATCAAAACATCCATTAAGATCAAAACGTCCGATCTGGCCACTCGCAGAAGCAATCCAGCCGTTTCCAAAAGGCAATCCGCCGCGGCAAGAATCCTCCACCCGCCCGCAAGTGAAGATCCACCACAGCCAGACTCCATGGACCTGCGGCCAAGGTGATTTCGTCCCGTAAGCCCAATTTGCAAGGCGCGTTCAATTTCCGTCACTGAAAACCTTAAAGACCGACGAAAGCAGAAGAGAAGACCTATAAATATGCCTCTTAGAAGACCTAATTTTGTGTGCTTTCTTTCACACCATTTTTAGTTTAGTTTTGTTCTTGCTTTTACTCTTAAATTCTTGTTCTTTACTTTTCGAGATTGGTAAAGAGGTTCTCACTGGACTTATTACTTAAAATCGTAAGGATCCTTCATCAATCTCCTGCAATTTATGTAATCATGATTTTCACTTCATCTATGTTCAAGTAGTTTTATTGTTGGGTTTACAGGAATTATCAAAGGGAAATTATATGTTCGATAAGGATTTCACGAGATAAAACCCTAGCTGATATCTAGAGCTCTTTCTTATGGATAGTTGTTAATGCTAAATATAACGTCATGAACTAGAGGTAATTCATAGTTGTTAAGTACCATTAAAAGTGCTGGATCTAAAAACACCCGAATCGTTTATCCATAAGAGTGTGTGTGTCGTAATATTTCGAAAGTATACTTACCGAGTGCCGTGAACTAAGAAGAACCAGTGCGAACAGCACGATCTTCTGCGGGGCCAGAGACAAAAACTACTTGTCGAGTGTATAGGTTGTTGGTGCGTAAGATGTACGAAAGTAGGCTACGCCGTTAATTATGTTCAGTTCGTGGAGTTAAAATCTAGAAACAGTTACTAAGAGCTTAGGGACAGTGATTGAATCAAGCAAACCCTAAGATATTCCTGTCGACCCAACAACGTTTTATTATTGTTTACAAATTGTTTTTCTCTTTAGTTTATGCCATCAATTTTCTTAGTTTATTTTACATGCAATTTTCCGTTTTACGTTCTTTATATTTTTGTGACAAAAACCCTTATAAAAACTTATTCTCATCTTAGACTTCCTTGTTATTCTCTATCTAAAGTCTCGCAAAACAACTCTCTCTCCATGTGGATCGAAACCTAAAGTACTACAACGCATGTATGTGCACTTGCGGAACGTTTAAATTTATAAATTTAAAACCTTAAGTTTCGGAACCAATCCAATTCTATCACCAAACATGTGGTCCATGCACGCTCTAGCAAACATCGTTCCTCGAGGTAGTTCATGAACAACGCTATTGAATTCCTCTAACTTTTCCAAGCTAATTTTGTTCGGGCAACTTTGTGTTTCTCGGTATGAAATATACGAATAACTTAAGAAGCAGCATAAGGTGTTGATGAATGCCTCTCTGTCCTGAAGTAAGTACGAATGTCTTCCCTACTCTCCTTACTGTAGTGGAAGAAAGTTTGTAGACAACCTCTTTCACACACTTCTTCGAAAGAGACGTCCATCGGGATTGGTTTCACAAATTTGTTGAACTCGATCAATCTCTCTCGGGTGATGCTTTGTATTCTTGGCTCCTCGTGTATTTGACTTGCAGGAAGTGTTAGTTCAAAGGGTGAGCCATACATCGAACTCAAATCAGATTCGCGGAAGAACAACCTTGGGTCTTCTTCTTCGGAGTATTTTTCCTCGAGTTCTTTGGATGATTGAATAGACCGAACCATGTTGAAAGGTGCAATGGAGTCTGGTTCCAAGTTGCTTGAGGTGTTTTTTGAAGATTGAGAAGCAATGGAGAAGACGGCTTGCTCGAAGGTTGGTGTTCAGGACACAAGAGGTCCAAGGAGAAACGAGCAGGAGATGGTCGCGGCTGGAGGGGACGTACAGAGGCGAGGCATAATGCAGCTCGGCCACGTGTCGGGAGAACGCACCTGCGGTGAATGGAGGTTTGGCCGCAGCTAGAGGGGTTGCAACCGTGGTGAGGGGAGTCCGTGGGGACTTGTTCGGTTCGTCGTCTCCTTCGGTGTTTTTTTGTTCTAGGGAGTCATTGGGCTTCTCTTCTATGTTTGGGGCAGGAACATCAAGTGTTGTGGCATGATCTTTAGAAAGTTTTTCCACTTTCTCTTCCACTTCATCAATGGCATAAATGAGTCGATCTAGAGTGAGATCGAGCTCTCTCGTCTTATCTTCAAATTCTCCTACTCCTTTCCACATCTTGAGGGTGTAGTCTTAGGCGGTGTTACTGTTGTCATTGATGGAGTTATCCATGTCATCAAGCTTATAATTCAAAGTACGTACCCCATCATTAGCTTTTCGGATATCGAACTTTGGTTTTCCTTGTTCGTCTTCGTCGAGTTCCATCCTCTCGTTGAGTGTTGCAGCGTCTTTAATGGTCTGCTCTTTAAGGGGTTTGACGTGGGAAGAAAGATCATTGAACTTCTTGTTGAATTCGACAGACATCGAGTCAACCTTCTCGTTCAAAGCGGCTCCGGACTTAGCTTGGAATTCGACAATTTTGTTGATGATTTCTTCGAGTAGCTTCAAAAGAGCGCTGAAATCCAAGCTCTCATATTGCTTGTCTGAGGGTTGGTGTTAATGACGGTAAGAGTTTTGTCGAGAGTTGACAAAAGGAGACGCAAAAGGCTTGTCTCGGGAATAAGGATGCTCATAGCATCCTCGAGAGTATATGGTCGGTGCCGGTTTCCGATCCATGTAGAACGAGTCACAATTGGTATGTGAATCGTGAGAGTAGTGAGCACTAGGGTAGTTGATATTTTTATACCAAGGCAACCATGTTTCGTATGTGAGTAGTAAGAAGCCGTTCGAATCATTATCCGGAGAAAAATCTAAATCTGGGGGAACGACATAAAAGCTCCGAAGAAGGAGAAGTTCGCAACAACGCTGATGCGAGTAGGAAGTAACTGGAAAATGTGGACGTCAACAGCTTCATCTTCTCTTGCTGTTTTGCATTATATCTAGCATCCTCCGGTAGAAATACGGTAACCCGAAACACTTTTAACCTCACCTCTAAAAAGCCATTAATGCCTAGCCTCGATTGTCTTGGTTAGTACTTTTTGATGAGAATCATGCAACCCTTAATGAATGTTAAGAGCTAGTTGACTGAAAGTTAGGATTTAAGTGTTAGATTTTTGCATGATAGATAATGTGGACTAGCATTGCGGTACATTGGTGAGAATTTTCTAGACTAAGTTCTGATTGATGCATTGCGTTGGTTATGGTTTAAAAGGACGGTAAATTACTTTTCCGAGGACAGATTTCTGTTTTGTTTGAGGACAAACAAAAATCTAAGTCTGGAGGAATTTATAGCACCGGTTTTTCACCATTTTTATGGATCACTTTAATATATTTTGCAGGTGTTTTAACTCTGTTTTCAAGTGATTTGGAGACATTCTAATGGTTGGATCATCAAATATACCCGAAGCACTAAAGGTAGACGAAGCTGCCTTGAAGCCATAATCACCGCAGGTCGAGAAGCTGCACCCGCGGCCGATCGGCATTCTGCCGTGGTCAGAAGAGAGCCGCTCGAGGCCAACGAGTATTCCACCGAGGGTCGAGACCACGCACCCGCGGCCACTCCCTGTTCGACCAAATCAAGCTCGTTTCATTTCCGAGGACAATTTCGTCTCTTCAACCTCAAACCCTAAACGTCCCCAAGGAAGTGAAGACTATAAATACATGTTTTTAGGTCTCTAAGGCTTAATCTTTTCATCGCTCTTGAGGCAGAGACGAATTGTTAGCAAATTGTATTCTTGTTCTTCGATTTGGAGTGAGGAGTGAGGATTCTCGACTTGTGTCTTCCATAGAGAAGCATTTCTTTATCTCTTTCTCTTACTTTTTTTCTTTAATTTAATATGATGTTAAGCTCAGCTATGGCTGAGTAGTTCTCTTGTTGCGTATATAGGGTTCTCAAGGGGCTCTCATGGTTCGATTATTCACTAGGATTTTAGGTTAGAAAATCGATTAAGGTTCTTCGTTAGATCATTTTTATTAATGCATGTTTGCTTTATTGGCCATCTTTGCCACTGAACTTAGGTATTTTTATAGATACGAAAGTACTGGATCTATATGCTTGACCTAGTGTAGACGAGCAAAACCGTCACAGTATATGAAAGTATACTTGTGGAGGGGTTGTGAGCGTTAACGAACTTGTCTGTTCATCATAATTTTCTGCGCGGCCGGAGACGAAAGCTACCGGTCGAATATATAAATTATAGGTGTGTAGGATGTACGAGAATAGCCTACACACACTATCGTGTTCCAAGTTTAAAAACCAAAAAGTGCACTAAAAAATCTAGCAAAATTCTTATGATTTTCAGCCATGATCCCTAGAGAGTTCCCAATTGCCCAAAGATTCGTTTATTAGTTTAAAACCTCGATTTATTTACCACTTTGCTTACTTGTATTCTTTATTTTCTCGCTTAATCTAGTATATAAAGAGTGAGTGAGTCTCACAAGGGGATGACACATCATCACTCCTCTCCATGACACATCTGCTTTCAAAATTAATTAAAAAAATATACATTTTAATTTTGACACATTTTCCAAAAAATTAAAAATCTAAAGTATATATTTTTTTTGTTAATAGAACTTAAATTTCCGCATAGTCACAATATCTTTGAACTTTTGTACAAATTTATTTTTGTTGATCAATTAATACAATATTTCAACCCAAAAAAATAAATTAAATTAAATTTTCATAACATTTAAATTTAACTTACATAAACTTTTTTCAAAAAAAAAGAATTACATAAACTATATAGACGACAAAGTAGGATTTAATGATAATGACAGAGATAAGCAAGTTTAACTTGGCTGATAAATTAGATAGAGCGAATTGATCGGATTATGATTGATGAATGTATTTTTATAATGTTTTTGTGAGACTTCGAAAACTTATTAAAATAGAGTGGATTGGTGGGATATTCTTTGTTCTAATTTGACCATAAAGCTAAAATTAAAGAAATGAAGACTGAAGACAGAAAAATTAAGAACCGAAGGCATAAGAATCAAATCGAAGAAAGATGAAGATAAAAAACAACTTTCTAATTGTCAAATTACATTAATATTTCTTATTTCCGATAAATCAGGTAGCTTTTCAATAGAATTCAGTTCAAATATTATTTTTTTTAATTGGTTTGAGAATTATTAGTTTAACTCAGAGAAATCTATATGTTTTTCAAACCATTTTTCTAAATTCAAAACCGTAAATGGGACTGGTTGATTTGCGGTGCTACTTAAGTGACGAAAGTTTTAAATATATTTTGAAGAAAGGTTTGTTGTTCTAACTAGAGGGGTTAAATGAGGTAGGATTGCGAGAGTTGTAAACTTAAGATGGCAAAAGAATTTGTATACAAATCAAAACATAACCGTTCTTATGAAAGAGCGAGAGTTACGTCTTTATGATAAAGGCGACCAACGGAGAAATCGAGAGAATAATAATATTATAAATAAATTTAACTTCTGCATACATATATCAAAAATCAGTTTGCCCGAGAAACATATTAAAAATGTTACCATTTTGTTCATATACGAATATTCATGACGAGACTAACTGGAGCTTGACAAAAAGAAAGCACCATAATTTTGATAGATAGAATTTTGAGGATAGCGGATGAGTGTTGTAAATTATTCTCAATTATCATTTGATATTGTAGTAGTTTTCACCTATGTTTTCAGTTCTATAAACCAATAGACTTAAAATTAAACGTTCTATCAACGACAAGTTTGTGAAAAGACAAATACATGAGTGATCATAGGAATTTTGGTAGTACTAAGCAACTTAATATTCAGAGAAAATAACAAATTTTCTTACCAAAATTCAATTCTATCTAACGGAAATGATTAAAATATGTTACTATTAACTAATTTGTCAGACCATATATATATTTTAATAAAGAAATCTGCGTATACAACTCCATGTAACGGGAATGATTAAATTTTGTTACTATTAACTAATTTGGCACATCAAAAATATATTTTAATAAAAGAAATCCGCGTGTATACGCGGGTATGCATCTAGTTTAGTTTAAATTCCTAGTTACAAAACCGTGACACAAAACACCCTTTAAATTTATTTTGGTCTAAACACAACTTAGAAATCGATAGAAATCTTCGGGCACTCAAATCTCTGTGGATTCGATCCCTTAAATACTACTGCGTTTGTTGTGCACTTGCAACTTTGCTTAAGGGTAAAACTTGTTAAAGTCAATCCCGTACACAACAAGGATCTATGCAATAAATCCACTGAGGGATTGCATTTTCACCGAGCATGTGACCACACTAGACATATTGGTCGAGTCCCTCAACCCCAATTCAATCGATCCAAAATGCAAGACGTTTTATCCAAAACCGGCGAAAACCTTACCAGAGGTGAACCGAAGAAACCATGCACCAAATTAAATAAGGGAAAACATTTCCACTGGCCAACCAGCTAGGATGGCCGAGACATCCCACATGTTAGACGAGGAGCGGCTAAACCAACACCATCTCTGACCATACCAAAAAACCAAGCTCAAAGACTGGAGTTCCATCGAAAAAAAAGCCCATGAGAATGTTTTGGTCGAGTTAAATCATCTCTTACTCGGCCCAAAACTGAAGTTACTCAGAACAGCCTCTACGACCCATCCTTTGAAGCATGTGGGCCGAATCATGCCATATTCAAGCTAATCCACAAAGGCCTAAGCTCAGACCCAACCTGATCCCTGTTCTTGACCCATCAATAACTCACGACATAGTGGACCCCACCCAATAATGGACCAGACCAAGACATGACTTACCCATCAAGTCGACGGTGCCAGACTTACAATATTTGGAACTTTTCTTATTTGAAAGTATCCTAACATTTTCTTGGCATCCATGAGACGTTTTGCTACTTCTAGAAGTTCTCCACAACACTCTAGAGTGCATCAACACGCGTTGGATAAGGCGGATACATCTGTGTCCTCAATTGAACAAACCAGAGCCGATTATGAAGAGTGTGAAGACCTACATGTTTAGTCCCTTGCAAAACTGAATTTGGTGACCAGGACAGTTTATTGACCAACAAGAGGCTTCAAAGATATTCCTACCATACACCATCATCGACATGATCAGGGGGATCCGTTCACACTATGACTTACCATATACGGGTGCGTTCACACTTGATGACATAAACCACCAATGGGCGACGAAAGAAATTAAATTCTCCCTCGTATACAGAGTTGAGGCAATATTGGTACCGGCCGAAGTGGCGGTATCGAGTCTTCGGAGAGAAGACTGCCCGAAGACGAAAAAGCAACGACAAAGCTTTATAGCATGTTCTAGATATGGTGGAAAAACTGGTGGATAAAGCCCAACTACACACTCAGAAGTATCACCAAACAACAACTTGGGTTTACAACTCGAAGATAAAACTGCGACCTTTAGCGAAGGAGATTTGGTTTTACGAAGAGTATTCCAAAATACCATAGAAAAGGACGACGAGAAACTCAATACTAAGTGGGAAGATCCTCATATGATAACCGAAGTTGTGAGACCATGAGTCTATCGACTGGAGGGTCAGGATGAATTTCCAGAACGAAGTATATGGAACGCAGTGCATTTAAAAAGGTATCACAATTAAAACAACAACATTTTGTTGACTCAAAACTACGAGATGGCTTGATCCCTAAATGGGTACGTAGGTAACTTGTGAAAAAAAGTTCAACAAAAGCAATCTTCATCTGATCCTAATCCTCATACTACAATAAAAGGAAAACTAAAATTGTATCTTCATACTACCGTAAAAGGAAAGATTGATGCAGCAAATGATTTAATCCTCATACTATGGTAAAAGGAACGACGTCATCTCTAAAACAAGTCAAACCCTCATGCTACGGCAACTGGAAAACGAACTCATGCTAAAAGTCACGATGATCGAATCCTCATACTACAATAAAAGGAACAAAACCATCTCCAAAAATGAGTCAGACCCTAATAACATCGGTTTTTGATCATTTTTATAGATCGCTTTAATATCTTTTTCAAGTGTTTTAACTCCGTTTTCAATTACTTTCAAGTGATTTTCATGTTTTAGAGTTTTGAAAGACATTTCAGGTAACTTGGGATAAAAGAGTGCATTTCGGAACAAAAGTACGTTTTTGGATAAACTTGGACCGTCAGAAGTCAAAGAAGACCTTCTCACCGTCTTATCATCACAACATTTGGACACAACATAGAAAACACAACCATCTATCAAATGCAATTAGTTTGGAGACATTCCAATGGTTGGATCATTAAATATACCTGAAGCACTTAAGGCAAACGAAGCTGCCTCAAACCAGATTCACTACGTGCAGAGGAGCTGCACCCGCAGCCAACCGGCATTCCGCTGCAGCCAGGAGGGCGACAACCGCGGCCAAGTACCATTTCACCGCGGGTCGAGACCACGCACCCGCGGCCACTCCCTGTTCTACCAAAGCAAGCTCGTTTTCTTCCCCGAGACCAATTTCGTCTTTTCAAGTGAATCCCTTAACGTCTACAATGAAGTTAAGACTATAAATACTTGTTTTTAGGTCTCTTAGACAAAATCTCTTCCACGATTAAAGGCAGAGACAAATTCTTAGCAACTTTTACTCTTGTTCTTCGGTTTGGAGCAAAGGATTCTCGACTCGTGTTCTTCGATAGAGAAACCTTTCTTCATCCCTTTTTCTTACTGTTATTGAGTAGTTCTATTTTTGGGTATAGGGTTTCAAAGGGGCTCTCATGGTTCGATTATTCATTAGGTTTTTAGACTAGGATACCGATTAGGATTCTTCGTTCAATTCTTTTTATTAATGCATTTTTGCTTGATTGATCATCTTGCAATTGAACTTAGGTATTTTTAGAGCTACGAAAGTAATGGATCTATATGCTTGACCTAGGGTAAACGAGCAATTCCGCTTCAAGATACAAAAGTATACTTGCGGCCTTGATTGTGAGCGTTAACGAACTTGCTTGTTCATCATAACTTTTTGTGCGACCGAAGACGAAAGTTATTTGTTGAGTACTTAAGTTATCGGTGTGTAGGATGTACGAAAGTAGGCTACACACAGTATTCATTTTCCAAGTTTAAGAACCAATAGACGACAAAAGTCACTTTAGAAATCCTAGCAAATTCATTAGGAAAAATCGGCCATGAACCTTAGAGAATTCTCGATTGCCCAACGCTTCGTTTAATAGTTTACAACCTAGTTTTAATTATTTGTTTTGCTTACTTGCTGTTTTATTTCATTTCTTAATTAGTTCAATTTTCTAGCTACAAATCGTGACAAATAAAACCCATAAAAATCGATTAGGTCTAGACACAACTTATAAATCAATAGAAATCAACAACGTTCAATCCCTGTGGATTCGATCCCTAAATACTACTGTGTTTGTTGTGCACTTGCAGCCTAGCTAAAAGGGTAAAACTTGTTAGTTCAATCCCGTACACAACATGTTTTTGGCGTCGTTGCCACCGGAGATTTTATATTGCTTGTTTGATTTCGTATTCTAATTTATGTTCTAGACGACTTTGATTTGCAGGCTTTTTATGTTGTTCTTCTGACATTCTCCTTTATCTTTGTCTTTATTCTTAGGTGCATGAACACTAGGAGAACTCCTAGAGAAACAGTACCGCAACTAGACGATATCGACATACACGAGAGAGAACTCTGAAGACTCAAAAGAACGCTAAGGATTGTTGGAGGTGAGTTTAGCACTCCCCGGTTTAGCACGGTTTGAACTGAGACCGTTCCAATTGATCACGGTTTACGACGGTTCGAACTAAGTAAAGGAGGCCCATGATCGTATCTAACTCGCTGCCGAACGCGCCCAACTCGCTGCCGAACGCGCCGATCTCCGAGATTTACGGAATCTTTCCCGATTTCAAAACCTTATAAATAATGAGGCCCTCGCCACAATTGAATTCATTCAAAATCATCTAATAGAACTAAGAGACCGAGAGCCGAGACCTCGAGCTTTTATCTCCTTAGTTCTTAAGTCATCTTTAAGATCTAGCAATCTTTTATCTCCGCTGAGTTTAATCAATAAAACGAGATTCGATCTATTGAGTTTACTGTTTTGCCCCTTGTGTGATTTTCATAATCAACAAGGATGGCCGAAAATGACCATCCGGAAGATCATCAAAACTGTAATCACCTTGATCACGAGGATTATCGTGATCCGAAGATGACCGAGAGGATGTTGATGGTGCACACGACCAGCCACAACTCGATCCCGAAGAAAATGAAAGCCGAAATGCTGAAAATCCGGGACGACAATTTCCCGTCGATCGCGATGCACCGAGGAACGATTCTCAAGTAAATCCACTGATTCCTCCTAATGGCGAGAATGCCAACCGTCATGTCTTACCCGCAATCCTCCTAGGAGACAAGCACGTAACCGCACCATTGCTGATTTTGATGCACTGTATCAACACTTCCAAAACCGAGCCGCCATACAACTTCATCTACCTCATAGAAACGATTTCATTGCTTTGATAAAGCAAAACCACTTTCATGGAGTTGCTACCGAGCACCCGATGGAGCACATCAAGTTGTTCGAAAAAATTTGCAGCACAACGAGAACAAACCGAGTTCCCGCTGATTATATGAAGTGTAAGCTTTCTCTTTTTTCTTTACCCGATAAAGCTCATTGTTAGTTGAAATCTTTGCCCGCAGGATATATCACTAATTGGGAAGAGTGAAAATCCACCTTCCTAAGCCATTTCTACACCAAGTCGAGGTCAAACTCGTTGAGAAACAAAATCAAAAGTATTCATCAACAAACTATGAAATCTTTCCATGAAGTGTGGGAACGTTTCAAAGACTACGAGAGTGATTGCCCTCATCACGGTTTTTCCGGTCCGAATTTGCTCAACACTTTCTACCGAGGATTATTGCCGAAATATCAACTTTCTCTTGACACGGCTAGCAATGGGGACTTTTCGACAAAGACCATAAACCAAGGATGAGCTCTCATCGAAAATCTTGTTATGTCTAATAGCAACAATTGTCCCGACTACGATGGATAGACTAGATCGAATGTTTCAGCAGCTAATGGAGACCTTTTCACCGTCTGATCATTCCCAAATTTGGACACAACAAAGTACAAACAACCAGCTTTCAAATGCAATTGGATTGGAGGCAATCAAATGGTTGGATCCTTAAATACACCGAAACACTGAAGGCAGATGAAGCTGTCCCGAAGATGAAGGCGCCGCGCCTGGAGGAGCTGGACCCGCGGCCAAGCACCATTCCACCGCCCCTGGCGACCAAATCGACTTGTTTCTTCACCCGAGGCCAAAACTGTCTTTTCCCACCAAGCCCTAAACAAGATTAGCTCTATAAATAATTATTTTATGCCTCTTAGATAGACACGTTGCATTATTCTCACGCTTGAAGGCAGAAGCGAAGCTCTTGTGACTTGTGCACTTGTTTTCTTTGGTTTGGAGCAAAGGATTCTCGATTCGTGTTATTTGATAGAGAAGCTTTCTTCATCCCTTTTTACTTACTGTTTTTATTTGATTTATTGAATATTATTACCTCAGCTATGGCTGAGTAATCTCCTTGTTGGGTACATGTGTTTGAAGGGGAGCTTATGGTTCGATTCTTATTAGGTTTTTAGTCTAGAATTCCGATTAGGGTTCTTCGTTCTATCCTTGTTGTTAATGCGTTGCTTGACTAACTGTCTTAGCATTCGATATTAGGCGTTTTAGAGCCACGGAAGTGCTGTATCTAATCGATTGACCTAGGGTAGACGAGCAAATCCGTCGTAAGATTTCGGAAGTATACTTACAGAGGAATTGTGGGCGTAAACGACCTTTGAGAGTATCATTCACTTCTTGCGCGGGCGGTGTCGGAAGCTACCGTCCGAGTACTGAAGTGAGTAGGTGTGTAGGATTATGGTAGTAGACTACACGCAGCGTATGTGTTCCAAGTTCAAGAACCCAAAGACGACAAAAAGTCGCTTTAGAAATCCTAGAAATCTCCTCGTAAAAATCGGCCATAAACCCTAGAAAATTCCTGATTGCCCAACGCTTCGTTTAATTGATTTACAACCTCGATAAAATAATTAGTTAGCTACTAATCTTCTTAATTTAGTTTAGATTCCATAGATACGACCGTAACAAAACCCAAAATATATTTACTTCTAGACATAGGTTAGAACTCGTTAGAAATTGGACAACGTCTATCCCTGTGGATTCGATCCCTAAATACTACTTTGTGTGCTGTGCACTTGCGGCTTAGATCTAAAGGGTAAAACCTCACGCCGGGGTTAATTCCCGGTGTGTCAAGTTTTTGGCGCCGTTGCCGGGGGTAGTTTAGCTTGTTTAATTTCGTATTTTAATTTCTGCTCTAGACACTTTTGATTTTCAAGATCTTTGTTGTTCTTTTGAATTTCTCCTTTATCTTTGTCTTTTCTTATAAGGTGCATGAACACTAGGAGAATTCATAGAGGAACCGTACCGCTACTAGACGATATCGACAAACACGAGAGAGAACTCCGAAGACTCAAAAGAAACATAAGGATGGCCGAAAACGACATTCCGGAAGATCAACAAAACCGTGATCAACTAGATCACGAGGATGACCGTGATTTTTTTGGATCACGAAGAAGATCAAGAAGCTGTCCATAGTGCTAATGACCAGCCACATCTCGATCCCGAAGAAAACCACAACCAAAACTGAAATGCTAAAAATCCAAGGCGACAACTTCTCGTCGATCGTGATGCACCAAGGAACGATGCTCAAGCTAATGCACCGATTCCTCCTAATGGCGTAAACGCTAACCGTCTCGTACTGCCCACTAATCCTCCGAGGAGACAAGAGTGTAACCGCATCATTTCTGATTTTGATGCACCGTATCAACACTTCTAAAACTGGGCAGCCATACAACTTCCTATATCGAACGAAAACAATTTTGAGATCAAGCCTCAAATCATTGCTTTGTTAAAGCAAAATCAGTTTCATGGAGTTGCAACCGAGCATCCGATGGAGCACATCGAGTTGTTCGAAGAGATATGCAGAACGACGAGAACGAACCAAGTTCCCGCCGACTATTTGAAGTGTAAGCTTTTTCCTTTTTCTTTGGTCGATAAATCTCACCGTTGGTTGAAATCTTTGCCCGCATGATCTATTACTAATTGGGAAGAGTGCAAAGCCGCCTTCTTAAACCACTTCTACACGAAGTCGAGATCCAACGCGCTAAGAAACAAAATCCAAAGTCTCCATCAACAATCGGTGGAGTCTTTCTATGAAGCGTGGGCACGTTTCAAGGAGTAAGAGAGAGATTGCCCTCATCACGGTTTCTCCGGTCCGAATGTGCTCAACATTTTCTACCGAGGATTACTTCCGAAATATCAACTTTCTCTCGACAAGGCCAGCAATGGAGACTTCTCCATGAAGACGGTCAACCAATGAAGAGCTCTCATCAAAAATCTTGCTATGTCAGATAGAAACAATTCTTCCGACTACGATAGATTGACTAGATCGAACGTGTCGGAATCAAAAGAGATTTTCGAGCTAAAAGTCATGATGAACCGAATTCCCAACAACCAAAACGCCAAGTACATGCTTGTGAAGCTACTGTTGGAGTCGATGGTGACACTTATTACAAACCCGACAACAACGGTTCGTATTCTTAAGAAGAAGAAGTTAACTATGTGGGAGCACAAGGTCAATACCAAAGCCGTTTCAACAATGGATTTAACAACAGCTTCCGCAACGCCAACTTCAACAACCTCTCGTATCGAAACCCGTACGTGGAGACCTCAAGATCAGCCTTATCCACAACAATCAAGGCCATACAAAAACCGGTTCCAAAACGGGAACTATGGAGGAAATGGGAACTTCCAACCAAGACCGCCCTTCAACGCTCAAGCCGCTCCTTACAACAACTCAATCACGCAGCAACAAGGTATCTCTAACTCTAAACTTGCTGCCCAAATAGCGGAGCTCAAGCAATCGATTAAACTCCTCGCTCAAAGCAACGAGAAGACGACGAACGATTTTAACATCAAGGTCGATTGTATGTACAACGACTTGAATGTGAAATTTGAATCTCTTTCAACCCATGTCAAAAAGTTGGATATGCAAGTCTCTCAAACTGTGGACTACACTAAGAGACCGATCGGAATTTTACCTGAAGAGTGGAAGATAACCCGAAGAGATTTTGCAACGTAATTTCCGCCATACCCGAGAAGGAAGTCGATGCTAAGATGGAGCCCAGAGAAGTTCCAAAATTTGTCCCACTCTATGGACGACACGTTACCGAATCCAAGATGATCCAAAAACTACCATTCGAGGTACCGAAACTAATCCTGCTTCAAAGGCTTCGAAAAGCCGATGATCCGGTACGTTTTTATTTTTCTTGTTGGATTTCGGGAATTTATTTTGCAGATTGTTTGTGTGATTCCAGAGCCAACATCAACATCATGTCTAAGTCATTTGCCGAGAAACTCGGTATAATAAATCTCACGCCATCTACCGAAAGCGTAATTTTTGTGGACTCATCACAAAAGAAACCTTGACGCGATTCTCCCAAGGACTCTCACTCGAAGTTGGCAAAAAGATAGAATTGATTTCCTTGAAACCGTAAAGTCTCAAGAACAACGATTTGGATGGATTTAATGGTCGCACAAAGGGTGCGGAAGGCCCTTGATATTCCTAAAAGACTCTTTGAATATGACACATCAAAGTAGAATCGAAACACTTGAGGATATTACACACCAACAAGCAAGGAAGAAGAGAATCACTCTCTAAAACCAAAGAAGAAGAAACTGAATTTTTTTTTATAAAATGAAAGGTGCTTTTATAATGAGTGAGCTGCTGCTCTTATAGAGAAATACTTAGGGTTTAAAAAACCCTCACACAGAAATTTAAATTCAAATTACAAACATTAAAGAGAGAGAGAGAGTGGAATCAGCTCCATGATTTTAGGGTGGCGATGGAGTGATTTGTTTGATTGGTGTCTTGCAGATTTTGAAGAGATTTGTATCTTGACAATTTGGGAAGGAAATAGTGGACACTTGGGAGCCTCATATGCACAAGAGGAGCCTTCAATTCGCAGCAGCCTGAATGGTGGAAGATATTTTGCTCATCAAAGAGACAACTTCCCGTTTTTAAGGCACGCTAGCGTAAGTTCAGATATGCCATCACTCTTGGGATTTTCTGGGCCGATTGGTAAAGCCGATTTAGATGATCTAGATCGTTTTGGAAACTAGACCCACGAGGCTTTGGATCCATATGTATCGCTTTCGGAGGTGCAGTTAGTTGGGCTGTGTAGCACAATCTTGGGCACAGTCGCGCAATACGGCCTGGTGTAGATCAGTTGACTTGTAAAATTCATATCTCTCAAGTCTGAACCGGTGTTGTTGTGAATCTAATTTCCCAGTTTCTCTGATGAATCAATATTCCAGAAAAGTTTGGTTCATAACTTGATTCCTTCTGGTTCGGTTGGGAAAATCTTTTGAACGCACGCATGTCCGAATCGCGTAAGCTGGGATTCACCTGTTTTGGAAGTTAAATAACTTCTTCACCTGAACTCGGAATAGATTGATTATACTTCGAGGAGTGCTCTAGTTGAAGTGAGAATGTAGTCCAAGTGGTCGTTGGGTTAGTAAAGTTGATCAACAACTTCTTTTGTATTGAACAAGGCTCATGGATCTTTTCGGATGGTTTCTTGATCATATAATCCTCTCCATATTCAAAACGTTTTGACCTCGAAACTGTACCGTTTTGGATTGGGAAAGGTTGAAGTGGATCTGGCTTCTTTTCCTTGATCAGCATGGAATATATAACTCCATGATTTCCCCCAATCGCTTTGGTGCACGGTTTAGTTTCCTCAATCTCCTTGATCGGTTTAGGGACCGTCTTCTTAAGTTATTGCTGCTCAACCAAATACGCCTTATGCAACGCCTCTATTTGCAAACTAGAATCTCTAGGTTGTTGTTCTTTCCTTCTCCTCCGAATGAGCTCTTCTCGTGGTTGCATTGGCTGCAATTATCTTGGCTCCTTGTGCTCGAGGCGTGGGGATCGATTGGGCAGGTATACTTCTCTCCTTTTGAGCAGTCCGAACTTGTAACTGGGTTGTTACTACGCTCTTCTCTTTCTTCTTTGGCTTTGTTGGCTTTCGTCTCTTGGCTGTCTCGAACGAGTTTCTTCTCTTCTTTGATAACTTGGTCGGTTCCATGCCTCAAATACATAAAATGGTCGATCACTATCAGATCTTGGGCGTGTGTTATCCCTCTTGAAGAGATCTCGAAAAGACATTGTTCTTTCCTTTTTTTTTAAAGAAGATGGAAAACGTGGGGAGGGGAGAAAGATGATGATGGAGTGAATACCGAACTTCAGAGTGTCGTTCTGATACCACTTGACGCGATCCTCCCAAGGACTCTCACTCGAAGTTGGCAAAAAGAAAGAACCGATTTCCTTGAAACCGTGAAGTCTCAAGAACAACGATTTGGATGGATTGAATGGTCGCACAAGGGTTGCGGAAGGCCCTTGATATTCCTAAATGACTCCTTGAATATGAAACATCAAGACAAGTCGATTTTTGATCAAGGATATTACTCACCAAGATCGAAATTGCTCTCAAAGAGCAAGAAGAGTAAAAACTCAAGTTTTATAAAAAAGGGATTGATTTTCTTACAATGATAGATGAGAGCTTTATATAGAGCTCAGTTCCTAGGGAAACAAGCATAATTCAAATAGAAAACAAAGGCCACAAAATTAAGGAAATAAAACAATAGAAAAACACACAAAACTCAATGCAAATTCAAATTCAAATCAAACCAAACTTAAAGCGGAATTTAGGGGAGTCTTGTCTCTTATTTAGACTTGATTCTGATTTTGTTGAGCCACGACAAGTATCTCCTTTTGGGCTTAGAAATGTATCATGGATGCCAAATATATGTTTCCAAGCTTCCAATCCGATTGGGCCTAGCATTTACCAAGTAGAGAACCAATTGGACCAATTTAGGTAAATGGCCAATAACTTTGTGGTCTGGTGCCAATTTCGTCTGAACTTGGCCTTGTTGGCATCCTACGAGACCCAGTAAGATTCACCAATTGGTTTCGAGTCCAGATAGCTTTGGAGTTGGGCTGTGCAACTCGATCTTTGGCCCAATCGTGCAATAGGGCCTGAAGGAGATCCATAGATTTGTAAATTCTGTCGCTTCCAAGTCTGAATCGGTTTTAGAGTGAATCCAATTTTCACAGATGGTCTGATGAATCATGATTCGAAAACAATTTGGTTTGTAGCTTAATTCCTTCTGGTTTGGTTGGAAGAATTCTTTGAACACCCGTATATCCGATTCGCGTCGGCTGAGATTCACCTGTCTTGGAAGTTGAATAACTTCTTCACCTGAACTCAAAATGGATTGATTCAACTTCGAGAAGTGCTCTAGTTCAGGTGAGAATGTAGTCCAAGTGTTCGTTGGGCCATTCGAGTTGATCACGGACTTCGTTTGTATTGGACATGGCTCCTGGATCTTTTGGAATGGTTTCATGATCATATCAGAGCAACTCAAGGATTCGGTAAATTCATTCCATCATCTTCGATAATCTCCTCATCTTCTTTCATCTTCTTATTAAAAAAAGAGTGGGTTGAAGGTTCCAAGGTTCTATGGAGATGACGATCCAGCCGCATATCTAGAATGGGAAAAAGAGTGGGTTGAAGGTTTTTCGGGTTGAGCAGCCGCAACTCAAGAAGGTAGTCCCTAAACCGAGTAATGAAAGCGAGCCAGCCATTGCTACTAAAGAAAACCAAGGTAATGGAGAGATTGAATCAAAAAGAGAGGAAGAGGTTCCTAGCCCTACATCATCATCATCAGAGGAGAATTCGGAGATAGCGACTAAAAGAGATCTAATCGTCGCGAAGAGATCACCAAGTGTCCAAACTAAGGCCGTGGAGGATGTGCAACAAGAGAAGCTGATTTCTACGAGATATCAACAACACGGAGTCATATATTCCATGGTGATCAAGGAAAAGCCGCTAGACTCACCTTAAATTTTCCCAATCTAAGACTGTACAGTTTCGAGGTAGAAACTCTTTCAATTGGAGGGGGATGATACGATCATGAAACCATCCGAAAAGACCCATGAGCCTTATTCAATACAAACGAAGTCCATGATAAACTATTCTAGCCCAACAACCACTTGGACTACATTCTCAACTCATCTAGAGAACTCCTCGAAGTTAAATCATTCCAATTTGATTTCAGGTCAGGAAGTTATTCAACTTTCAAATCAGGTGATTCCCGACTTACGCGATTTGGACCTACGTGTTTTCAAAAGAGGATTGTGACCATACCAGAGCGAATCATGAAACTAATTATTCTGTAATCTTTGATTCATCAGATAATCTTGGTGTGATTCATCTCAAAACCGGTTCAGACGTAAAAGTTATGAATTTTACAAATCGATGGGTCTGCTTCAGGTCCTATTGCGTGACTGAGACAAAGATCGTATCGCACAGCCCAACTCAGGTATTATTTCGATACGAAACCAATTGGAGAATGTTAATGGATCTCTCATGTTTCCAACAAGCCCAAGATCAGAGAAAATGGCCAAATGATCATAAAGTTATTCGCCATTTTCCTAAATGGGTCTACCTGGTGCTATACTTGGTGAATGCTAGCCTCAATTGGATTGGAAACTTGCAAACTTATGTTTGAAATCCATGATACATTTCTAAGCCCAAAAGGAGTTTAAATTTGAGGCCCATCAAGTTCAGATTCGACCAAAAAGTTCAAGGGACAAATTCTATGGTCAAAGAAGTTCAAGAGTCATTCAACATTTGCTTTTAATTCTAGTCTAAGTCTAAATTCGAGTTTGCTTTGCCTTTTGCACTTCTATTTCTTTATTTAAACATATATAAGATCATTTGATTAAACAACCATCTTTTTGTCTAAGTTATTTCTTTTCTAAAGTGAGAGAGATTCTCCTTTTGTTTCTTTGAGAGTGATTCTTAATTTTTTGATTATCTTGGTGTGATTCCAAGTGATCAACCAGTTGATTCAAAATGAGCTTCCATCCCCTTTTGCGCGGATCCTTCTACCGATTTGAAATTCTTGAGAGCGTTTAAGTGTGTTAAGCGTTGAGAAATATTGAGAGTGATTCTTGCATCTCTTCCCATTGCACCACGAGTCTTTCGGCCTAGAATCATCCCCCGCCTTGTTCATTTGGATTGTTTGCGGTTTCGTTGAGTCGAGGAATATCCCGTCACCATCTTTTGAGTCATTCCTTGGGAAATTCCGTATCAAGGAACCTTCACATTTCCCTTACTTAACCAAAAATCAAGCAATAAATGCCTTATCAATCAAGCCTTTGATTGATTTCTTATTTACGTTAAATATTTGATTTTTTGCTTTGTAAAAACGTGTATGAGCTCTATATAAGCAATAAATGCCATATAAATCAAGCCTTTGCTTGATTTCTTATTTATGTTAAATATTTGAATTATTTGCTTTGTAAAAACGTGTATGAACTTTATATAACCTCACTCATTTCCCTTGTAACACTCACCAATGAATTAATCAAATAGAACGTTTAAAGTTTTTTTTACAAAAGTCTTGTATTTTGTGTTTGTTCATTAGAGTTGTGTGGAATCACCTCTCTTGTGTTCGTGCGATCTATAGAGTGTTGTGTGTGATTCCTCACTCTAGAAGTCGTGTGAGTCTCTGTCTTTGTGTGGAATCTCTCTCTAAGACTTAGGCTTGTTATCTCGTCATGAAGGCTTTCTCACATTTACGTGGCAATCCTCGATCCATCTATCTTGTCAACTTTGACATCCTTGTGATAACTTAGATTGGTGTGATTCCAATCTTATATCAGAAATGCACTTTTTTATCCCAAGTTGGCTGAAATGTCTTTCAAAACTCTAAAACATGAAAATCACTTGAAAACCATTGAAAACGGAGTTAAAACACTTGCAAAAGATTTTAAAGTGATCCATAAAAATATTCAAAAACCGGTGTTATCAACTATCCCAGAATTAGATCTTTGTTTGTCCTCAAATAAAACAGAAATCTAACCTCGGAAAGAAGTTTTTGAAAACCGAGGAACTAACAAAAATCTTAGTGACCGTCCTTTTAAACCATAACCAACGTAATGCATCAATCAACGTTAATATAGAAAATTCTCACTAAAGTACTGCAACGCTAGTCCACGGTATCCGTCATTCAAAAATCTAACCACTTAAACCCTAACTTTCAGTCAACTAACTCTTAACATTCATTAAAGATTGCGTGATTCTCATCAAAAATACTAACCAAGACAATCGAGGATAGACATTAAGGGCTTTTTAGAGGTGAGGTTAAAAGTGTTTCGGGCTATCGTATTTCCGCCGGAGGATTCTAGATATTATGCAAAACAGTAAGAGAGGATGGAGATGTTGATATCCACAGTTTTCAGTCATTTCCTACTCACATAAGTGTAGTTGTGAATGCTTTATTCTCCGGGACTTTTATGCATTTGACAGAACTTTTCTGCCACTCCCCCAGACTTAGTTTTTTCCCCGGAAATGATTCGAATGGCTTTACTCCTCACATACGAAACATGGTTGCCTTGGTATAAAGAATATCGACACCCTAAGACTCTAGGCTTTTGTTTCCTTTCCTTTCGATTTTTTTTTTTGAAAGGGGAACGCCTGGGAGTCTTAGTAATGACGAAAATTACCAGTGATAAGAGATTTCCAAGGCACCTTTTAAGCTTGAATTGTTGATACTTCCTTAACCGAATCCATCTCGTCTGCCGTCTTCTCGAATGACTAAAATTAGTGTCGTTCGTCCATCTCCGATGTTTTTGCACATATATGCACATAAGACAACAAGAGAAGAATGCATGAGGTTTGAAAATTAAATGATTAAGGTTTCGGGGTAGGGTACCAGCTAAAGATGAACTGGCCATCTAGGACAACAAAGAATGGTAGAAAGGGAAAAGATGTTATAGATGTATGATTCCTGGTCTCGCCTAAAATAATTGATGAGAAAATTAAATTCCGGTTAAGTTCAAATAAAGTGAGCTAGTATATCCTGTCGGAAAGAATCTCTATGGATCGAAATCCTCTGGGGATGTCACATTGCAAGCACTCTAGCTACCACCTAGTCTAGTACCAAACCACAAAAGAGCTGGCACGAGGAAATACCGTAGAAGCACACAAGTCAAAATCATCATAGAATTTGTTTCAATGTTCGTGAAAAATACTTAATAAAAGAAAAAGATTACACTAATAGTTTAAAATTAAAGCAAAAAACAAGTAGATAAATTCAAAACAAAGAATAATAAATTAGTAACGGATAAACATCTTCTCCCAAACTTAAATCACACTGTCCCCAATGTGAACAAGTTGATGAAAGAATGGAGAAGAAAAAAAAAAGCAAATAAATAAAATAGTTCGAAAAAAAGATAAAGGAAAGAAGATCGATTGAACCGTTGTTGTGATGTGCGGGGCTGGTCGTGAGTGATGAAGCGCGAGGCTACACGTCACATGATTCATCTGTCTCGGAGTCGGACGAGTTACCATCGAATTTGTGGTTCTCCTCAAGAAAATGTACTAGACGCTCGAAACGTCTTTCTTGTCGCTTTAGCTTCTTCTCCATGGCTGCGTATGCTGGTCCGTGTGCGTGTGAGGAGCTCGAGGGAGCGGATGGTGCACGGCCTAGTAGTCGAGAACGCTCTGCAATTGCGTCTCGCTTGGCCCTGGCCACTAAACACTGTTTGATGGTGTATTGTAGACGCGGGACAACAGGTACATAGTCCATCGTCTCCGGTCTCCATCGAGGATCTGCTCCATCTCGGAGTCTAGAGACATAATTAGAAGATAGAAAATAAAGTAAGACTCACCGACGTTTGTTCAATACTTGTAGCCAAATATGTCCGGGTCGAGTGTTGCGCGAGAGATAGTGCGCTCTCGTGAAAACTGCATGAGATCGAACCAAGTCCCTTGAAGTGGAGTCTCGGTTGAGAAATCAAAGTCGACGACTTGTAGAATTACCGTGATGATGCTTCCAAAAGTAGTGGTGGAGTCCTCGGGTCTAGTGATGGTCGCTTCGTGTTTCACCTTTGCCAAATTCTTTTCAATGATGCAAGCAAAGCAAACATAGCGTGGATTGGTGGTGAATGGAAGTTGAAGAGTAACAAGCTCGGCTTTGCGGACATTCGCAGAATTTGATCTTGAGAATATGGTGTGCGCCAAAAGCTTGTGTACGAAGCGGACAGCGGGATGCGTGAATAAGGAAGCCTTAGATATTCCGTTGTCGTAGACGCCTTGTCCCATCATTCGCCATAGATCTCTATCGGGGTCCTCCTCAGGGTTAAAAAGCCTTAGATATTGAAGTTTCAAAGCTTCACAAAGTTTCGGAATGGTTAGCGAATAATAGTATCCACGTATGGTGAAAGTAAGTGTATCGTCCCTCACTCTTGGATTAGAGCGTCTCTTGTAGCACATGGTGACGGTTGCTAAGAAATCCTTGGTGAGATCATCGTAGGTGGGGAGATTTAGCTCACTGAAAGGTCTTAGGTTAAGAGCATCAAGATACCAAATCGCGTCTTCTCTAATCCCGAGCGCTTCGAGGGCCGAGTAATCTATTCGAGGTGTGGATTTGATCTCCATTCTTCTGAGCTTCTCAAGGTAATCGATATTCGGGTCCATAGGTTGCCCGACATATCGTATCTTTTGTTTTGGTTCCAGAGGTGGCGTGCGTTGGTTCACGTGGAGGAGAATGTGTCGGATCACGTGGAGGGAGTGAAGCGCGAGTTCGAGTTTGTGGTCGTCTTTGAATCATCACGAACTCGGTGAGGTTAGTGTCATCCTCCACACTTGTTTTATACGATCCACCTTGTCTCTCCTCGTGGCGCCTAGAGATTGATCGCTGGGATGATTCTTCTACGTGTCCGCTCTTCTTAGAGCGTGTTATGCTAGATCTCACATGATCCATTGTTCCTACAAAATAGAAAATAAATCTCGGCAAAAAATATGAATATGGTTGTGATTGAAAAGTTTCAATGTGCGAGGATACTAAATCGAGTATCAAGAGACATATTCAATCTACTAACGAGTAGTAGCAAACGTAAATCTAGCAAATCGAGATGCTACCGACTAATTTCGGGTTTTTGAAGTTCTTACGTAATGGTTTTCTAAAAATAATTTCTAAAGCTCATCCTTATGCAAATTCAATAGATTACCGTATATTAATTATCAACTAAACAAGACCTTGCCAAATTATTAAAATTACTCTTCAAATTCGTTTTTAATTAAGCTTAAAAATATCATATTCCAAAAATCTCAAATCTATAATAATAAAGTACCAAAATTGAAATCTAATCATTCTAGAAGTTTAATTTAGAGTTCTCTAACAATTTCTAGCCATTATAGGCATAAATATATTCAAATTAAGAAAAAACTAGGGTTTGGCTTATATGAAAAAGTAGAGGTTTAGGATCATACCTTGTTGGAGAAGATGAGATAAGTGTGGAATTGTAGTCTCCTTTAAAAAAGAGTGAGAATGAACCAAATAATTTTTGTAAAAGCTTGAGAATTGAAAAATTTGTTCTTGCTCAAAAACTCCAAGTCTCTTGGAAGAGAAGAAGGGAGAGAGCTTTAATCTAAAAATACTCTTTTTGGTCTTTAAAAAGTTGTTTTGTGCAAAAAGAAATATTTCATTTTTTCAAAAACTTTTTAGAACTTACCTTGACGTGCTGGACACGAAAATTAAACCGGTATGGTTTAAATTTTATGTTGTTCGTAATGAGGTTTGGGTCAGAATGGCTTGGCCACGGGTCGAGCTCACGCGACCGTAGCTGATCATCTCTTCACCGCGGGTTAGGAAAACGCTCCCGCGGTCGATTACTTATTCGCCGCGAAACGAACTCCTCCAACCGCGGCCAAACGGCTATTGCTTCGGGAGCGTTTTCTCTTTCGTTCATTTGGCGTTTCGCGATCCGTTTCGATTGGCTTCTTAATTTTTTTTGTGTTTTCTTGTTTTTTGAATGTTTTTGAATATTTTTGGGTTTTTGGGTTTTTATATAAAGTGTGAAATACTAAAAGGAAAGACGTTAATACAAAAAGAACGGTAAAATAAAATAAAGAAAAATGTACCAAATGGGTTGCCTCCCATCAAGCGCTTTTGGTTGAACTCGTTAGCTCGACTTTTTGGTGGGATTAGGCGTGAGCATGAGATGTCCCCAGAACAAACGTTCCTTGGGTGTCATCGAGTCTGAAATGTGGTTCGCGTATTTTTTGTATCACTGATATTCCCATATTTTGTCCCTTTTATGCATTCATTTAGCTTAGGTTTTATCTCATATGCATATAGTTTCATTACATTTCTTATTTGTTTTGTCTCAATTAGAGTTTAGGATGTTTCATTAGGTCCTACAGAGTCTTTTCATGCATTTGGAGTGTTTCTAGGTGTTTTGGAGACGGTTGATGATGTTTGGAGTTATGGAGCATAAGAGAAGGAAGAGTCCATCCGGAGTGTCCGAAAGAACGGTTCGGACAAAGGGTTTCCAATCCGATTCAACCTCAACGATCCTCATGTAATATGCAGAGGAAGGAGTTAGCTGTCTATCGGAGTTAGGTTCAGGCCATTAAAATATGTGGTTTGAGAGATATGGCCGTTTTTCTAAGGAGTCTCTGTCTGGCCGCGAGACCATCATTCCATACCGGCTCTATGCACCGGCCCGGCACAGCTCACCTCCCAAGACCGGTACTGAGAGTTCCCCTGGGCAGGAAATTTACCGACCATGTGCACCGGCTCCAAGTGGCCCGGCGTCATCCTCTCACCGAAGACATTCCCATACCGGCTCCATTTTGCCCGGCGTGGAAGCTCTCACTGAAGTGTCTGAAAGACCAGGCTGGACGATGGACCTACGCTCGGATTTAGCTTCTGACGTCTTCATGAAAATTTAGCTTCTGACGTCTTCATGACGTCTTCTTGAAAATGGCTCCATTTTGCATTCCACTTTGTATGTTTGGGAGAGGGATCGGTCTAACCTTGTGTCTTTGTGTCTTATTTTCCTTTTGCATATTGAGTCTCATGCATTTTCAATAATTTTGAAATTTTTGAATTTTGAAACGCAAAAAGAAGCCACTTAGGATGCATTTGCATTTGCACATTGAGTCTAGGATTGCATACTTATGATTCATTGCATATGCATGGGAACAATGATGAATATTCCTTGTAGAATAGCACTTTAAGTGATTAATTCAATTCCCTCGTTCGTAATTGTTTGATGCATTTAAGTGAGCATGAAAGTAAAGATGCACCATTCAGAGTTCTCATATATCATCATACTTGCCTTGATTGAGGCATGCTTGAGTTGCATCCAACCCCATTTAAGTGATAACCCTAATCTTGATTTGTAAATATTGTGTTTATGTATCTTTGAATGAATTCGTGGATCACATATACATATTTGGATAATCTTTTCCCTTTTTACCACTTTTGTTTATCCAAGTAGCTATATCCCATCATTGGAATGGTTTCCCCTACCTTAACCTCGACCTCCTTTCTAGCCATTGTTATTAGTGTGTGAATTGTGAGGCCTTTCTTTCGAACAAACTTGGCAAAACGTGTTAGGTTTAGGGCGACAAGAGGGAATTCTCATGTAGACTTAGCTCCATCATCACGGAGTTAATCTAGGAATAGGCTAGTTAGGATGACGTGTATTGGTTCAAGTTTGGGGGAAACGGTTTTGAAACTTGGTGATCGGATATGTGTGGAATGGTAATGTGGATTGGAAAAGATGAAAAAGGAGAAAGGAAAAGGGGATCGAGTTTATTGGTTGGTGCAAAAAAATAATAATAAGACTAGCTCTAAGAATAAGATAGCCTAAAAGATTCGAAAAGGCCAAGCATCAAAGATGAGAAGAGGCGTGAACAAAAATGAAGAAACAAAGAGCTAAGTCAAAACAAGGAAGCACCAAACCATGACATCAAGGAAGAAGAAGTCCATACCCAATGCGAGAAGAAGGTGAAGCAAAAACACAAGAAGCATGTGTGGGATTGAGAAGGCAAAATGCATTGGGATGAAAAGGGTAGCTTCGGTTGTGGGCACAACGGGTTAGAAAGCTTTAGGTTAAAGACACTCTAGGCATTTGGGTAGATGAGAATTCTCCCTTGTATGCATAGGTTGCCTTTACCTTTAGCATTTTGCTAAAGTTTGTTCATTCCATGAGAGATCCTTGTACTTGATTATCCATGCATGATATTGAGATCACCCATCTCATAACAGAACCCTTAGCCAAGCGAATTTTATTTGACCTTGCATAAACATGATTCATGGTTACACCACTAATGAATGTTAAGGGATTGGAGAATATGATTGCTTGTGTAGATTGGGGTTTGGATTTGATACATGATGAAATAGGAATGGCTAACTCCTTTGGAGTAGACTCACTTGTGCATTTTAGAACTACAAGCTTGGACGTTGAACATGATTTCTTTTTGTGCTACTTGTGGATTTGAGTTCCCACCTTCAAACCTCTCTCCCTACTTTTTCTTATTTGTTTGCTTGAGGGCAACCAAAAGAGTAAGTTTGGGGGAGTTGATATTCCCATATTTTGTCCCTTTTATGCATTCATATAGCTTAGGTTTTATCTCATATGCATATAGTTTCATCATATTTCTTATTTGTTTTGTCTCAATTAGAGTTTAGGATGTTGCATTAGGTCCTAGAGAGTCTTTGCATGCATTTGGAGTGTTTCTAGGTGTTTTGGAGACGGTTGATGATGTTTGTAGTCATGGAGCATAAGAGAAGGAAGAGTCCATCCGGAGTGTCCGAAAGAACGGTTAGGACAAAGGGTTTTCAGTCCGATTCAGCCTCAACGGTCCTCATGGAAGATGTAGAGGAAGGAGTTATCTGTCTATCGGAGTTGGATTCAGGCCATTCGGATATGTGGTTTGAGAGATATGGCCGATTTTCTAAGGACTCTCCGTCTGGCCGCGAGACCATCATTCCATACCGGCTCTATGCACCGGCCCAGCACAGCTCACCTTCCAAGACCGGTACTGAGAGTTCCCCCGGGCAGGGAGTTTACCGGCCATGTGCACCGGTTCCAAGTGGCCCGGCATCATCCTCTCACCGAAGACATTCCCATACCGGCCAGGTGTACCGGCTCCATAAGATTTATGGTCTCATCCCATGAATTAGGGAGAAATTCGAGTAAACAGTGTTAGTGCTAGATTAGATTTATCCTTTCGAGTCTTGAACTTTGGCATTTCACTCATAACCCGAGTTTAAATGAATTGCTTGAATCGAACCTTTTGTGAGCTTTTCTTGCCTAGCCAACGAGAGTTGATGTCTAGGGTGATTAGTGTGAACTAAGTGGGATTAGAGATTAATGCTTGTTAATCATCTTATCACAAACGATGGTTTGTTCTTGATTTGGTGATTAACAAAGTGATTAGTGCCATGAGAGTGGATTAGTCATAATTGTGAATTCCATGTTCTAGGATAGTGTTTAATGCAATCTTTGTCATCATTATTTGATTGTTAATCATTCATTTGATAGTTCACTCCATGATCCAACACTTCTATCTTTGTTTTCTTTCTTGCATTTTACATTCTAATCTAAAAATATAAAAACCCAAAACATTGGCTCTAGCTTAGGAAGTTTCATGTATTCTTAGTGCTTCAATCTTAACCTCTTTAGTTCGATCCTCAAATACTACAATGATATGAGTAGGTTTGAGTAATTGATATGAGCTTAACATCAAATTATGTCTATCAATCACCTTCTTCTTTACGCATTTTCTCGGAACCTTCGCGTTTTGGAGACTTTGTCTCGTTTTTTTTATCATCCCTTCCACTCGCTCTTCTTCGGTGTATCTTAAGTCGGGTGAAATGGTGATTCTGATTTTTGCAAACGGTTTAGAAACGAATGCGTGTGTTACCTTAGGAGGCCTTCTCTTTAAAGATTCATCGAGTTTGGAATGGTGAATCTTTAAAGATTACACTAACGGTGGATGGTGTGAGAATTTTAATACCAAGTTTCTCGGCAATTTGTTTTGACATAATGTTGACGTTGGCTCCCGAATCACATAGAAAATCAACAAAATTTATTCCAGAAATCGAGTAAGAGAAAGAAAAACGTCCCGGATCATCGGCTTTTCTTAGCCTTTGAAATAGAATTTGTTTTTGTACCTCAAATTGTGGTTCTCGGATCGTCTTGGATTCGGTATTGACTCGTCCATAGAGTGGGAGGAATTTTGAAGCTTCTCCATGCCTTGCCTTATCATTGACTTCCTTTTTGGGCATGGTGGAAATCACGTTGCAAAATCTCTTCGGGTTATTTTCTACTCTTCCGGGTAAAGCTTTGTTCAGTCTCTTAGTGGAGTCTGTGGTTTTAGAGACTTGCATATCCAACTTCTTGACATGGGTCGAAAGAGATTCGAATTTCCCATTCAAGTCGTTATACATACAATCGACCTTGACGTTAAAATCTTTGGGTCTCTTCTCCTTGCTTTGAGCAAGTAGTTGAATTGATTGCTCGAGCTTTGCTATTTGGGCATCAATTTGAGTGTTAGACATACCTTGTTTCTTTTTATTTGAGTTGTTGTGGGGAGCGGCTTGAGCGTTGAAAGGCGATATTGGTTGGAAATTTCTGTTCCCGCCATAGTTCCCGTTTTGGAACCGATTTTGAAGTGGCTTGCATTGTTGATGGTAGAGTTGATCTTGGGAGTTCTCTACGTTCGAATTTCGATACGAGAGGTTGTTGAAGTTGGCGTTGTAGATGTTGTTGTTGAAACCGTTGTTGAAGCAGTTTTGGTAGGAACCTTGTGCTCCGATGTAGTTAACTTTTTCTTCTTGAAAATACAAACCGTTGTTTTTGGGTTCATAGTATGTGTCATTCAAAGCGTGCACTTGGAAATTTTGGTTCTTGAAAAGTTGATTCATTATACTCTTTAGCTCGGCTATCTCCTTGGATTCTGACGGTCCAAGTTTATCCAAAGCGTGCAAGACTTTTTGACGGTCCAAGTTTATCCAAAAACGTACTTTTGCTCCGAAATGCACTCTTTTATTCCGAGTTACCTGAAATGAGTCTTAAAACCGCAAACATGCCAAATGCGTAATAAAAGCATAGAAAACCAAGTGGAACACTTATTAAAGTGTTCTAAAATATATAGCAAAACGTGTAAAAATACGGTGTTATCAAGCACCTGCAGAGCGTTCTCGACTACAGACCCGTGCACCATCCGCTCCCTCGAGCTCCTCACACGCACACAAACCAGCATACGCAGCCTTGGAGAAGAAGCTAAAGCGACAAGAAAGACGCTTCGAGCGTCTAGTACATTTTCTTGAGGAGAACCACCAATTCGATGGTAACTTGTCTGACTCCGAGAGAGATGGCTCACGTGACGTGTAGCCTCGCACTTCATCACTCACGACCAGCCCCACACATCACTACGGTTCAATTGATCTTCTTTCCTTTTTCTTTTTTTTCAAACTCTTTTATTTATTTGCTATTTTTTTATGCTTTCTCCATTCTTTCACCAATTTTTTCACATTGGGGACATTGTGATTTAAGTTTGGGGGAGGATGTTTATCTGTTACTAATTTATTTTTCTTTGTTTTGAATTTATCTACTTGTTTTTCGCTTTAATTTTAAACTATTCGTGTAATCTTTTTCTATTTTTATTAAGTATTTTTCAGGAACATTGAAACAAAATCTATGATAATTTCGACTTGTGTGCTTCTACGGTATTTCCTCATGCGAGCTCTTTTGTGGTTTGGTACTAGACTAGGCGGTAGCTAGAGTGCTTGCAATGCAAAATCCCCAGAGGATTTTGATCCATAGAGATTCTTTCCGACAGGATATACTAGCTCACTTTATTTGAACTTAACCTTAATTTAATTTTCTCATCAATTATTTTAGGCGAGACCAGGAATCATACATCTAGGACATCTTTTCTCTTTTTACCATTCTTTGTTGTCCTAGATGGCTAGTTCATATTTAGCTGGTACCCTACCCTGAAACCTTAACCATTTAATTTTCAAACCTCATGCATTCTTCTCTTGTTGTCTTATCTTCAGATATGTGCAAAAACGCCGGAGAGGGAGGAACGACACTATTTTCAGTCATTGGAGAAGACGGCATACGAGATGGATTCGGTTAAGGAAGTATCAACAATTCAAGCTTAAAAGTTGCCTTGGAAATCTCTTATCACTGGTAATTTTCGTCATTACTAAGACTCCCAGGCGTTCCCCTTTCAAAAAAAAAAAAATTCGAAAGGAAAGGAAATAAAAGCCTAGAGTCTTAGGGTGTCGATATTCTTTATACCAAGGCAACCATGTTTCGTATGTGAGGAGTAAGAAGTCATTCGAATCATTTCCAGGAAAAAAACTAAGTCTGGGGGAGTGGCAGAAAAGTTCTATCAAATGCAGAAAAGTCCCGGAGAATAAAGAATTCACAACTACACTTATGTGAGTAGAAAATGACTGAAAACTGTGGATGCTAACAGCTCCATCCTCTCTTACTGTTTTGCATAATATCTAGAATCCTCCGGCGGAAATACGGTAGCCCGAAACACTTTTAAGCTCACCTCTAAAAAGCCCTTAATGCCTATCCTCGATTGTCTTGGTTAGTATTTTTGATGAGAATCACGCAACCTTTAATGAATGTTAAGAGTTAGTTGACTGAATGTTAGGGTTTAAGTGGTTAGATTTTTAAATGACGGATACCGAGGACTAGCATTGCATTACTTTAGTCAGAATTTTCTATACTAAGGTTGATTGATGCATTACGTTGGTTATGTTTTAGAAGGAATGTAACTGAGATTTTTGTTAGTTCCTCCGTTTTCAAAAACTTCTTTCCGAGGTTAGATTTCTTCTTTGTTTGAGGACAAACAAAGATCTAATTATGGGGGAGTTGATAACACCAGTTTTTGACTATTTTTATGGATCGCTTTAATATCTTTTGCAGGTGTTTTAACTACGTTTTCAAGTGATTTCCATGTTTTAGAGTTTTGAAAGACATTTCAGGTAACTTGGGATAAAAGAGTGCATTTCTGATATAAGATTGGAATCACACCAATCTAAATGATCACAAGGATGTCAAAATTGACAAGATAGATGGATCGAGGATTGCCACGAAAGGTGTGAAAGCCTTCGTGACAAGATCACAAACCTAAGTCTTAGTGATTCCACACAAAGACAGAGACTCACACGACTTCTAGAGTGAGGAATCACACACAGCACTCTATAGATCGCACGAACACAACACTACAAGAAAACACAGTTTTTGCGACTACCAAAATATTCTCAAAATAGTCGCAAATGAGTCATTTGCGACTATTTTGAGACAAAAAAATTAGTCGCTAATATTTGGTCGCTAAATTGAATGGTCGCAAAACAGTCGGTTTTTTGCGATTAATATGTGACTAACATTTCAGTCTTAATTTAAAGACTGATTTTGCGACTACTTATTAAAAAAAAAAAATTTAAAAACAAAAACAAAATAATTTTATTTATTAAATTAATTAATTACAGAAAATTAAAATAAATAAAAAATATTAAAATAAAAGAAAAACTACGGGAAACTTCGGTAAGCTTCCTATCTCGATGGGAAACGACGGTAAGCTTCTGATCTCGATGGGAAACGACGGTAAGCTTCCGATCTCGGCTCCAATTCCCTCCAGTTCCTTCCGCACCGCCTTTCATGTGGTTCTCTTCACCGTCCGTCGTCCTTAGTTGCGGTAAGAAAAACGACGATAAGCTCCTCCTTCTTCTTCTTATCTTATCGCCATTAACGATCTGGTGAGAAGGAAGAAGAAAGATCTGGCCAGCCTCTCCTATCGCCACTGTCAGACTCCTCCAGAGCCGATTGGTCGCATCGACGACCTCCGCGAATCCTCTTCATATCTACAATTCCTCTCCGCTCACTGCCTCCTCCTCCTCCTCCGTGATGAATCTTCTCGTTGATAGCATTGGTGAGCATCTGGAAAAAAAAAATAGTTAGATCGAAGGAAGAAAAAAAAAAAGAGATTTAATTAGATGTCGAAGAGAAGGAAGAAAAAAGAAGAGAAGGAAGAAGAAAGAAAATCGTGGGATGAGAGAGAAATAAATTCAATTAAAAAAAAAATTAGATCCTCCACCGTTGGATTAAACCAATCAACGGTGGAGGATCTCAATCCTCGTCACAATGAATTAACCAATGAGAAACTTTTAATATTTTTGTCATTTTGTCGCAAATTAGTCGCAAAATGGGCTATTTTGTGACTACAAATGAAAAAAATCGACTGAAGTTACTAAACAGTCCCAAATTTAGGACCATTTTGTGACAATAAAAATATTTTACCCTAAACCTTAAACTTTAAGAACCTAGAAGATTTGAATATGATTTTACAATGATTTTGTGTATCTAACATTTCAAAAATATATTAAAACTTAAAAATAAGTAAATTTTGAGAGAATTTTTATCTTTCAAAATCATTTCTTATAAAACACATGTAACACTTAGTAGATGTTATGATTAGATTAAAAAATTTGTAAGTGTTATATTTTTTTGTTTATTATTTGATGTTTATGTGTAAGATTTAGTTTACAATTTAAGATTTATAGTTTATGATTAAGGGTTAGAGGTTTAGGGTTTAGAATTTAGGATTTATAAAAGGGATTATAAATGATCATATTTAAAAAAATTGTAAGTTTTGAATTTTTTGTATATTATTTGATGTTTATGTGTAAGATTTAGTTTAAAATTTAAGATTTATATCAAGTTTATGATTAAGGGTTAGAGGTTTAGGGATTAGGATTAAGGGTTTGTGGTTTGAGTTTAGAATTTATTGATTTCCATAAAAAAAAATCAACTGGAGTTGCAAATTAGTCCCAAATTTGGGACTATTTTGTGACTACTATTAAAAATTAGTCGCAAATTCACAAAATAGTCCCAAATTAGTCACAAAAATTGGGTTTGAAAATTAGTGTACATGTTACATTAAATCCTAAACTTCAAGAGCATATAAGGTTTGAATATCAATTTACAATGATTTTGGGTATATAGTTGTTCAAAAATATATTTTACAATTTAAGATTTAGATTTTACGATTAAGGGTTAGAGGTTTAGGGTTTAGAATTTAGGATTTATAAAATTATTATATTTATAAAATTGTAAGTGTTGAATTGTTTTGTATATTATTTGATGTTGTTTACAATTTAAGATTAAAATAAAGTTTATGATTAAGTGTTAGAGGTTTAGGGTTTAGGGTTAAGGGTTTGTGGTTTGAGTTTAGAATTTATTGATTTCTAAAAAAAAATCGAGTGTAGTTGCAAATTAGTCACAAATTTGGGACAATTTTGTGACTACTATTAAGAATTAGTCGCAAATAAGTCCCAAATTTGTCACAAAAACTGGGTTTGCAAATTAGTGTTTATGTTACCCTAAACCCTAAACTTTAAGAACATATGAGGTTTGAATATCACTTAAAATGATTTTGGGTATATAGCTGTTCAAAAATATATTTTACAATTTAAGATTTAGAGTTTATGATTAAGGGTTAGAGGTTTAGGGTTTATAATTTAGGATTTATAAAATGATTATATTTTAAAATTTGTAAGTGTTGAAGTTTTTTTGTATATTATTTTTTGTTTATTTATTTGATGTTTTGTATATTATTTGATGGTTTAGGGTTCAAAATTTAGGGCTTAGATTTTTTTTTGTATATTATTTGATGTTTATTTTTTAAAAATCGAGTGGAGTTGCTAAACCGAAGCAAATCAGTCACAAATTTGGGACTATTTTTGCAAGTCCTTAAACAGTCGCAAATAAGCGACTATTGTCTGACTACTTTTTTTAGTCGGTAATTTGTGACTATTATGCCTCTACATTATGAATAGTCGCAAATCAGTCACAAAATCGTCTCTTTTTTTGCGACTAAAAAAGGTAGTCGCAAAAAATAGTCACAAAAACTGTATTTTCATGTAGTGCAAGAAAGGTGATTCCACACAACTCTAATGAACAAACACAAAAAACAAGACTTTTGTAAAAAAACTTTAAATGTTTTATTTGATTAATTCATTGGTGAGCGTTACAAGGAAAATGAGTGAGGTTATATAGAGCTCATACACTTTTTTACAAAGCAAATAATTCAAATATTTAACATAAATAAGAAATCAATCAAAGGCTTGATTGATATGGCATTTATTGCTTATATAGAGCTCATACACGTTCTTACAAAGCAAATAATTCAAATATTTAACGTAACGTAAATAAGAAATCAATCAAAGGTTTGATTGATATGGCATTTATTGCTTGGTTTTTTGCCAAGTAAGGGAAATGTGAAGGGTTCCTTGATACTGAATATCCCAAGGAACGACTCAAAAGATGGTGATAGGATAATCTTCAACTCAACTGAACCGCAAACGATCCAAATGAACAAGGCGGGGGATGATTCTAGGCCGAAAGACTCGTGGTGCAATGGGAAGAGAAGTAAGAATCACTCACAATATTTCTCAACGTTTGACACACTTAAACGCTCTCAAGGATTTCAAATCAGTAGAAGGGTCCGAGCAAAAGGGGATGGAAGCTCCTTTTGAATCGACCGGTTGATCACTTGGAATCACACCAAGATAACCGAAAATTGAGAATCACTCTCAAAGAAACAAAAGGAGAATCTCTCTAAATTTAGAAAAGAAATCACTTAGATAAAAAGATGGTTGTTTGATCAAATGATCTTACATATGTTTAAATAAAGAAATAGAATTGCAAAAGGCAAAGCAAACTCGAATTTAGACTTAGACTAGAATTAAAAGCAAATGTTGAATGACTCTTGAACTTCTTTGACCATAGAATTTGCCCGTTGAACTTTTTGGTCGAATCTGAACTTGATGGGCCTCTAATTTGAACTACTCTTGGGCTTAAAAATGTATCATGGATTATAAACATAGGTCTGCAAGCTTCCAATCCAATTGGGCCTAGCATTCACCAAGTATAGCACCAGGTAGACCCATTTAGGCAAATGTGAATAACTTTATGATCTGTTGGCCATTTTCTCTGATCTTGGGCTTGTTGGAAACATGAGAGATCCATTAACATTCTTCATTTGTTTCGTATCGAAATAGTACATGAGTTGGGTTGTGCGATACGATCTTTGGCTCAGTCGCGCAATAGGGTCTAAAGCAGATCCATCGGTTTGTACAATTCATAACGTTTATGTATGACCCAGTTTTGAGATGAATCCAATTTTCCCAAATTATCTGATGAATCAAGATTCCAGAATAATTAGGTTCACGATTTGCTCTGGTATGGTTGCAATCTTCTTTTGAATACACGTAGGTCCAAATCGCGTAATCCGGGAATCACCTGATTTGAAAGTTGAATAACTTCCTGATCTGAAATCAGATTGGACTGATTTAACTTCGAGGAGTGCTCTAGATGAGGTGAGAATGTAATCCAAATGGTCGTTGGGCTAGACCAGTTGATCATGGATTTCGTTTGTATTGAACAAGGCTCAAGGGTCTTTTCAGATGGTTTCATGATCATATCATCCCCCTCCACTTGAAAAAGTTTCGACCTCGAAACTGTACAGTTTTTTATTGGGAAAATTTTAGGTGAGTCTAGCTGCTTCTCCTTGATCACCATGGAATATATGACTCCATGTTGTTGATATCTCGTAGGAATCAGCATCTTTTGTTGAACATCCTCCACGGCCTTAGTTTGGACACTTGGTGATCTCTTCACGACGATTAGATCTCTTTTAGTCAGTATCTCCAAATTCTGCTCCGATGATAATGATGAAGAACTAGGAACGTCTTCCTCTGTTTTTGATTCAATCTCTCAATTACCTTGGTTTTCTTTAGTAGCAATGACTAGCTCGGTTTCATTACTCGGTTTAGGGACCACCTTCTTCGGTTGTGGCTGCTCAACCCAATAAACCTTACGCAATATGTTTTCTATCTCCTTCTTTAGCTCCTCAGAACGATGCTTTCGGAGATAACTGTTGGGAACAAAAAAATTGTCAAAACAGCCTTCATATCAGCCCATGTATCAACGAGATGCCTTCCGCTTCTAATGCTCCTTGTCTCCAACCTATCCCACCACATATTAACACAGCCATGGAACCCAAAGGTTGCAACTCGTATCTTCTTACGATCAGAAAAATTGTTGCAATCAAAAACGAGCTCAATATTTTTCTCCCATTCTAGATATGCGGTTGGTTCGTCATCTCCATAGAACCTTGGAACCTTCAACCAACTCTTTTTTTTTTAAATATGAAGATGAAAAGGTAAAAGATGAAAGAAGATGAAAGAAGATGAAGAGACGATTGAAAATGATATAATGAATCTACCAAATCCTTGAGTTGCTCTAATACCAAATGATATGGAATTTCCCAAGGAACGACTCAAAATATTGTGACGGGATAATCCTCGACTCAATTGAACCACAAACGATCCAAATGAATAAAGCGGGGGATGATTTTAGGCCGAAAGACTCGTGGTGCAATGGGAAGAGATGCGAGAATCACTCTCGATATTTTTCAACGCTTGGCACACTTAAACGCTTTCAAGGATTTCAAATCGGTAGAAAGGTCCGCGCAAAAGGGGATGGAAGCTCCTTTTGAATCGACTTGTTGATCATATGGAATAACACCAAGATAATCGAAAATTGAGAATCACTCTCAAAGAAACAAAAAGAGCATCACTTTAAAAAAGAAATCACTTAGATAAAAAGATAGGTGTTTGATTAAATGATCTTACATATGCTTAAATAAAGAAAGAGAAGTGCAAAAGGCAAATCAAACTCGAATTTAGACTTAGACTAGAATTAAAAGCAAATGTTGAATGACTCTTGAACTTCTTTGACCATAGAATTTGCCCCTTGAACTTCTTGGTCGAATCTGAACTTGATGGACCTCGAATTTGAACTCCTCTTGGGCTTAGAAATGTATTATGGATGCCAAACATAAGTCTGCAAGATTCCAATCCAATTGAGTCTAGCATTCACCAAGTATAGCACCAGGTAGACCAATTTAGAAAAATGGTGAATAACTTTATGATCCATTGGTCATTTCCTCTGATCTTGGGCTTTTTGGAAACATGAGAGATCCATTAACATTTTTCAATTGGTTTCGTATCGAAATATTACCTGAGTTGGGCTGTGCGATACGATCTTTGGCTCAGTCGCGCAATAAGGCCTTAAGCAGATCAATCGGTTTGTAAAATTCATAATGTTTACGTCTGAACCGGTTTTGAGATGAATCAAATTTTTTTGGATTCTATGATGAATCAAAATTCCATAATAATTTGGTTCATAGCTTGATTCGCTCTGATTTGGTCACAATCCTCTTTAGAACACGCGTAGGTCCAAATCGCGTACGCTAAAAAATCACCTGATTTGAAAGATGAATAACTTCCTGACCTGAAATCGGATTGGACTGATTCAACTTCGATGAGTGCTCTAACTGAAATGAGAATGTAGTCCAAGGGGTCGTTGGGCTAGACCAGTTGATCATGGACTTCGTTTGTATTGAACAAGGCTAATGGGTCTTTTCGGATGGTTTCATGATCATATCATTCCTTATATCTGGACAGGTTGGGCATTAAATAGTGACGTTTTGGAGGTCTTTTGTTGGTATGGAACATCTCAAAGCTGTCAAAACAAAATAAAGCAAAGGGATACACCCTTTGGACCATATTTGAACTTTTTGCCTCCGGATAAGAAAAGTTGAAGTGTGAAGAGATCTGTTTGATCCCCTGCTTTCTGGTCCATTTGTAGTCACTATTTGGAGCCTCTAAATCATAGGAAAAGTCTCATGGACGCCAAAGATAATTCTGCAATGATCCAAATAAGGAAATGTTCGAAATTGGACAATTTTGGATCACCCGGTACTTTATGATCTCGGTTCTGGTTAGGTCTGAACTGTCTTGGGTCGAGTCTTGGTTCACCGTGGATCATTGATGGGTCAAGAATATGGACCAAGTCGGATCTTGACTTAATTCTTTGTGGTTGGGCCGGAATCCTTCAAGAGATATCCATATGTCCATATCGGGCCAATTGAATGATTGTAGGTTTGTGGGCTTGTTTGGGCTGGTATTCATTGCGTCTCCACGGTTCTGGCCTGTTGAGAAGCTCTTCAAGATAGGCCATGGTGGCTCGGTGTTGGGCTGCATCATCTTGGGCTCGTGGTTTTCGTCTTTTGGTTCGATGACCGCATCAATTTCGGAACAAAAGTACGTTTTTGGATAAATTTGGACCATCAGAAGTCTTGAAGTCAAAAAAGATCTTCTCATCGTCTGATCATCACTAAATTTGGACACAACAAATAAGACACAACCAGCTTTCAAATTCAATTAGTTTGGAGACATTCAAATGGTTGAATCATCAAATATACCTGAAGCACTAAAAGCATATGAAGCTGCCTCAAACCAGATTCACCTCGTGCAGAGGAGCTGCACCCGCAGCCAACATGCATTCCACTGATGCTACGCATCATTTTTTCGCGGGTTAAGACCACGCACTCGCGGCCACTCCTAGTTCAACCAAAGCAAGCATGTTTTCTTCCCCGAGGCCAATTTCGTCTTTTCAAGTGAAACCCTAAACGTCTACAATAAAGTGAAGACTATCCATACTTGTTTTAAGTCTCTTAGAGACAATATCTTCCACGTTTTAAGGCAAGGACGAATTCCTAGCATTTGTTACTCTTGTTCTTTGGTTTGGAGCAAAGGATTCTCGACCCGTGTTCTTCGATAGAGAAGTCTTTTTTCATCCCTTTGTCTTATTTTTTTCTTTTCAATTATTTATAATATTTATCTCAGCTATGGCTGAGTAGTTCTCTTGTTGGGTATAGGGTTTCAAAGGGGCTCTCATGGTTCGATTATACATTTGGTTTTTAGACTAGGATATCTATTAGGGTTCTTTGTTCTATCCTCTTTATTAATGCGTTTTTGCTTGATTGAGCATCTTGCAATTGAACTTAGGTATTTTTAGAGCTACGAAAGTAATGGATCTATATGCTTGACCTAGGGTAGACGAGCAATTCCGCTTCAAGATACAAAAGTATACTTGCGGCATGGATTGTGAGCGTTAATGAATGTGGGAGTCGCAACTATCACAATCAAATTCTTGTCAAGCATTTAAAGGGAACATAACTTTCTATGAACGAAAACACAAGAAGAGATCCAAATATGGTTTTATTGCTGTTGTGTACAACTTTTGAGTACAATGATTTTGCTCAGGGTTTTTTCTAGGGTAAGAAAGTGTCCTTTTTATGAATGGTGATACGAACTATTTATACAGGTTTGTCCGCGAGGACCTCATAAGGCATTTTGGAATATTTTATTTTCCCTTCGTGCGGCCACCGTCTTAAGTCTTCCTCTAGGGTAATCGACGGATTGGATCGCCTTGATGGGCCTTCAGCTTGGC
Source organism: Eutrema japonicum (assembly GCA_030161315.1). Classification (NCBI taxonomy): domain Eukaryota; kingdom Viridiplantae; phylum Streptophyta; class Magnoliopsida; order Brassicales; family Brassicaceae; genus Eutrema; species Eutrema japonicum. The sequence goes on along the minus strand of BSQW01000010.1, from coordinate 23,476,059 downwards.
CCATAGTCGAGGGTCTTGATCTCGTCCCACTGTGGAAGACTTTATCTCAGCCCACAGCGCATTGGACTCAACCTTGGCCCACGAAGCATCGAGGCCCTTTTTAAGTTGATGAGCTCGGCCTTGGCTTCCGGTCCGAGATTGGCTGTTGAGTTAGCTCGGGTCAGTTCGGTCCTTGGCCTGACTTGGTTTGGTCCATTCAAGGTTTCGTCGAGAAGTAATGCTGATCCAACCTCGGCTTGGTCTCGTTCTGCTCGAGGTGACCTTGCAGAGATGACGAGGCTGAGTTGCTCCTCGGCTCGATCGTGCTTCTCTCCTTGGCTCGGGTCTGACGAGGTGAACTCTCTTCTTGGATCGGGTCTACCAAGGTAGCTTCTCTTCTTGACTTGGCTCGGGTATTCCGAGGCAACTTCTCTTATTGGATCGGCTCGGCTCATGATCGTAATCTCCATAATTAGTCGTTTTCGGTCATTAATCTTGAAAGGGTGAAATCCGACCCCAACAACGAACTTACTTGTTCATCATAAATTTTTGTACTACCGGAGACGATATCGGTCGAGTACTTAAGTTATCGGTATATAGGGTGTACGAAAGTAGGCTACACAAAGTATTCGTGCTCCAAGTTTAAGAACCAATAGACGACAAAGGTCGCTTTAGAAATCCTAGCAAATTCCTTATGAAAAATCGGCCATGAACCTTAGAGAATTCCCGATTTCCCAACGTTTTGTTTAATAGTTTACAACCTCATTTTAATTATTCGCTTTGCTTACTTGCTATTTTATTTCATTGCTTAATTTAGTTCAATTTCCTAGCTACAAATCGTGACAAACAAAACCCATAAAAATCGATTAGGTCTAGACACAACTTAGAAGTCAATAGAAATCAATAACGTTCAATCCATGTGGGTTCGATCTTTGAATACTACTGCATTTGTTGTGCACTTGCAGCCTATCTAAAAGGGTTAAACTTGTTAGTTCAATCTCGTACACATCAGACCCTCATGCTACGAAAAAAGGCAAAATGAGCTCTAAAAATCATGCCAAAAACACGAGAATCCCTCCCAACGAGGTGATCCTTCACTCTACCCAACAAGGGTATTCAGATGTGCTTGCATCATGCGCTCAACCCCCCTCGATCCGAAAGAATATCTGACTCACAAGACAAACGAAGAGTCTCAAATTTTACCTTCAAGTCCGAGAGGGAATTATTCGCCTCGTCAGCACGTGACTTCGCCGCTTCAAGCTCGAACAACAGTTCATCATTTTTGCTTCGAGCTCATGGTTGTTCTGTGTGACACTCACAATATTAGAAACAGCCTATTGGGCCTCGGCCACCAGCCTATTTTTATCTTGTTCTATTTCATGGAGAGAGTTTACTTGCGAAACGAGTTTGGCAATACATCGACGATCAGAATCCGCTTCGGAAGGGAAGTCGCGAACTCTCTTCTCCTAACACTAAACGGAGTAGTTATGAGCTGTTATCTACTAGAAAAGAAAGGACACAAGAAAGTATAAGAACAGACAAATTCACATTCAACAAAGAAGAGGAAAGAAACTCACCCGGTCCAGAGTGTCCGCAAACTGGGTAAAGTTGTGAAGACCTTTCTTCGAAAACTAACACAAGAGAGGAAACTTTGCTCCTGCTTCGCAATAATGCCTAAGCAGAGTCACGGTCGGATTCTTCACAATGGGTACATTGTCTCTGTAGACGAAGTCCCATAGATGTTTGATGCGACGCGTTTGTTATCTTATGCTTCAGGTTTTAAATTTATAAACCATAATGTCTGCAAGTGCACATATGTGTGTTGTAAGACTTTAGGTATCGATCCACATGGAGGAAAAGCTTGTTTGTGAGACCTTAGACAGAGAATTGACAAAGAAGTCTAAAACGGAAAATGGTTTTATAAGGTTTTTGGTAACGAAAATAGTAAAGTACGTAAAAGTAAAGATTGCTTGAAAAGTAAATAATAAAAATCGATGGCATAAACTAAAAAGAAAATCTGTTTGTAAACTATAATAAAACGGTGTTAGGTCGACAGGGATATCTTAGGGCGATGTTCGATTCAAACTAGAATATAATAAATTGTGTATCCTAATTTCGTACATCTTACGCACCAATAACGTATATACTCGACCTGTAACTTTTGTCTCCGGCCACGCAAAAAGTTATGACGATCAAATTGGTTCGTAAACATTAACGGCGCTCTACAAGTATACTTTCGAAATCTTATAGCGTGACACGATCCATATATATTAATGGTTCGGGTGGTTAGATTCAGCACTTTTAGTGGTTCTTATAACACCTAGGAATCAGCCTCTAGTTCATGACGCTAGATTCATGCATTAAAATCAATCTATAGGAAGTAGTTCTAGAATACGGCTAGGTTTACCTTGTGAAATCCTTATCGAACATAGGAATCCCTTTCGATAATCCCTTTAAACCGAAAGATGAAACTACTCGAACATAATTGAAATTAAGACATAATTAAATTAAAAGCAGGAGATTAATAAAAAGGCTTCTCGATTTTAAGAATGAAGTCCGGAGAAAACCTCTTTACCAATTTCGAAAGTAAAGAACAAAATTTAAGAAAAAGCAATGCGAAAAGTAAAACTAAAATGGCGCTTGAAAAAGAGTACAATGAGGCACACGAAACTAGGTCTTTTAAAGCACATATTTATAGGTCTTCTCTCTTGCTTTCGTCGGTTTTTAGGGTTTAGACTTGACGGAATTTGAACGGGCTTGCAAATGGGCTTACGGGACCGAAACAGGGCTGGCCAAAATTCCATGAGCTCTGACCACGGCGAAACACTCCTTGGTCGTGGGTGGAGAGCTTCTGTCCGCGGTGAACTGCCTCTTGGCCGCGGGTGGAGCTGCTCCGGGAGTGGTCGGATAGGACGTGTTGATCTGAGTGTATCTTTTGATTGAACTGTTGGATCGTCCTCAAATCAGTTGGAATGGAAAGGGGTCTGGTCCTTCTTGAATATCCCTGAAATTGGGCAGGATCAGAGAATGAGAAGAACCTTTTTTGCACTTGAACTTCTGACGGTTTGACTCTGAGCCAAAAATCTTGTTTTTCTCAAATTTGTAATAATTTTGCCTAAGTAACCTGAAAAGAGTCTTGAAACTAAAAATATGTGAAAACCGTAATAAAAACATATAAAGCGGATAAAACACTTATTAAAGTGTTCTAAAATAAGCGGTAAAATGAGTAAAAATACGGCGTTATCAATGTTTTAGCTATCGCATACGACGAGACACTTTACTTCGCAAGGAATTCCCACACTTCTCACGGCGACCAGGGGAACATATTTTCTCCGATTTAGGGATGTAGTCGCACCTCGAAACGAGCCCGTTTGGGGGAAGGTGACTCGGCATCATCCCGGGTCTCAGAGACGAGAACATCCTTTAATTCTGAAGCACGAGACACTAGGCCCGCCGTGTCAGTCTCAACGGTGTCTAAGGATGGCGAGGGGACTACGACGTGACCCACACCAGCAGCATCGCCGTTGTGATCATCGCCATCAGCGCCATCATTCTTAAGTTCGGTCTCAGTTTGCATCTCAGACAAGTATTGACGATAATTCGTAAAGTATTCCATATCTAAAAAGAAAACAAAATAAATATGCAAAGGAAGACATCGAATAGAGATGACAGGAGAACTCGTGAGAAAGGCACTTAACAAAGAAGAGAAGTCAGAGCAATGAAGAATTCAAGAAGAAGAAGAAAGAATATAAAGATAAAGTCGGAGAGAACGATGAGGAAAATAGAGAAATCAACGGAGAAGATCCAGAAGATGAATCGGAAATTGAGAAATCAAAGTAATCACAAGGAGTAGAAAAGGAAAGGAAAATTGCTCGCCGAGATTTCGACTCGAAGGAGATAACTCTTTAAAATTCCTTGAAATTATCTAGATTCCCATTTAAAGAATTGGTGGGCTAACTGTGGGCGTTGAAATATCGGCCCAATAAAACAGGCCCATTAAACGAAGGATAAAAGGCCAGAGTAATGAAAGACGAAGAAGAAGCGAAACAGCGAGTTGAAAGACACTATGAAGTGGATCACGGTCAAAGAAGAATAAATGTTGAACTCATGGTCAACCTCGAAGTGAACCAAATACTCATTCAAAGCAATGATTAAAATCGCCAAAGAGAAACGGCTGAATCTACAAGATTAAATGCGATTAGTGACGAATCAAGCGGAGTAAATGACAACGTTAAACACGGACTCGTAGTATAAAAGCAAGGGCAAAGAGAAACAACAACTTTTCTTCCTACGCAACAAGGACTACACTTTTACACTTGCAAAATCTTTTTTCTTGTTCTTGTGTAAACGTTTTCAAGGACGAAATACGAAACTCATTTGATCTCATTTCATCGCCTAAAACCACTCTCAATCCACTCGTTTCTGGCTCGATCATCAACTTTTTGTTTATTGCTCAAAGGCTGTTTGATTCTTCTGTTACTTAAAGATAAACCAAAATCTTTCGATTATCACTACTTACAAATTTTTACCGTTATAATACAGTGACAACATACATATTTTAACTACTAGGGGTTGACCCCGCACTTCGCGCGAGCTTATTTACAGTCATGTTTTATATTTGTTTTATGTAATTTTTTAGGAAACAATTTTTTTTTAATTCCAAAATTTAATTTAATATTCGGTTTATGTTTAAAGTTGTATTATGTGTATGTGTGTTTTGTTTTTTCTCTTTATTAGTGTTTGTATATAGTAACGGTTTTCTTTTACTTATGTTATTAACTTATGCTGAAATATTGTTCTTATTTTTTATGTGTTTATATTTTTTATTTCATTACTGTGTGATTTTAATTATAGTTTTATATTTATTTTACATATTTACATTAATGTTTTTAAATTTGTTTATATACTATTTTTAGGAATTATTTTCTAATGTCACTATAAAATATCCGTTAGAAGACGTCACTTTTTGTAGGTGTTGGAGATGTATCGTTTTTCTTTTACCGACGTTATGCATTTGTTGGGAGATTTAGAGTTGCAGGGTGGAGGCAAGGAACGAGGAGAAGAGGAAAGTGGCGTGTGATTTTTTTTGTTTTGGTTTTGAGTTAATGGGGTAGTTGTGTAGAGGTTTTGGGTTTGTAAAATAGGGAGAGCTATCAAAAACCCAAAAATAAACAAAGAAATACCCAATACAATACCACAAGCACATATTTTAGATAGTATAAATTTTTGTTTTTAAATTATTGAAAGTTATTTGACACAGTTTTGTTTAATTAGTAAGTTTTTTAAATAAGTGAGGTCCATTAATAGAAGAGTTTGGTGTTGATGTAAACACCTTAGAATGAGAGAAAACTCTCTTATTATATTATAGATTTAGAATTCAAAATATAAGATAATTTTGCCATATTTCAAGAGATAGATTACAATTTTTTATAAGTTTTATAAAACCGAAAAGGAACTCATACATCTTGTGATAGGAACCACACAATTAATGCCATAATAATAAATCATAAAGATGCTTAGTAATAATATAAATCTAGATATAGTTTTAAAGATAGACATCTTCACTTATATATATATATATATAAGACATATAGTTGTCTTATCAGCACTTGTTCCATGGTACTTCAAAGCTTCAGCACGTATTATCATACACCCCGAGACTAAAACAGAGAGAGATAAAAGTAACATTCTATAAGTTTACTATAAATAAAATTTATAAATATGGCGAATCTCTAAAACGATAGATGTTTAGAGCACTTACATTATTAAGCTAGCTTAGCTTGCTTGTTGCTCTCCAGCATTAGACCGAAGTGAATATGAGGAAAGTGTGCCCACTACAAATAAATCAGAAGATTACTTATCAAAAAACTTTATCCACAAATACAATGTAAGAGATAGTTGTCTATATGGAACTATACATAGAAGAATGTTATTATAGAGATAAAGTACGTCTATGCAACACATATACATACAAGAATGTTATTATATGAATCAGGGCCGGCAAAAAAAAATTGGACTATTAATTTTTATTTTTTAAAAGTGTTATACTAAATTTAAAAAAATATATATTTTTGTGTAATATTTTTGTAGAATTGTTTTATGAAAAATACATATAAAATAATGTTATGGGTCCTTTTTTATCTAAATTTTATTATTGTATTTGTTTTTTAATGAAAAAAAAAAATATATATATATATATATATATATAAATTAGAACCCTTAATTACTAAGACACAAAATTGGGCTCTGAAGCAGTCGCACCCCTTGTCTCCGTACTATTTGTACATGTAAGACAAGTTGATAAAAAACAAAAATAGTATTTCTATATATAATCAACGAGTGGTGTCCACCTACATAGAACACTATAACAATGGCTATGAGTATTAACATTTTTTTTTGGGTGGTAAGAGTTTTGTTGTCAAGATGACTGTAACGGTGCAAATGGGTTAACCAAACACGTCATTTTAGAAGACGCCACAAACATGGCGGTTTGTGGAAAAAGGCATCATATGTAAATTTAAGACTGTTATTTAGTATTTAATGTAATGTGGCCGCAATAATTATTTAAAACTCATGTATTTCTTTTAGCAAAAAAGTTCATATTTTAAAATAAAAAAATGTGAACATTTGTAAGAGAAATTAAAACTTACATTCTTGGCGGCGGTGCTGAATGCTTCTCTGTGGCTTATGTCTGGATTATTCGCCTTGATCCTCTGAATTTCCTCTCTTCAAAGTTTTCAATTTAAGTACACAAATAAATAACCCTTAATTCTTAACAGATTTCAAACATTAGATACATTATTATATGTATATGTGAAGGATATTTTTGTTACTTTATGAATTGATTGTATGCTGAAGGTACTCGCTGCCGCTTCTCCGGAGCTGAAAAACAATATAAACATGTACATGATTTATTTTTTATGTTTCCTTATTAAATTTTATATGAAACAAAAAAAAACAAGATATGTGTCACGGAGATAAAGGCAATACTTACGACGGTTTACAACTCTTGGCTCAGTTATGGTACGAGTGGAAATTCTGGAAGGGATTTTTGTGTGGCCTCTTGAGGAAGATCCATACTCTGGCATTGCGTAGTTTGTTGCCTATCCCAATTTTCATAAAATGCGAAGTTTAGTTTTAAATTACTTGACTTCTCTTGGATTTTTTAAACTAAAAATGATGAATCAGAAGGCTTGAGTAGCAATCATGTATGTATTGTCTAATTTAGGAAATGAAGAGAGAAAAATAAAGTGGACTAATTTATTAAATGTTAAAGAGTTGTAAAAGACAAAACCTTTAAAGAAAGGAATCCGAGAATATATGTAGAAAAAAGAAAAGAAAACAGACCTATGAAACCCTAACATTCATGTCAATCAAATCAAAGACGAAGTAGCCCACATCAGTATATAGATCAAAACATAACCTAGGGCTCTATGAAAAAAGCAATTATGGAAAAAAGCTGCAGATATCAGTCACAGCTGGAAAAAGAAAATTAAATAAATTTGAAAGAAAATAATATTAATTAAGTAATAAATTTCTTTGGGGCTATATGCAGATGTAGACGGCGTCTGGAGGCAGAAACATGCAACAAGAAGCTCAGATCTCTGTCTATATCATTCTTCTTTCAAAACAAACAAAAGAGCCCTAAATTTCAGAGGGATTGTTCATGCGTTTTTAAAAAATTACAATAAACCCCTAAAATTTAGGGAATCGTGAAGAGAGAGAGAGAGAGAGAGAAGTGACCTGGAAATTAGGGCGTGAAAGCGACTGAAGAGCAGCTGCCATGTTTACAGACCACAGATTGGTGCAGTGGCCGCATCGGACTGTCACGATGTCGAACAGACTGCTGCATGGGACACTCACCTTCACATTTTAACCAAACACAACACCTCATAAATATTAATTGATTGATTTTTCTACCCAGATCCATAAGATATAGATCGACGAAAAGCTTATATGATCATTATTTATCAGAAACAGAAGAAAATATATTGCTTTTCCTGTTAATATAGATCATATATTCCTATGATCTTTGGTGGTTTTGTAAGGCAAACAAAAAAATTTGAGTAAAAATAATGTAATCAATTTTTATTATAAAACAAAACAAGTGCCTTAAGATAGGTTATCATTTGCCTTGAGATAAATTGATTAGTGAATAGGGACAAACGCATGACCATACAAAAATCTTTTATCTTCTGATTCACAACTTAAATTATAAGTTTCATTGAGAAAAGCAAGAAAAGAGAGAAGAAGATAAATTTATATGATAAGGGAAAAAGTCGTGTATAGCAGAAGGATGGTGACTTCTCTCTGGCACCAGAAGCTAAACGAAATATTTGTTACTGACAAAGAATAAATTAGACGTTTTTTAAACGAATGAGAATTATGAACGTTTGTAAGATAGTGGAACTGATGCAAAAGAACCGCACTACTCTTTTATCAGAAACCAATATATAGTACTACGAAGGAAATAAAGGTAGATCTATATATGCTTGATTATATCTTTATATACAAGATTTTATAAAAGCATATATATAGATCCATTATAGCTAAAGCAATTATACCGCAAGAACTATGTTGCAGAAGTTGCAAGGGATGTAGCATAGTTGCTCGGTCGCTGTCGCGGAGTTAGCCATGATCGATCGGAGAAATCAGACCAAACAAGTTGTTTGTGTTGAGGAATAGATAGAAGATTAGATCAATTTTATAGGTGAAAAGCTTCTCTCTCTCTATCTCTTTCTCTCTACACGAACAAACACTTGCCTTAAAAACGGGTATTGTGTACTTGAACAATGATGCCAAGGGATCATAAAAAATGTAATTTAATAAATGGGAAAGATAATAAGCATAAGGAGAGGATGAGAGTTAAAGGAGCAAAATTATTATATGCAATGTGAAGGATTTTGGAATTTCGATGTAGGGTTGTGTTCTATGTCTTTTAACGAGTAGGGTCCGCTTTACTCATGGGGTTGCGTACCATTAAAATAAAATTTCTAATCCAAATATTGGGATGTACTAACCGATTAATCAGATGTTTATCGTAATTAGTACAGAACTGTCTCCGTTTTGTTATAAACGCTTTAATTATTGGTTGACTGATTACTTATTGTGGTGATATTTTATATATATATTACTAGTGGGTGGGTTAGCCGCGCTTCGCACGATATTTTATATTTTATATTTTTATGTAATGAAAAAAGAATTCGGCAATAATAAAATTTAGTATTTCATGAAAATCATTTTTAGTAATTATTTAGTATATATAGGCATACCTTTCTCTATAGATGAGACCCGCCATAAAAACTATCCAACTTCGTTGGAATTATCAGCGTGAGGTCATATCCGCCGAAACATCTTACCCTTGGACATCTAATACTCATAACTAAGCACAATTTAAACCAACCACCAAATTTGGTCTACTTATCTAGATCAGTTAAATCATTTGAAAATTCCTACATTTCACACAATGAAAAAGGAGAATGAATTTCCAAGGGTTCAAAACCCACGTTAGAGAATAATTGATACATATATTTCATTTTTCTCAAATATGGATTGAATATCCATTCATCTAACATTAATCTCATTTCAGAAACATCTGACATCTTTCGGAAAAGCATTCATAATTCTCTATCTCTCTCTCACTCACTCTCACACACACATCAACGCGGAAAATTGAACCACAAATTAAACACATTTTGCCTGATTTAAAAATAACATTCACTATCTTTCTCCCGTTTACCCTTTTTGTGAGTTTCGAAATCTCCATTATGACTTGAGCATTGATTTTTTTTTTGGAAAATTGATTCCCAGCTACACGAAATATACCATAATGCATGGCTACATATCCGAAGTAAAATAATGTTCTAAAAACTACATCAACAATTGATATAGCATAGTCAGCTACACGAAGTAACGATAATGCATGGCTACACATCCAAAGTAAAACAATGTTCTAAAAACTACATCAACAATTGATAAAGTATAGCCAGCTACACGATAACCATCCGAACAAACATGAGTCATATGTGTAACACCATAACCATATATTTATGGTAAACCATTCATCGAGCTCCGGCGTTAACTCGGATTTTATACAATAAAACTCAGCCAAATTTAACCCGACTTGACTTAATCCGACCCGGATATTACCACTCGTGCTACGCACGGACACAAATATATATACATTTTATAAAATTAAAAAAATATTAACTGAAATTCCTTGATTTATTAAATCAAATTTAGTTAAATTGATTTGACTATTTAAAACCAGCAAAATATAACTGAAAACATAACATAAAAAATGAACGATTAAACACATATTCTATACACTACATAATGAAGAAAAATTGTTTTTTTTTCAATCATCCCTCGCTATGTATACTTCATTTTCTTTCTCGTACTATTGTTAGTTTTCTTCAGGCTATACTTGTTTCCACAAATTTATTTCTGAGAGAAGCTATAAATTTGGTAAAACTGTTTAAAACAACAAAATCAAGATATATATTGATATATAATCAAAGAAAAATAATATCTAGACATGGTCTTGATCTAGACATGGGATCATTCACACATTTCCCTACCACCCGAGCTTCTTAGGCCCATGTTCGTTGTCTTCAAAGAAGAGGAGAAAATGTGATTGACCTACTTTATTTACTTTTATAATTGTTAATCGTAAATATTTTCTTAATTTTATAAAATGTATATATATATATATATGTGTGTGTGTGTGTGTGTGTGTGTGTGTGTGTGTGTCCGTGCGTAGCACGGATGGTAGCACGGGTGGTAATATTCATGTCGGATTAAGTCGGGTCGGATTAAATTTGGGTGGGTTTTATTGTTTAAAATTCGAGTCAACGCCGGAGCTACACATATGACTCATGTTTGTTCGGATGGTTATCGTATAGCTGTTATGCTTTATCAATTGTTGATGTAGTTTTTAGAACATTGTTTTACTTTGGATGTGTAGCCATGCATTATCGTTACTTCGTGTAGCTGGCTATGCTATATCAATTTTTGATGTAGTTTTTAGAACATTGTTTTACTTCGGATGTGTAGCCATGCATTATGGTATACTTTGTGTAGCTGTGAATCAATTTTCCTTTTTTTTTTGCATAGACTTCAACAATTCTTTCTCTCAGTTATTGGCTTAAAAATGTTATCATTTTGGGATACCATCGTTTGCCTATCATGACATGCATTCTTGCATACCCATCAAAAACTCAGAATTGTCATTCAAGCTTCTAAAAACAAATGCAAGTATTTATTTGTTGAATGATTCCTCATGCCCGAACACTTATTTATAACCATCGAAATGATTTGTTTTAATTATCCTCTATAAAAATCAATTGACAGGATCACGGAAGTTGGTCATAAACTATGATTAATTAGTAAATTTTTTCTAATTACAATTCTTTAAACAATAAATTTTAAAATTCCTATACATTTCATTTGGAATGAATCCATATTGATTGTTTCAAGTTATATTTCACAACATTTGTTTGATTTTATTTTTAAAAATAATTTAATCCATAATTTATAAACACTAAATTATATAGTTTTCCTTAAACTATATTTATTAACGGATAAAACTAAAATTATTAAATTAGAGTTTCTTTATATCAATAATATATAGGCTATCTTTTATTCAAAAAATATATTTTTAAGTTTCAGGGAAAAATATTATATTAGTGGATGGTAATTATTATGAGAATTTAAACATAATTACACAAAACATAATAAATCAACTAAAGTGGTTACTAAATAGCTTAAAATCAATAATATGAATTGATGATGTCTGAGCATGATAAGATAGTTTATTCCATTTTATATATATAGATTACTATTACTAGGTTTTGCATTCACGCTATGCGTACATATTCTTTTCAATATTATTTTGGTAAAATTCATATGCGACTAATTATATTTACTGAGATATTATTATGTGTATATTGATAATTGTAATAATATATAAAAAAATATTTCATTTTAATCTCTAAAATTATATCTAGCTAGTTTGTGAGGTTTTAACCGTCTTTTTTGAATCTATGTATGTCCCATTTCAAAAACGTATTATTTAGTCGAACACTTATAAGTTAGTTTACTAAAACCAACTAAAAGTGTAACAAAATAATTAAATGCTATTTAATAAACATACTATTGACACGAAGATAAAATATTATACATCATTTCTTCAAATCAATAAAATAAGGTTTTTCATCATTTTCAGTTTCATCCTCATTATATCTGTTATCTATGAAAACAACAAAAAGTAATAAAAAAAATTATTCTCCATCCTTAGCTAGTCGTATAACCAATACACATTTCTGATTTAATCTACAAATTCAAAAGCAAAATAATAAGCACAACTCTTGTTCCCGGATTCTTGACAACTTTACTTGTGAAACAAAGACAATAGATGAATATAGAATGAATTTTAAAACTAATTTAAAATCACAAAATATCGACGAATTAAATATAATTTTTGTAAGTTTTATCTTGAAGCAGTAGAGACGGGATTTTTGTTTGGTAGAATATTGGTTGTGGTAACTTTTAGATGATTTTTCAATGATTATGTCTCACTTCTTCTAATCAGAGTTAAATAAGATTTTTCATCATATTCAGTTTCATTCTCGTTATATACGTTTGACTATTTTATATGGAAACAACAAATAAATTAAAAATATATTTATTTTCTTTGCCAGCTACTTTAATCAATACAAATTCCCAATTCAATCTATAAATCTAAAAACAAACTAATAAGCACATCTCTTGCTCTAATATTTATGAAAAGAATAATTTTGAAACAAAGACAATAAACTAATATGGAATGAACTTCAAAACAAATTTTAAATAACAAAAAATCGACAAATTAAATATAATTTTTTGTAAGTTTTACCTTGAAGAAATAAAAGACAGAATTTTATCTCGTGTCATATTGGTTGTGGTAACTTTTCAATGGTTCTTCGATGAGATCATAAACCTAAGTGATGAATATTTTTTTTCTCATGCTTAGGGGTCATTGCAAAGAATAGTGAAATATGAAACATTTCTTTATATCTAAAAAAATTGGTTTACACATGATCATTTTTCTTCCATTATAGCATTCTTTCTCAATCCGTGGGTGAATTCTTTCTCACGTCGTTTTTTATTCTTTGTATATTTTATCAGAGCATAGCTTTGATCAAAAAGACAAATAAAATAGGCAAAATCAATATAACTTGCATAAAATTCAACAATTGCATAACAAATAGAACAATTCAATACACATAACGCCTACATTGATCTATGGCAATCCCAAGCCGTAGGAAAATAAAAATAATGTAATTTCTTCGATCATTTTCGCACTATCTATTCAATAAAAAATATCCGCTTAGAAATACATTGATGAATAATAAAGAATGGGTATTATCGTTATAATTGAAAATAGGATTTGATGTTATATATGAAATCTTAACACATAGTTATATATGTACCATGGAAGTGTCACGAAGATCAGTCGGTTCGACTTTGATGGACGTTATCATCTTTAAGAGGTTCAATCAATCAATTGCATCACCTAATTTTGCTCCTTCAAAATCTTTAGAAACATGTGATACGAGCTCAAGTGTTGAAGAAGCTGGACTAACACTACAAGAAAACAGGGCTATTTCCGACGGATTTAAGCTGTCGGTTACAGTTCGTCGGAAATGTGGTTTCCGTCGGAATCCGTCGGAAATTTCCGACGGATTTGTTCCGTCGGAACGCCGTCAGACATTTCCGACGGATTTCCGACCGCGTAAGTTCCGACGGATATTCGACGGACTTCCGACGGATATTCAGTCGTAAATGCCGTCGGAACTCCGTCGGAAATTTCCGACGGATTTCCGACGGATATATTACCGACGGATTTCCGACGGATGAATAGTCGTAAAGGCCGTCGGAAATCCGTCGGAAATTTCCGACGGATTTCCGACGGATATATTACCGACGGAGTACCGACGGATACTCCGACGGATATTCAGTCGTAAATGCCGTCGGAACTCCGTCGGAAATTTCCGACGGATGTCCGACGGATATATTACCGACGGATATTCGACGGCGTTACGACGGATAATTTGATCGGAAGTTGTCTCGGAAGTCCGTCGGTTCTTCGTCGGAAATAGGTTCCGAAGGATTTACGACGGTAACTATAACGCCCCGACCACCCATACCTGTGGGCCCCATGCCTGCTCTCGGCCCGTGGGCCCCATGCCTTATCTCGGCCCGTGGGCCCCATGCCTTATCTAGGCCCGTGGGCCCCACCCTTGTCCGACGGCCGGTGCGTTAATCCGGGAGGCTTGTAATACTTGTTTACTGACCCTGCAATCACCACGTGATCTTTCCCCGTGTTTTGTCCTCACTCACACGATACCGCGAATAACTTCCCGGAATGTCACCCATCCTTAGACTACTCCAGCTCAAGCACGCTTAACTCTGGAGTTCTTTCGGGCAAGTGATCGGAAAAGCTAAGTGCACTTTGGTGTCATAGCTAGCCAAATCAATTCTTATAAGCCTCTCCGCATATACAAGAAATCGGGATGTTACAGTAACTTATTCCGACGGTTTTCCGACAGAATTGGTATTTTGAATTTTATTTAATTATTTATTTTTTGGAAATTTATATATTAAAATTATAGAAATTTGAAATATAAATTAAAAATAGAAATAATAAATATATAAATTCATTAAACAAAATTAAAAAAGTCATTACACATTAAAATAAAGTGTTCAAAAAAAAGCATTAAAAGCAAATATTTAAACGGTTGGAGAATCTCCGTTGTCGGGATTATTATCCCGAAACATATGCGGGAAGCATTTTTCCATCATCTTCTCCAAGCAGGAGAGCTTCTTGGTGGTAGTCTGTTGCTCCGTCCGTAGCTCTTCAACCTGCCGGTCACGGTCTATCACCGTTTGGGTGAGCCTCTCGATTTCTACCCGGTACTCCGAAGGATAACGAGGAAGCGAGGAAGAAGATTCCTGGGTCGGAAGGGTGCCTAACCCAGCGAATCGACCTTTCACTTGCCGGGTTTGCTGCGAATAATTAAAACCGATAATTAATAAATAACGAAAATAAAAAAAAAACGAAATGAAATTAAAACTTACCTCAAGTACAATCTGGTTTATCTCTTCCCGGGACAAAGCGGTCGAGGACGTCGATCCTTCGAGACTGAGCTGCGATGCTGATAGTTCACGATCCAGCTTCGTCTTCTTGCTCTTCTCGACAACATCCCGCATCCCCAAGTCCTGTATCTGACCGGTTTTCTTGTTGGTGTGTCTATTCTCGATGAGTTGAAGATAATCGGGTTCGGAACCAGATGCTCTCGCCTGCGAAAATTTGTTAAGTTAAATAAATAAAAAAAACAGAATTCACAATAAAAAATTTAAATTAAACTTACCATTTCCATCGCTTCCCGTTCGATGGTCTTTGCGCCCGCGTTGTGGATGTAGACCCCTTTCCCGCCTCGTTGGCTAGTTCTGTTCTTCGACTGTTGCTCGGAGGTCTTTTTCGTCGCAGGCCTACTCCAGTACTCACAGAAGCCTTTCCAGACGTCGTCGTCAAGGTCCTTCGGCTTGTCTTTGTTATGCTTCCACTTCTGTTTCCACTCGTACATGTGCTTCGAGTACGAGTTTGCGGCATACTTGTCGAAGGTGTCAATGACTTTGCGCGTATGATGAGAGTCCCACGTGAACTCTTGCTACAATTTTTTAAAAAAATTTGTTACATATCAAAAAGAAAAATTGACAAAATGAAATTCAAAATAAATAATATATCAATAAAGAAAGTACCGCGAAAGTCCGGTGCCACACGTCTTTCTCCTCGGCAGGCATGTCGGAATACTTCTCGTACGGTTTGTCCAACATGTTGTGGAGCATCCGTAATATCGCCTTGTTGATCTGAGTCGACAGCTTAAACCTGAAAACATTATGAAAAGATATAAATATGTTAAGTTTAAAAATCTAAATAAATTGAAATAATGTACCAAAAATTTCTTACCAAGTGCCGTCCTCAAACTTCGGGTCGAGTCGAATGCAATGGCCCCGGTTAGGCTGCCGGACTAGCTCCTCGATCTCAATGTGGCTCCGAGCAGCGGATTGCTGGGAATCTGGGATGTGAGTTCCCGAGCTCGTTGGTCCCGGAGGAGGCGTACACCGAGAACTCCGAGAACGGCGTCCTTGGTTGCCGCCTCCCAACTGAAGAACATCGTCGTGATCCCTGCGGAAAACGGTAAAATTGTTAGTAAATTAACAATAAATTCAAAAGTTCCGGAAAAAAATTTAGGAAAAATTCAAATTATCCGGAAATTCACAGTTTCCGAAAAATTCAAAGTTTACTAAAAATTCAAATATTTCAAAAAATTACAAAATTTGCTAAAATATTTTAAAATCAGTTTTAATATATAAAAATATTTAGAAAACGTTTTATTACTATAAAAAATATTTAAAACGATTTTATTTCTAAAATAATATTTGAAAAAGGTTTGTATTATTAAAAAAATATTTTAACATCAACTTAAATATATAGAAATATATTAAAAACGTTTTTATTAGTTATAAAATATTACAAAGGATTTTAATATATACACATATTATAAAAACGTTTTTCAAATTTAAAAAATATTTTAACAATTTTTTAAATATATAGAAATATTTGAAAAACGTTTTTATTAGTTATAAAATATTATAAAGGATTTTAATATATACACATATTATAAAAACGTTTTTCAAATTTAAAAAATATTTTAACAATTTTTTAAATATATAGAAATATTTGAAAAATGTTTTTATTAGTTATAAAATATTATAAAGGATTTTAATATATACACATATTATAAAAACGTTTTTCAAATTTAAAAAATATTTTAAGATCAACTTAAATATTATGAAAACGTTTTTATTACTTAACAAATATATTAAAAACGTTTTTAATATATAAAAATATTGTCTAAACGTTTTTATTACTTAAACAATATTTTAAAAACGATTTTAATATATACATATATTTTTAAACAATATCTAGATCTAACAATTCTAAATCAACAATCTAAACACATAAACCATAACACTAATATTATTCTAAATAACAAATTCTATTATAACCACTTAACAATTCACATTTTCGATAAAATTCTAACAACCTAACTAATATATTCCCTAAAACTAAATTGATATAAAACAAAATTAAAGGAATTGATTAAACTTACATGGTTTTGTTGGAGAAGAATTGAGGAATTGAAGAAGAGGAGTTGATGAATTGAAGATAAAAACTGAAATTGTGAAGTAGAAGAAGATAAGAGGGAGAAGAAGAGATTTTCGATTAGAGAAATTTTGAGAGAAGAGGAAGAAGAAGCGACGGAAGAGAGAGAGGAAGAAGAGAGAAATAAGAAAAAAAAACTTACGTTTCTTCGATATAATTCGATGGCCGTCGGAAATCCGTCGGAAATCCGTCGGATTTCAAAAAATAATTTCATTTACGCGGTTGATATTCCCACGGTCTCGAAAATATCTAAATCCGTCGGAAATCCGTCGGAAATTTCCGACGGATTTCCGACGGATTGGAAAAGATAAGGACTCAGTCAACATGCACGTGTCTAATTTTTCGCATCCGTCGGAAATCCGTCGGAAATTTCCGACGGATTTCCGACGGATAAGGTATATTCCTTGCATGTTTTTCGATTGGTCAGTCAACAAACACGTGTCTATTTTTCATATCCGTCGGAAATCCGTCGGAAATTTCCGACGGATTTCCGACGGATTTAGGGTATATTTGGGGTTTAGGGTTTAGGGTTTCTTTATATGATTTAGGGACATGTTATTTACATGTTTCATTCAATAAATATATTAAGTTCATCAATATTAAAGGGTTTGCATTAGTTTAAAAATTATACAACATCAAAACATATCGTTTCACATAAATCAACTATATCTTATACTATAACTTATACAAACACTTCCATCAAAAATTTTAAAATCTATATAACACATTTTCGTTGCCAAATTACAATTTTGTTACACTTAATCAAATGTCTAACTTTATAAAACTTCGACATAACTGATATATTACACATTACACTTCTAGTTCAAATATATGTACATATTTTACGGTGCAAATTTTATAATTAAAACTACTGTCAATCCGATGATGAGTAATCTGATTCTCCTGAATCGGAAGGTTCCCCAAATTCGTCAAATTCTTCTTCTGAATCCTCAAATACTCGATCGTCTGACTGTATGGTGAAATCAACGACAAGGTCGACCTCAAGGGAATGCTCGATTGAACCCAAACCTACGGAGCTTTGTTGGAGGGGTTCATGATCAGACATCCCATGAACTCTACCTCTCGGGTTTATCGATGTGACTGTAACCCACGGGTCTTGCTTGTTTGTCACCCGCGGATAGGGAATGTAGCATACCTACACCATGTACAAATTTAACCACGGGAATGCAACAAAACTTAATTAAAAATTAACGTAAAAGAAATACAAACCTGGTCTGCTTGTGATGCAAGTACAAATGGCTCGTATCTCTGGAGTTTTCTTCTGCTATGTAATGATGTAACACCAAATTGGTCGTGTCGCACACCGCTTCCTACTAATGGGTCGTTCCAGTCGCATAAAAATGCAACACATCTTAGACCGAGCATTCCCGGGTACTGAACATCGAAAATCTCACGTACGACACCATAGTATACAAGATCACCTGACTGAGTTGATACACCGTAATCTGATGTTGTAGCACTCCTATCATCCCGAAGAATCTTAAAAGCGTACCCCCGTGTGCTATACATCACATGTGACTGCACGGTTGCTAGTGGAAATCTCACAATTTCTTCTAACCACGTGGGATATGTTTGTCCGTTAGCCTTCTCTGTCGTCACCTGCACAATTAAAATAAAAATACTTCAAATAATTAAATCTTTCATTACATATGATGATTGCTAAAAACAAGGCAATTAAAAGACTTACATAATCTCTTAACCAACGTCCGAACTCTTCCTGTTTGAGCTCGATTAGCTCGTCCTCTGTTTTGTCAGGAAATGAAAAACGTTGATAAGCCATATACATCCTGTGAGATTGAAACAATTATCACGTTAGTACATATATATATATATATAATCAAAAACCCAATACGTAATTAATAATTATGTTCAATATATAATACCTCTCATATTCATCAACTCCGTCGCAGTTTGTGAGAATATACATATGCAAATGCTCTCGCTCTTGTGGTGAAAGTCTCATCTTCTTGCCTTTTCCACTAAGTCGTCCAATCTGTAAAAATATATGAGGTACATCGACCGGATAGAAAGGTAGGACGCCTCCGTCATCATGTCGAGCTGCTCTACGACTCTTTGTTTTGACTTGTGATGGAAAGTAGGACTCGGCAAAATGTGAGGTTTCTTCATTGATGGTCTGTGCGACGATAGAACCCTCCACTCTACTCAAATTTTTCACCTTCTTCTTTAGATGTAACATATACCGTTCGAAAGGATACATCCAACGGTACTGAACCGGACCCCCAAGCTCTGCTTCTCGAGGGAGATGAATTGTTAAATGTTCCATAACATCAAAGAATGAAGGAGGAAATATCTTCTCCAAATTGCAAAGGATTACAGGTATATTAGCCCCAAGATTGCGGATACCGTCTGATGTAAGAGAGCGAGAACATATATCTCGGAAAAATGCACCAATCCCTGCAATATATGGATAACAAATGAATAATTAAATAATGAAGTATATATTGTATAAAGTAGTAAATAAATAATTTCATGATTGTACCTGCAATTGCTTCGTGGACATTACGTGGTAGAAGACATGCAAAGGCAAATGGAAGGAGGCGCTGCATCACCACATGACAATCATGACTCTTCATCCCAGTAAACTTCCCTTCTCCATGATCAACGCAGTTCCGAAGGTTAGATGCGTATCCGTCTGGGAATCTAACACTTTCGGTAATCCAGTCAAAAAACTCGGCCTTTGAAGGTTCATCGAAACGAAAAGCCGGGACCGGAGGCTTCCCGTTCCCTGTCACATGTAGTGCTCTACGAGAACAAATGTCTGGCAAGTCCAATCTAGACTTCAGATTGTCCTTCGTCTTCCCTTTGACATTGAGAACGGTGTTCATAATGTTGTCGAAAAAATTCTTCTCAATGTGCATGACATCCAGATTATGCCTCAAAAGATGGTTCTTCCAATAAGGCAAATCCCAGAAAATGCTCCTCTTGTGCCAATTATGAACGTTGCCACAACCATCAACAGGATGATGTCCGTTACCACCACAATCAACGGTCCTCTCTGCACCAAAATCTCTGAACTGAGTCAACAAATACTCACCATCTAACTCAGGAGGAGGACCGTCAAATACTTTCCGGTTCTTCCTAAACAATGTGGTGCTCCGACGATAAGGATGATCGCTAGGTAGGTATCGCCTATGACAATCAAACCAAGACGTTTTCCGTCCGTGCTTCAATTGGAACGCATCAGTGTTATCTTGACAGTACGGGCACGATAACCTTCCGTGCGTTGTCCATCCTGATAACATGCCATATGACCTACCGTACTTTGTTCTTCCATTGCGGGTTCTTCTAAGCTAGTGTTATCCCCAATATAATGTTCACTAGTACTAGCATAATTATCCACCATTGTATCATTTTCTCCATGATAATACCAAATCTTGTAACCCGACATAAACCCATGACAATACAAGTGTGACCATACTTCATCTATCACGATAAATCTACGATTCCCACAATTGGTACAAGGGCAATAGATTTTACCGGTTTTTTTTGCTTTCTTCTGCATACCCGCAAATGCCATGAATTCCTGTAGACCTTTTTTGAATTCCTCCGTAACTAGGCCCGTGTCCGGAATTTGATGAGGCTTGTCCATCCATGATCGAAAATAATTATAAGGATTTGAAGAAGACATTTTCGTAAGGAATTAGATAACAGAGATTTTTTTTGGTTGTGCTTATAAATGAAGCGTGGAAACGTTTTTATAAGGAAAATTTTGTCCTTTTCCGACGGATTTCCGACGGATATAAAGCAGATATTATCGATGTCGGCAACCATGTCGGCAGCCATGTCGGCATCTGTCGGATATCCGTCGGACATCCGTCGGATATCCGTCGGAAATCCGTCGGAAATCCGCGACGGATGAACGTCGTCGGAAATCCGTCGGCAGTATGTCGGCAGCGTCAAAAAGTCGTCGGAAATCCGTCGGAAAGTGTCCGACGGATTATTGTCGTCGGAAATCCGTCGGAATTTCCGACGGATTTCCGACGGGTTAATATTTCCGACGGAATTCCGACGGATGTCCGACGGATGAGAAGTTAGTCGGAAATCCGTCGGAAATCCGTCGGAAATTTCCGACGGAATTATTGCCGTCGGAATTTCCGTCGGATTTCCACCTGTTTTCTTGTAGTGTAAGGTCTCTCTCTTCTATCAACGGGATAAGATGGAGGTTGCTGGTGGGGCGATGAGAACCACAAGAGAGGCGACGGTCTCTTGATACTTCAAGGGGTTTCCCTAAGGATCGGACTCACTCACGATCTAAAGAGAGAAAACGTTTTTGTTCCAAACAAAAACTCGAAAATAACCAAGGAAAATTCTTATTGTCTGCGTGAATGAGAAAGACAAAGCCCTAGGGTTTTTAAAGCAAGCTCACGCCCCAAAGAAAAAGAAATAAACCGAAAAGGAAATAACAAGACGGGTCCTTAACAATTTAGGCCCGTTTACAAAATAATTAAAAGACTTAAGACAAATAGAAGTGAGGCTCGTGTATCTGGTCTTCATGGGCTTACAGAGAGTCATTAATTGGGCCAATAATATTTGCAAGTCGTTAGGCCTCGGTAAAAACCCATCTTCGCAAAACCCAGTGGGATAAAAACGAAGGTTGGGAAAAGAGCGCCAAACGACTTACAAACCCAACTAATGACCTTCCTTGGGCCTAAGTCATCTCTGCTGAAGTGAAGTCGACCATAGATAAGTGGGCCACGAGCCTGGGCTTGATGAGTGGCCACTTAGTGTTATCGGCCAGCAAAGGATCCAGCCGATATGTCTTCAGTGTTTGGACGTTCTGGTCCGAATGGTAAGGATTCTTGGGCTGATCTTTAGTGTTCTGGAAACTAGACTCAAAGAGCTTCAAATCCATATGTGGATCGCCTTCTGAATCATCCGGGATCATAAGTGGATCCTGCTTCGAAGTATCGGCCCAATAACTGCTCGCAAATGAGCTTAGCGGACTAGTGTCCGTATTGAAGAAACCTTCTTGTCTGAGCTGGTCCATGAACATGTTGAACTTCTTTTCCATGTCCCTGCTCCTGGTTCTAGTCACTGGTCCACTTGGTACTAGTGGTGCTTGTATGACTTGGGTCGTTGACTCGATGTCCTCATCACTCCCTCCCTCTTCATGAGGTTTTGACCCCAAAACATCATCACCTGCATCAAAACGAGCTAAGTCAGAAACATTGAATGTAGCAGACACCTTAAGTTCACCTGGGAGCTCGAGCTTGTAGGCATTGTCATTGATTTTCTCCAAGATTTTGAATGGGCCGTCTCCGCGAGGCGATAGCTTCGATTTGCGTTTGTCCGGGAAACGCTCCGGTCTCATGTGCAACCACACCCATTCTCCAACTTCAAAAGACACGTGCTTCCTGCCCTTGTTGGCATTCTTCACACGTAGGGCATTGGTTCTTTCGAGCTGATCTTTGACCGATTGGTGTAGCTTTTTCACGTCCGCGGCCTTTTTGGCTCCATCGAGGTTTAAGAACTCCGTTTGAGGTAGAGGCTTAAGATCCAATGGCGTCTGTGGATTAAATCCATATGCAACCTGAAAAGGAGACAAATGAGTAGCACTATGGACAACTCTATTATAAGCAAACTCGACAAAAGGTAGAGCTTCAAGCCAAGTTTTAAGATTTCTCCCTATTGTTGCTCGAAGCAACGTCCCAAGTGTACGGTTAACAACTTCAGTTTGGCCATCGGTTTGTGGATGGCAGGTCGTGGAGAAGAGCAGCTTGGTGCCTAGCTTCTTCCAGAGGGTTCTTTAAAAGTGGCTCAGGAACTTGGTGTCGCGATCTGAGACGATCGTCCTAGGTACTCCATGTAGGCGGATAATCTCTTTGAAAAAGAGGTCCGCGGTTTGTGTAGCATCGTTTGTCTTGGCACATGGGATGAAGTGTGCCATCTTTGAGAACCGATCCACCACGACAAAGATGGAGTCTTTGTGTCTGATCTTAGGCAAACCTAACACAAAGTCCATAGAAATATCAATCCATGGTAAAGTAGGAATCGGTAAAGGAAGATACAAACCGTGTGGGTTAACCCGAGACTTGGCTTTCTTGCAAGTGATACATCTTGCACAGAAAGTTTCGACCGACTTCTTAAGGTGTGGCCAAAAGAAGTGTTCCTTCAGCATGGCAAGAGTCTTCTCAACGCCAAAATGACCCATGAGGCCTCCTCCATGAGCTTCTCGGACTATAAGCTCTCGTAACGAACATTGCGGGATGCATAGGCGTTTATCTTTAAAAAGATAACCGTCATGGACATAGTAAGAAGCGTGGGCTCCCTTTCCATGGTTCTTGTATATCTCTGCAAAATCAACATCAGATTCATACAATGGAATAATCATTTCAAATCCAAGAACCTTGGCTTCCATGGTCGATATTAGCGCGTATCTCCGAGATAGGGCATCGGCCACCACATTATCTTTTCCCTTCTTGTACTTGATCACATAGGGGAACGTCTCTATAAACTCCAGCCATTTAGCATGTCTTCTCTTGAGGTTAGTCTGACCCCTAAGATGCTTCAAAGTCTCATGGTCCGTGTGGATGACACACTCCTTCGATAGTAGGTAATGCTGCCACGTCTCCATTGCTCGGACTAAGGCGTAGAGCTCCTTATCATAAGTAGGATAGTTGAGAGTGGCTCCACTAAGTTTCTCACTGAAGTAAGCAACAGGTTTGCCTCCTTGAGTAAGAACAGCACCGATCCCTAAACCTGAGGCATCACACTCAATTTCAAACGTTTTAGAGAAATCGGGTAAAGTTAAAACGGGAGCATGAGTCAAACGATCCTTTAGGCCTTTGAAGGCCTCTTCCTGGGCGTCTCCCCACTTGAATGCCACGTCCTTCTTGATGATGGCAGTTAGAGGTGCAGCAAGGGTGCTGAAGTCCTTCACGAACCGTCGGTAAAAGCTAGCCAAGCCGTGAAAGCTTCGAACTTGGCTAACGGTTGTTGGCGTAGGCCATTCTTGGATGGCTTGGACCTTCTCCTGGTCCACTCTAAGTCCCTGTGAACTCACAACAAAGCCTAAAAACACAAGCTCATTAGCGCAAAATGTGCACTTCTTCAAGTTGGCGTAAAGACCATCTCGTTGAAGCGTCTTAAGAATTTGTTCTAAATGAGATAAATGTTCAGCTAGAGTTCGACTATAAATGAGAATATCATCGAAGTATACCACTACAAACTTACTAATGTAGGGTCTAAGAACCTCATTCATGAGTCGCATGAAGGTACTTGGCGCGTTAGTTAGCCCGAAAGGCATAACTAGCCATTCGTAGAGGCCTTGCTTCGTCTTGAAGGCCGTCTTCCATTCTTCACCTTCTCTCATTCGTACTTGATGGTATCCACTCCTGAGATCAATCTTGGAAAATAAATTAGAACCAGAAAGCTCATCAAGCATGTCATCTAACCTTGGTATCGGATGTCGGTATTTGATCGTTATGTTGTTTATCGCGCGACAATCCACGCACATCCTCCACGTCCCATCTTTTTTTGGCACCAAAAGGACTGGTACGGCACATGGACTAAGGCTCTCACGAACATAGCCCTTGTCCATAAGTTCTCTCACTTGCTTCTCTAGTTCCTTGGCTTCGTCCGGATTAACGCGATATGCGGCTCGATTGGGTAATGGGGCTCCAGGCACAAAATCGATCTGGTGCTCTATTCCTCTTATAGGAGGTAAGCCAGGAGGTATCTCATCAGGAAACACATCAGCAAATCGGTCCAAGAGTTGAGTAACCTCAGTAGGAAGCTGTTGCTCCAACGCCCTAGAACCTGCACTTAAAGTCTCCTTAAAGATCATTAGTAATATCGGTTCTTTGCAAGTGATTGCCTTAGAAATATAACTTGACTTGATAAACAAATTGTTCTTGGTCGATGCATCTTTTTCTTTTAACATTTTAACTTGTAATTCGTGTACTTGAGTAGGTGTAAGAGGTGCTAAATTATACTTCTTTTTATCATGCACAAACGAATACATGTTACTTCGGCCATGGTGAATGGCGTCCTTATCAAACTGCCAAGGCCTACCAAGAAGAAGATGGCCAGCTTGCATAGGAACAACATCACACACAACTTCATCCGAGTACTTGCCCACATTGAATGGTACAAGCACTTGGTCCGTGACGCGTAATTCAGCCTTATCGTTTAACCATCTTAGCTTATATGGGTGAGGGTGTTTAGCACGTTCTAGACAGAGCTTAGTGACCATGTAGTCACTTGCTACATTGGTACACGACCCTCCATCAATTACCAAATTACATACCTTGCCTCGGATGGAACATCTTGTATGAAAGATGTTGTCTCTTTGGGCTGTCTCGTCGGGATGAACCGTGAGGTTCAAGGCTCGTCTTATGACCAGAGACTCACCATATTCAGCCTCACAATCTACTTCTTCAGTGGCTGACTCGGTCATTTGCACATCAGCCTCATCTTGAGACTCGTACTCACCCGAATCCAACATGATCATAACTCGGGGATTTGGGCATTCTCTAGCCATGTGTCCTCTGCCCTTGCACTTAAAACATGTTATGTCACGAGTTCTAGAAGTACTTGGGTTAGAAAACTTACCTTGATTAGGCTCAGAGGCCTTAGAAGTGAACCTAGGGTCGATTTCGACCGACTTGCCCTTCTCCGCGGCCTTAGATGGGAAGCTGGTTGGAGTTTGGGTCTTGGCTCGGTTCTGGTCCAATGTTTGGTTACTCCATGTCCGTCCAGTAGCATAGGACTTCTTCTTCAAGTGTTGCTCAGCTTGAATGGCATGGTGTAAGATGTCCTTCAAGTCGTGGTATGGAAGCTTCTCCACTTTGTGACTTAGTCGTTCGTTGAGTCCGTCTAGGAACTGAGCCATGAGTGTCTCGGTGTCTTCATCCAGCTCCAAACGATTTCTAAGATGTTCAAACTCTTCAAAGTATTCTTCTACGCTCCTGGTTCCTTGGGATAATTTTCGGAACCTCTTTTGAAGATCTCGATGATAATAGCTCGGAACATATCGCTTTTTCATGAGCTGTCTCATCTCTCGCCAAGTGCTGACCTGAGGTGATTGGCTCCTTCTTCTGTCAGCTACCTCACGATCCCACCATGAGAGAGCATGGTCATTGAGTTGAGCAACGGCCAAAGCCAGCCTTCTTTGCTCGTTGTAGTCGTAGTACACGAAGATATGCTCCATTCGTTGCTCCCACTCCAAATAAGCCTCGGGATCGACTCTTCCAGCAAATGTAGGTGCCTTAAGCTTCATGTCCTGGGAATATTGGTGCCTTGGGAAGTCACCTTCGGCCTCCTCAAAAATGTCTTGTCTCGGTCCTCGTCTCCTTACTCGCGGCTGTTCCTCTATCGGAACATCGTCCGGATCTTCGTCTAAGTTGTAGGCTCGTCGCTGTGCTCTTGGTGGATGATTGTTGTTGGCTTGATGCTGTTCCCTCTGGTCTAGCCTTTGGACTACGCTCTGGAGATGTTGTTGCATAGCCGTGATTGCTTGCATGAGAATGGCATTAGGGTCTTGCGGTGCAACATTGTTTTCCATTGTTTCTCCTTGCAAAAAAAAAAAAAAAAAAATTTAACAAAGTGTATCAATGGAGTTTCAAGAAAATCGACAAAAACAAGTAGTAAGGTAAGAAAAAAAAAATTTCTTAAATCTAAAAGGAAAAATTCTAAACTAAAACACTCTCCTATTTTTTTTTTTTTTTTGAACAACTTAACAAAAAGGAATTAACAAAAATCGAAGATGCTAATATATGGTTCTTTTCTATTTTTTTTTTTTTGACTAACTAAGAATATGCTAAGTTTCCTTCTTTTTTTTTGATTAATCTTGCTAAGGTACACAAAGAAATCGACACAAAAGAATTAGGGTTCTTCTATAATTTTTTTTTTGACTAAAATCCTAAAAGGAAAAATTGCAAAATCGAATAACTAAGAATAAGCTAAGTTTCCTTTTTTTTGATTAATCTAAAAAAAAAAATCGACACAAGCAATAGGGTTCTTCTATTTTTTTTTTTTTTTTTGAATCTAGCAACCTAACAAGAACAAGAAAAAAAAATACAGAAAATTAAAAGATGATAAGGGAACGTTTACACCTTAGATTCAGGAGCTTTTGAAGCTCTGATACCAAAATGATACGAGCTCAAGTGTTGAAGAAGCTGGACTAAGGTCTCTCTCTTCTATCAACGGGATAAGATGGAGGTTGCTGGTGGGGCGATGAGAACCACAAGAGAGGCGACGGTCTCTTGATACTTCAAGGGGTTTCCCTAAGGATCGGACTCACTCACGATCTAAAGAGAGAAAACGTTTTTGTTCCAAACAAAAACTCGAAAATAACAAAGGAAAATTCTTATTGTCTGCGTGAATGAGAAAGACAAAGCCCTAGGGTTTTTAAAGCAAGCTCACGCCCCAAAGAAAAAGAAATAAACCGAAAAGGAAATAACAAGACGGGTCCTTAACAATTTAGGCCCGTTTACAAAATAATTAAAAGACTTAAGACAAATAGAAGTGAGGCTCGTGTATCTGGTCTTCATGGGCTTACAGAGAGTCATTAATTGGGCCAATAATATTTGCAAGTCGTTAGGCCTCGGTAAAAACCCATCTTCGCAAAACCCAGTGGGATAAAAACGAAGGTTGGGAAAAGAGCGCCAAACGACTTACAAACCCAACTAATGACCTTCCTTGGGCCTAAGTCATCTCTGCTGAAGTGAAGTCGACCATAGATAAGTGGGCCACGAGCCTGGGCTTGATGAGTGGCCACTTAGTGTTATCGGCCAGCAAAGGATCCAGCCGATATGTCTTCAGTGTTTGGACGTTCTGGTCCGAATGGTAAGGATTCTTGGGCTGATCTTTAGTGTTCTGGAAACTAGACTCAAAGAGCTTCAAATCCATATGTGGATCGCCTTCTGAATCATCCGGGATCATAAGTGGATCCTGCTTCGAAGTATCGGCCCAATAACTGCTCGCAAATGAGCTTAGCGGACTAGTGTCCGTATTGAAGAAACCTTCTTGTCTGAGCTGGTCCATGAACATGTTGAACTTCTTTTCCATGTCCCTGCTCCTGGTTC
Source organism: Eutrema japonicum (assembly GCA_030161315.1). Taxonomy (NCBI): domain Eukaryota; kingdom Viridiplantae; phylum Streptophyta; class Magnoliopsida; order Brassicales; family Brassicaceae; genus Eutrema; species Eutrema japonicum. Next base: position 23,447,739 of record BSQW01000010.1, on the reverse strand, counting down.
TAGTCACTGGTCCACTTGGTACTAGTGGTGCTTGTATGACTTGGGTCGTTGACTCGATGTCCTCATCAACATGTGGGTCAAAGAAATTTAGAGCGACCGTGTGAAAAGTTTTTATGGACATGTGGTAGAAAATTATATGCTAATGTAGATTAAAATTATTGGTTAATTAAAATCCTTAGTATCAAATAATTTCGATTTTTATAAGTAACATATATATTTTTATAGACAATAATTTGTTTTTTGTAAAAAATGGTCGTAAAATTATTCCATCATAATGAAAAAATTCTCTCTAAACATGTGCCTATACACACATCTAAAGAAATTTTATTATTATATTTATTTTTAGTTATTTATATAATTAAGACTACTATTTTAAATTAAAACCCAAAGAAAGTAGGTGAGAAGTTACACGCGTTCTGGGTACAAGACATATTCAACGGATCTGAATCAGACCCAACAACCCGACAATCCAGGATCCGACCCGATATACTAACCCGAGTCATGTAAAACTCTATAAATATTCGATTTCCTTCATCGAATAGGGGGTTCACACTTTTCTCATACTTTCCTATAGATTGCTTTGATATATGTGTGCTTACTACTTCTAAACCCTTAGCTTTCATTCTTTCCTAGATTCTAAGTCTCATTTCTGACTACTCTCCGGCCATCCCCACGATTTCTCCTAAACCGTGGCATTCCCTCACCCAAATTATATTGTTTTCCTCTCTTTCACCATAAAATGCCCACCTTCTAAAATCCGTTGTGGATCCATCCTTTCTTAAGGACCTAATATGTGGTCTTTCTTTATCCGTTTTCTGATTTGGGCATCCGAGAGTCTTCAGAAAATACCCTTCCATCGTGTTTTCTGAGAGAAGAACGTTTTTAAAATTCTAAAACTTTCATAATTTTTAAAATTATTAAAATGTTTTTAATAGCTAGATAATTTTTAAAAAACGTTTCTAACCTTAATAAAATGAGAAAAACGTTTTGAATTGGTAGATAATTCCCAAAATAATGTTTCTAAATTTCAAATATTTTGTTAAACGTTTTTAGGAGTTCGAAAATTACGAAAACGTTTTTTAAAATAGAAAAAACTGTTAAACCGTTTTTCATATCACAAAAACACATTTAAAAAACCTAACAACAACCAATCTCATTCCAATCCTATTTTCTAACCACCTAGCTAAAACCTAAATTTACACTAAATATCATCCTATACTCAGTAAACAACAATACATAACAATGAAATTTAATATACAAAAGGGATTTGAGAGACTTACATGTTTGGATCCATTCGAAATGAAGATTTGGATTTACATTTATGATTATTAGAGATAGATGAGATGGAGTTGAGAAGAAATTGGAAGTAGATGGAGAGAGAGTTGAGAGAATCGATCAGAAGAGAGAGAGAGAGAGAGAGAGAGAGAGAGAGAGAGAGAGAGAGAGAGAGAGAGAGAGAGAGAGAGAGAGAGAGAGAGAGAGAGAGAGAGAGATAAGAGAGAAATGAGAAGAACCATCCCGGATTCCTAAAAAATTTCATTTAGGCGGTCAATCTTCCTGCGGTCTCGAAAAAACTAAAATCCGTGGGAAATTTCTAACGGATTTCCGACGGATATGGGAATATACCCTGCATGTGTTTCTAATGGGCTATCAACCAACACGTATCGAAAGACCCAGATCCGTCGGAAATTTCCCACGGATTTCTGACGGATTTAGGGTATATTTGGGGTTTAAGGTTTAGCATTACGTGATATGATTTAACTATCCCTAATCTATATGTTTCATTCAAAAAAATTGTTAGTTCATCAATGTTAAAGACTTTCAATGAGTTTATTATTTTTACAGCATAAAACTTAAACATTTCACATAACATCTTCTATACTCGAACTTATACTAACACTTCCATCAAATTTTATAAAATCTATACCACTCATTTATTTTGAAATTTGACATGTTGAAACTATTTTATATACATCATACAATTGTTTCTCTACAATTTTTACAAAAACAAATATAAACCCTAAACCCTAAACCACAATTTTGGTCATCCGTCGGAAAATTTTTCACGGATTTCTAGCGGATGTTACATAACATTTTTTTTTTTCGAAAGGGTGATAACATCCGTCGGAAATCCGTCGGAAATTTTCTACGAATTTCCCACGGATTTACGAAATTACACTTATCCGTGGGAAATTTCCGACGGATATTACTTAACAAATAGTTTTTGGGAAAACGACGTATTTTCACCTCAAATTATTCATATAGTTGTAGATCCACCCGAACTTTGAACTTCTACACAGTTCCACCTAATTCGAAAGTTTCAAACGTATTTCCCCCTAATTTGAAACATCGAAACCTATTTACACACATTGAAGCGTAAAACCACCCACACCATAATTTAGGTCGGTTTACGACTTAAACCAGATAAAAAACCACTTATACCGAATACTAAACGAAAATTAAATCAAATTACAACCCGACCCAAAAAATTAACCCGACCCGATTTATTTTTCTTCACCCGGTTACAATTATCGATTGTGTGATCTTCTCTCCTCTTAAATTAAACGCTTTTTTTTTTAATTGATCTTCTTCCACTTCATCTCTTTCAATCGCAATCTGGGTTATTGAAGGTGGATTCATTATTCATCATAGAGTGAGAAAATCAATTTTTTTTTCTTCAGACATTACCGACCGCCGCCGGCGACTCCTTCTAACCTGATTTCTTCAATTGAATGAGCTCTTGGTGGAGTGATGAACCCCATCGATCTGGGCTTTTTCTTCTCAATCGTCATCCTTAACATCGTCTCACTTTTTCTTCTCCGTCGCGGAGGATGAAGATGACACCGTCTCCGTCTCCCTACACGTCCGCTTCGCCGGCGATACCTTCCCTTCCTCCGCCGCCTCCACCTTCTCCTCCTTCCTCTCAGCCGCCGTAACTGAGAACAGATATGCGCCCTTCATGGAAGAGGAATGGGCTGATGATGGAGGAGCTCTGATTCCTGTAGTGGACGTTAGGGTCAGGGTAGAACCGCCACCAGTAGCCAATAGAAACAATCACATGGACGAAGTTTGTGATGTGTTGGGTAAAACCCATGGGCCTTCCTCGAATCCTCCGTTCTTCAGAATGTTCTCTGCAAACAAACAAAACAAAACAAAAATTAAAAGACCCCCCACGAGTCTTAGATCCACCTAATCACGAAGAAGAAGAAGAATAATTTCAAAAAAAAAAAGCATTTAATTTAAGAGGAGAGAAAATATCAAACGATTTATAATTGTAACCGGGTGATGAATAAGAAAACTAAATCGGGTAGGGTTGTAATTTGATTTAATTTTGGTTTAGTATTCGGTATAAATGTTTTTGTGTTTGGTTTAAGTCGTAAACCGACCTAAATCATGGTCTTGGTGGTTTTACGCTTCGATGTGTGTAAATAGGTTTCGATGTTTCAAATTAGGGAGAAACACGTCTGAAACTTTCGAATTAGGTGGAACTGTGTCGAGGTTCATAGTTCAGGTGGATCTACAACTATATGAATAACTTGAGGTGGAAATACGTCGTTTTCCCATATTTTTTTGGTTTTTCGAAAAGGTGATAACATCCGTGGGAAATCCGTCGGAAATTTTCCACGGATTTCCCATGGATTTGCGAAATTACACTAATCCGTGGGAAATCCGTGGAAAATTTCAGATGGATTTCCGACGGGTACTATTTTCCGACGGATGTTAATTTCGTCCGAATTCCGTCGGAAATTACCGACAGAATTACCTCCGTCGAAAATTCCGTCGGAAAACACCATGTTTTCTTGTAGTGTAATGTCAAAAAGAGAATCAATTTTTTTATATTTAACCAGTTTAAGATTTTAATTTGATATTTAATATCATGTATAGTAAAATTATATATACGACGTACACTCTGAAAAATGATTGCAAAACAAAAAAAAACAATTATTTGGAATCATATAATGTTACAAAATTATACAACCGAGGGACGGTCGGCTATATGCAAGATGTTGTATGTGGTGAAAGAATATTTGTATTCTCGAGAATATATTGTATGTCGGCCTTCCTTCGAAGAAAACTAAATCAATATACTATATTATCGATGATTTAGATAGATATAGGTATACGAGAACATTGATGACAAACAGAAAAAGAGTATATGAGAACATTTCCTTATCTACTTTATTCGTGGGATACTTCAATCAAATTTAGGGTTGATTTTTTCTTTACTGCCTAAACTCCCCCCCCCTCCCCCCCCCCTCACTTATTGAACTCTAACTATTTTTTCCTAGACTATTTACTTCTTTATTAACTCACCCAAACTTATAATTTTCAACTTTAAACCACATAATCTATTTTATTGTGCTTAATTCCACCTCTATAATCAAAATCATAAAATCGAGTTTAAGTAAACGAAAACGCGTTTAATAAACAGTGATTGTCCATAATAAAAAACCCGATCCGACTTGAAAAAACCCGACCCATTTTTGAAAAAAAAACAGACCCGAAATAAGCTATGTTTCACGACAAATAATTGGGAAAAACTTGATTTTGAGTTTCACGACAACTTCGTCTTCTACCTCTTTGTCAATTTGGTCCGATCAAAATCAGAGAAGCAAAAATTCGGTATCGATGAGATATAAGATATTTTATTCATAAAAACCAAGATTTAATACAGAGATTCCATAAGATAATTAGATAATCACACCAAAATCTAACGGAATATAGCAAGAGAAACTACATGAATATTCTTACTGTCGTGAAACTCAAACTTCAATTTTCTCTAAACTCAAATCCAAATTCCAATCTCATGTCTTCTATCTCATTGATACCGAATTTGTACTCCAAACACAAAATCATGTTTTCCCCAATTATTTGTCGTTAAACATAGTTCAAACCGGGTTTGTTTGTTTTTCTTTCGAAAATGGTTTGGGTTTTTTTAAAAATTGGATCGAGGTTTTTTATTTATTATGGCAATCATTTTTTATTAAACGTGCTTTCGTTTACTTAAACTCGATTTTATGATTTTGATTAGAGAGATGGAATTTGTAGGACCAAAAATTCTCACAATAACAGGATAGCGATTTAATCTCGAATATATAAATAAACGTTAAGGAAAGACGAGTTTAAAAACGATATAAAAACGACAAAATTAAAACGAAACAATGGAGGCGAGAGAACTCTCTTTCCTTAACTCAAAGAATCTCCCATAGTGCGACGGTATAATATTCGATTCATGAGTCCCATGATACAACCATTGAAACCGTTATCGCGAACACTCGATAACGGATCTGTCGAACTTAATACTACGATACTCTCGAAATAAAAGACTTACTCTTAGTAGTAGAGAATTGAAGGAACTTTTTCTTTTGTATGTGTGTTTTCTGTGTGTGATCGGATACCTTTCTCTCAAGAGAGGCGATCCTATATATAGGAGAAGATCATAGAGGAAATTATTTCCAACTAGCAATGTGAGACTTTTTACATGTCCCTCACTTTTCCTTTTTAAGGTTTTTCCTTTTTTAGGTTTTTCCTTTTTTAAGGCTTTTCCTTTTTACATTCACAAGGCTTTTCCTTTTTTTAGGCTTTTCATTTTTTAAGGTTTTTCTTTTTTACATTCACAAGGCTTTTTCACTTAGCCCAAATGTATAATTTCAATTCACACATACACATATTTATAAAGCCCACAAGCTCTTATAAATTTTGTTCCAACAATCCCCCACATGAATAGAAATGACTCTAAACATATGACAATTGAACATACTTGACTAGACTTGACTAGACAGACTTGACTAGACTAGACTTGACTCATTAGACTAGACAGACTTTTCGAGAGTATACGAAAATGTAACTATATATGAGAGGTAGCATTTTTCAGCTTTGAACCAATCATTTTTAATACATGTCGGGTTTACTCGGCCAGGAGGTGAACATGATGTCTTGAACCACCCGGACTTTGATGTAAACCTAGACAACAGATATCGCACAGCGACATTTTCTCGTATAACTTTGTTCTCTACTGTGTTCATTTTGGCCTTGAACATTCCTGGTTTTTCGTGAGTGAACTTGGAGAATATAGTCTCTCTTTCATTCTCCTAGAAACGGCCCTCATTTCACACTCACTAGGTGATCTGCCGTCAACTTGTTTTCAGAAGTATCCTGTCATACTATTACAAAGCTATGAAATCATTAAAAGTCAACGCTTATCCTCAAAATTCATAGTCTCAAAGTGCTCAATTCTGAATCAGCTCAACTTTGTTTTCTCTTTGAACCTAGATCTTGGGATCTCCAGTCACATAGGTGGGGTGTCCGTCAAACGTCATCTTTGTCTATAGGCTTTAAAGCCATTCTTTTTGATGATTTAACAAACTCGATCTCGAGGCTAACTTTTGGGAAACAGATCCGCTAAGTTATCAGCCGTTTTGAGATCAGTTGTCTAATGGTCTTATGTCATTCTCGAGATTTGCCATTTTATAACTTACTCAGTGCCCGAGAGATAGCTCACTAACTATCGCAGTGTACACATTTTTAGCACTGGTTTTTATCCACATCGGGATATCTTCCAAAAAATTATGAAGCCACTCCATGGTTGATCAGGCGAACAGAGTTTGTTTGGAAGATTTCCAAGACACTGCTGCACCACCAAGCGTAAAGACATATCCACTCATGGATTTTGAGTTTTTGGAGTCGGAAATCTAGTTGGCATCACTGTATCCTTCCAAAACTGATGGTTATTTACCATAGTGTAGCCCATAATTTTTAGTTTGACGTACATAGTCCAATACTCTTGTTATGGCTTTCCAGTGTTTATGTCATGGATTACTAGTGTAGCGACTCAGTACATTAAATGTGTGCGCTAAATTAGGTCTAGTACAATTCTTTAAGTACATCAGACTTCCAATTACACGTGCATACTCCACTTGTGACACTGCTTCACCTGAATTTTTTTGTTAGGTGAAGACTAGGGTCTACGGGAGTTTTTGCAATCCCACTTGAGTAGATTTTGAATCTATCAAGCATCTTTTCAGCATAATGAATTTGAGACAGGATTATTCATTCGGAAGTTCTAGTGATCTTAATCCCTAGAATGACATCCGTTAATCTCATGTCTTTCATATCAAACTTGCTTCTTAGCATGTTATTAATTTGACTGATCATGTTTTTATTGCTACCAATAATGAGCATGTTATCAACGTACAAACAGAGCAAAACGTATCCGTGTGGAGTACTTTTGATGTATATGCACTTATAACATTCATTAATGCTGAAATCATTTGACATCATTATGTTGTCAAATTTTTCATGCCATTGTTTTGGAGCTTGTTTAGGTCCATAAAATGACTTCACAAGTCGACAGACTTTGTGTTCTTGTCCTGTGATAACAAACCCTTCGGGTTGTTTCATATAAATCTCCTTTTCTAAATCACCATTTAGAAAGGCAGTTTTCACATCCATTTCATGGATTTCTAGGTATCTTAATGTTGTAATTCCTAGAACCCTTGTGGTAGATCGGTTATCTCATATGTAATATTTTGCATAATGGATTCAATCTCACAATCAACGGCTTCCTTCCAAAAATGAGCATCTGGTGTAGACATGGCTTCAGTGAAATTTCTCGGTTCATTCTCTAAAAGAATGACCATTAAGAAATCTTCACCATAAGATTTTTCCTTACGAGATCTTTTGCTACATCTAGGTTCATATTCAACCTCTTCTGCATCATCTAAAAATGTGCCAGAAGTGCTCGCCTCAATTAGATTCCAAGGTCTCGTATTTGCTTCTCAATGAAAGACATGAGATTAACGGATGTCATTCTAGGCATTAAGATCACTAGAACTTCCGAATGAATAATCCTGTCTCAAATTCATTATGCTGAAAAGATGCTTGATAGATTCAAAATCTAGTCAAGTGGGATTGCAAAAACTCCCGTAGACCCTACTCAAGTGGAAGTGCTCGCCTCATTTACATCTTTCTTCACGAGTTCGTTTCAGATTTTTATCTTTACACGGAAACACGTGCTCAAAGAAAGAAGCATTCCTTGATTTTATGGTTGTATTAACATGGATATCTGGTACATCTAATTTATGAACCAGAAACCGATTTGCACTACTATTGTGTGCATATCCGATGAAAATACAATCCACTGACATATGTCCAATTGTGACCTTTTTAGGAGGTGGCACTGCAACTTTTGCTAGGCACCCCCACACTTTTGTGTATTTGTATCAAAACACTTTACCTTTCCAAAGTTCACATGAAGCATTTCCAGTGACTTTGTGCGGTATTTAGTTCAGGATATAACTTGCGGTAAGCAATGCTTCCCCCCCACATTTCTGGACTAACCCAGATTCCTGCAATAATGAGTTCATCAAAGAATTCGGTATTTCGTTATGAAACTAAATTAGATTCAAGTGAATAGGAATCAATCGTTTGATGGAAAATACCATGTTTATGTCCTCTATCACTTCAAACTATGTTGATAGTTCTCTCGATTTGGTTTTCAACCTCGAGTTTATACTACTTGAGTTTTCCAAGGTCTCGTATTTGCTTCTTAGCAACTAGACATAACTATATTTCGTACAATCCTCAATGAAAGTCACGAAATATTTCTCACCACCTCTTGCATGAATCAAACCAAGAAGTTCGTTCGATGATGGCGTTTTAGTGAGGTTGGTTTGAACACAAGCCTCACACTTATCTTTGCTTATATTGTATTTCGGGATCTCATTCAATCTACTCATAGATTCGAATATAACATGACCGAAACGTTTGGGTCAAATAGTAAGAGATTCAACAACATAAGCAACTGGTTATTTCTCATTAATCTCAATAACATTGGTTACATTAATTTTAAGTAAGACTGTCTCAAAGTTAATTTGGACCAGTCCGTCCTTAACAAAACCTTTGCCTACATAGACACCATTCTTTCTCAATACAAGCTAACCAGCCTCGAAATTGACGGTGAATCCATGCCTAGTTAGCATTGTGCCATAAATCAGATTTTTCTGCATCTCTGCCACATGCTTTACATTGGTGAGAGTGAGCTTCTTTCGAGAAGTCAACTTCAGCACCACTTATCCACAACTTGCAACCTTTGAAAGTGCATTGTTGTCTCTGAATAACTTCTTGTCATTCTCACATATATGAACCGTCACACCGGTATCATACCACCACTTATGTGGGTTATACTCAACCACATTGACTCCGAGGATGACATTACACATGTCTATCTCAACTAAATTGGCTCGAGCCATTCCATTGTCTTTTACACCACCGAATCTAACAATTAATATACTAACCAAGAACCCAATAGAGGCTCAAATAATATTTGAACTGCATAAACAGTACATGTTTCATTTTAATAAAAAAGAAACGTATTGCATAAACAATTACCAAATGTTAATTGGCCCACTAACATAGTGTCTACCAATTAATTAAACCACTTGATCAAGATTCAGTAACAAGACCGACATCTTTAAACCAAGAAAACAATCCAACAGCTTTTGACAAACAAAAGTGATCGTCTTTACAAATAACTGATTGACAAAATAATCGGAAGTCAAAACCGATATAGTCGGTGAATATCTTTAAATATCGATACGGAATTAGTTTCCAATTAAAAAATCTGCTAATCGAATCGACTAGAACCGCATGTGCGTGTTCTAAAGTTTGAACCGCAAACGCGGGCTCAAGTTCAAACCTCCTCAGAGCGTTCGTCAAACGGTTTCTCGAAACGCGTTTGATTAGCGTTTTAGACGCAATTTTAAACCTTTTGAAGGCGTTTATGAGAGACGCGATAAAGCGTTTAACAGTAACCTCCGCAGAGCGTTCTTCAAACCGTTCTCCAATGTGTTTGATGTTAGGCGTTCGCAAACCCTAACCCGGTCGATACAAAATTTCAGAGAATATGAAATCGATCGATGCACACACAGTGTCGATCGATACAAGAGAATTTTGCACAGACTCGATCGATGCGACTGTAGGTGTCGATCGATGCACACACGGTGTCGATCGATGCAAGAGAATTTTGCACATAATCGATAGATGCGACTGTAGGTGTCGATCGATGCACACACGGTGTCGATCGATGCAAGTGAATTTTGCACAGTATCGATCGATGCACACCATGTGTCGATCGATACAAGTGAGTTTTTCACAGTATAGATCGATGCTTAGACGTTCACAAACGACAAGCGGTATCGATCGCAATCGAACCAGATTCGAACCACATCGTGCGTTCGGTTTTTACACCGTTTATTAATCGTTATTAATGACGGTTGTTAAAGATGTTAAAGCAATACTGCTTCTACTACACGTTTCAAAGTTGCTAAAATAGCGTTTTTGATAACGTTCGAGTATCACTAGCAGTAGAACGTCTTTTTATAAAATTAAATAAACACAAAATTGCTTCTACTACATGTTTCAGAGTTGCTAAAATAGCTTTTTTGATAAAGTTTGAGTATCATCAGCAGTAGAAGAATCGTTTTATAAATCGTTTGAAAACACGTTTATTTACTCGCGATTAAAATCTGTTTAATGTTTATAAAACAGAAACGGATTTCTTTGAGTTAAGATTGTAGGACCAAAAATTCGTACAATAACAGGATAGCGATTTAATCACGAATATATAAATAAACGTTAAGGAAAGACGAGTTTAAAAACGATATAAAAACGACAAAATTAAAATGAAACAATGGAGGCGAGAGAACTCTCTTTCCTTAACTCAAAGAATCTCCCGTAGTGCGACGGTATAATATTTGATTCATGAGTCCCATGATACAACCATTGAAACCATTATCGTGAACACTCGATAACGGATCTGTCGAACTTAATACTACGATACTCTCGAAATAAAAGACTTACTCTTAGCAGTAGAGAATTGAATGAACTTTTTCTTTTGTATGTGTGTTTTCTGTGTGTGATCAGATACCTTTCTCTCAAGAGAGGCGATCCTATATATAGGAGAAGATCATAGAGGAAATTATTTCCAACTAGCAATGTGGGACTTCTTACATGTCTCTCACTTTTCCTTTTTTAAGGTTTTTCCTTTTTTAGGTTTTTTCTTTTTTAAGGCTTTTCCTTTTTTTAGGCTTTTCCTTTTTTAAGGTTTTTCATTTTTACATTCACAAGACTTTTTTACTTAGTCCAAATATCTAATTTCAATTCACACACATATATATATATATATATATATATATATATATATATATATATATATATATATATATATATATATATATATATATATATATTTATAAAGCCCATAAACTCTTATAAATTTTGTTCCAACAGAATTAAGCATAATAAAATAGATTAAGTGGTTTAGAGTTGAAAATTATAAGTTTGGATTGATTAATAAAAATGTAAATAGTCTAGCAAGAAATAATTAGGATTCAGTGAATGAGGGGTTTTAGGCAGTCAACCCTAATTTGATTATTTTAAGCTTGGTATTTTTTTATTGACGGCAAAATGGCATCTATATATGTTGAGTAATAAATGAAAGTCATTACAATTTTATATATTTATAAATTGTGAATATAAACGTAAATCAGAAATAAACAAAAACTATTACTAGATTAAAATAAAATTTATTAGAAAGAATCGCATATCATACGGAAAAAGGCACATCTAATTAACAATTATAGATATAAATAAGCAAAATAAAATCATTTTTCTGTTAAAAAATTTGATCACCAACTCAAGGAGAAAAAAGTGAGAGTGTGGAGACATGGTAATAATCAATATAAAAGATTTCATAGAAATGGGGAAAAAGAAAAGAAAAGGAGAAGAGTAGTGTGGATACGGAACGGTGCAAAAGCTGGGACCAGCATGGAAAGCAAGTGGCGACTGTTTTTATTTGCTTTCATTGGAAATTAAACTTTTCTGATATATTTCAGGTTTAGTTAGGGATGAGCCAAATGGTTCTTTTTAGTTTGGACAGCTGATTAGACATTTGGGTTTGTTAGAGAGAGATTGCCAAACATCTGAAAAGTGGGAGACCTTTATACGAGTAACCCAATTCATATTTAATTATATCCTATTTTTTTAATCTATTTCATCGTTATAAGTCAATTTAATAAACCTTGTGATAAGTTTGACAGAGAGTTTTTAATCCCACCTATAGGTGTTATTGTTGTCTATTACAACTTTGAGGTACATCATGATAGTGTCTACAGCTAATTTCCAAAAGATCTCATTTTTAACGTTTTCGGTGTTCTTGTATTGTAAAATATTCATCTTTAATACTAACGAGAGGCCAGAAGAGACAGAGACTGTTGGAAAACAATGATCCAATAACCTTAAATAATTTTAAGAAATAGAGATTCATTAGATCTATAACAACCATACAATTAATCAGTTTTCCAAGAAAAAACAAATTAATCAAGATCCGACTTAGTCAGGTGTACTAACTAGTTTTGTCTATTTCTTGACGCTGGTCCTTCTATTAACAATATTTTTAAGCTAGTTATTACGAAAAATCTGAAGAGTAAATATATTTGTTTGGGAGTCAGGCGGATTTGAATAGCTCATGTGATGTGTTACAAGGAGTTATCATGAAATCGATGTATCATCACATTTATGACTTCTTGCAACCCCACATCCTCCCCCCCCCCCCCCCCCCCGGCACTTGGGGGGCGATTTCTTTTTTCATTTCTCACATCATTTTTTTTTTTGAAACTCTTCCCTCAAAATTGTTTTTAAGGAAAATTAGAAAATGACATAAACTTGAGTATTTTTTAAACCAGGTCCATCGTTAATCTTTCTCGTCTCCCTCTACGAGCTTTTTTTGTTATGGTTTATTGGGAATTTGAGAAAAACACTACACTAACATGGATAGCAACAAATCAAGAAAAATAAAATTGCATTATTAGAAAATTTTCTCTCTTTTTAACATGAGTAAAATTATTATCAGAGATCTGAGTTATGCTCTAATCCTTTCTAAAAATTAGGATATTCATAAGGACTAGATCTGGATCCGGATCCACATAACAAAATTTCAGATTCGTCAAAACTATATTTTTATCAAAATGTCGTAATTTCAAAATCTTGATATACAAATCCAAATCATAACCCATTATATATTTAAAGTTATATTTTTTAATTAGTTATTTGTTTTCATTGACCCGTTGGTCGTTATTAATATATATTGGTTTCTTCATCTTTCATTGTTCGTAATGCTGCTTGCTTTACTTATCATTTAGCTATCACTATAAGAAAATATGGTAATTTCCTACGGACTTAAATCCGTAAGAAATTTCTAATATTTTTTTGGCCTTTTTCCAAAGTCCCTATCAACTGGTGATTTCCAAGGTATGCATACTCTTTGGCAGGTCAAAGAGCTCAAGAAACCGAAAAGAACTCGAAGGAACTTCAAGATGGTCTAAGAGCGAGTTATAGGCCCAAGAAGGACCAAATGGAGCAAGAACGTGGGATGAAGACCAAGAACATGGAAGAGCTTAAATAGGAAGATAATTATGACATAGAGGACATACAAGAAGACTTATACAGAAAGGAACACATCAAGAATGGCCCAAGAACAAAAGCATCTCAACATGCATAATTTCAGCCTCATGCGCATCAAAGTACACTACAAGAAAGGTCCTTTCCGACGGTGAACCGACGGATAAATTCTGTCGGTTCCACCTCGTCGGAAAATAAAATCCGTCGAAAATCCGTGGGAAATTTCAGACGGATTACCGACGGGTTATTTTCTGACGAATTTCCGACGGATATACACCGTCGGACATTATTCCGATGGATTACCGACGGCCCTATATCCGACGGATTTCCGACGGAAATTCCATCGGAAAAGTTCCGACGGTATTCCGACGACCATTTATTCCGACGGATATTCCAACAGATCTTTGTCGGGAAAAGCAGTCGAGAATCCGTGGGAATTTTCCGACTGATTTCCCACGGATTTTCGACGGACTGTTTCTGACGGATTTTCGACGGACTGTTTCCGACGGATATCTGACGGAATGGTTCTGACGGATTTTCCACGGAATGGTTCCGACGGATTTCCCACGGAATTATTCCGATGGATTTCCCACGGATTGTTTCCGACGTATAATTTAATAATATGTTTTAATTATAAATTATAAATTAATATTTAAATTTTTAATTAAATATATTTTAAAAGTAATTAATAATTTAATTATTAATTAATTAATTCAATTTGTATTAAATATATTATTTAAAAAGAGTTTAATAATAAAAATTCATAAAACATTAAAAAAATATTCATAAAACAAAATTATAATTGTTCAAAAAAAAAATCATTAAACAATTTCACTACAAGAAAACAGGCTATTTCCGTCGGCAGGATCCGTCGGAAATCCGTTGGAAATAGCCTCTTCCGACGGATTTCGGCCGTCGGTTACAGCTCGTCGGAAATGTGATTTTTGTCGGAAGTCCGTCGGAAAATTCCGACAGAAAACCGACGGCAATATTTCCGACGGATCTTTGATCGGAAGTATGTGTCGGAAGTCCGTCGGATGTTCGTCGGAAATATTTTCCGACGGATTTCCGACGCTAACTGTTTCCGACGGATTTCCGACGGTTATAATTCCGACGGATTTACGATGGATTATTTCCGACAGACCATTCCGACGGAATTCTGACGGATAAAGAGTAAATTATATTTTGAATTATATTTAATTAAATTTTTTATTTTTTGAAATTTATAAATTTATAAATATAAATTTAGAAAATAATAAATATTAAAATTCATTACACAAGGGTTTAGGTTTTTTTAATATGATTTAGGTACCCCTAATTTACATGTTTCATTCAAACTATATCACATTCATCAATATTAAAGACTGTGCATGAGTTTATAACTTATACAACATCAAAACCTATTATTTCACATAAATCAACTTATATCTTATACTATACCTTATACAAACACTTTCATCAAATTTTATAAATTCTATATAACATTTTTTTGAAATATGACAAGTTCAACATATTGTATATACATCATGCAAGTGTTTGTAAACAATTTCCACAAAAAACCTATACCCTATACCCTAAACAACATTTTTGAAAATATCCGTCGAAAATCCGTCGAAAATTTCCCCGGCTAAAACTGGGATTCAGTTACCCCGGCTAAAACTGGTAATTCAGTTACAGCCGAGAGATTCAGTTTTCGCCGGGGGTAACTATTGTTGTCGTCGGAAATCCGTCTGCAGTATGTCGGCAACGTCGGAAAGGCGTCGGAAATCCGTCGACAAGTGTCTGACGGATTAATTTCCGACGGATTGTCGACGGGTACTATTTTCCGACGGATGACACGTTCGTCGGAAATCCGTTGGAAAT
The DNA here is from genome assembly GCA_030161315.1 of Eutrema japonicum. Classification (NCBI taxonomy): domain Eukaryota; kingdom Viridiplantae; phylum Streptophyta; class Magnoliopsida; order Brassicales; family Brassicaceae; genus Eutrema; species Eutrema japonicum. The sequence goes on along the minus strand of BSQW01000010.1, from coordinate 23,432,418 downwards.
TTCTGACGGAATTATGGCCGTCGGAAATGCCCATGTTTTCTTGTAGTGTTTAAACGTTTGGATAAGACAATCCCAAGGGACTACCACCCATTAGAGGCATCAAACATCATATTGATTTCGTGCCTGTAGCTTCACTTCCAAACCGACCAGCATACCAAACTAACCTTGTGAAGACTAAGGAGTTATAGAAACAAGTTAATGAGCTTATGGAGAAGGGCCATATCAGAGAAAGCATGAGTCCTTGTGATGTACCTGTTCTGCTCGTACCAAAGAAAGATGGCAGCTGGCGTATGTGCGTTGATTGTAGGGCAATCAATAATATCACGGTGAAGTATCGATACCCCATACCTAGATTAGATGATATGCTAGATGAGTTGCATGGTTCTTGCATTTTCTCTAAGATTGATTTAAAAAGTGGTTATCATCAGATTGGATGAAAGAAGGAGATGAATGAAAAACTGCGTTTAAAACGAAAAATGGTTTATATAGTGGTTAGTGATGCCATTTGGGCTGACAAATGCACCTAGTACATTCATGAGATTAATGAATCATGTTCTAAGATCATTCATAGGTGTTTTTGTTGTAGTATATTTCGATGACATTCTCGTCTATAGCAAGGACCTAGATGAACATGTTCACCACTTGCAATCTATTTTGAATGTTCTTAGGGAAGGTAAAGCTTTATGCAAACTTTAAAAAATGCACATTTTGTACATATAACCTGGTCTTTTTAGGGTTTGTTGTGAGTGCAGATGGGATCAAAGTAGACGAAGAGAAGGTGAAAGCCATCCGAGAATGGCCTAGCCTGAAATCAGTTGGAGAAGTGCGAAGCTTTCATGGCCTTGCTGGATTCGATAGGCATTTTGTGAGAGATTTTAGCACTGTTGCTGCACCGCTCATGGAAGTGATCAAGAAAGAAGTTGGGTTCAAATGGGGAGCAGCGCAGGAGGAGGCCTTCCATGCCTTAAAAGAGAAGCTTACTCACGCCCCTCTCTTATCTTTACCTGATTTCCTTAAAACATTTGAAATCGAGTGTGATGCTTCTGGTGTAGGGATTGGAGCTGTCTTAATGCATGATAAGAAGCCCATTGCCTTCTTTAGTGAGAAGTTTGGGGGAGCCACTCTCAATTACCCAACATATGACAAAGAGCTGTATGCGTTAGTAAGAGCTTTGCAAACGTGGCAGCACTATCTGTGGTCTAAAGAGTTCGTCATACACTGACCACGAGTTACTAAAGCACGTAAAGGGGCAACATAAGCTCAATAAAAGACACACCAGGTGGGTAGAGTTCATTGAGACATTCCCATATGTCATCAAGTACAAAAAAGGTAAGGACAATGTAGTTGCTAATGCATTGTCCCGAAGGTACGCGTTACTAACTACTCTTGATGCTAAACTGCTGGGTTTTGAGCAGCTTAAACACTTGTATTCATCCGATTCTGATTTTTAAGAAGTGTTTAAATCTTGTGAAAAGTTTTCTGCTAGCCGTTATTATAGAAGTGATGGGTTCCTCTTCTATGATAATCGCTTGTGTGTACCTAACTGTTCTATTCGAGACTTGCTGGTTAGGGAAGCACATGGAGGAGGCTTGATGGGGCATTTCAGAATTACTAAGACCCTGAAGGTGATGCAAGATCAATTCCATTGGCCTCACATGAAGAGTGACGCGAAACGAATCTGTGACAGGTGCACTACTTGCAAACAGGCTAAATCAAAGGTTATGCCACACGGTTTGTATACCCCTCTCCTTGTTCCTACTTATCCTTGGACCGACATATCCATGGATTTCGTACTAGGACTGCCTAGGACTAGAATAGGGAAGGACTCAATCTTTGTAGTAGTAGATCGATTTTCAAAGATGTCACAATTCATTGCTTGTCAAAAAACAAATGATGCATCTCATGTAGCTAATATGTTCTTTAAGGAAGTTGTGCATCTTCATGGCATGCCTAGGACCATTGTATCTGATAGAGATACTAAGTTTCTTAGTTATTTCTGGAAAACATTATGGTCTAAGTTAGGTACTAAGCTGTTATTCTCTACTACATGTCACCCGCAAACTGATGGCCAAACAGAAGTGGTCAATAGAACGCTAGAAACTCTTCTACGTGCATTGATTAAAAAGAACCTAGGGACTTGGGAAGATTTTCTATCGCATATAGAGTTTGCATACAGTCATGTTGTGCATTATGCTTCTAAGTATTCTCCATTCCAAATTGTTTATGGCTTTAATCCTCTATCTCCTTTGGATTTAACCCCTCTGCCTTTGAGTGAAAGAACAAGTTTATATGGGAAACAAAAAGCTGAGCTTGTTAAGCAGATTCATGAGGAAGCTCGCGCCAACATAGAAGCAAGGACCAAGCAATATGCTAAACACGCCAACAAGGGCAGGCGCAAGATGGTCTTCGAGGAAGGAGACCTCGTGTGGGTGCACTTGAGGAAGGAACGATTTCCTAATCAGAGGAAGTCCAAACTCATGCCTCAAGTCGATGGCCCATTCAAAATCACACGAAGGATCCATGACAATGCCTACTAGCTTGACCTTCAAGGTAAGTATAATATCAGTCATAGTTTCAACGTTTATGACTTAGCTCCGTTTCTTGCAGATGATCCATATGTGATGTTAAATCCTTTTCAAGAAGAGGGGGATGATATGATCATGGATAGCATGCACAAAAAGGAGGAACTATCCGAGGGAAACTTAGTTGAGGGAGTCGCATCCGAGGGAAAGTTAGCTGAGAGAGTTGCATCCGAGGGAAACTTAGCCGAGGGAAGCCTAACCGAGGGAAGTGCAGCTGAGGGAAGTGCATCCGGGTGAGACTTAACCGAGGGGAGCTTAGTCGGGGGATACTTGACTGAGGGAAGTGCATCCGGGGAAAACCTATCTGAGGGAAGCACCTCCGGGGGAGATTTAGCCGAGGGGACCCTTATTGCTGAGGAAAAGTTAGCCGAGGAGCCTTTGATCATTTCAACAGGCCTTATGACACGATCAAGGACTAAAGAGCTCAAGGAAGCTGTTGCTGGCATTCTTAACCAAATTCAGAGAGAAAAAAATTATTTAAACCGGGAGATCAACAAGACTACATCAACGCTAGTTTTGATCCAAGCTAAAGATGGTTAGTGGGCTTGTGATCTAGCTTTGCACTCTTTTTCCATGTCTTTGTTTTTGTCCAAATTGGGTTTTACAAAGATAGGTTTTTAATGAGGCAAAGATAGATCACCTCATTTTAGCCCACTTGCCCAAGGTCCACTGCTCATTGTCGACCAGCAAGGCCTATTATGCTATTTTAAGTGTTTTTCCATTTCTTTGTATTTTTCCTTTCTCTCGTTTTTTCCTTTCTTTGGGATAGAAGGTTTCTTATAAAACCTAAGGTCTTTTGTCGACACAAACTATCTTTCATCTTATTAATAAAGCGCAGCTTTTTACCTTAGGTTTTTGAGAGACTAGCCTCTCTCTTCTTCCTTTGCTGGTGCGTAACATCCAGCTTTCTTGTTCTCCTTTAGTGTGTCATATCTAAAGCAGAGCAAGAGTGAATCAAAGGAACTCCACCGCCTTTGTGTGAACACTTCGATCCCCATCCCTTGAAGTCTTTGTGCTTGCAAAGCCTATCCCCGTTCTGCATGCCCAACTCTAAGAGTGTCGATCTAGGGAGGTTCATAATAAATAGTTTAATTAAAAGATACACGAAGATCAATAATCCCGTCAGTGCAGTCTCGGAAGCTCCCAGCCGCAGCCAGAAGACCTCCGACAACCCTTGAAGCAGCTCCAACCACATCCAAGAAGCAGTTCGCCGCGGCCAGAATCCTCTCGCCCGAGGCAAGCACCTATTTCATCCCGAAAGCCCATTTGCAAGCCCATTTCAATCCCGTCAAGTCCAACTTCGGAGAAAACCCTAAGACCGACGAAAAGAGAGCATAAGACCTATAAATATATGTTTTTAGGAACCCTATTTGGTGTGCTTACTTTGTGCCACCTTTAGATTATTTTTTGCACCAAACTTTTGTTCTTAGTTTTTTGTTTAGGGAGATAGAGATTTCTCTTGAACCCCTTTTGGTTATTTATTATTCAATTGATTATACAATTCAGAAACTCAATTTGTCTTGCACGATTATGTCCGAGTAGATTTGTTGTTGGGTTTAAAGGGATCATCAAAGGGATTCAAAAGGTTCGATAAGGATTTCATGAGATAAACTTAGCCGTATTCTAGAACGCTTTCCAATAGATTTGTTATTACTGCATGGATCTAGCGTCATGAACTAGAGACTGATCCAAGGTAGATTAGAGCCATAAAAGTGTTGAATCTAAATATTGGAACTCGACTTTATTGCATAATTTTCTGTGTGGCTAGCATCGAAAGCTGACTAGTTAAGTTGTTAAGTTATAGGTGTGTAGTGCTATGACAGTAGGCTATACACAATTCCGTGTTCTAGTTCGTGGAGTTTGCTAGAATCGATTTTTACTAAGAGCTTTGTTACCTTGCTTTGAATCGACCATTCCCCGGAGATATCTCTGTCGATCCAACATCCGTTTTATTATTGTTTACAACCGATTTTTCTCTATTGCTTTACAATTGATTTTTCCCTTTTTCCTTTTTACGTACTTTACAATTTGTGACACTAAAAATCCCATTTTTCGTTTTAGACTTCCTTACTAATTCTCTATCTACGGTTTTGCAGAAAAGCGTGCTCTCCCTGTGGATCGACACCATAATTAAGTACTACTTCGCACTATTGTGCACTTGCAGACGCCTAGGGTCTTACAAATTTTATTACTTGAAGCTGACGACACCCCGACAACCATCAATCATGCAGCGGTTCTTTCCTTCTGCTTTTGTTGATCTTCTACCATGAAATGTCCATGTAGCAATTGCAGATATACACAAATTTTATTTATGTTGTAATTAATTGTATACCACAATTCCATGTATCATTATACATTCATTTGGTATTGTATACTTTACATGGATATGTGAATTCTTTCCGGATATCTGCACAAGATCACCTACAATAGATGGTATCCGAAATATGGAGACGAAGATACCCGTGATCTTTTGCGATCTCGAGAATATATTTCCACCATCCTTCTTTGATGTTATGGAACACCTTCCAACTCACCTCCCTCGAGAAGCAGCACTTGGTGGCATGTTCAATACTAATGGATGTATCCTTTTGAGCTGTATATGTTTCATCTTAAGAAGAAGATGAAAGTTTTAAGTAAAGTCGAGGGTTCCACTGTTGCACAAAACATTGATAAGAAGACCTCACAATTCTCCGGATAATACTTCCCACCACAAGTCCAAAACGAAGAGTCGAACCTTTGCGGTCAAGATGACAGAGGCGAACGCCCAATTTATCCAGACCATGTCCATAACATATGTGCATAGATTGGACGACTAAGTGGAAAATACGTCAAGAGAAGACTTACAGAGGCGGAACAAGATTATTTGCATATGTATATTTTTATACATTGCGATGAAATTCTTTGATATAAGAGGTAATAGCTCGAATCTATTGTCGTTAAAGTAATAAATATATATGATGTACCAATTTGGTACTTATTGATTCAATATGTTCATTCACATGATTTATATGGTACAAATACGCTACGTATATTTTTATACATTGCGATGAAATTCTTTGATATAAGAGGTAATAGCTCGAATCTATTGTCATTAAAGTAATAAATATATATGATGTACCAATTTGGTACTTATTGATTCAATATGTTCATTCACATGATTTATATGGTACAAATACGCTACGTATATCCAGATTATACCAATGATCAGCTTTGTGCCTTTAAAGATAGCGAGTTTCAGCGTTGGTTGCGCTTTTACGTATATATTGCACGACGTGATTTAGCCGTTTGAATTTTTGATGGGTTTTCATTTTGACCGCCACAGTTTCAAAACGGCGGAAATTTGAGGCGATTTTTATTTTGGAAACCCACAAAATTCCAAAGGGTGGGTCCGTCGAAATTATTTTTATTTAAATACCCAAAGTTTCCTCTTCTTCTCATTTTTTCTCACAATTTCTCCAACTAAAAAATTGGCGGCTCTCCTTCTTCTCTCTACCATTTCTGAAAACATGTAAGTTTTCAATCCCTTTTTAAAGTATATGTATAAATTGGTTGATAGGTTTTTAGAAATTAGAATATGGAATGATTTTGTTTAGTTTATGTGGATTTTAAATGTTTAAGATGTTGTGGAATGAAATTTTATAGTTTAGGATATTGTTAGTTGATATTTTATGTTAATTAGTTGTTAGGTTTGTTAATTTGAAAGATTTAGATTTTACAAACGTTTTTTTTAAGTTTTAGATTTTAAAAGATTTTTTTACAAGTTTTGGATTTTAAAAACAATTTGAAAACGTTTTTACGGTTTTTAGAATTTAAGGACTCTTTAAAACGTTTATGTTAATTTAAAAATTCAAAATATACCACTTGTTGTTATTTTTATTTTTTTTTAAATTATTTAAAACGTTTTTATTAATTTTATAATTAATAATTTAACTCTTTGTTAAATATTTAGTTTAAATACTCTGTCAAAACATTTTTATTAATTTTAAATTTAAAAAAAAAATTAAAACCTTTTTGTTATTTTATGTATTTATCGACTTAAGTTTTTTTTTGTTTTTTTTTGAATTAAATGTAAAATTTATTCAACTAAAGAAACATTGTTATAAATGATGTGCACTTTTAAATTGAGATTTTTATAGATGAATAAATTAAAAGAGAAACTATTTGGGCAAATTTTCACGGCGGACGAGTTGAGAACCACATAGTCATTCCCTAGTCATATGAACGATCTCCCGTATTTTGAATTGAAATAATTCGGTTGCACATATTCTTGTCGATGAGCTTAATTAGACGAGCATGTGGAGTAAAGGGCTCCCCACACCAAATGTGATAGAGTGTAGCTTGAAATACATACCGAAGTAGAAACATAGTCATCCGATCTCGCGATGAATCATGAAGACATGCGTAATGATGTCCCAATTCGTCGTATATCCGCTTCGTAAGAGCCCTCGCGCAAGCTTATCCCAGATTTCCGATGAAAACTGACATTCAAAAAGAGATGGCTTCGTGTTTCCTCCATAGTACCACATAGAATACAAACAAGACTCTGCATGTGTTCCAACTTTTTGTACGATCTCCCATTGATAGCATGTTCTTTATCGCTAGCCATTAAAAGAATGAATACTTGGGCGTGGCTTTAGCAAACCAAATTCCCTTGTACCAGTCGATCATTGGCTTGACTTCTCTAACCAGATTCTACGTACCTCGAGTTGTGAATTTGTTTTTATATTTGTTATCCGCAAACAGCCACATCGATACATCATCTTCCTCACGACGATTTTGCCTCAAGATTTCGATTTCATCTTCAATATTGTTGAGAGTCTCAACTTGATGATGTCGGCGGCGATGAGATTCTAGCACTGTCTCTACCATAGAGTGAACTGATATTCCAAGATCCATACTTCCACGAGCTCCTGTAACATCTCGAATCCTTCCCAATTTCGACCAATTATCAAACAAAAAATAAGTCGTACTCCATTCCGAGCTTGGTTGAAATATTTGCAACATCTCTATACTTAAGTAACTTTCTCCACATCCAAGAGCCAATGTTTGAACTTTCTTTCACTTCCCAAAATGTATTATTACGCATCAAAATAGCCTTGGCCCATTTTACCCAGAACGACGATTGAGACGATAGAATTCTCCACACGAGGTTTAGACAACTAACTTTCTTTGCGGTTTTTAGGGACTGAATTCCCAATCCTCCTTCTTCCTTTGGGACACATATATCACTCCACCCTATTTTTGCTTTCTTTGCATTAAGTTCATGCCCCGACCACAAGAATGCCGCACACAACTTCTCTATCTCCTTTATGCATCCACTTGGAAGTCAAAAAGCTTGTATCTAGAAATTCGTCAAACTTATAATAACCAATTTCAGAATTTGAAAGCGACCTGCATAAGATAGATATCTAGCCTTCCATGAACTTATTCGAGCTCGAATCTTCTCCAAAAGAGGAGTTTAATCAACGACAGACATCCTCTTCGTAAGGAGCCGAAGGCCTAGATAGCGAACTGGGAGCTGACTTTTTGCAAATGGGAAATGAGCAATGATATCTTCCTGGCTGCTTGCAGAATTCCCAGAAAGATAGAGAGTTGATTTCTTCAAACTGATTTTAAGGCCCGAAATCAACGCAAATTGGTCGAAAATCCTTATGATGCCCTATATAGATTTTTTTTGCCCATCTACAAATTCCATCAGAATGTCGGCGAAACATAGGTGAGTCAGGTGAATAATCTTACACTTTGGATGATAACCAATTTTCCTCTCCAAAGCAGCCTTATCGATGAGCTTGGATAACACATTCATAAAAATGACGAAAAGATATGGAGATAAAGCCCATAATTGTCGAAGACCCCTATCACTTTTGAAAAATCCTGCCAATTCTCCATTAAATTGGACCGAAAAAGAAGCCGTAGAGATGCATAATTTGCTCCAATGTATAAACTCATCCAGAAAATTCAACGCTGACAGTGTATTCAAAACAAAGCTCCACTGAACCGAGTCAAAAGCTTTAGAGATGTATGTATTCATATCGCAGTGCGGGGACAGTCAATCTTTATGATAATCTTTTACTACCTCGGTTGCAAGCAACACGTTCTCCATCAGAAGTCTCTCTTGAACAAATGCGGACTGGTTTTGACCAATAAACGTCGGCAGAATACATTTAAGGCGATTTGCAATTATTTTTGAAATCACCTTGTACAATACATTGCACAGCGATATTGGTCGGTAATCCTTCATCTCTCTTGCTCCATCTTTTTCGGTATGATTGCTAGAATAGTGGTATTCACTCCCTTTGGCAAAAAACATTTGATGAAGAAAGATTGTATTGTTACAACAAAATCGTTACCGATATTGGCCATGTTGACTTAAGAAATTCACTTGTATATCCATCTTGTCCGAGAGATTTTCTACTCGACATTACAAAAAGAAGACGCTGCACTTCTTCCGCTACTACTTCCTTGGTGAGCATAGTCCGTTCAGCTTCCGAACAACGATAGTCGAGAAGAGTTTGTAAGCTTTACACCGAAATTTTAGTAAAGTCATTCGGTTGGTAAGATAAAAACTCATTAAAAAAAACTATCCGCCTCCTTCTTAATCCCATCTCCATCGGTTATCACTTCACCATCCCCATTCTCGATTTCTCGAATTGCATTCTTCATCTTCCTTATCTAACATGAGTTATGGTAGTATTTATTGTTTTGATCACCCCCATTTAGCCAATGGACCTTCGCCTTTTGTTTAAGAAACCCCTCTTCTAAATCAGCCAATCTTTGCCATTTTTCAAATGATTCAACCTCTGCTAATATCTTCTCCGAAGATGGATCAGATAAAGTGGCTGCTTGTCTTTCACATAAGTCATCGTGAGCTTCCTTAGCTCGTCTCGGTAAATCTCCAAGTTTATCCTTACCCAACGACCTCATCAATGGCTTCAAAGCTTTAAGCTTTTGCGAAAAATCTGTACATTGCTGAGGTTGAGACAAAATATTAGTCCATGGAGTCCCAAAAATCTTTCACAACCTCCATAAACTGATGGAGAGTTGTCAACACATTCACAAACTTGAATGGTCTCCTCTTTCTCTCAGCTTCAACTTCAAATCTGATTCTCCCCCTTAAGTGATCGGAGCAGTCCCCAGCTTCAAAGACACAATAGGAATTTTGGTACATACTCAGCCATGTTCCATTCACCATAACTCGATCCAATTTCTTGCATACAAGTCCTTCCTCACGTTTATTACACCAAGTAAATCGTGATCCATGAGAACCTAGATCCATCAGCGAACAGTACCTTATTCCAACATGAATAACTGGATCACTCATGTATCCTGAATGTTCCTCACCATCCAAAATTTCATTAAATCAACACATAATAGCCACGGTTTATTTCTAAAAAGTTCAGAATCTTGATGATTTCGTAAATCTTCCCACATTACTTTTCTTTCTTCAACAAAGTTTGATGCGTATACGAAGGAACAAAATAACTCATCCTCCTTAATTTCCTTCTAATAGCACTGAGCAAGTGATCAATTGATCACTTTTAAACACGATAGTAAGTCGTATATTTTTTCTCCAAACCACCCATATACGACTCAATCTACGGTGCTCATAATCAGACAAATAAGACCAGCCTCGAAATATTGTATCAATAATTCTTGGTGCTTTACTTTCCTTGACTCTCGTCTCTAATAAACAACTAAATTGCAAATCACTGCCATTCACCCATCTTCTTACAACAGAATGGTTTGAATTTTTATTGAAGCCGCGCACACTCCATGTAAAACTCAACATAATTAATTATTTCTCTTAGTGCTTCTTCTTCCCGAAACAGTTGAAACACTAGGAGGTTTCTCATTCGTGATAAGAACAGTTGAATCAGCTAAGAGCTTTTGAGAACCCTTAGAAGCTCGCGGAAGTGCATAACGCATCCCGTGTTTTGCTTGCTTCTTTGTTCGTTCCATTACCAGCTCATTCATTTCCACTTCTCCATCTTCTAACTATTCCTCGATCCCCTTACCCTCTTCTTCGCCTCCTCCTTCTTCTCCCTCTAGTATCGAGTACCTTGATGGTGAGATTTATAGTGTCTTGATGCTTGCCTATTTTGGCTGGTGAGATAGGTTGCCATTATCCCTCCTCATTAATAGATTTTCCCCATGTTCTTGCTACTTGTTCCGATCCTTTCTTTTCCTCTTGTACAGTTCCTGACACATTAGTCTCATCAAGAATGAGAGATGAAACAGAGACCCCTGTTTTTTCCTCTTGCATTAAACTCAGATCACCATTGTGTAATGAAGATTTTTCTCCTGCCTTTTGTAATCCAATTCCCTCCACCGCTACTGTCCCACCCCCATCTTTCTTCAACATTATTTTTTGACTTCCATTAACAAAAAAACTTCTTTGAGATGACCCCATTTTGAACATGTCTCACACTTCGATGGAAGCCACATGTATTTAAACTCCACAATTGCATCCACCCCTTTTTCTGATTTGAATCAAAATGACTTAAGGAGATCCTTCGATAAATTCGCTTCCACAAACACTTTTGCTTCGTCAAAGCTTTTACAAATTTCCGTATCCGGATGTAAACACTTTGGCTCACCTACGACGCTTGATAGAAAACTGAGCCCCTTCCATGAGAACATTTTTCAAGGAACATTTTTCAATATGATCCACATAGGCATAATTTTGATTTTCGGTAGGGCCTCTTCCGGATTCGGAGACCACTTTGATACAATCACTGGAATATCAGCTATATTCCACATTCCTCAACGAAGAACTCATGCACGAACGGCGCTGTCTCAAATTCTGAATTTTATCGTTGTTGCATTGACTACAAACGCATCCACCTTCACCGATTTGTCACCCAAAGGCCAAATTTTACTAACGATAACGTGAACCTTTGCTACGTTGGGTGCAGTAGCCAAAAACTTTCCGACTATAAGATCATCCCAAAGCGGCGCTGACCCGTCACCTTCAATGATATCGTCTGGCACCTCCACCGTTGGAACACAATCGACATCCATTACACTGAGATTGTGTTGAGAGAGAGCTGGTTTATTCTTAACTAATACAAACCATAGAGGTTTTTTCTGAGATTCTTGAACCCCGATCACTTCTACCAGAGATCCATCCTTCACCTGTGATTCACCATCTTTCCAAACCTCCGCCATGGTGGAAACCGCCACCTGCAGCTCACCGGAGACGAGAAAAATGCGCTCCACATTGAGAAATCATAGTCGCCAAAACTATCGACCTTGTCACGTCAGCAGTCGTAAATTTAATACTTCCCTTCTTTTGTTATTTTTATCTACTCATTTTAACTATAAATATGTACGCTTGATTTGTACAGAGGGTGTGTGGCTAAGTAAATAAAAAACATATTCTCTCCACTCTTCATATTATTCTCGTCTCTAGTCTCTAGTCTCTACGTCTCCCTCTCTCGTCTCTCTTTTATTATAAGTATATAGTATATAAAAACATATCTCACCTCATGTATGTAAATATTATTATGTTATTGTTTATAACACGTTATCAGCACGATCGTCTCTCGATTCGTTTTAATACCGAAAAGGTGAGATATGTTCTTATACAAAAAGTGAGATTTAATTCATGTTTAATCCATTTACGTTTATGTATTATTTTCGGGATTATAGGTGATGCATTCCCGGAACTGATCGTTATAATATACTATGCATTCACGATCATGATCATATGACAAACTATGTCTTCTCAGATCATATGGTAGACTTTACCTTTTCAAATATATAGATGGCTTATGGTCATATGGTAGACTATGGCTCTTCATATCATTACCTCCTCTATTGTATGGCAAAACCACATTAAATAATTGTCCCGAAGACATTTTGTAAAAGTTTATGAAGAACCGCTTAAAGAAAAATGTCCAGAAGACATATATGAAAGCGTTCTAGAAGAACCACAAAATAAGTTTCGTCCAGAAGACGATTATCATACATACTAACTGTTTTACATTATAGTTTTTAAAGTACCATTTTTTAATTTAAGTTTATTATCGTATATTATATGGAATTTTATGCCTCCTAAATTATTATATTAAATTAAATAGCGAAAGGAGGTAAGAGAGCTAGATGTTCTAGAAGAACGAAACACTCGAGATGAACAAAACGCTCTAGATGAGCAAAACGCTCCAGAAAAACAAAACTCCTCAAAAGAGTGAAACGCTCTAGCAGAGCGAACGTTCTGGAAGAACACATGATGGAAACATGCATAAAGATGGCAAAATTGTATAAGGTAGTAAATCTGAAGTTTACTAATATCTATTTTAACCGGTTTATGCCATCATGGTCTAATGATGATATCAAATATTGTTGAGAATTTATATGAAAAAACTAGAAGTTTTTTTTTCACACATATCATGTCTTACCAAAAATAAAGCAAGACCATCATGAGAGATGAATCACCATTTTTTTGGTTGAACGAATTCATTGGATATGATGATCGATTTCTTTAAACAGTTCACAAATTATATCCCGAATATAACTGATTTAAAAGCAAAAATCTGTTTAAGATGAACAGACAAGAAAGCCATCATCCTAAGAGGGGGTAATAAGAGTCCAACATGAGGATTTGATGTATAATACATGAAACAAGATGGGTTAATTAGATATGTTATTGATCCTAAAGTGAGATTCAATTCGAGATCCTAAAGTGTCATCATCTCAAGGGGAAGAATTAAAGAATCCCATATTAAAAGTAAGTGGTACATCCAGAAGATTGTTATCACATTTAAAATGGATCTGATGATTCATTTATAAAGTAAATCCAGAAGATTGCAAGATCAACTATGGTGAAATTTTCCCATATAATTGATTCAATTAAAAATTAACTATTTCTTGCTTGGAAATTTATGGGTATGCAATATATGCATCCACCACAATGCATAAAAGTGAGAGCGATAAAGTATATTGGGTCATCAATCAGAGATGTTCTTTTCACAAGATTTGCAGATCATTATTATTAGGAGAATAGTTAAATAGTTTGGATCCTTGAACAAATGAATGTGAATTTGAAGTTCAAAGGTTAAAGGATCACTATTTAGGATATGCTTTAAATCAAATGCCATAACATTTATAAATAGTTAATGGATGAGATATCTCGAAATGAGTTATCATTGAAAATTATGGATCCTTGTATAAATGAATATGAACCTAAAGTTCAAATGATAATTCATATATAAATTAACTTGCAGATATATAATTGACATTGAGGAAAAACTCATTTCTAACTGAAAATGCTCCAATAAGAATATATGTATGTGAAGGATGACTAATCAATAGTGAGCCCATGGTACGTAAGAAACGTGATAGACTACTTTGGTTCCAATGAAATTATCAAATGGAACAGAGCAAATATATGTTATATTGAATAGAAGATGAATCTCTCAAAGAGACCGTTGACATGTTTAATAAGAAAACCATGTACCTGAATGAAATCATTGATAATGATAAAGAGATCTCGATTAACCATGTTATTACGGGAAAAGTTGGAACCAAGAAAAAATAATTGTCAACAATAAATAAGATAGCGCGCTATATAACTAATACAATTAGGATCATAAATCTACCTCTGTGGATGAGTGTAGAAAGAAAAAAATATTGGCCAAAAAGTGAAAAAGCAATCAAGTGTATGTTAAGCTCACATAAGAAAAAAAAAACAATTTGGACCAGCAGTCCAAGCATCAAAAGGGTATGTGTTTTCTCAAAAAAATGAATGAAATAATGACCTTACGATATGTAAAATAAAACGGTTTGTTACATATATAAGGTCATGTCCAAATACCCGATATTGAAGAAATATTCAAATGTGGTGGATGCAATATATTATGCCTGGCAGTACATGAACGACTTGAATTATGCCTTATATATTTTGTAACATCTTGAAATGAATAATTCCTGAAGGATTAATGATATCATAATTATGTTCCCGGGAACTTTACTCGATGAATATATGTTGCATGGGGTTTAATAATTTAATTAAGGTTAACCAATATATCCATGCACAATTATAAAATATTATGGATCAAAGGAAATAATCCATGATTTAATCAGAATCTAAACTCCTGAAGAGTTGTCACAAGCCGTATAGTATTTAAATAAATAATTTGAGATAAGAAGACTTTGAAAAGGAGAATTGTTAACAGCGTGGTAATATCGACTGGTGGTTCAGGCGGTGGTGTGAAAAAATCAGATTCGTTCGGCTCAGAGGTTTCTCCGGTTACAAATGTTGACACTGTTCTTAGAGAGGGGCAAATTCTGCCGGTGGTACAGGAGGTATGCCCTCGGCTGGTGAATGTTACATCAAAATCATGGGCAAGTGATGCATCGGGATTGGTCCCGACATGGGTTTTACCTTTTAGCAAGGCTGCAAGTGCACATAAAACGCATTAGTATTTAGGGATCGAATCCACGGGGTGATCGTTGTCGATTTCTATTGATTTCTAAGTTGTATCTAGACGTCAATAAAAATTTATAGGTTTTGTTTGTCACGATTGTACCTAGAAAATTAAACTAAATTAAGCGATTAAATAAAACAGCAATTAAGTTAAGAAAATAATTAAAACGAGGTTGTAAATAATTTAAACGAAGCGTTGGACAACGGGTAATCTCTAGGGTTCATGGCCGATTTTCACTAAGAATTTTCTAGGATTTCTAAAGCGACTTTTTGTCGTCTTTGGATTCTTGAACTTGGAACATGGACACTATGTGTAGTTTGCTTTCGTACACCCTATAAACCTACAATTTTAGTACTCGACCGGTAGCTTTCGTCTCCGGCCGCGCAAAAAGTTATGATTATACTCAAAAGTCGTTAACGGTTTTGCTCGTCTACCATAGGTCAAGCATATGGATCCAATACTTTCGTAATTCTAAAAATACCTAAGTTCAGTTGCAAAGAGATCAATCAAGCAAACATGCATTAAGAACGAGGATAAAAAGAAGAACCTTAATCGATATCCTAGTCTAAAATCTCAATGAATAATCGAACCATGAGAGTCCTTTTGAAAACCTATACCCAACAAGAGAACTCTTAAGCCATAGCTAAGATAAACATAATCAATATATTGAAAAGAAAACAGTAAGAAAATGGATGACGAAAGGCTTCTCTATCGAAGAGCTCGAGTCGAGAATCCTCGCTCCAAACCGAAGAACAAGAGTAACAAGTTTGTAAGGGATTTGCCTCTGCTTAAAGCGTGAAATAATTTGTGTCTTTGTCTAAAACACCTAAACAAGTATTTATAGTCTTCACTTCGTTTAGGGTTTCATGTGAAAAGACGGTTTTGGTCTCGGGTGAAGAAACGAGCTCGTTTGGACAAATTGGGTGTGGCCGCGGGTGCGGGCCTTCTGGCCATGGCAAACTGCTGCTTGGCCGCGGGTCGATCTCCTCCAGGGTGTGGTGAAATGGTGCTTGGCTGCGGGTCGGGGCTCTCCTGCCGCGTTGGACTTCTCTTCGAGGCAGCTTCATCTACCTTTAGTGTTTTGGGTGTATTTAAGGATCCAACCATTGGATCGTTTCCAATCCAATTGCATTTGAAAGCTGGTTGTATCTATTTTGTTGTGTCCAAATTTGGTGATGATCAGACGGTTAAAAGGTCTTCTTTGATTGCAAGACTTCTGATGGTCCGAGTTTATCCAAAAACGTATTTTTGTTTTGAAATGCACTCTTTTATCCGCACTAAACTAAGATAAGTGATCACTTGATCAAATTTGTTTCTAATAATCCAAAGGACGTGATAATGCACTTGATGTGTTCAAAAGAGCTTGAGAAAGTTATAGATACTAAGGAGAAACAAGACCAATGAGACTTTGAAGCCTTGTATTTCAAATCAATAGACCATTAGTATGGCAGATTAGTCAATGCTTCTCTGATGTTCGAAGAAGAACCACCCGATGCATTGCTTATGTTCATACCAATCTGCAAGCACCTGCGAGGTAAGCCCCTAAACCTAACACCACAATCTCTGCCCAAACTATCTTATTTTGATGCTGGACATGGGGAACACAAGGTAGAGACCCAAAAAAGCATAATTTGTCCCAAGAAAGGTTTTAAGGATCAAAGCAAGATTCTAAAACGGGAATGGACACTAACAATTATAGTGCGAGCCAGAGACAATAGGGATGTATACACCCAAGTAAGTATATTTCTCCCAAAGCTTCTTTACCCCATGATCACACATGTATGATACACTTGTCTTTGTCAAAAGTGTCAAAAACAGGTTTTAGAGCAACCTTGAAGCGCATGACAACAACTCAAGATGGAGTAGGAGACAAACAAACCAAACCACATGTTCTGAATCAGAAGAATCCTCAAGGTGTCATTTGTTATATACTGTTCAAAGAGGAACCACTCAATGCATTGCTTATGACAAACTCATATGCAACATACAAGCCAAAGTCGCGACAAAATAGAATTAGAGGCATATCTCTTATCCATCGAGAATATATTTGCACTAACTTGCTCTTTCTCAATGTAGATAAATTAGTTTCTAGAACGAAACATTAATTTTCAAGGGGGAGGGCATGATGAGGTGATCGACCCAAGCTTAGACCATCCACAAGTTAACAACCTTAAAGAGAGCTCTAAAGCACGCGATTTAGACCTATTGGAGGAATTAGCACGTTCAAGCCTTAAGTAAGATCATCCTCGAACCAACCAAGGTAACTATATTTACTTGACATGAAATGGAGCTCATGACACCAATAATCTCACCGCGATCACATCCGATCTGCAAAATATTCCCTTTTCATGTCATGTAGCCGATAGAGAGCAAATGGACCAGGAAGAGGATTATAAAGCAAACCACGTGGGAACACTTGAAGATCTCAACCATTTTGACTTCAATGGACTTCAAGAGGAAGAATTCATTAAAGACTTTAAGCTGAACGGACCAGAACAAGCAACAACCATTTCAGCTTCAAAACCATCTATCTCGAGCCAAAGCAAGGAAATAAGGAAATTGTGTTGTTCATCATTTTAAGGCATGATTTAAGATGCCTAAATCATTCAAGAAGAGTATAAGAAACTCCAAGGTATGTGTGTTTTATTTTAAATAAATAACGAGCTCTTTTCTTGTTTTGCAGAAAAATGATCGTTGGAAGTTTAAGAGTCTTTTTCTATTTTAAGTCCTTGTATTGAGTCTTTTTGCAAGTATATTCTTTTTATTGTGTAATAATTTCGACCCTAGAAGGTCACCCTACTGCTGGACTATTTATAAAGTCTCTTCTCAGCATGTATCATTTTTAACCTATGATGAAATAAAACGATATTCTCTCTCTTATTCTCTTCTGCGAAAGAAGTGACTTCTCATCTTCTCGTGTGTGATTCGTTGAAGATTGAGTGTTCTAGAATTATCATAGATCCTTACACAAATCTGTGTGGTGTCTCTCGATTCATTCCTCTATCAAATCATCTCTTTGATTCTTCAAAAAGTGTCGTACAACCAACTGAAGAGTCACCATGTTTCTATCCTTCTATCCATCACTATCGATCCTCTAGAAAGTGCCGTACAGCCAACTAGAGTATCCCCATCGTTCACCCTTGTATGAACAGGCCCCTTTGTTCCTACATCATGGTATTATGAATTCCCAGCATTAGGGGAAAGATTAAATAAGTACCGAAAGATATTATATGGTAAACACCATCTTTGGTATATCTTAATTCTCCCTATAAAATATCACGAACTTGAAGTTCGCTCCATTAAGAATTAATGTTCTTGATGAAGAACAAAATTTATGGGAGCATAGTAAATAAACCCAAGGTTCAGTTGAAAAGGGGGAAGACGATGGACTCTGAAAATAAAATTCTCCAGAAGAGAAAGAAAATAGGAGAACAAAATGAAAAGGTTCCAGAAGAATCAATAAAAGGAGACTGTCGAGAGAATATATGAAAAGATTCTCGAAGGACCACATAAAGAGATTTGTTCAGAAGACGGACATGATACATAAAATATGAGATTTCCATTAACTACGCCCAAAATAGAAATTAATGGAGTATTCTGTTTTTTCGTATTCATGAAAATGATGATCCAGACCCAAGGTCCGTGTCAGAATGCCAGAAAAGGCATGTCTATGGCAAATGGCCATGATAAATGAATTGTTCTTCCTCAATAAAAGAAATGTCTTTGGACAAGTAGTCATTACACCTGAAGATGTAATACCATTCGGGTCCAAATGGGTATTTGTGTCAAAACAATGAGAAAAGAGGGCATTATATGTAAAATACGATTTGTGGCATATTTTTTTCTCAAAGAACGAGAATTGATTATGAAAATATATATTCCCTTGTCATAGATGCAATCGCATTCAAATATTTGATGGACCTAATGACATCTAAAAATCTAAATATATATATTATGGATGTTCTGATTGCATATTTATATGGATCACTTAATAGTGATATATCCACAAAAATTCCAGAAGGATCAAAGATGCATGAAGCATCTGAGAAAATTTGTTCGGTCAAGTTACAACGATCACTACTCAAAAGGAGATTGACGATGCAAGAGCTCATATGAAAAAAAAGTTTGAAATGAAAGATCTTGGAAGACAAAATTTTGTCTTGGGCTCTAGATAGAGTATTTCCAAGATGAAATATTTATGAATCCATCAAATTACACCAAAAGGGTGAAAATCGTTTTAAAATGGATAAAGTGAATCATTTGAGTACTGCAATGGTTAATAGATCACCCGATATTAAAAAATATCTATTTCGACCTTGTGAAGATAATAAGAAAGTATTAGGTCCTGAAGTACCGTATGTAAGTCTCTTTACGTTTTGTGTGTTGTTTAACTGCAAAATAAGCAAGAAATTCGGAATAGTATATTTTATAAAAAGAGCATGACCAACTCGAATACTATGGACCATAACTCTAATGATCTGAGAAACTATATGGCGATCATACGAGTTTGTTCATTAAGACTCTACTTATAAAATTTCCCAAAAAGATTGGATATATTATTAGAATGCATCTCCTGAAAATGATGTTTCCTGGAGGAAATATATGATGATGTGCGTGGATGCACTTTTTTTTTCCTTACTATGGTTTTTGTTCCACCGGGTTTTTCTATAACAAGGTTTTTAAGAGGCAGCCAAGAACACGCGAAAAGATAGACATCTAAAAGAGAAAATTTATAATCACAATGAAAGAAGGCTTACTACTTTGACGAGATGAAGAGAGGCAAAGAAAATGATCGAGACAAATCATTTTTAAAATCCATGAAGAGAACAAGATTTATTTTTGTAAAGGGAGATTGCGTTACAGTACTCTTTTTCCTTTTTCTTGGTTTTTATCCTATAGGATTTTTTCATGATAATGTTTTTAACGAGGCAATACGTAATACGTTAATACTGATGGATAATCAACGAGAAGTGTTGAAAAATGGATGAATATCCATTTAACAATATTTTAATATTAATTTTATGTACTTATCGACTTAAGTTTCACCGACTCATTTTTACTATAAATATGTACGCTTGCTTTGTAAAGAGGGTGTGTGGTTAAGTAAATGAAAAACATATTCTCTCCACTCTTCATATTATTCTCATCTCTACTCTCTATGTCTCTCTCTCTTGTCTCTCTTTTATTATAAGTATATATATAGTATATAAGAACATATCTCACCTCTTTTTTTTTGTCAACTATCCATCTATTACATCACATGTGGCTAGGAGGAATATTCCGAGGAGCATCCACGCCTGGCTCGGTATGACCTACATGGGAGAATAGAAAGCCTCGTGCTCGAGCCCCTTTTGCAAGAGTATCGACGCAAACATTTAAAACTCGGGGGATAAAAGATAAGCTAAAGTCTTCAAAAGTCTCCCTAAGATGATGGAAGGAGTCTAGTTCTGACATAAAACCTGGCCAATCCGTCGGATTATCGATCATACTCACCAAGTCTGAACAATCCGTCTCAAAGTGCATCGAATAAGACTGACTTTCTCTAAGGCATGCCATATCCTAGAGAAGACCATCCATCTCAGCATGTAAGGCCAAGAGACTTCTGCGACATCCCTGTTGTCCAAAAACCTTGTATCCCATGTTGTCCTTAAGGCACCATCCTAATCTACTAACCGGTCCATGATCGATCCAAGAGGCATCTATCTAGCATGTCGGGGTTCGGAGGTCCCAAGAAGGAGTCCTCGTGGCTTAAAGGTCTTGCGGTGCATTTACCTCCTCTTTCTCCTTCTTTTGATTCGCGATCCTCCAGCTCTCCGCTTCCAGGGTCGCGTGTTGAAGTGTGTCGTTCGGATGAATCTATTTCCCGTTGAAAATTTTGTCGTTTCTTGCTTTCCAAATGTATCATAAAATCCAAGGATATACATCCTTTTGTGGTTCTGGTAGACCTAATTCTTTTGTTTTTCAAAATAGGAAGCTTATATTTTTATTAATAGAAGCACTCGTGAAGTGGCCCGGAAGGGATGGAAAGTCCAATAACGCCCAGACTTGTAGAGCCAGGGGACATACAAATAAGAGGTGATTAATAATCGATTCCTCTGGATCTCCGCACTTAGTACAACGCATGTCGGTGCTCATATGTCTATAAGTGAGGTTCTGACAAGTTGCAACACATCCTGATATCGCTTGTCACATACAATGTTTGATATTTCCAGCCGTGTGGACTTTCCACACCTGTCTCTGAAAAGCGGTAATGCTCGGTTCTCTCACTTCAATAGTGTCTCAGAGAATCTTACCCCTCCTAAGTATATCGTATCCAGATTTTACTGTATATATGATACAAGATATTTTGGTATCTATAGATTCAATTCTCTAAATGCAATTATAGCATAAGAGGTTATCGAACCTTATCGGGATTTATCCTAATCACTAAGAATGCAAGATACTTGTAGTGAGTTAAGCTAAACAAAGGTATTTTTGATTAAGTAACTAAATTGAACTAAGCAAAAGCAATAAACAAGATTGTGAATCAAATAACAAAAGCGGAACTAGAGATGAGGTTATTGATGTAAGATGATCCAAGTCCAATTAGTGGTGTTCATTCACTCAAAGAAGCTAATTCCTAAGCAAAAAACCCTTAATCTTGACTAATTCGCTTTCAAGCAACTAATCACTATGCTAATCACCTAATTCATTAACAAACTTTCATTTGTGAATCATTGATTAACAAGCATTAAGAATACAAACAAGATCAATCAAAAATACACCAAAGACAACTATTATCATAGGCTAGGAGCATAAATCTAGATCCACTCTTTCATCAAACACTTGGTGTGCATGAAATGTCTTATGATCTAGATCCACTCTTTCAAGCTAGATCTAGCATTAGGGACACTAGACAAGAAGGAATAAAGATAATCTAACCCTAAACACCACTAATCAAACCTTGGATCACCCTAATCTACCCCATCTCAAGATCCTAAAAGACTACTCAAGACCCATTAAGAACATCTCAAAATCCATGGAGATAGGAGATGAAACTATGGATGGATCTTCAATAATCAAGGTAGAAAAGAGATAGATATAAGAGATTCAATGAGATAAACACTTAAATGCATAAACTTAAAAGATCCCTCTTACAAAATCAAAGTTCGCTCTCAAAAGGGAAAGGATTTTGAACAAAAGAAAGCATCACCTCAAAATTAGGTTTAGATGGGTTTTTATATGAAAAGTGGGCGACCGGGTCAACCCGGAACAAACCGGGTATTGACACGGTCGGATCTTGGGTCGATGGTCTTGTGATTGGTCGACATCGAGTGGACTGTGCGATGCAACATGCCGATGTTGGTTGCTGGGTTCTTGCATCGCCCAGTTGCATCGCTCCGTGGTCGTTGGTTGCTGGTCGATGCTAAGGTCCTAGAGCAGCACCGGTCTGTTGCATCGCTTGGTGGCCTCGGTGTAAACGTCCTGAAGCTGAGCATCACGGCAGCTGGTCGCGGTAAAGGAGAGCTGGATCGATGCTAAGGCCCTGGTCTTTCATCGGTCCGTTGCATCGCTCGGTGGTCGCGGTGTAGATGTCCTGAAGCGCAACATCGCAGCAACTGGGCGATGTGGGAAGGAGCTGGATCGATGCTAAGGACCTGGTCCTCCATCGACCGGTTGCATCGACCCGTGGCGTCGCCGTGCACGTCTCCAAAGCTCCCAAACGTCTTTAACCGCCTCTCTTGCTCCCGATCTGAATGGTCTCAAGCCAAACTCCGTCAAGTGCCTCCAAAGTGCCTAAAACGGACTCCAAAACATGCAAGACACTCTAGGACCTAGTATGAGAATCCTAATACTCTAAATGAGACCAAACAACAAAGAAATGCCAAGTAACTCTATGCAAATGAGATGAAACCTATACTAATCACTATGCTAGATGTCTTGCATGTCCTCATGGAGACTAGAGAATAGCCTGAGGAACTCCTCAATTATGTGTTCTTGCTCATCAAGAGTGGAAAAGGTGTCGCAAAACTCCTTAGAGGTTTGTATTGCCTTCCCGGTTGAAGAGCTTTGAGGATGATGTGAAGAAGGGGCGGCACTCCTTTGCTCCATTAGTTGCACCTTTAAGATCAATGCCTCAAACTTGCTATTAAGATCATTGAAAGAACATATGACCTTGTTAGTTGTTTCCGCTTGGTCCGTGATGAGTTGTTGAAACATGCCACCCAAATCAAGGTCTTGAGGCTTGGTAGAAGGAGCTTGGCCATGAGGTGCAAAGTTTTGTTGAAAGCCGGGTGGAGCTTTGGGTTGGAATCCACTTTGATTCCCTTGGAATTGGTTCCTTTGGACATAAACTTGTTGGTTGTTGCTAGAAGTTTGACCTTGAGGTTGAAATTGCTTTTGTGGAACTCCTTGGGCTTGATTGGATTGTGGAGGGTAGACTTGGTCTTGCGGATTCTCAATATTTGTGTTCCGGTAAGAGAAGTTGGGGTGGTTCCTATAGTTTTGGTTGAACCCTTGGCTTTGGTAGTTCCCTTGGTTCCCCATGTAGTTCATCTCCTCTTGAGTGTTCATGTCCGCGTTCTCCTCTTGATAGCAACCTTGATTATCATCATAAGCATCCACAAAGCTAACCGACTCTTGAGAAGACACTAGGAGTTTATCTATCAAAGTGGCGTGCTTGTCCAACTTGTCATTAAGTGTTTTCTTGTCCTTGGCCCGCTTGTTCTAATCAAAGTCGCTAGTGGTCCTTGTGGCGCGGTCATAGTCGTCGCCATAGGTCTCGTCACTTTGGACCAAGTTCTCGTCTAGCTCCATTGCTTCCTCAACATCTTTAGCCAAGAAGTTACCGTTTGATGCCGTGTCAAGTAACATTCGGATCTTAGACAAGGCACCTCCATAGAGAGTGCTAAGTAGAGAGGCGTTGCTAAAGCCGTGATGAGGGCATTGAGAAGTGTAGCTTCTAAATCTCTCCCAATCCTCGTTGAAAGACTCATTGGACCGTTGTGTGAAGCTTGAGATCTCGTTGCGAAGTTTGGCGGTTCTTGCCGGTGAAAAGTATTTGGCAAGAAACGCACATTTGCAATCATCCCACGAGGTGATAGATCCTTGGGTTAAGGTATTTTCCCATTGGTGAGCCTTGTCACCTAAAGAGAATGGGAAGAGACGAAGATTGAAACCGTCTTCGGAGACCCCATTGATCTTAGTGAGACCACATATCCGGTCAAATTGGTCTAATGGATCCTCCATAGACAATCCGTGAAACTTGTTGGCTTGAACCATGTTGATCACCCCCGGTTTTACTTCGAAGTTGTTGTTCTCCACCGGTGGAGCTTGAATGCCTTGCCGGTTTTGGTGAGCATTAGCGGCATCACCCTCTCCAACAACGTTTCTAGCTCTCGGTGCGTGGTTGGGACGGTTTGGTTGGTGATGGTTTCCATTGCCACCACCTCCTTGGTTGTTCCCATTCCCACCGTTCCTTTGGTGGGGAATGTTCTCATGAATGTTCCCAAGTGGAATATCATGAAGATCTTCCATATCGTTACCAACTTCTTCTTGTACTCTCCCTCGGTTTCGTCTTGCCCTTGAACCTCTCTCAAGTTGATCAATGTTGTCCCTCGGTTCTACTAGGTTAGTATTATCACGGGAACGGGTTTGCATGCACCTATAGA
This sequence comes from Eutrema japonicum, assembly GCA_030161315.1. Classification (NCBI taxonomy): domain Eukaryota; kingdom Viridiplantae; phylum Streptophyta; class Magnoliopsida; order Brassicales; family Brassicaceae; genus Eutrema; species Eutrema japonicum. The sequence goes on along the minus strand of BSQW01000010.1, from coordinate 23,407,758 downwards.
GAGAAAGAGTACTAGGAAGTAAAGAAGATTAGTAACTTGGTATAAAATAAAACTTAATCTCACAAATAGCCTAAATCTCAATGTTAAAATCAAATCCCAATATGGCAACGGCGCCAAATTGATACAAGATATTTTGGTATCTATAGATTCAATTTTCTAAATGCAATTATAGCATAAGAGGTTATCGAACCTTATCGGGATTTATCCTAATCACTAAGAATGCAAGATACTTGTAGTGAGTTAAGCTAAACAAAGGTATTTTTGATTAAGTAACTAAATTGAACTAAGCAAAAGCACTAAACAAGATTGTGAATCAAATAACAAAAGCGGAACTAGAGATGAGGTTATTGATGTAAGATGATCCAAGTCCAATTAGTGGTGTTCATTCACTCAAAGAAGCTAATTCCTAAGCATAAAACCCTTAATATTGACTAATTCGCTTTCAAGCAACTAATCACTATGCTAATCACCTAATTCATTAAAAAAACTTTCATTTGTGAATCATTGATTAATAAGCATTAAGAATACAAACAAGATCAACCAAAAATATACCCTAGACAGCTATTATCATAGGCTAGGAGCATAAATCTCTTGTCTAGTTCATCAAGGCATTTCATCAAACACTTGGTGTGCATGAAATGTCTTATGATCTAGATCCACTCTTTCAAGCTATATCTAGCATTAGGGACACTAGACAAGAAGGAATAAAGATAATCTAACCCTAAACACCACTAATCAAACCTTGGATCACCCTAATCTACCCCATCTCAAGATCCTAAAAGACTACTCAAGACCCATTAAGAAGATCTCAAAATCGATGGAGATAGGAGATGAAACCATGGATGGATCTTCAATAATCAAGGTAGAAAAGAGATAGATATAAGAGATTCAATGAGATAAACACTTAAATGCATAAACTTAAAAGACCCCTCTTACAAAATCCAAGTTCTCTCTTAAAGGGGAAAGGATTTTGAACAAAAGAAAACATCACCTCAAAATTAAGTTTAGATGGGTTTTTATATGAAAAGTGGGCGACCAGGTCAACCCGGAACAAACCGAGTATTGACCCGGTCGGATCTTGGGTCGATGGTCTTGTGATTGGTCTACATCGAGTGGACTGGGAGATGCAACAGGTCGATATTGGTTGCTGGGTTTTTGCATCGCCCAGTTGCATCGCTCCATGGTCGTTGGTTGCTGGTCGATGCTAAGGTCCTAGAGCAGCACCGGTCCATTGCATCGCTTGGTGGCCTCGATGTAAACGTCCTGAAGCTGAGCATCACGGCAACTGGTCGCGGTAAAGGAGAGCCGGATCGATGCTAAGGCCCTGGTCTTCCATCGGTTGGTTGCATCACTCGGTGATCGCGGTGTAGATGTCCTGAAGCGCAACATCGCAGCAACTGGGCGACGTGGGAAGGAGCCAGATTGATGCTAAGGACCTGGACCTCCATCGACCGGTTGCATCGACCCGTGGCGTCGCCGTGCACGTCTCTAAAGCTCCCAAACGTCTTTAACCGCCTCTCTTGCTCCCGATCCGAATGGTCTCAAGCCAAACTCCGTCAAGTGCCTCCAAAGTGCCTAAAAAGGACTCCAAAACATGCAAGACACTCTAGGACCTAGTATGAGAATTCTAATACTCTAAATGAGAAATAACAACAAAGAAATGCCAAGTAGCTATATGCAAATGAGATGAAACCTATACTAAATGAATGCATGAAAGGGATAAAATACGATTCTATCAATATACACCTGATTTTGTATGATTCTATGCTTATCCATCTAGGATACGATGACGGCTAGATCTCAACCCAAGTATTAGAGGGATATCCTCGGGTTGGAAATGATATCGCAAGAGGTGGATGTTCCACTCTTTCGTATCGTGTCGAATGAAAGAGTAAACCAGGAGATCGTGGTTCCTATATCCGACCCGTGCGGAAGCTATCGCCGGACGTGCCGGGATGTATGGGATCCAGGGCTCACTCCAAACTCTAGTATTAAGCCCCGGCCCGATAGTCTTCCTCAAACCCATCTTCAGAAGAGGCTTTGCGGCTATGATAATATGCCATCCATAAGATGGTGAATAAACCTTCCGATCTTACAATGGGCAAGATTGTCTATAATATCTTCCTCGAAGGACTCGTGCTAGTAAGAATGAAAGGTATTGAATAAGATTAAAGTCATGTAAATCTCGGAAACCCAAACTTCCCAAATCTTGGGGAATGCAAATATTATCATATGCTATCCATTGAATCCCTCTACTATTTTGCTTGGAACTCCACCAAAAATTAGCAATGGCACTCCTCAACTTATCGGTAATGCATTGGGGAAGTAAATAACATGACATAACGTAGGTTGGTAGGGCTTGGGCCATCGATTTGATATGGATTTCTTTTTCCCCTTTGGAAAGGAGTCTTGCAGACCAATTGGTAACCTGGTTAATTAGTCGATCATGGACGAAAGAGAAAACTCTCTTTTTTGAACTACATGTTTGTCCTGGTAATCGCATATACATACCCATGCCCCCTTCGATCATTATTCCAATATCATTTTTATTCCTTTTTTACGTTCTGTTTCACTCTGTTTCCAAACATAATGGAAGATTTTCCTAGGTTCAGTTGTTGACCCGAAGCGGTTCCATAGGTATTAATAATTTTAAAGATCTCTGCACTTTTCAGGATATCCGCTTCGCAGAAGAAGAGACTATCATCTGCAAATAAAAGATGAGAGACCGTGGGGCTCGCTCTTGCTTTCCTCAGGCATGTAATACGATTTTCTTCTTCCGCTCCTTTGAGGAGGGAGATAAGCGCTTATGTGCACAAGATAAATAGGCAAGGGGATAAAAGATCTCCTTGTCGAAGTCCCCTTGAGGTTTTAATTCTTCCTTTTGCTTCTCCATTTATGAGAACTTGGTAGGAGACCGAGGAAATACAAAACTAACTTGACCCATCACTCCGCAAATCCTAAATTAATCATGAGAGCTTCAAGAAAATCTCATTCCATCCGGTCATAAGTTTTACTCATATCACATCTACCGAGGAGACCAGAAGGAGATCGAAAAATACTTGTCGAAAGACATTTTCTTTCTACGATTAAGCTCATCTCGCTATCAACGTTGAGCTAAACGACTTTAAACAAAATCGCTCAATGGGGAGGCAACCCATTTCGGTAAAATTTTTTCTTAAATTTTTTTTTTTCTAATGACGTTTTCTTTTTCTTAGTTTCAGGCTTTCAAAAAAAAAAAGCCCAAAAAATATAAAAAAATGAAAAGACAAAAAAAGACGAGATCACGGTTCCACACTACTCGGCCCATCACGAACCGCGAGGAAACGTTTGGCCGAAAAAGAGGCCCGACCGTGGGTGTGCAACACCCCAAGGCGAAGAACCTTTCGGCCGCGGTTGCGTCCCTTCGACCTGCAGCAAGCCTTTCTTCGACTCGTGGTTGTTTTCCTTCGACCCGCGGTCGAGTACCACCATCCCGACCGTCCAATACATCTTTTTCTAACCATTTCCAGCCCCATACAGACGTGTCCCGCATCCCCAATCCATCCCCAAATCCATCCCCAATCCATTCTCGACCACCTCCAGGTAAGTTTTCTTTTTCCCGAAACTCTTTTAATTATTACATACTCTATTTTTCGTCCTTACTTGATTTATTTCACATTGGAGACAATGTGATTTAAGTATGGGGGAGTCTCTGCATTTTTGCATTTTTCTTTTAAATTTTAAATTTTTCAAAAAATTTCAATTTTTTTAAAAGTAGGAATACGTTTTTGAGGGAATGATGACATAAATCAATGACGATTACCGACCAGTGTGCTTCTACGCTATTTCCTAGTAACATGCTCTTTCGTAATTTTGTTCTAAACTAGGCGGTAACTAGAGTTTATGTTAATGCAAAGTTCCCAGACGAATTTAGACTATAGAGATTATTTAGGATGAAATATACTAGTTCTATTATACTTGGACTTTAACTTTACGTAATTTTCTTATCAAAGGTTTAGGCAAATATAACGAATCATACATTCATGAGATGTTTTTCATTTTACCACTCTTTGTTGTACCTGAAAGGCCAACTCACCTTTAGTTTGTACCCCACCCGAAACTTAAGCATTTTTCAAACCTCATGCATGCATTTTCTCTTTGTGTCTCATGTTCAAATATGTGCAAAAACGCCGGAGAGAGATGAACGACGCAGTTTCCAGTCATTGAAGACGGAGACTATACGTGATTGGTAGAGGCGAAATAAACAAAGACGAGAGCTTGGTTCTGCCTTGGAAAACTCAAAAACATGGTATATTTTTGTGCCCCTAAAACTCTATCTCGAGAAAAGGCGTTTTCCCCTTTCAAACTAAAAAATAAAGAAAAAATAAAATAAAATCAGAAGGGAAAGGGAAAAAAGAGCCTAAAAGAGAGTCTAAGATGGTCGAAATTCTTATGAGTCATCTATGGTTTGTTTGTGAGAAGTCTGTCGTTCTGAGCCCACAGAAAAATCTAAGTCTAGGGAAATGACATGAACCTTCTGTTTCTAAGAGAACGATGAAAGTGAAAAAACATTACGCAAGAATAAGTGACTAGAAGTTTTGGTTCTCAACAGGTCCATCATCTCTTGTTGTTTTGCATAATATCTCGTACCTTCTGGTGAAATCACGATAACCCAAAACACCTTTAACCTCACCTTAAAAAACAATTAAATGTTTATCTTCTGCTAATAACAAACATAAGTTTAATCTATTAGATTGTTTGAGCATATTGATTGGAGGCAAGATCGTGGAATGATTATACCTCTATGATTTTAGTTCTAGAATGGTTGTTATTATTTCCCTGTTATCGATTAATAGTTTATGATTTATGAATCTCTGCGATAAAAGCTATTACCTCGAGTTTACATCTATTGAATTTCAATTGTTTTAATTAGTTATTTTCATCATTTAATTAGAAAACCCCCCCCCCCCCAATATTTCTATTTTAACTAGTTTGATTTCTGATGCGAGCGGATTGTTAATCCGAAACTTCAGGTTTTAAATTTGTAAACCTAAAAGTTCTGCAAGTGAACAAACGTGCGTTGTAGTACTTTAGGTATCGATCCACAGGGAGAGAAAGCTATTCTGTGAGATTTCAGACAGAGAATAGTAAGGAAGTCTAGAACGAGAATAAAGTTTTTATAGGGTTTTATCACAAAAATTGTAAAGAACGGAAAATTACTTGAAAATTAACCTAAGAAAATAGATGGCATAAACTAAACGGGAAAACGATTTGTAAACTATAATAAAACGGTGTTGGGTCGACATGGATATCTTAGGGTATGCTCGATTCAATCACGGCCCCTAAGCTCTTTGTAACAAAGTTTCTAGATTTTAACTCCATAAATTGAACAGAATAAACGGCATAGCCTACTTTCGTACATCCTACGCACCAACAATCTATATACTCGACCAGTAGCTTTAGTCTCTGGCCGCGCAGAAATTCGTGCTGTTCGCACTGGTTTTTCTTAGTTCACGGCACTCCGTAAGTATATTTTCGTATCTTATGACACGACCCTCTCTTATAGATGAACGATTCGGGTATTTAGATTCAGCACTTTTGGTGGCTCTTTAACACCTATGAATCACCCATAGTTCATGACGCTAGATTCATGCATTAACAACGATCTATAAGAAAGAGCTCTAAAAATCGGCTAGAGTTTTACCATGTGAAATCCTTATCGAACATAGAATTCTTCTTGATAATACCTTTAAACCCAACGATTAAACTTCTCGCACATAATAGAAGTGAAAGACATGATAAAATAAATTGCAGCAGATTGATAAATGAGTCTCTCGATTTTAAGAACTAAATTCGGAGTGAACCTCTTCACCAATCTCGAAAGTAAGGAAGCAAGCACAAAAATAATACAATAGTCTCGGGCTCCGAAATTAGGTCTCTTAAACGCATATTTAAAGTTCTTCTCTCTTGCTTTCGTCGGTCTTTAGGGTTTTGAGTTGATGGGATTTGAACGGGCTTGTAAATGGGCATACGAGATGAAACAGCTTCCACCGCGGGTCCATGGTCTCTGGCCACGGCGAAATTCCTCTTGGCCGCGGCGGATTACCTTTTGGCCGCGGCTGGGACTACTTCGTGAGTGGCCTGATGGGACTTCTTGATCTTCATGTATCTTTTGATTGAACCGTTGGATCATCCTCAAATCTGTTGAAATGGAAAGGTAGCTGGTCCTTCTTGAATATCCCCAAAATTGGGCTAGATTAGACGGTGAGAAGAACCTCTATGGCAATTGAACTTTTGACGGTTTGACTCTGAGCCGAAAATCTGGGGTTTCTCCAATTTGCAATGCTTTTGCCTAAGTAACCTGAAAAGAGTTTTGAAACTACAAATATGCAAAAACCATAATAAAAACATATAAAATAGAATGAAACACTTATTAAAGTGTTCTAAAATAGATAGTAAAACGGATAAAAATACGGTGTTATCAATTTCTCACAACTTCGTAGTACGTCAGTAAGGTCTTTGTCGATCGATCCCTCCTATATATACTCTTGTGATTGTTGTGTATTTGCAGGTAGTAAGTTAGGTACAACCTCACACACATCAATCTTCTTTTATTAAGTTTTCATTCCTTAATTTGATATACTTTCACAGCAGAGTGCGAAGTAAGTCTGGAGAGATTATCGTTTGCTAACCAGTTTGTTCATCTTTTGTCTTAATGTCTTAAGTCTCAAGTCTTTTTATTTTTTCTCGAATCGTTTTATTGAGTCAAACTTTAGTCGAAAACTATGAACTTTTTAAAAAACTAATCATGTTGCCCTAACATCCTAGTAACCATTATGACAACAATTGACTACGGATTTTTCTGAACATAAATCCTTAAGTGGATCAACTTACCATGACGACCATATCTCATAGGTATTTGAATTGTCCAGCGTTGACTCCACACCAAAAGAACTTAACATTCTCATCTTGGGGCTTTTGGTATACATCAAGCATGACTCCTCATTCAAGTATGACAAAACAAGTATGTCTGAAAAGTACGGTTTTCCTCTCTCTTCCCTTCAATAAAGCTCTTCGACAAGAAAAAAGATATAGGTAGCAAAGAACTGAACCAAGGATATGGCGTAAATCCACATCCTCTCGGTTTTATGGAGCCCGTCCAAGAAAAGAAATCCTGTAAAAATATGAAGGGAAGGAGTCGATAAAAAAATATGATGATACCATAGAAAAGTAGGTGAACAATCGATTTAGGGAATAGAGAAAAAGAGAGAGGACATAAACTAAACAGTGAAAAACTGTCTTGTAGGCATGACCAAAATCAAATCGTAAAAGTAATCTGGACCGTAACCATACCGTTTTTAAATTGTAAACATATAAAACGATTAAAAACCGTAACCGTTAACCGTCAAAATATATTAATTATGGTTAATAAAATTACTAACCATAACTGTTAGTTAACCGTAACCATATCAAAACCGTCGGTTAACCGCAAGGTTAAAACTTTGAAATATTAACCGTAACCGTTTTTAAAATAAAATAAAAATATTAATAATTTATTATGTATAAGCATAACTAATATAACAAGAAAATAATTAACCAATGAAAAAATTTTAAAAAAATGAGGGTGACGGCGATGGCGATCTGACAAGAAATGGGTATTGACCCATCCAGAGGTGTTCCGGTGTTATGGTTTACAGTACGGTTTTGTTTTGGACGGATTTGGAATCGGGTTTGGAGAGGTGTTAATGTCAGGGATCTTCTCTCTGAGCAAATCCAAAAATCGGTGAGTGTGGAAATCGGTTTGTCGGGGTTCATGATTTGGAAATCGGTTTTGAACTGGATTCTCACGGTTGGAAATCTGGAAATCAAGGAGTATATCCCATGGGATATGGAAGGGATCTGTGCGACAAATCATAATCTTCATGTGCGGAGATCAAGATGGAACTTAAGATCGCGACGGAGATCGCGGAATGGGGTTTTGAGTAAGGGAGATATTGTGGTTCTGAGAAAGGAAAACACTATGGTGTTGATGATCCGGCGAGCTGGCGACGCACATTACGGGAATCTCTCCCACAGGATGTAGATTCAAAACCCGATTAAGTTACGGTTACGCAAGGTGGAATTCGATGTCATCACGAGGATATCAGTAACAAATCTATGGGATCGGATATGGATTGGTCTATCAATAAGGAGAGAGATCAGAAATCAGATCAATCAAGGGATCAAGGTGAATCAACTACTTCTTGGGCTGATACGGTATTTAATTAGCGAGTATAAAGAGGAAAGGAAGGTTAAGCGTAGGAGACTCAGTCAATCTCACAACTTTCTGTTCATAGCTTCGGTGAATTTTCTCTCGGAGATTACGTACCGAGAGATGACACAGAGCAACCTGATGATCAAGTCTGGTTCGGGGAAAAAGGGACATCTCAACGTGAAGCGGATGAAGATTGTTGTCCCCAAATTCGACAACTCAAGCCTTATTACGGGCTACTCTCGGACTATGATCGGCAGATGTATGAATCCGCATATGCAAGACATGAAGACCTTGTTGTTCATGCTGCCACGCATTTGGAATGTAGAGGAACGAGTGGCTGGTGCAGATTTGGGGCTTGGACTGTTTCAATTCGATTTCGACAAAGAGGAGGACATAACGGAGGTAATGAAAATGGAACCCTTCCATTTTGATTACTGGATGTTATCTTTGGTTCGTTGGGAACCTCGTTGGGAACCGGTAGTGGATCGTAATTATCCATCAGCCATCACATTTTGGATTCGAGTGCTGGGCGTGCCCCTCCACTTCTGGGCATACCCAACTTTCAGAACCATTGGTGAGGCCCTTGGGACGGTTAAGACGGTGGATCTTGAGGAAGGGAGAGTTCAAGTGACGGTAGATGGCTATCAACTGCTTGTCTTCTCCACTATTGTGGAATTTGATAGTGGGGAAGAGACAACGGTATCATTAAGGTATGAAAGACTCTTCGGTTATTGTCGGAACGGTCAAAGTTTATGTCACGATCATTTCAAATGCCCGTCGAGAGGGGAAACGGAGGTGAAAACAGAGGGTGACATTCAAGACTTTAAGGATCCGGGGCAGGGTCCAAACGCAGCGAGCTTTAAAGCGGTGATTGCTTCGGGAGGGGAACGGTATAATGAGAGGACTCAGCATGGTCACGGTTCTAAGGAGCTCAAGGGGAGCTATAAAGGTAAAGATATCAGTCATGACGCCAAGGACATCACGAAACAGGCTTGGGCAGGAAAGGATAATCGGATGTACAAGGGTAGATCTGACAGGAGATATGGGGAAGGACAATCATCATCAAGGTACAATAAATTCCCAGAGTATGTCCCTCCGCTTGAGGCCAAACAACGGTATGCGATCTCTAACAAGGGGGCAAACGATTTGAAACTGAGTGATAAGGGAGAGGAGATCGCGATTAATGAGAGGGACATGGCTGCGGTGGGATCAAAAGGGAATCTGTCTACGGACGAGGCTGCAACAGCTCCTCCATCGTCTCGAAAGGTGCGTAAGGAACTGATATTCGGGAATGAGGATTTATTTTCAAAGAGCAATCAGAGTGCAAAAGTCGATTCAGTTGCAAGGGAAGAATGCAAAAAGAGAGATGGAGCGGTTATGGAAGATGGAGAAGTTGCAACGGAGAGCTTTGTTCTGGATCAGGAGAGTAAGGCACGAGATGTGGCTGGGCTGGAGGGTAGTCAAATGAACCAAGAGAGTGAGGAAGGTGCCATTTTAGATACCGCCGGTTATGAGGAGGTGATAGTAGGGGACCCCGAAGGCATTGTAAACGACGGTAATGTTGATGTGGTGATGCAGGATTTAATTCTTCATGAGGAAACAGAGGTTGTTCAGGATAAGAACCAAGATGCAAGAAAAAAAATTAATAAACCAGGCCCAATGGTTTATGGTGGAGGATCAAAGAAGAGGTTGGTCCAAGCGATGATCTCTACGAGGAAGAAGACGACGGCGAAGGCTGCGATTCGCAGCGGTGATGAGGTGAAGGGGATAGGCTCGAAGGTCTCATTAAACCTGAAGACGGGTTCAGCAAAATCAAATTAATTAATTTATGATAATTATGAGTTGGAATTGTCAGGGTCTGGGGAATAAATACACAATAGGGTATCTAAGGGAGGTTTGGAAAAAACATAAACCAGAATTTTTATTTCTTTCCGAAACCAAGCAGGAATTTTCTTTTATGCAAAAATTTCAATTTCATTTCGGTTATAATAAATTGTACACGGTTGAACCGCGGGGTGCGAGTGTTGGACTCGCTTTATATTATGACGATTCACTAGATGTTAAAATTTTATTCTCAAGTAATCGGATAATTTATATTGAGGCGAAAATACAAGGAAAACAAGTTTTCTTGTCTTTTATTTATGGGGACCCGATACCGAAATTTCGGGACCAAGTTTGGGAACGGTTAACACGGACAAGTCTATCACGATTGGGACCATGGTTCATCATTGGTGACTTAAATGAAATCACGGGAAATAACGAAAAACAGGGAGGCAATTTAAGGCCCGCATCTTCTTTTATATCCTTCAATCTCATGATACAACACTGTGGTTTCTTGGAATTTCAGTGTTTCGGTAATACCATGTCCTGGAGGGGAAGACGGAAGTCGAAATTTGTTCGGTGTCGTCTGGACAGGGCCTTAGCAAACGAAGATTGGCACGACATCTTCTCACATTCATATGTCGAATATTTAGCAATGATTGGGTCGGACCACATGCCAATCATTGCCACAATAGAGGATAAAATCTCCCGGAAACAGGGCCAGTTTTGGTTCGATAAACGGTGGATTGGACCAGACGGCTTAATGGAAACAATATCAAAGGGCTGGGAACTTAATACGGGCGAAAATCGGTCATCAATTATAGAAAAGATAAAGAATTTCCGGTGAGAAATATCAAAATGGAGGAAAAATAATTTACCATACGGCAAGGAGAAAATTAGGGATTTACAACAAGCGTTAGAAGTGGTCCAGAATGATGATAATAGCACACTCGAGGAACTGACGGATATTACACGGAAACTAAAGGAGGCTTATTTAGATGAGGAATTATTCTGGCAACAGAAACACAAAGTTCTACCATGCGCAAGTTAAGCAAAGGAGGGCGATAAATCGGATTACGGGCCTACATAATGCTTTAGGATCTTGGGTCACCTCGGATAAAGAGGTAGAACAAGTGGCGGTAAATTACTTCGAGTAACTATTCACCTCAACCTCCCCAACGGAATTTGAAAACGCGCTAAGCGAAATCCCGGCTGTAGTTTCGGAACAGAATAATGATATGCTCACGGCAATGGCCACAGAAGAGGAAGTTCGTAAGGATTTATTTATGATGCACCCAGAGAAGGCTCCGGGCCCGGATGGAATGACGGCATTTTTTTTCCAACGATCGTGGCAAATTATAAAAGCAGATATAGTAGGATTGGTTAACGGTTTCTTGGAAACGGGGTCGTTTGATAAACGGCTGAATATGACAAATATTTGTCTTATCCCGAAGACAGGACGTCCCACTCGGATAACGGAATTAAGGCCTATAAGTCTGTGCAATGTGGGCTATAAGATTATTTCAAAGGTTTTATGTCAGCGGTTAAAGAAATTGCTACCGGACCTGATTTCAGAGACTCAATCAGCCTTTGTATCCGGGAGATTGATCTTTGATAATATCTTGATTTCCCAGGAGATGTTTCACGGCCTACGAACAAATAAATCTTGCAAAAGTAAATTTATGGCAATTAAGACAGATATGAGCAAAGCATATGACAGGATAGAGTGGCCATTTATTGAACATCTCTTGAGAAACTTTGGTTTCGCGGACAAATGGATAGCATGGATGATGTGGTGCATCCAATCGGTACAATACAAGATACTTATCAACGGCCAACCAAAAGGCCAAATAACTCCACACAGTGGGTTGCGGCTAGGAGACCCATTATCACCCAACTTATTCATACTTTGTACGGAGGTCTTGATAGCCAATATACGGAAAGCTGAGCGGGAGAAATCACTTACGGGGCTAAAAGTGGCGAGGGCAGGCCCAGCAGTCTCACACTTACTCTTTGCAGACGATAGCCTGTTTTTCTGTAAGGCCACGATACAAGAATGTCAAACCATCTTACATATACTTCAACAATACGAGTCGGTCTCAGGATAACAAATCAATTTCTCAAAATCATCATTAAATTTCGGATATACAGTACACGAAGGGGTACAAGATGAGATAAAACAATTGCTCGGAATCCCAAATATGGGAGGAATGGGTACTTATCTGGGCTTACTGGAAAGTCTCAGTGGACCAAAGAGTCAGATTTTTAATTTTGTCGTGGAGAGACACAATGATAGAATTAATGGATGGACATCAAGGTTACTGACCAAAGGGGGTAAGGAGGTTTTACTCAAATCGGTAGCATCAGCTATGCCCACCTTCGTTATGTCATATTTTCGGTTACCCAAGTCCATCACTGCAAAACTAACAAGTGCGGCAGCGCGGTTCTGGTGGAGCTCAGACGGACAACAGAAAGGAATGCATTGGATTGCATGGAGGAAAATGTGTTGGAGCAAATCAAATGGCGGAATTGGTTTTCGAACAATTGAGGATTTCAACACAGCACTGGTGGCAAAGCAACTATGGAGGCTAATGGATAAACCCGAATCATTATTTGCTCGGGTTTTCAAGGGTCGTTATTTTTGGAACACAGACCCATTAGACCCCATAAGATCATACTCCCCGTCTTTTGGATGGAGGAGCATTATTTCGGCTAGACCTTTGGTTGCGAAAGGGCTCATTAAAAGAGTTGGTTCCGGTGGTTCTATTTCAGTATGGAACGACCCATGGATACCATCTTCTTCTCCGAGGGCAGCAATATGTAAGGGGTATAATTATTACCCAAATCTTAGGGTCAATCATTTGGTTGATCCAATGACACAAACATGGAATATGGAGTTGATAAATGCAATCATAGACCCGGCATATGTGGAAATTATTCGCAACATACCTATCAGCAGCACTTACCGGCAAGATATCATGGGCTGGCATTTTACAAAAACAGGCAAATACACGGTTAGGTCCGGATACCAAATTGAGCAACAACTAGCAGCCACCGGCGAGAATTACATATACGGGCCGGACGTGAAGACATTACAAGCACATACATGGAAATTAATCTGCCCACCAAAATTACGACATTTCATTTGGCAGGCCATTTCGGGATGTCTCTCAGTTTCAGCATATTTACGCGCTAGAGGAATCAGGTGTGATACACAATGTGTACGGTGCGGAGTGGAAGGGGAAACGATTAATCATGTTCTTTTTGAATGCACACCGGCACTACAAACATGGGCACTCTCTCATATTGCATCGGCCCCGGGAGTGTTCCCGATGACATCGGTTTTCTCTAATTTTGATTATCTATTCTGGAGACTTCCAAAGGCGGATAAGAACGCCAATTTCCCTTGGATAGCGTGCATTATTTGGAAAGCAAGGAATGATAAGGTATTCTCCAATATGGACAGAAACCCAAAAGAGATACTAAGGATAGCGGAAACGGAGGCCACAACCTGGGAAACGGCACAAAATAGGGAACTAGATATAACTTCTCAACTAATCGGTCCTAACACGGTACTGGCTCAACATGAGGAATTTGATGGACCGAAATGTCATATTGATGGCTTGTGGAAGGAAACGGATAACTATTATGGTTTAGGCTGGTACTACTTCCAAGAGGGGGTCGAAGGTACCATCATGGGATCACGGAACCTGCGAAGAAGTCTCTCTCCCTTACACGTGTAATTGGAAGCGCTCATTTGGGCGATGCATTGCATGACTGTAAATCAGAAGACGACGATAGCCTTTGCAACAGACTGCTCAGAGTTGGTGAAGATGGTGTCTACACCCGAGGAGTGGCCGGCTTTTACACTACATTTGGAGGAGTTCGCGAGGAGCAAGGAGGAATTCACCTTTTTCTCTATCACACATATCCCACGCGCACGCAGTGGCAGACAAGTTAGCACAAGGTGCTCGAGTCTACCCATCAGATTACATTTATGTAAACTCGATACCCCGGTTTGGTTTACTGAATCGGTATAAGTATTGTGGCTGTTGACAAAAAAAAAAAAAAAAGCATAACTAATATAACATAGAAACATGATGTATAATCAAATAATTACTAATCCAAAAATATTTATAAATAATATAATTATATTAATGAATGTGGTAAAAACTGTGATTTAAATCGTTCAATGTCTCCACTAGATCCACTCCATCCACGATCACTAAGCACTATATTTTTTCTTATTAATCAAATCATTCTTAGTTTTCATAATATAATAGAATTCATGGTTATTTAGCTAATTCACTACATAAAATTTTGAATCATATAATCACAATTTCATACTATAAATTTTAGCTTTATATTAGTTGATATCATCGTAGAAATTTTGGTTGATATATCATTGTCTAAAACTTTTTGACGGAAATTAATTAAATATATGGCTATATCACTAATGTTAACCGTATCATAGTCATCAAATAACCATAACCGTATCCAACCGTAACCGTAATAACCGGAATCGTAATAACCATAACTGTTTTAACCGTATATTAAATGGTTAAGGTTAAGAGAAATTTGTAACCGTAACCGGTGGTTATGAAACTATAACTGTAATAACCGTAATTGTGGTCATGCCTACTGTCTTGGTCGTCGAACTTGAAAGGGAATAAGTCTACGTATTCTTTGATCGAGACTCCCTCGGTGAGACTACCCATCTTAAATATAAAAAGAGTTAGCAATGGTGAATTCGGATTTCTCTATTTTATTGTGGAACTCGGTTGGGACGGTTGCTAAGCATTTCACAAAGTATGTGCAAGTGCTTATCTAAATGTCAATGTTGTTCTAATTGTCTTACAAAAGTGATTGTCAACAAGGCATTCTAAAGGATATGTAAGTTCTTTCGTTTTCAAACCTCTTTTCTATTCTTGAATTTTTTGTTTTGCTTGAAGACAAGAAAATATCTAAGTACGGGGGAGTTGATATATTTTTATTATACATGGTTTTTATACAATTATCTAAGTGTTTTCATAAGGTTTTATAGTCTAAAGGGTAATTTTAATGAATTTCTTGAGTTTAGAGTCTAATTTACGCCAAGAACACAAAATGATGCAAAAAGGATCCTAATGGTGCATAAAGAGAAGTTTCAGGCCAACAAGACAGTTCAGATGCATCAAATTTTTAACTAAGATAGCCACAAATGTTAGCTTTCATTGGGAAGTGGAAGAAAGTCATTTGAATAAGTTGTTTGGAAGATATGCCAATATTCGTGAATGCTGATCTTGCATAACGACCACCAACCATATGCTCCCTTCGTCGACCCACACTCCAAGGAATGAAGATCCACCACCAAGGATCGACCACCACACCAAGGACTTCATGCTCAATCTATTGCACACGAGCTTCTCATCCAACCCTCTGATGAGGACCTCCAATCCAAGTCCACCCATGAAGAAGAGATGGTGACACGAGCTTCCTACCTGCTAGACATGCCAAAGTGATACAGTCACCAAACCAAAAGACAAAGCCCACGAGCTCAAGATGAAGCAACCCAACTCTGAGCCACAATGGCCTATTTTGACAAGAACACAAACCTACAATCATTCAAATGGTCTGATATGGACATATGAACATCTCTTGAAGGATTTCGGCCCAACCACAAAGAACTAAGACAAGATTCGACTTGGTCCACATTCTTGACCCAACAAGGATCCAAGAACAGCTAAGGTTCAACCCGGATCGGTTCAGAATAGTTCACAAACCGGCAGCTAATCCGGAAGACATTAAACCGATCAAAAGGTGGACTTTCCATATTTGGCATTTTGAGGATTCGTGTATGGCATCCATGAGAGTTTGTGATATAACCTGTTTTACACCTTTTTGGACATGGTTTTAAGATATTTTGAAGGTGTTTTAACTTGGTTTCTAATTTTTTTTAAGCGATTTTCATGTTTTGGAGTTTAAAAGTCTTTTCAAGTAATTTAGGCAAAAGAAGCATAAAGTGGAGAAAAAATCCTGTTTTTAGACAGATTCAAACTGTCAGAAGTTCGACATAAAATGAAAACCTTCTCACCGTCTGATCAAACTAGAAGGAACAACCACTGTTCACCTCCAAGTGGTTTGGAGACAATCCAACAGTTCAATCTCAAGAACCGTTAAGAACACTGAAACCCTGCCAAATTGTCGAACATAAGAAGGAGTGTGGAGAAACTACCCTTGGCCGCAACCTAAGGCTTACACCTGCGGCCAATGCACCATTCAACACAACCAGGAGACTCGTCCATGCGGTCAACTCCCATTCGGCCCGTATCAAGCCCAACTTCAAGCCCACTCCAAATCTGTCACTTGTTTCGCCAAAAACAAACCGTAGACGTCTCAAGAGACAAGAAAATCATATAAATACGTCAACTAACCTTCTTAGGCCGACACCCACATTTTATACACTTGAAATGGCATAGCATTAGTCGATTTTTGCCTTTTGTTCTTTGTTCGTTCTTTGGGAGAAGATTTCAACTATGTACTTCATAGAGAAGATTTTGAAACCCTCTTACTCTTTTACTCTTACTGTTTTCGCAATTTATTATTAATATGATAATGATTTGCAATTCCATGTGTAAGTAGTTTTCTTGTTGGGTTTTAAAGGATTTCGAAGGGGTTAATCATGAATCTATCTTATTAGGTTGTTAGACTTAGGATAATAATTCTGGTTCTTCGTTGTATTCTCGTTCGCTACTGCATTTTGTTTGATTGATCACCTAGCGACTGTTTTAAGGAAGATAAAACCATTGTTGTGTTAAATCTATTAACCCGAACTAGAGTAGGCGAGCAATGTGTTGTAAGATATGAAAGTATACTTACAGGGCTTTGTGAGCGTATTACGAACTCAATTTTATTGCTAGTTTTTCTGCGTAGTAACCAACGAACGTAGAGCCGCTAAGTTGTTTAGATCTAGGTGTTTAGCTGTACACGAGTAGGTTAGATACAATTCCGTGTTCTAATTCTACAATCTAGTCGACAAAGTCGCTTTAAATACTAACTAATGCTTATTTGATTCGATCCATGAACCCCAGAGAATTTCCTGCTGTCCAATTTTTTTAATCCTTGAAGTTTACATAGTGTACATCATTTATTTTCTGTTTTGCTTATTCATTTTGCTAGCTACAAACCGTGAATATCCTATTAAAATTAGATAAACCTATACGCAAATTTAGATTAGCTCGAAATCCTAAGTACACTAGTCCATGTGGATTTGATACCCTTAATATACTGCTGTGATTCTTGTGCGCTTGCAGTTTTAGTTAGAGAGAAATTTGTTAGAAGTTTTTCATCGCATCAAGTTTTCTGGCGCCGTTGTCGGGGACTTGATTGCTACTTATGATTTCGTGATATAATTTTCTGTTCTAGACAACTTTGTTTCTAAAAATTTTCTTTTAATTTTGACATCACTTTTATTCTTCTTTCTCTTACTCTCAGGTGCATGACCACAAGAATAATTACTTCTAAAGTCTAACTGCGACTAGAAGAGATCGATAGACACGGAATTGAACTCTAAAGGCTTAGGAGACAACTAAGGGTGGCCGACAATTTTGACCACCACGAAGAACAAGAAAACCGTGAAGGTCTTCTTCACGATGATTGCCGAGAGGCTGCCGTTGATGAAGATGAACATCCACTGCTCAATGACGAAGGAAACCCGATCGTACCGCCTCACGCATTAAACGGAGATGGAGACAACGATCCACCTGCTGATGCTCGTAGAAGACAAGAGCCAGCCGATCCTAATGTTAATAGGGACGGTGAAAATGGAGTGAACCGACTCATTCCACCGGGAAATCCAAACGCCATTCGTCCAGCCTTGTGCACGCAGCAACAACCGAGAAGATAAGTGTTTAACCGCACCATTGCTGATTTTGATACTCCACACCCGCATATTCAAAATCGAGTAGCCATTCAAGTTCCTATCCCTCATCAGAACGACTATGAGATCAAACCACAAATTATTACTTTGTTGAAACAAAATCAGTTTCACGATCTCTCTTCCGAGCACCCTATGGACCACATTGAGCTCTTTGAAGAAACTTGCAGCACGATGAGAACCAACCGAATCCCTTTAGATTATTTGAAGTGAAAATTGGTTCCATTTTCTTTGAGTGAGAAAGCTCATCGATTGCTGAAATATCTACCAGCCGGATCGATCACTACTTGGGAAGAATCCAAGTCAGCCTTTCTCAGTTAATTATGCACGAATTCAAGATCGAATTTGTTGAGAAACAAGATCCAACGTTTCCAACAAGGCACTGTCAAATCTTTCTACAAAGCTTCGGAGCGTTTCAAAGACTATGTAAGTCCGGTGAGAACCTCTTCACCAATCTCGAAAAGTAAAGAACAAGAGTTTAAGAGTAAAAGCAATAATAAAACTAAACTAAAAATGGTGTTAAGCAAGCACACGAAATTAGGTCTTCTAAGAGGAATATTTATAGGTCTTCTCTTCTGCTTTCGTCGGTATTTAGGGTTTTAAGTGACGGGAATTGAACGGGCCTTGCAAATTGGGCTTATGGGACGAAATTGCATCGACCGCGGGTCTATGGAGTCTGGCCGCCGCGAACCTTTACTTGGCCGCGGGTGGAGGCTTCCTAGCCGCGGTTAATTGCCTCTTGGCCGTGGCTGGGACTGCTGCGGGAGTTGCCAGCTAGAACGTCTTGATCTTGATGTAACTTTTGATTGAACCGTTGGATTGTCCTCAAATCTGTTGAAATGGAAAGGTAGCTGGTCCTTCTTGAATATCCCCAAAATTGGGCTGGATCAGACGGTGAGAAGAACCTCTTTGGCAATTGAACTTCTGACGGTTTGACTATGAGCTGAAAATCTGGTTTTTCTCCAATTTGCAATGCCTTCGCCTAAGTAACCTGAAAAGAGTCTTGACACTACGAATATGCGAAAACCATAATAAAACCATGTAAAACCAAGTGGAACACTTTAATGTTCTCAAATAGATAGTAAAACGGGTAAAAATACGGTGTTATCAGACTATGCTCTTGCGATCGATTCTCTCCAAGCTGTTGAAGGTCGACCACGAGCCATGTGTTGGAACTCGACCCCAAAGAATCAAACACAAAGACTCCCTGCTCTTTGTCGATCATCAATCATTAATTGTGCAGATTTCCTTTTTCGACTAGGGCTTCCCCAAAACCGACCTAGTTTAGATTAAAACTTTATAAACACTTGTTTTTAGCCACTTTAGACAGAGAGTCTCCATGGATTCCGACATAACATTGTATCTTCATTATCGAGCTTGAAGGGAGAAGATTTTGTCTTTGTAACACCAAAATCGAGCTTCATTATTGAGTTTTATAATGAAACCTTCTTCATCATTTTCTGATTTTGCCTGACATAATATCGATCTATTATGGATGATCTTCTAGTTATTCACCTTTACTTGATCTAAATGTTGTGTCCTTTCCGATCATCTAGCAACATAACTTAGGTTGAATTACTTTTCTAAAAGTTTGTTAATTTGCCTAAACTAGTATTTGGTGAGCAATGCGACATAACCTACGAAAGTTGAGTTATGGAGTATTGTGAAAAATCGAAACCTAAACACATTAAAGAATATCTTAACATTTTAATAACAAACGACATTTTAGTCTATTAGGTTGTGTGAGCATAGTAATTGGAGTCACGATAGTGTAAAGATTATACCTTTGTGTTTGGACTTCTAATCCCTATCTATCGATTTACATGTCTTGCGTTTCATGATTCCTTGCGTTAACCAACTGCCGAACGTTTTCCCCATCATAATTTCTCTCGAATTTTACATGATGTTTTTGTATTGTCTTTGCAAACTCAAGCCACAATTTATTTGTCGGTTTAACTTGATTTGAATCTCACAGACTTGTAGTGTAGCTTATTTTGTTCTCATATCTGGTTCTCACTGAATCGATCCCTAAGTACTATTGTGTTAGTTGTGCATATGCTGTCCTATTTCAGGGTCTTAATGTAAGGAATATTTTATTTTCCTATTATGTGATCTTATAGTTATCCGTTTTCTATTGGAATATTGCTATTCCTTAATATATTTGGTGACCAATTAAATTGAAAATAAATGAGTTAATTCCTAATCAATCTCTACTTTGATGGATGGTTGAGATTAATCATAAAAAACCCTAAAGAGGAATTAGGTTCTATCTTTCCACCTATAAATATATGTCTTTAGTCCATCATAAAGGCATCCCAAAAACACAACACATAACGTTGATAGGCAAGGGGAGAGAAACCTAAACTCATATCTCAGAGATCAGGTTCTACGTCTTCCATTCAGGATACCGTTCAGGAAGACCTAACTGCAACAATGAATGGAGGTACTCCGCTAATCCTCCTTATGATTCTATTGTGATTGATCTAGATGTTTAAGATCTTATGATTCATGTAAAATTATTCTTACATGTGGTATAAGAGCTTAGGTTATGAACATTTGTTTAATCCATTAAATATAATAGATATATGGCATGAATAATTAAAATTAAGAAATCTGCAAATTAGAGTTTTGTAGATCTGAATCTATGTTTAATTTTCGTGCATGCATAATCTATGTATATGTGAATTAGAGATATTAGGAGTTAATTCACAATCAATCTCTACTTTGATGGACGGTTGAGATTAAACCTAAGGAAACTCTAAAGAGAAATTATATCCTCTCTCCACCTATAAATATATGCCTTTAGTCCATCATAAATGCATCCCAAAAACACAACACATAAAGTTTATAGGCAAGGGGAGAGAAACTTAAACTCCTATCTCATAGATCAGGTTCTACGTCTTCCATTCAGGATACCATTCAGGAAGACCTAACTGCAACAATGAATGGAGGTACTCCGCTAATCCTCCTTATGATTATATTGTGATTGATCTAGATGTTTAAGATCTTAGGGTTCATATAAAATTATGCTTACACTTAAACTATGACCTTCATCAAGCACATAACCGGAGGAAGATAAGGCGTCAATATGACTGACCATAAGGAATATTTCATATCATATATATAAAATGTACAAAATCCATTTGTGCAAAGACCAAGATACACATTCCTACACTCGTTAACAAAGTCTGAATGTAATGTTGTAAAGTTTTTTCACGCATTTGCATCTAACAGATGCGTAATCTTCCATTTACAATGGAATGTTGTTGTTCATTCCATCTCATAAT
Organism: Eutrema japonicum; assembly: GCA_030161315.1. Lineage (NCBI taxonomy): Eukaryota > Viridiplantae > Streptophyta > Magnoliopsida > Brassicales > Brassicaceae > Eutrema > Eutrema japonicum. The sequence continues at coordinate 23,386,502 of BSQW01000010.1, read as the reverse complement.
TATCGCTGATGTCTTTTCTGATTGGTATAAACGTTGCAATCTATCGGTGATTGCCAAGTACCACATGCGTTGGTATGGAATGCGCATTCATCAATCAGTAGGCTGATGATACCTTGACTTTTCATAAAATCGATATTCCGACAGCTAATCATCATCTTTCGAGAAAATCATGCAATTGTGGATGCATACATCAATAATTTCTGATGGCAATCTAAGACTCGCAACCAACCTTTGTAATTCATAGTAATTCTCATCTAAAATATTATCCGCTTGCAAATACTCTTTAAATAGTCCAGTCCATGAATCCTTGCAAATCTCATTTAAATAATAATGAATTTTAATTGTCATCATCTTAGATGTCAATGACAATTTAGACGACCATTCTCAATATCCATTGTAGATGGTTTGATTTGCAGCATCTAACATATTTTAAAATCATTTAGCATATACGTTGAGTTATTCACTAGTATTATTAGCAAATGCAAGAATAGTTTCATAAATGCATCTATAACCATATCATGAAATCTATTTTCTTAATAAAACCCATATCTGAAGTGATCATCACCATAATTAGTATCACTAGATTGATCATCACCTATTCGGTTCGGCTCGGTTATCGAGTAGTTCGTTTATTTTTTTTTATAATCGAAAATAACTGAAATGTTGGCAAATTCAGTTTAATTCGGATAGTTTCGGTTATTTTCGAAAACAATAAAATCTTTGCAATTTTTTTTTTTTTAGATTTGGGTTAACCGATCGGTTCAGCCGAACCGAACCGAGAACCGAAATTAATTTTAAATATTTCCAAAAATAACCGAACCATAACCAAATTTATAAAACTTTGGTTCGGTTCGGTTCGGTTAATAATCCCAGCAAGTTTTATTTACTGCTGGTCCATAAACTCGAACAAACCATAGGGATGTCAATCGGGCTGGCCCGGCCTGGCCCGGCACAAAACCCGTAAAGCCCGCATATATTAAAGCTCGGCGCGAAAAAAAAAATCGGGCCTAAATTCTAAAGCTCGTCCCGGCCCGAACATGGTTCTAGGGCTTTTCGGGCTTTTTCAGGCTTTTCATTACAAACACAAAAATTCACAACTCTCAAATGAAAAATAATTAAAACAAAATATTTATCAAAATAAATCTAATATCAAATCCAATTAAATTTAAAACCAAAAGTTTGACAAAAAAATAAATAAAATTTAAATAAATTGTATTACCAAATAAAAAATAAAATCAAAACACTTCAAATTTAGGTAGTAGAGTTTAGATTAGAATCTCCTTCATCGTCTTCTTAATCATCATCACCATAAAAAGCTACAGATAAAAAAATTAAATAAATAATATTAAGCTTTTAGAGGTATAAATCATATATAAATGTCATTGAAAGTCTATAGATAAAGATTTTAAAAATACAAAGTAAATATGGATGAATGATAATGGTACCTAGATCACGAAATGTAAACACATCCAACCAAATGCATATACAAATCAGTGATTCAACGTTTCATGGTAAAAGACGATTTCTATATTTATCCAAGACATGCGCACCAATACTAAATGTAGACTCTGATGCCACTGTAGTTATCAGAATGCTTAGAACATCACATGTTATACGAGCTAACTCACCATAACGTTGTTACTGACACTTCGAGCATTATAAAACATTCATCTCTTCATAAAAAATCAGTTCCAACATATCGTCTTCTAAGTATAGAGTCAATTTAGACTTTCATTCTTCTATAATGGTACGTTTTTCATATGCTTTGAAATCATATGATAAGCGAACCCAAATTTAATAAGACATACGTAATTAAATAGTTCCGAGGTTTTCGGGCTAGTCCGAGCCCGATCGGGCTGAGCCCGAAAAACACAATAGCCCGGAAGACCCGATTTTTTTGGAGCTTTTATTTCTAGGTCCGAGCCCGCTGTTTTTCAGGGCCGGGCCGGGCCGACCCTCCGGTTTTGGCCCTAATTGACACCCCTAACAAACCATAACAAACTTGCGAGGGATTGATTGACTATGCTAATTTCCGATGGATTTTTCCATTGTAATTTTCCATCGCAAATCACTAGTTTTCTTCCTGTGTAATTCCAATATATGGGAGAGAATCGTTATAGTTTCTAAAGACCAAGTACCTGCTTTTTAAAACACTGATATCACACATAACGATTAAAGTACTTTGATTTTCTTTCCTATATACTCCCTCTGTTCCACTAAGATGTATGTTTTACCATTTTCACACACTTTAAGAAATAATTAACAATACTAGTTTTAACCTCACAATAATATTATTATTACTGAATAAACTTGAAAAAAAAACAAAAAAACAACTTTAATAAGGATAAAATAGATAAATGATCATAAATTTTATATTGAAAACACAAAAACTGTATCTTTATGAAACAAATTTTTTTTCTAAAACATATATCTTAGTGGAACGGAGGGAGTAGTTTGTAATAATATTTAATATATAGGGCCATACATGGAGGATGTAAATGAAAGATGAAACCATATTGATTCAGATTCCTAACGTAAGTTCTAAGACTAGTACAACCGACCTGGCTAAGCAAAAATACCTGTTTAGTTAAATTGGATAATCAAATAAAAACTGATACTAATGCCTGAACCCTCCTTGTGACATAAAATAAAATCCCAACATACTTTAACAAAACTTCATAAATCCAAATTCATCAAACAACGAAAATGATTTTTTTTAGTTGAAATATCCAAGTTGAAACAAAATCATGAGAATATGAAAACATTAACTCTCATCCATTGCATCCTCTGATTGCGTTGAAACCGAGTCCTCAAGTGCCTCAAGGAATGAGTCAACTGTGAACTTATCTGCAGTAAGAGTTAAAAACTATTTTTTTATAAAAATGAAACAAAAGAGTGATGCCTTTGAAATTCTATTGTAAGACTCTGACTCACATTTACTTGGGTCGATACCGAACTGAGTTAAATCTATTTGTCCTGTGCGAAGTACCTAGAGAGAGATTAAAGTTGAGTCAGAATATCGAGCCAAGAACGGGAACAACATTGTCACTAAGGGGCTTACATAGGTAAATGCATCTACTTGTTGACGAAACGGAGGGCTCTGCAACAACTCTAGTATATCTTCTGCCCTACAGTGACCCTGTGATAAGTCCTTGGGTTAGTCTAGTGCATGAGCATTGTAATTAGCCTAGGCGGCTTGTAGTGGACTGTAGCTGTGTTGACAGCTCCGCAACACTAGTTGACTCGGTTAGCTAGAGAGCTAACAGGAAGTTATGACCATCGTGGATTTGTCTAGGGTCTTGGTATGGGCTTCGGTCAAGAGTTTAGAGACTATTTCTTGTTAATCAAGTCAAAGTCATTCTAGTCTCAAACAATATACAATTAATCAACATATATAAATATCAGGAATAGTACTCTGCCTGCACCCCGCAACAATTTGTACAATCGTACCCCTACATCATTTTATAACCCAGTGACTTAGTTTCTTCTATCACATTTTCAAAAAACTAAGGAGAGAATTGCATGTAATACTCATCTTCATAGATTATAGAAAACACCGAAGCCCAGCACATACCTCAGGTAAATGCGAAGACAATCGTTCTTGTACTGGTAACATCTCAAGCAATGGCATAATAAACTCCGGCTTCAAGATATCCCCTAACACTAGGCCTTCAGAAGACGAAACATGAGAGGACGATGTAATAATGGACAAAGTAAGAGAGAGAGAACAATAAAAGATGAAAACAAATAATTGATCATAGAGCAAAGTTGGGCACTGCCATCCCCAAGACATACATAAGTAGCTTATAAACTACATAATGCTTTCGCACCACATCATCATGAAAAAACAGAAAAAGAAGTTGAAATTATTCACCTTCGTCTTCATCTCCCGCAATACCTAAAATAATACCACCATATCTGAATGAATATAAGAGGGAAACTATAAAAGCTTATTGACAGGAGGAGTACCAAGAGAAAGAGAATTGTACCTGCAGGGCCAGCAGAGAGGTTGTTCAGAATTCTTTGCAGGTCTGCCAGCTTAACTGGTCCAGACGAAGATGACACGTCACTCACCTCTGTAGACAAATTTGGTACAACCAAGTTTCCAGCTCTATGAAGGATGAATAAATTTAAATAAGCCATTGTGTTTCAAATAAGCTAATACCATTTACAGGAAAATAATATGATTCTTTTACGTGGTATTCAACTCCTAATCAAGCATATCCTTTGAAATATATTCACATGATTACAAAAATAATTGGTAGGCCATTCTATATATGACCCTGAAATTTAAACTTCCAGAATCTCATCATCAGAGAGAAGATATTAGCTTTTGACAGCAACATCTGATCGGCCCCTAGGTAGCCATGTCTAGAGAAACTATAATGCACAAAGCCTGGTTACAAGTAGGATGCAACGTAAGAAAAACCGCAAGACAATATCTGTTTCATGAAACTGACCACAAACCAACCAACCCATTTCTGGAGATAAAACTAAAGTCAGACTATCACTTTGACATAATCATTACCTAGATGAAACATCATCTTCTGCCATGTCTTCCACTTCTTCCGGGACAACAGCTGCATGTCCTTCTTCATCGAGAAACTCTGGTGCACAGAAAATTTATTAGATGGATTCATCGAGAAATTCATTGCTTTCACTAGTAAGGGCAAGTGTTATACACATAAAGATGATGAGAAAATAACACGCTCATATGCGAATTAATGCCGACTCTTACCGACAGTATCAATCAAACAGAGTACAATATGTGGAATCCATCTGTTCTAAGACAAGTCTTAGTGTGCTAAGAAATCTAAACACCTTTTACCTCCTCACTTCAAACTTTTCATGATACAAGAACCAACAATAACAAGTAAGGAACTGAACATATTATTGCAGATCTGATCGATCATATTTATTAAAAACTTCTTATCATTCAGTCGATAGTGACATCAGATTAATTGTAAGTCAGAAATCAAGATCCATTTGAGCAGGGAATTAAAAAAGTGCAGGTCCGTAGATGGTACAACAAACTTTAGATTCAATGAAATATAAAAGCAGGCAAAGATAAGGATTTGAACCAGTGTTCTTACTACCCAGGCGCCACCCATCCGTGGCAATTTTGTTTTACACACCCTATGTAGGCAGGGGAACCAGTTTAGTTGTCTAGGCATCGATTAACAGCACTAAGCAGAACCTGGTGACCGATCGCCCCAAGCAAGATAGGCAGCCTCTCTTTTAAAAATATCTAATTCTCAAAACAAGATGGTTTTACTTGATACTCCATTGATCTTGGTTTGATTAATGTGATTTTGATTTAATGTTAAATTGGTTCTTTGACACATTTGATTTAATACCATATGGTTATGTTTCATTATGTTATAATGTATATAATGTTTTCTTTGATTTCCACCTAGGCCAGTGCCTAAAGTTTTCTTAAACATTAATTTAACATCTAGATGAACAAATAAACCCTGACACTAAGTCATTTTGATGATGGAAAAGATTACATGAACTAAAGAAAAGGAATCGTGGATCATGTTCTTCGGAATGGGAAGCTTCTTACATAAATTAATTCTCAAATCCGTTTGACACATAATACACACACAAAACAAAAAAAAATGAAATGAGAGTATGCAAGAAAATATAGTTAATGATAATAAAGCTAGTTCGCTGATCACGAAAGTTTGAAGGTTAAACAGCAAAAAAGACATTGGTACCAGGATACAATCATATCCTAGAATGTTTATAACAAGGTAGGAATGTTACATGCCTAGTGGTTGATTGTGGTATTGATTGACCGAAGAGCACAGCTCTGCATCACCTTCGGCTTTCGGCTCCTGCAAAATAAGTTACAAACGAATTTCCCAAAAACAAATAAGATCAAAGATCAACAATGCATCAAGATGAACGTGATTAGGTAAACAAGAATACATACATCACGAAAAAAGAAACAAAGCTAACAAGTTACCTGCATCCAAAAGAATAACTTGCGGTCATCACTGTTAAACTTCAGAATATACACCCTGTCTGATGATTGATTAACCTAAACAGAAACAAGTATGCTATGGTCGCAATCCGAAATTAATACTTCACATGCTAGTAACCTCAATTGAACGAACATACCTTCTCAAATAGAGCTTCATCAGGGAAAACAATTTGATCCTACAAATGGTATGGTCAAGGAAACTTTGTAATTGGAACAACTGGTAGCAACAATTAATAAGTCCCTGAATTTGTTAATTGTTATATTCAGGCATGACAAAAAAAGACCTTCTAGAAAGTTAATAGTCTCGGGATACTAAATCCACTAGCCTAGCATAGACAACTTGGAGACGTTTTAATCCATTTCTAAATTTTAAAAAGAGAAGTCCACAGGATACATCTTCTACAGCATTATGGATTCGATCAAGCCACTGGAAATGAATCAGTCCCTCTTCACCCTAAAAGAGAGCATTAGAGGAAACAAATCAGATCAATCTTGCAGAGAACCAGTAACGTCCACTGGAAAAGCTGATACACTCCAACGATCAATGGAACAAAACTCAACAACAACAAAAAAAATCATATGTGATTCTAAGAGTGTCGACATTACCCTAGCAATGCGGACAAGTCCTTTCCGTGTGTCAGGGACAACTCTTGTTCCCTGCAAAGACATCTTACCAGCACGAAACTCAAGCATGATTTCCTGCCAAATTTAGTACAAACGTAAGTAGAAGAACTTAGTAAAAGAACGAAAAAAGATCCGCATATTAAAAACTTTAAGAGAGATTTATCAGTTTTCATGGAAGTCTTGCAATTCCATGGAAGATATCAAAATCAAAGTTCATGAACTTTTATTCAACAATCTGAGGAGATTTCTAGTTACCTGCATCACTGGAAACGCTTCACCTGAAGCCATATCACCACCTTTTTCTAGTGAACAAGGAATAGACCCAAAGCCAAATATTCAGTAAACGGAGAAATCACAACAAAATCCAGCGTCCTGCTCTTTGATAAACGCTAGAGCAAGTTCCACTTCAAAGTTTACAAACAACAATCATATGTATGCTAAAGATAACGAGAGTAATCCAACTATACTCCTATATAGGAGAACTCCATGAAAATTGCAAACGTAGGAGAATAATCAGAGAATCTTATACTCTAACCAAGTTAGATAACAAAGCAGATTCGAAGCGAGCTGAGTCTAGTCCTTAGATGCTGATCGAAGCGAAGATTAAAAAAAAAAAAAGCCCTAGGTACCAATCTTTCCCAGAAAATCCAAAGAAAAAGGAAGATTTTACAAATTTAAGACCGATATCTTGAAGATTAGATGATACCTTAGCAGAAGAAAGTTCGCGAGGAATCGATTAGCAGAGAAAGAAGACACTCCTCGTAATTTTGTTTTTCTCAATTTGCTTCGTCACCTGTATTGAGCGCCCGGCTGAAATGGACAAATTGCTCGGATGACCTTCCTCGTCTTAAAAAATGATAGTTTATCCCTATTATAAAAAATATTTTATTTTTATTTTTATTTTTCTTTTAATTACAAAACCCAACAAAATACCAAACTACCTTTAAAACATTTCAATAATTTATAAACCAATCAACTCTAATAGATCACACACCTTACCCATCGAATTATCCACCCCACCAATTCTTTCAATTTGTTTTCCCTCCGATTTGGATCTAAAATCCATAAACCTAAAACTTTTTGTCCCACAACTCCATTTTTTTTTCCTAAAAATCTAAAATCTCTAAAAAAAATTTTCCCACGATTTTTTTTCGCTACGGCTGTAACAACACCTCCGCCAGCTTTGACGCCTCCGCCGCCTCCGCAAGCTCTGACGCCTCTGCCACCTCCGCATGCTCCCCCGCTTCTGTCAGCTCCGACAGCTACGACGCCTCCGTCTACTCCCACGCTTTTGTCGGCTCCGACTGCTTCGACATCTCTGTCCCAACAATGTCTCTGGTTGTTACGACGCCTCCGGCTGTAACGACATCTTCTGCAACGACGCCTCTGTATGATACGACGCATCTGCCGCCTCTGACTGCTACGACGTCTCCGCCTGCAACGACATCTCTATCTCCGACTGTTATGACGCTTCTGGCTGCTACGATGTCTCCTACAAAGACATATCTGCCTGGTACGATGCCTCCGCCGGCTCAGATGGAGTTAAGACAAATTTGATGTTTCAGCGCTGGTCTTCTCTTAGTGTATTGATTGTTCTTGAACAGGAGGATGGAGTTGTAAGCTCTTGCGAAAAATAGAAAGAGTCACGGTGAATCAAACACCGAAAATTACAAGCTTCCGTGAATCAGAGATGGAGACAGATCTTATAGTCGCAGAATTCGCCAAGAAACGCAAAGATTATTGTCAAAGATGTCTCAGTGTTAGACCTGAATTCGAGAAAAAATTAAAAATGGATACATAAGTTCTTTTGTATGTGTTATCAAGAGAGAGACGAGCTGCAGGTGAATGCTATTTCCGAGTCTAGAAAAATGAGGTGTATTGAATCTGCAAGGAGGACGCTAATTTATCCCCAAGTGCAGAATATGTATCAATCTCAGTGTATTGAATCTGCAAGGAGGACGCTAATTTGATGATGTAGAGTCTTGATAATGTATTTTTGTCATGAGGAAACCTTCAATGATGTAGAGTCTTGATGTTGTACTTTGCTATGAATACTGATTTATATTTTGGATGATGTGAATGCTGGTTTGTTTTTGATTTTAGGAACTTGAAGTAAAGTGGATTTAGGTACAACTACGTACAACTGATAGCACATGTACAACACACACAAAACAACATGTGCTAAAAAAACACAAAAATACATGTGCGCCGACAAATTGACACGTGCGACGTTTTTTGCTTTAGTGGGTGCCGCCAAAATTACACTTAGTTATCCACAAGATTGTAGTTATACTGATTTGCAAATAGTTGTACTTTTGGGTGTTTTCTAATTAGTTTTACCTACCCCTAAAATTTTGTTTTTTAGGTTTACAGATGATTTTAGTCAATTAAAATATGTTTCCGAGGACTTTATGCATTAATATATCTTGAAACTCATTTTATGTATCTTTGGCATCATAATGTGGTTAATATTAACAAAGTAATCATAAAAGTATAAGATGTTTGTTGTGTAAATATTTTAATAACAAACCATTATACTATCAAATTATTTTACCTATTTAATACACGTTTTTAACATTTAATAGTTACTTATTTAACGTAAATTTATTTGTTGCTTACACGATGTTTGTTTTTCTAATAAATTTCTCAAATCAAATTAAAATCTTCAATTACCTACTTTAATCAGTAATACCAGTATTACCAGTTATACCTTCTCCTTCAATAATATCAATATTACCCAATAATACCAGTATTACCCAATAATACCAGTACTCTCATAGGTACTAGTATACCATAACGAAAAATCAGTTTTAACTAGTTGTCCAAAACAGAAAGATGTCATTTGCAACCATTGTTGTTTATTCGAATTAAATACGTAGTTTGAGCTGGTATTTTTTATAACATAATAATTATTTTTTGCATAGTTATATCAAATAGTTGAACCAATTTTATCGGTTATATCCAATTCAGAAAAGTTGACTAGTTTTTTCAGTTATAACAGTTGTACACCAATTCACTATCAGCTACGATTCAGATCGATTTAATCTTTACAAATCCATATATTATTAAGTTAAGCTCCTTTAAGACTAAAAAAACAAGTTTACTATGTACATATACTCTTGGGTTATTCAAGATTAATAGAAATCTTGAAAAATCCTCAAATTGAAATCCCTAATTTAAATCCCCAATTTGAATCTCCAAATTGAATAATAAAGTGTGAGTTGCAGCTATGCTGATCTTGAGAACGACACACGAAAGAGATAAGAGAAAATGGGCATAAAAAACCACATGAAGCTTGACACCGATGGTGGGGATCCGAAGACGTCATACGAGACTGGCGGAGCGGGGATGAAGAAGGATCCGATGAAGAACGATAAGAGAGAGAATAAGGGAGATGAGATGTGATTGGTTGAATTTTTTTAGTTTTCTTTTCCTGTTTTTATTTATTTTAGTTATTAAAAATCTAATAGTTTAATTAGAGGGAAAAAAGGGAAAACATATTATCGTAAGGTTATGAAGTCATCTATATATAAAGTTAACTTTTATCTCTTCTCATGCACCTCAGCATCCACATGTCAAATTTTAATTGGTCATTTTTAACATCATTTTAATCTTTTTTTTTAACAATTGGTTTTAATTACATAACTAATATCATTAATGAATAAATTTTATTTATACATATAAACAAAAAGCATAATGATAATTAGTTTCAACAAAAATTAAACCACATTTTTAATATTTAATTTATAAAAAACATCTTCAAAATAAGCTTAAATATCAAAATATGATAATTTATTTCAACTCTCACATTTTGATAGACACAACAGAATTACAACTAAATACAAATACAAATTAAACACCACATAAAACAAAACTTAGAATCTAATAAAATTATTAAATAAACATCGAGGAAAAAAATCCACACCAAAACAGCAATCCGAATGAAATCATAGAAATCTTCTCTATGAAGATGCAGCAAAATTACTCAGCTACTACATGACACAAGCAGGACCGGCTCACTAATAAAGTGAACCCTGTGCATATTATAAAACAAATTCTAATTTTAGGCATATAAACAATTTTTTTTATAAAGAACCCTTAAATATTTACAAATAAAACCTTCAAACATGACAAAATTTTACAAAAATCAGGTGGTCACTATGCATTTACACCTTCAGCACTTGCCTAGAGCCGGGCCTGGACACAAGATACAAATGAAAAATATGTGAAAAATCATAATAAATCAAGACTTTGATATGTATGTTATATTATCATATTTATCTAAAGTTGAAGACTTATTACTTAAATATTTACAAATAAAACCTTCAAACATGTCAAAAAAATTTCAAAAATCAGGTGGTCACTATGCATTTGCACCTTCAACACTTGCCTAAAACCGGGCCTGGACACAAGATTCAAATGAAAAATATGTGAAAATCATAATAAATAAAGACTTAGATATGTATGTTATATTATCATATTTATCTACACTTGAAGACTTATTACTTAAAAATTGGAAACAAAAAGGTTTAAGAATTAGAAACATATTTTACACAATAATGAGTACATCAACAATATTAGAAATAATACTAAAAATAAAGCAAAAAAAATATAAAACGAAAAAACATAATATTACTCGAGGAAGACAAGAGCCACGAACCTAAAATTCGGTGCAACTAGCTCCATCCCAAAACACAATATCTAATTCTATGTAAGGATAAACCCAACATCCGCCACATATGCTTCAGAACCGAACTCTCAACCTCCTTCTGCAATAACTCTAAAACAAAACAACTTCTTTAGTGTATTTTTATCTCTTTGGTGCCTTCATTACGCTTTAATGTAACTACTTCAAAGACGAACTTTGCGACAGCAATTAACATATAATTAAGACACTCTAATTGATATAAATTAAAATAAAAAATGCATTATTAGAGATTCCTAATATTTTATACTATAAAAACACAAAATAACAAACTTTAAAAAAAAAACTTAATTGCATAAATTGACTACAAACGTAAAAAATAAAAAATGTACACCTTCTATTTTTATAAGAAAAAAACAATATTGAAAATAATATATGTAACAAACAAAGATAAAGTATTAAACTATCAAAAACAAAATGTATAATAAAAAAAAGTTAACACGCCCGCGCGTGATCACATTCTAGTTGAGAATAAAGAAAGGTTAGATGAAATTTTTTTAAGACAATTAAAGGTATTCCAGCAATTTGTCCCGCAGAAATACCACTAATTGAGAAACATTGATCCCATATGCCATGTTCTAATAATTATTTTAGTTTACACTTTTTTTAAATCAGAAAACTGGTGAAATATCTTGTTTATCCCAATGTTTCTATAATATTACAACCCAACACTAATTCTACCCATCCAAACCTAATGGCCCATAAATACTATCCAACTCACTTTCCCTTCGTCATCGATTCTCTTCCTTTTTTTTGTTTTGTTGTTGTTGAAAAATTCCTCTTCCCTTCCTTAATGAGCTTCCTTCTCCAACACTTTTCTCTTCTCCACCACTTCAATCATTTCCTTTCTGCTCACTTTCCTCGTCTTCCAGGCCTCAATCATTTCCTTTGGAGTTTCTACAATCGCCTCCAGATTCTACCTTGCCCCGCTAAAATTTTTGTCTTGGTGTTTTCCCCACAGGGACTAACCTCGATCAGATTGGGTTTGTGTTGCTTTCTACCGGAGATTCGAGTGGTATCCAGGTCATGGGTACGAACGAATGTTACCTGTTTGTGGCAAAAAAACGATTCTTTTCGAGAATTTTGAAGATATTGGTGCAACCGATTAGTAATTTGGGAGCGTATAAGTGCTTTTCTTCGATGGAATTTTGATACGTTATGGTTTATACAATGTACTTGATTCATTGGTACAGTGTCACGTACGATGAAACTCAAGGCAGACCGGCTTTGAGTTACCTCGGACCAAAGCAGTTTAAGCGTTGTTCGATAGCGAGCGCTTCTTAGAGCCCTCATCTTCTTGGAGAGTGTTTAGTCTTGTTAGAGAACGGCGAGGTCGTTATGTTTGATATGAACCAGAGACATCGTAGTAGATTCAGAGGTTGCAAGATGAAAATTTCGTGGGAGGATCAAGGTAAATCAGTCAATCGTAGTTGGGTAGGATGTATATTTCGTTGGAGATTTGGGATTTTATCGTTGCTCGATCTGATGCAGTCTTTGTTATCACCAGAAGCTCTGGAAATTGCAGTGTGAGATCTTTGTTGGAAAATGAGAGTCTGAGCATTGTTGGAACATAAGAGTTTGTTGCGTTTGCCAAGGCTGGTAGTGATAGTTTTCGGTTTATTTTTGCCTCCCAGAGCTATCTATTTCTTTGTGATAAGAGATCAGGAGTGCCTTTGTTGAAATGGCAACATGATGTCGAGAAGCCTTGCTTTATGGATGTTTATAGCTTGTCTGATCTTGGGTGTCAGACAGATGACTCAGCTACTTCCTTGCATTTTGTACTACTTGCGAAATCAATTTCCCATCTTTGTTTTCAGGTCAGGGAACTTGCAAATTTCGTTCAAGGTAATTAAGTTATGCACATTTGTAAAGCCAATTAGCTAGCATTCATGTGTTATTTTCAAGTTGTTTGGAGTAATTAGCTCTATTCAATAGTTTTTGGCTTTAGAAGGATGAAGTTACTTCATTTCTACTTTGTGTTTTTTGGTAGAATTTTGGACAAGTGGGACAACACATAATAATGTGTGGTAGAATTTCGGACAACTGGGACAACTAAGTAATACTGTGTTTGGTTAATTTGTGTGTTTGTTAGAATTTCGAACAATTGGGACAAGAAGAAAGAAAAGAAGAAAGAGGGGGAAAATGGGCAAAAAGGCAAGAAGAAACAAAAGATTTAAGAGTTTATGGTTTCTGGAAGTCGACCGTTAGAACTTATTTTATTATATTTTTGTTCAATTTGGTTAACTGATTATATTGTGTAAGTTATTCGAGAGTGGAATTGCTACCTCATACAACGTTGAAAAGATACTGGTTTGTTTTTGATTTTAGGTACTTTAAATTAAAAATGGGTTTAGGTACAACTTACTACAACTATGTACAACTGATACTAAGTACAACAGTTATAACTATATAAATTAAAACTAAAATTAAAAGGGGACACATGCGCCGACAGAAGGGGACATGTGCGCAGTCAAAGTAACACGTGCGCCGTTAATTTTGTACATAGTTATCCCTACGTGTCCAGTTGTATGAAGTTCCAAATAGTTTTCCTTTCACGAATTTAGGGTTTTTTTGTAGCTGTCCCATGATATAAATTATTATGTTCTAGTTGTCCACATGATTTTAGAGTTTTAATGGTCATTTAGGAGGGTTTCATAGTACAAGTTGTGCGAAATCATATATTTTGTTTCTTTTCCATCATAAGATGATTAACATTACCAATGTCTTCCTTGTAGTATAAGGTGTGTTTGATGTGAAGCAAAAATATGAATAAGGAAAATAATAAATTCATGTTATCCATATTTTAAATTTTGTTCCTTATAGTTTAAAATGTGTTTGCATTTTTTTAGTAGATGTTTTCTTTATATGTTTAATTTAATTTTATTACTATTTTTATTAAATAGTTGCAAATAGTTGTTCATACGTGTCCAGTTGTACGAATTTCCTAATAGTTGTCATTTCACGAATTTAGGGTTTTTGTAGTTGTCTCGTGATATAAATTAGTATGTTCTAGTTGTCCACATGATTTTAGAGTTTTAATTGTCATTTAGGAGGTTTTCATAGTACAAGTTTTGAAATCCTTTCGGCTAAATTGAAACCACCTCGGCTACATTGAAATTTTGAGAAATACAAATACAGAACAATTCTTAGTTGCACAAATTTGTTATTCGTCTTTCGGCGACGTTCTCCGGAGAATGGAAACAGTTTTTCTTGATTTCTTTCCGGTTTTTTGGTGTAATCCGGCGGTAAGACGAATAATTTTGTATATTATCATGAATACTCCACTTAGTTTCATATATGTGTGTAATTTGTTCTCCACATAGGTTATCTACTCCAAAGCTGTTTAGTTTCATATATCGCAATATTCTTACATATCTTATCTACTAACACCGAATAAGTTATCTCCACATACATTATCTACTCCAAAGATGAGGTCTTAAACGATATAACATAGATGGAATTTCTTGAAATCCATTGAAATGTTTGTGGTTGATGCTCACTGTCTCCTGAAAATAGAATTAAAAAAAATACTCAATTAGCAATTACTCAAATTGTCTCAGATGTACCATTTGTACCAGTTATCTTATATATCTTAGAGCTACCATTTGTCATATATCTCTTAGTTGTACCATTTGTACCAATTGTCCCATATCTGCATTTTTTTATTATTAAAAATTGTTCAACAAAAAAAAAATTAAAACATTAATTTATTAATAAATTTTATTAAAGTTAAAATGGGAATATCACTAAAATTAGTGGCATTAGTGATGAATAGATTTTGTGTTAAGCTCATATCAATTACTCAAACCTACTCGTATCATTGTAGTATTTGAGGATCGAACCAAAGAGGTTAAGATTGAAGCACTAAGAATACATGAAAGTTCCTAAGCTAAAGCAAATGTTTTGGGTTTTTATATTTTTAAATTAGAATGTAAAATGCAAAAAAGAAAACAAAGATATAAGTGTTGGATCATGGAGTGAACTATCAAATGAATGATTAACAATCAAATAATGATGACAAATATTGCATTAAACACTATCCTAGAACATGGAATTCACAATTATGACTAATCCACTCTCATGGCACTAATCACTTTGTTAATCACCAAATAAAGAACAAACCATCGTTTGTGATAAGATGATTAACAAGCATTAATCTCCAATCCCACTTAGTTCACCAATCCCACTTAGTTCACTAATCACCCTAGACATCAACTCTCATTGGCTAGGCATGGAAAATCTCACAAAAGGTTTGGTTCAAGCATTTCATCGAACACCTATCGGGCGTGAAATGCTTAAGCTCTAGCTCTGATCTCTAAATCCAAAACTAGCTTTAAGGTCAACCTAAGTGAAGGACCTAACAAGAATCAACCTAAATCATCATCATCTAACCATCAAGACAATTGACTAACGATGCCTAAACATTCAATGCACATTTATTCTTATGACATGGAACACTTTCAAGTAGATTAATTAGTTCACTTTCGTGACACTAATCATTGTACGAATCATCTAAAGTCAGCATCCACCGATCACTTAGATAGTCCATAATTTATCATAAGTCCATATTAGTCAACAATTCATCCTAAAGTCAGCATCCACCGATCACTTAGATATGAAAAGCATGCTTAGAAGTTTTCTAGACATTTCATCGAACACCTTGTGTGCATGAAATTACTAAGTTCTAGAAATGAGTTTTCAATTCAATCCTAGCATTAAGATCTTTCCTAACATGAGAATAGATGTTTATCTAGTCCTAAGCATCAACAATCAATCACCCAATCATCAAAATCAAGCAAAATCCAAAATCCAACAAAAAGGGGCCTAAAGCCTAAACATGAAGAACAAGGAATAACACAAGGGGAAAAGAGACATAAAGATAAAGAACAATGATTAAATAAGCATAATATAAAGATAGGTTGAAGAATCCTTCAGTAGAGTGTCATGAATGATGAAGATCCATCCAAAATCATCATAAGAAGAGTTTGGAGAAAACCCAACTCTATAGAAAAGAAAGTTTGGATCTAAAAAAAAATGGGTTTCAATATTTAAATGGGTTTGGGTCGGACCGGGTCAACCCGGAACAAACCGGGTTTTGACCCGGTTAAGTCTTTGGTACATCTTCAGTGAATTGGTCATAACTCCTGAACCTGACATCCGAATGACCTGAATCCAACTCCGGTAGACAGCTAACTCGTCCCTCTACAACTCTTATGAAGACCGTTTGAGTTGATTCATAGCGGAAGGACTTCGTTTTGCCAGTTATTTGGACGGTGTCGTCTTCTCTCGGCCAGACGGACATACCTTCAGTAAATCCGTCTTATCTCCCTATCCATTTGTCTAAATAACCCTATTCGAACTCTTGTGTAAAGCTGATTTACTCCTCGACAACTTTGGTGAAGACCATTAAGGCTAATTCGAAGTGTAGACCCTTCAATACCGATGTCACAAATTGGTATTGTAAATCGGTACTAAGGGAATTTTCCCTCTGTTTCTACACCGAGCAGTTGCACCGACCAGTGATCTCGGTATTGAAGAAACCGTCTCGGCCAGGCGGACCTATCTCTGGTAAATCAGATATATCTCTCCAACCACACATCCGAATGATTTGATTCCAACTCCTATTGACAGCTAACTCACTCTTTTACAACTTCCATGAAGATCATTGAAGCTGATTCAGATCGCAAGGTTTCCGTCCAGCCACATCTTTCCGGCGTGTCGGATGAGCTCTTCCTTCTCTTGATGCTCAACCACTTCAATTATCCCAAATGTCTCCAAAACACCTAAAAACACTCCAAATGAATGCAAGAACTCACTAGGACCTAATGCAAATATCCCAAACTCTAAATGAGACCTAAATGCAAGACAAAACCGTGATTATGCATGCAAATGGCACAAAACTTTAAGTAAAATGTATGCTTAAACATGTAAAGTGCATGAATATCAATTCCCCCAAACTTAAACCTTTGCTTGTCCTCAAGCAAACAAGAATAGGCAAAGGGAGAAGACTAGAATATGGGAGCTCAAAACCGAAAGTGTCATAAAAAGAATCCGTGCCCAATGTCCAAGTTGCAAACTTCTTGATGCGATCAAACAACTTACTCAAAAGTGACTAGCCATATTTATCCTTACATGACTTACATTCGAACCTCAACCTACACAAACTTTCAAATCCTCCAACCCCTTGACATTGATTAAGTGTAATAAGCGTTAATCATGTTTATGCAAGATCAAATGAATTCGTTTGGCTAAGGGTTAGGTTATGAGATGAAGATGATCTCATTATCATGCATGGGTAATCAAGTATAAGGATCTCTCATGGAAAGAGCAAACTTTAGCAAAATGCTAAAGGTAAAAGGCAACCTATGCATAAAAGGGAGAATTATCATCTACCTAAATGCGTAGAGTGTCTCTAACCTAAAGCCTTCTAACCCGTTTGTGCCCACATCCTAAGCTACCCTTTTCATCTTAAGGTATTTGCCTTCTTAAACCCACACATGCTTCTTGTCCTTTCACTTCACCTTCTTCTCATTCAGGGATCAACTTCTTCTTCCTTGTTCTCATGGTTTGGTGCTTCTTTGTTGTGACTTAGCTCTCCTTATTCTTCATTTTTGTGCACGCCTCTTTTTCTTCTTTGATGCTTTGGCCTTTTCGGCTTTCTTCTTTTTCTTTGGATCTCTTGAGGCTATCTTATTCTTAGAGCTAGTCTTATAATTTTGCACCAACCAATCTATAAATTCGATCCCCTTTTTCCTTCACCTTATTCATCTTTCCCATTCCACAATCTATTCCAAACACATCCGTTCACCAAATTTCCTAACCGTTCCCCCAAACTTAAACCAAGAACCGCCAACCTATCTAGCCTATTCCTTGATTAACTCCGTGATGATGGAGCTAAATCTACATGAGAATTCCTCATTGTCGCCTTAAACCTAACACTTTTTGACAAGTTTGCTCGAAGGAAGGCCTCACCAATCACACACAAATATCAATGGCTAGAAAGAAGGTTGAGGTTAGGGTAGGGGAAACCATTCCAATGATGGGATATGGCTACTTGGATAAACAAGAGTGGTGAAAGGGAAAAGATTATCCAAATATGTATGAAGTGATCCACGAATTCATTCAAAAATGCATGAACACAATATTTACAAGTCAAAATTAAGGTTATCACTTAGATGGGGTTGAATTCAAGTCAAGGTTTTCTTCAATCAAGGCAAGAACAATAATAAGACATGAGATCAAGACATGGTTCGCTCTTAATTTCTACACGAGATCAAAGCATCAAGTAACTAGCAACAATAATGGCATTGGACTAAGCTCTTAATATGGTACTTTACAAGGACAAATCTATAATTGCTCCTAATGCTCATGCAAAGCTACCTTATATGCTATGCATCTAGACTCAATCCTATATGGAATGCACAAAAGTTCAAAATTTTCAAAATGCATGAGACTCAAGATGCAAAAGGAAAATAAGACACAAAACACAAGGTTAGATACCGATCCCTCCCCCAAACTTAAATCACAACGTCTTGATGTGAAAGAAGTTCAAGAGAGAGACCAAAAACAAAAGATGAAATGCAAAGACTCAAAAATAAATAAGATACTTACAAAGGAGGAGTGAGATTAGCGGAATGGAGATGGTGAAGAGAGTAGTGTGACACGTTGTTGCTCAAGCCCTCCTTCCGTCACATACCACGATCTTTGACCCAAAAGACCCTTATTGACTTGTTTGTTTTGTGTCTCAAGCTCGACAAGGGATAGGCTCGGGGAGGTCCCCAAGGAGCGCGTTTAACGTCACTAGCTTGACGGTTGCTTCCTCATTGTCACACCCTTCATGAAACTCACAAGAGAAGTGAAAAGATTAGCAACAAAAGAAAATAAAAAGCTCTAGTCTTAAGAAGAATCAAAATCCTAATGATCAATGCTAAACTTCCCCGGCAACGGCGCCAAATTGATGAATAGATTTTGTGTTAAGCTCATATCAATTACTCAAACCTACTCGTATCATTGTAGTATTTGAGGATCGAACCAAAGAGGTTAAGATTGAAGCACTAAGAATACATGAAACTTCCTAAGCTAGAGCAAATGTTTTGGGTTTTTATATTTTTAGATTAGAATGTAAAATGCAAGAAAGAAAACAAAGATATAAGTGTTGGATCATGGAGTAAACTATCAAATGAATGATTAACAATCAAATAATGATGACAAAGATTGCATTAAACACTATCCTAGAACATGAAATTCATAATTATGACTAATCCACTCTCGTGGCACTAATCACTTTGTTAATCACCAAATCAAGAACAAACCATCGTTTGTGATAAGATGATAAACAAACATTAATCTCCAATCCCATTTAGTTCACTAATCACCCTAGACATCAACTTTCATTGGCTAGGCATGAAAAGCTCACAAAAGGTTTGGTTCAAGCATTTCATCGAACACCTATCGGGCGTGAAATGCTTAAGCTCTATCTTTGATCTCTCAATCCAAAACTAGCTTTAAGGTCAACCTAAGTGAAGGACCTAACAAGAATCAACCTAAATCATCATCATCTAACCATCAAGACAATTGACTAACGATGCCTAAACATTCAATTCACCTTTATTCTTATGACATGGAACACTTTCAAGTAGATTAGTTCACTTTCGTGACACTAATCATTGTACGAATAATCTAAATTCAGCATCCACCGATCACTTAGATAGTCCATAATTTATCATAAGTCCATTTTAGTCAACAATTCATCCTAAAGTCAGCATCCACCGATCACTTAGATATGAAAAGCATGCTTAGAAGTTTTCTAGACATTTCATCGAACACTTTGTGTGCATGAAATGTCTAAGTTCTAGAAATGAGTTTTAAATTCAATCCTAGCATTAAGATCCTTCCTAACATGAGAATAGATGTTTATCTAGTCCTAAGCATCAACAATCAATCACCCAATCATCAAAATCAAGCAAAATCCAAAATCCAACAAAAATGGGCCTAAAGTCTAAACATGAAGAACAAGGAAGAACACAAGGGAAAAAGAGACATAAAGATAAAGAACAATGATTAAATAAGCATAATATAAATATAAGTTGAAGAATCCTTCACTAGAGTGGCATGAATGATGAAGATCCATCCAAAATCATCATAAGAAGAGTTTGGAGAAAACCCAACTCTAGAGAAAAGAAAGCTTGGATCTAAAAAAAGGGTTTTCAATATTTAAATGGGTTTGGGTCGGACCGGGTCAACCCGGAACAAACCGAGTTTTGACCCGGTCAAGTCTTTGGTACGTCTTCAGTGAATTGGTCATAACTCCTGAATCTGACATCCGAATGACCTGAATCCAACTCCTATAGACAGCTAACTCGTCCCTCTACAACTCTTATGAAGACCGTTTGAGTTGATTCATAACGGAAGGCCTTCGTTTTGCCGGTTATTTGGACGGTGTCGTCTTCTCTCGGCCAGACGGACATACCTTCAGTAAATCCGTCTTATCTCCCTATCCATATGTCCAAATAACCCGATTCGAACTCCTGTGTAAAACTGATTCACTCCTCGACAACTTTGGTGAAGACCCCCAAGGCTAATTCGGAGTGGCGACCCTTCAATACTGATGTTACAAATCGGTATTGTAAATCGGTACTAAGGGAATTTTCCCCCTGTTTCTACACCGAACAGTTGCACCGACCAGTGACCTCGGTATTGAAGAAACCGTCTCGGCCAGACAGACCTATCTCTGGTAAATCAGCCATATCTCTCAAACCACACGTCCGAATGACTTAATTCCAACTCCTATGGACAGCTAACCCACTCCTCTACAACTTCCATGAAGATCATTGAAGCTGATTCAGATCGGAAGGCTTCCGTCCAGCCACATCGTTCTGGCATGTCGGATGAGCTCTTCCTTCTCTTGATGCTCAACCACTCCAATTATCCCAAATATCTCCAAAACACCTAAAAACACTTCAAATGAATGCAAGAACTCACTAGGACCTAATGCAAATGTCCTAAACTCTAAATGAGACCTAAATACAAAACAAAACCGTGATTATGTATGCAAATGGCACAAAACTCTAAGTAAAATGTATGCTTAAACATGTAAAGTGCATTAATATCAATTAGATCATTTAGTGACACGTTAGATCATTGTTTTTCTTCCTAAAAGTGGCATATGAGCCATTGTTTCACCTCTATTTAACCTTCTCTTTTATGCTCCTAGGAACATGACCAAGGGACTTATTGCTTAAATACTCCATTTGGTCTAACTTATTGCTCAAATAATCCTCCTCGGATAATCAATTTTTATAATTTTTTTTTTAATTTGAAAAAGTGATTAAAAAAACAAATCAAAATCTCCATAATTACAGACCCAACCACAATTTGGATCGGTATCCGGTGTAATCGGCTCGGATTTAGCTATTATTATTTTATTTTTGGAATTTTTTTTTTCATTCCCTTTACAAATTCGAAAAAGAGTTCCAACTATCCTTCGTCTTCCTCAACGGGTTTTCTCCGTGAAATACTAGCACAATGATATATCATGGTTTTTACCCCTTTTAAGCCGTGATATAAGTCCGTTTTATAGAGTCTTTCTACTATTTTGTAGTGGTTTAGAGTCTTTTACAGGTTTTAGCACGTTTGGAGCATAATTGGAGATATTGGAGCTTTCTGGAGCATTTTGGATCAAAGCCGAAGGTCGTGTAGCTGAGTATCCGATTTGAAGCATCAGTGTCGATCGATACTGCCTAGTATCGGTCGACACTCATCGAAGCAAACACGACCCGCGAGTTTAATGAAGAGTTGAAGAATTGCAAAATTGCCCAGAAGTCTTTATTATTTACAAGAAGCCCCAAAACGTGATTTAGGTTATTTAATAAGATTTTACAGTCACTTTGAGGGCCATGATTTATTTGATTCTGGTTTTGTGAGAGAGCTTTTGAAGGGAGACAAGTCTGAAACTCTGTTCGTCCGAGAGAAGATTTCGAACCTCTTGTTACTCTTTCTATTTTATTTGATAATTTATTCAAACATGTTTATTGCTTCAATTTCCATGTCTGAGTAGATCTCTTGTTAGGTTTAAGGTTCTCATAAGGATTTTCTCTGAATGCTAGGTTGATTAGTTGATTAGGATTCACCATCTGAATTAGTTCTTCGCCTTAGGTTGTGTTCAAAGATAATTCTAGGTTGACGAATATGGAACATAGATCTTAGGATAATTGATTAGGCAAGAGAGTGCGATTAATTATCTAATAGAACTTAGGGTGAGCAAAATAACTATTCGCAAAGAGATTTGGTTTAGTTATTTTGTGAACAAATCAAACTTGAACTAAAAGCTGGTTTAGACTTTAGGATTCGCAAAGAGATTTGGAATTCTAGGATTTAGACTTAGATAGTTTTCGCAACGAGAGTTGGTTAATTATACTTTAGTGATTTGAGTTCAAGAACCTAGCTAAATCTGAATCCTGTTAGTTAGTTTATCTTCATTCATTGATTTCCTGAGAAATACCCTAAGCTTATCTTTCTCCAATTGAATTTACAACCGTTTTAATTTATATTCTGTTTTCAATATCATTGATTGCTTAGCTTTATTCTCATCTTTATAATCTATTGTGTGTCTCTGTGAGTCCTTGTGTTAGACCCCTACTTTACTGTAACTACTGCTTAGTACTTTTAGGGTATTAATTTGAGCATATCAAATTTGGCGTCGTTGTCGGGGACTCAATTCGCCATTAGATTTTAGTTTGAGAATTTCGACTAAGTTCGTCGGTATCGATCGATACTATCTAGTGTCGGTCGATGCTCCTCGTTCTCTTTTTATTGATATCGATCGACACCACCCAGTGTCGGTCGATACTCATCGTGTTACCGAGTTACTTATGTTCTTGAGTTTTGTTTTCAGGTGTATGCATAATCGTGAAACCAGAAGGAGCAAGAAAACTCAGCTAGTTGAACTGTCATTGGAGCAGCTAGCACTTTTGGAACGCACAAACAGAAAAGCAAAGAAGCCAGCAGAGATGAACAACAACCCAGTGATTTTGGTTCAAGATGATTCTAGTGCTTACAGAGACCAAGAGGGTCAGTTGTGCAATGAGAGAGGACAACGTCTGGATGGAGAGGGGAACATCATTCCACCTGCTCATGTTGTCGCTGGGAACGTCGCTGGGAACGTTGTGGTTAATCGTGGTAGAACGATTGGTGAGTATAACAGGCCTGATCAGTTTTATGCCAATCGATCAACGATTCGTCCTCCTGCTTTTCAGAGGAATGACTTTGAGCTGAAACCTGCATACTACACTCTTGTGGATCATCACCCTTTTCATGGTCTTTCCAATGAACATCCCATGGACCATATTGAAAGGTTTGAGGATTTGGTCACTAGCATCAAGAGCATTGGAGTGTCCTACGACTACCTCTTCTACATGCTCTTCCCATACTCTCTTGGTGGAAATGCAACTTACTGGCTGAAACAGTTACCTCCTGGATCACTGACTAACTGGGAAGAGACTAAGACTGCTTTCCTAAACAACTTCTATGATGATGCACGATCCGAGGATCTGAGGAACAAGATCTCCCAGTTTTCTCAAGGCCCTACTGAAGCGTTCAAGGCTGCTTGGACGAGATTCAGATCATACCAGAGAGACTGTCCACATCATGGATACTCTGATGTTTAGCTGATGGGATTCTTCTTTAGAGGAATTGATTGGAGGTATTAGATGGCTTTGGATGCTTCAAGCAACGGAAATTTCAAAACCATGTATCCTGATGATGCCTATGTACTGATTGAGAACTTGGCGTATAGCAATAGCACCAAGAATGCTGATTTTGAGCGGAAGAAGCTAGCTGGTAGCATGGATGGCTCACATATTGCTGATGTTCAAGCCAAGTTAGATTCTATGCACAGTCTTTTGATGGGCAAGCAAACGAAGGCCGTTCACTTTACCGAAGAGGTTGAGGTATTCAACGAAGATGAAGTAGAGGATGTTAACTACATTGGTGGTTCTGGTTTTCAAGGTCACAGGAATCAATTCAACAACAACCGAAACTTCAACAACAACTCTCGGCAAGGAGGTTCGAATCAGTTTGGTCAGAAATCATCTCAGAACAGTGGGTACACCAGGAACTATGGAAGTTCATCTTATCAGCCAATATCTGGTAAGCTCCCAGATAGCAAGATCGAGTCTATATTTGAACAACTTCTTCAAGGACAGCAGAAGCTCACTATGGATTTCAATGGGAAGATTGATGTCCTATACAATGATCTGAGTGGAAGGATAGACGCTATTAATATTCAGCAGAAGAAGCTGGAACTTCAGATAGCTCAGACTTCAGAAGCTGTAAAAAGGCAAGAAGGTTTTCTTCCAGGAAAAGTAGAGAACCCAAGGGCTCACGTCAATGCAATCACCTTGAAGAGTGGGAAAGAGGTCACTCCAGGAGCAAAAATTGGCCTAACTGCAGAGATTTTCATCGATTTTGACGATGAAGATACCGAAATTGCTCCAGTATCGATCGACGCTAGCCAGCATCGATCGACGCTAGCCAGCATCGATCGACACCTATCCAAATACTTTCACGGGACAAATCTAAACCGCGTGTATCGATCGATACCACTTCAGTGTCGGTCGATACTGATCCTGCAGTCGAACCAACTCCTAAGATCTCCAAGGAAGTGCCTAATGTAGTTGCGGAAAGAGTTGACACACCAACGATACCTTATACCAGAACTTATGGGAAGACTAAGAGGGAGGTAGAAGACTCTAGATGCAAAGCAATTATGGATAAGTTGATCGTTGAACTTCCTTTTGTCGATGCCATCAAGACTTCTCCAGCCTTCAGGAGATATGTCAAGAAGATGGTCTCTAGCAACGTGAACCTTGAAGAGGGATGCTTGATGATTAGTCATGAGTGCAGTGCAATCCTGACCAACAGGATCCCAAAGAAACTGCCTGATCCAGGCAGTTTTGTGTTGGATTGTACGATACTCACAGACAGATTTGAGCGTTCCCTATGTGACCTTGGCTCTAGTGTCAAACTCATGCCATATTCAGTTTCCAAAAGAATGGGGATGACAGACTTCACAACCACAAGGATCTCCCTGATACTTGCTAATCGGTCAGTTAGACTTTCAGAGGGGTTACTCGAAGATGTCCCGATTAGGATTGGAAATTGCTTAATCCCAACTGATTTCATCGTCTTGGAGTACGATGCTGAGCCTAAGGACCCTCTTATCCTAGGCAGACCATTCTTTGCAACAACTGCTGCCTTGATTGATTGCAGGAATGGGAAGATCGTCCTCAACATCGGTGATTTGGTCATGACTTTCAATATGGATAAGATGATGAAGCGACCAACCATCAATGGGCAGACTTTCTTTGTGGACACTTTCAGTGACATAGCTGAAGAGTACTTCCTTGAGATGCACCCTAAAGATCCACTAGAGAGAGCATTGGTCTGTTCAGCCACTTCAGAGGCCCATTCGTGTGAAGACACTGCTGGATACTCGAAGATGCTCGATTCAGCATCGCCAGTATCGATCGATACTCCCCTAGTATCGGTCGATACCCTGCGACTAGAAGGAGAGTTGGCCGAAAACTCTAAGCAAGCTGCTGGGCTTGGAGATTGGAGTGCAGAGAATGCTCCTAAGGTGAAACTAAAACCACTCCCACCAAATCTGAGGTATAGCTTTCTTGGTCGTAATTCTACATACACAGTAACTGTTAATGCTTCTTTGTACAACACAGAGATTGCCTTACTGCTGAGTAAGCTGCGCAAATATCGCAAAGCTCTTGGCTATTCTCTTGATGACATTGCAGGTATATCACCAGACCTGTGCATACATAGGATTCATCTTGAGGACGAGTCAAAGACCTCAATTGAGCATCAGAGGAGGCTGAATCCGAATCTGATGGAAGTGGTCAAAAAGGAAGTGATGAAGCTCTTGAAAGCTGGTGTTATCTATACTATTTTGGATAGCTCTTGGGTCAGTCCAGTGCACGTTGTTCCTAAGAAAGGAGGGATAACGGTGGTGAAGAATGAAAAGGATGAGATGATTCCCACTAGAACTATCACTAGACATTGAATGTGCATTGACTACAGGAAGTTGAATGCAGCCACACGGAAGGATCATTTCCCATTGCCATTCATTGACCAGATGTTGGAAAGGTTGGCTAGTCATCCCTACTACTGCTTTCTCGATGGGTATTCAAGTTTCTTCCAGATTCCGATACATCCAGATGACCAAGGGAAGACAACTTTTACATGTCCATATGGCACATTCGCGTATAGGAGAATGCTATTTGGATTGTGTAACGCTCCAGCCACTTTTCAGAGATGCATGATGTCTATCTTCACATACATGATTGAGGATTTTATGGAAGTGTTCATGGATGATTTTTCAATATATGGATCATCGTTCAAAGACTGTTTGACTAACTTGTGCAAGGTGCTACAGAGATGTGAAGAGAAACACTTGGTCCTTAACTGGGAAAAGTGTCACTTTATGGTTCAGGATGGCATCGTGCTTGAGCACAAGGTTTCTGAGGCTGGGATCGAAGTTGACAAAGCCAAAATTCAGGTTATGACAAACCTCCAACCACCAAATTCTGTAAAGGATATTCGAAGCTTCCTTGGTCATTTTGGGTTTTACATGAGGTTTATCAAGGATTTCTCCAAGATAGCACGTCCACTCACTGCTTTGTTATGCAAGGAGATCAAATTCGATTTCACACCTGAATGTCTTGCAGCCTTTAAGGAGATTAAAAAGGCTTTGGTGAGGGCTCCTATTGTGAAACCTCCTGATTGGACATTGCCTTTTGAGATCATGTGTGATGCTAGTGATTTTGCTGTTGGATCTGTTATGGGTCAGAGAAAGGACAAGAACCTGCACGTCATCTACTATGCCAGTAGGACATTGGATGATGCCCAGAGGAACTACAGCACCACAGAGAAAGAATTACTTGCAGTTGTTTTCTCCTTTGAGAAATTTCGGTCCTACTTGATTGGGAGAAAAGTGATTGTTCATACTGATCATGATTCCCTCAAATATCTGATGCAGAACAAGGATCTCAAGCCTCGCCTTTGTCGTTGGGTTCTTTTGTTACAAGGTTTCGACATCGAGACAAAAAAGGAGTACATAACGGGGTCGCTGACCATCTCTCGAGGATTCGGATCGATGCAGACGTCTCTATTGATGATCAACTACCAGAGGAGTCCAGTTACTTCATTGAAACCGAGTTTCAGATGGGTTTCGCAGAAACTCAGCAATTCCCACGAATTGCAGGTCTCGGTATCGATCGACACTCCTATGGTATCGGTCGATACCCGGCGAATTCCGAACCGGTTTTGACTGTTGAACACCTTGGTGTTTCGGAGGAGTATCTAGTGGCTGCAGCCGATTCTGATCAACCATGGTATGCTGATATTGCCAACTACCTCGCTGCAGATGCAGAACCAAAGCACCTCAAGAAGTATAACAAGAAGAAGTTCATGCGTGACATAAGGCGATTCTTTTGGGATGAACCTTACATGTACACGCACTGTTCTGATGGTATTTACAGGAGATGCATTTCTGAATCAGAGGTACCTCATGTGTTGTTTCGTCGCCATGGATCCGACTATGCTGGATACTTTGCCACCTTCAAGACAGTGTCCAAGGTTCTTCAAGCAGGCTTCTGGTGGCCTACTATGTTTAAGGACGCTCATGCTTTCATTTCGCAGTGCGATGCCTGTCAGAGGAGAGAGAAAATCAGTAAGAGACACGAGATGCCATAGAATTTCATCCTTGAGGTTGAAATTTTTTATTGTTGGGGCATTGATTTTATGGGTCCCTTTCCTTCGTCATATGGAAACAAATACATCTTGGTTACTGTGGATTACGTGTCTAAGTGGGTTGAAGCCATTCCTAGTAGAACCAATGATTCTTCGGTGGTCCTTAAGCTGTTTAAGACCATTATTTTCCTTTAATTGTCTTAAGTGATGGTGTCTCTCACTTTATCAACAAGATTTTCGAGAGATTGCTGAAGAAGTATGGTGTGAACCATCGTGTTGCTACTCCTTATCACCCTCAGACTAGTGGACATGTTCAGGTTTCCAACAGGCAGATCAAAGAGATTTTAGAGAAGACAGTAAATGTTACCAGGAAAGATTGGTCTGTGAAGCTGGATGACGCACTTTGGACTTACAGGACTGCTTTCAAGACACCACTTGGAACTACACCGTTTCACTTGCTGTATGGAAAAGTATGTCATCTTCCAGTGGAAATCGAGCACAAGGCAGCATGGGCTACAAAGTTGATGAATTTCGACATCAAGTCTGCCGCTGAGAAGCAATTGATCAAGGTGAATGAGCTCGATGAGATTAGGCATCTAGCCTATGAGAACTCGAAGCTGTACAAAGAGAGGACTAAGGCATACCATGACAAGAAGATCATCTCAAGACACTTTGAACCAAATGATCAGGTACTTCTGTATAACTCTCATTTGCAATTGTTTCCTGGTAAATTGCGTTCTCGTTGGTCAGGTCCTTTCACAGTCAAGGAAGTTATACCACATGGTGCGATTGTCCTGACAAATCCTTCAGGCGAAGAGTTCACTGTCAATGGACAAAGGGTAAAAAATTATTGGGCGAAAGCCGAGATTCCAGAAGGACACATAATGCCTCTAGAGGATGCACCCACTGCCTGAAAGTCGGTACAGTCAAGCTAATGACATTAAACAAGCACTTGGTGGGAGGCAACCCACTGGTGAGTTTGTATAAAAGTCTTTTTCCTTTTGTTTTTCGTTTTGTGTTTGTGTCAGGATGAACAAGGAGCAAACACGAAATCGCCTGAGTATCGACCGATACCTTATTGGTATCGGTCGACACCCTACGCGAATGAGAAAGATTCATCATGTCGACTTAAGCTTGGTATCGCTCGATACCAGGCCGTGTGTCGATCGATACTTGATGTACCCCAGTACGGTAACTCCTTGTTTTTCACAGTTACACTTGGTTTTATTGTTTTCTTTCACCAACCTTGGGCTAGATAACACTGGGGACAGTGTTGTTCAAGTCTGGGGGAGGTAGTCGCTGACATTGTTTTTGTTTTTCTTAGAGTCAGTCGTTTTTAAGTCCAAATTTTGTTTTATTGAGTCAAAATCTGTTGGAGACTGTAATCTTTTTCTTGAACCTATCGATCTGACATTGCTTCTAAGTGACCATTGTTACAGAATCAGTTCCAGATCGACTAATGAAAAATCCAAAGGCTGACCAGTTAACTAGAAGACACTCATGTTTCCAGCAAAGTTCTTTAAAGCCTGAGCCAAAATTTTGCACTTTATCAACGTGGTTAGTACTCATAGAGCTTGATTCCTCATTCGTATCTGACAAAGGAACCCACGTGTTTAAAGTAATGGTATTTCTCTTCCCTGTTACAAGTTAATAAATAAGTGCATTGAAAGATGAAATGATTTTCTTCTAAGTAGAGGGTTAGGAATGTTTCCAGCGATCCCATTATTCTATTTGGTGAGGAATGATCACACAAAGGATTGGAAGAGAGGCTAGGATTTTCCTATGATGCCATTATTCGCCTACATCCTTTGATACATTTAGAGGGAATAACCGGGGATTTGGTGGCAAATACCATCAATACTCGCGTCTCATACCTTGATGTGTATATGCAGATCTAAAAAGAGAAGAGAGAATATAATAAGAAATAAGTCTGGGGGAGAGAAATAATACCAGAAATTGTGAAAAAGGATAGTTCCTTGTCATGATATTGTATGGTAAAGAATCTAGAAGGTTCTTGGTATTAAGCATAGCGATGAAACTGGCGAGGAAGGCTTGATTGAACGATGCTGTGAAATAATGTGTGTAGTCTGGGAAGCTGCGAATGTCTACAGAGAAGTACATGGTGGTTAGATTTGGAACTGGTTAAGTGATATGTGGAGCACTAAGTAAAATGGTCATTGCGATGTTTCAAGAACAGGTGAGTCTCCGTGTTTTCAAACCTCTTTCTCTAGTTTAGTTTTCTGTTTCGCTTGAGGGCAAGCAAAGGCTAAGTCTAGGGGAGTTGATATATCATGGTTTTTACCCCTTTTAAGCCGTGATATAAGTCCGTTTTATAGAGCCTTTCTACTATTTTGTAGTGGTTTAGAGTCTTTTACAGGTTTTAGCACGTTTGGAGCATAATTGGAGATATTTGAGCTTACTGGAGCATTTTGGATCAAAGCAGAAGGTCGTGTAGCTGAGTACCCGATTTGAAGCATCAGTGTCGATCGATACTGCCTAGTATCGGTCGACACTCATCGAAGCAAACACGACCCGCGATTTTAATGAAGAGTTGAAGAATTGTAAAATTGCCCAGAAGTCTTTATTATTTACAAGAAGCCCCAAAACGTGATTTAGGTTATTTAATAGGATTTTACAGCCACTTTGAGGGCCATGCTTTATTTGATTCTGGTTTGGTGAGAGAGCTTTTGAAGGGAGACAAGTCTGAAACTCTGTTCGTCCGATAGAAGATTTCGAACCCTCTTGTTACTCTTTCTATTTTATTTGATGATTTATTCAAACATGTTTATTGCTTCAATTTCCATGTCTGAGTAGATCTCTTGTTAGGTTTAGGGTTCTCATAAGGGTTTTCTCTGAATGCTAGGTTGATTAGTTGATTAGGATTCACCATCTGAATTAGTTTTTCGCCTTAGGTTGAGTTCAAAGCTAATTCTAGGTTGACGAATCTAGAACTTAGATCTTAGGATAATTGATTAGGCACGAGAGTGCGATTAATTACCTAATAGAACTTAGGGTGAGCAAAATAACTATTCGCAAAGAGATTTGGTTTAGTTGTTTTGTGAACAAATCAAACTTGAACTAAAAGCTGGTTTAGACTTTAGGATTCGCAAAGAGATTTGGAATTCTAGGATTTATACTTAGATAGTTTTCGCAACGAGAGTTGGTTAATTATACTTTAGTGATTTGAGTTCAAGAACCGCGCTAAATCTGAATCATGTTAGTTAGTTTATCTACATTCATTGATTTCCTGAGAAATACTCTAAACCTATCTTTCTCCAATTGAATTTACAACTGTTTTAATTTATATTCTGTTTTCAATATCATTGATTTCTTAGCTTTATTCTCATCTTTATAATCTATTGTGTGTCTCTGTGAGTCCTTGTGTTCCACTCTTACTTTACTGCAACTACTGCTTAGTACTTTTAGGGTATTAATTTGAGCATATCACACAACTAAGACGGGTGAAGCTCATCTTTGTGATAGTCGAAAGCTCGGGCACTCCATCATCCTAGTCAATTTTGAAGTAGCAGTTGAATCAAAGTCGCGATTCCGTCGAAACCCTAAGTAAATATGCCTAGGGTGAATTGCTGAAATTAAACCCAGAATTTCATGGACAATTTCATCCAACCCTATGTTCAGATGGATTGTTGTTGTTAATTTTTCATCTTTATTCTCCTCCACTTCTTCTTCTCCTCATCAGTAGTGGCGCCCCGTACGAAGCCAACGAAAAAAGCAGGAAAGACTGGAAAACCCGTTCCCAGCGGTTCTCCTTTGGCTTTAGCGAAACTGCGTAAAATAGTGTTAAGTCGCGAAGAGCCAGTGAGAAAATGAAAAATAGTAGAAAGAGGAAAGAAAATTGGAGAGGGGTATTTGCATTCACATGATACCACAGCGGCATCGGAGTCTGATACGAAGACTCAACACGGACGTCCGAAT
Organism: Eutrema japonicum; assembly: GCA_030161315.1. Lineage (NCBI taxonomy): Eukaryota > Viridiplantae > Streptophyta > Magnoliopsida > Brassicales > Brassicaceae > Eutrema > Eutrema japonicum. Next base: position 23,354,490 of record BSQW01000010.1, on the reverse strand, counting down.
AAACACCAAGCCGATTCCTCAATGAAGCGTCGTTTTCCTAATGTATCAGTATGTTTTGAAACCCCAATGTTGTTTTGATTTTAAATATATGTAAAGTGGGACAACTGAGTATTGGAAACAACTGAGTATTGGAACAACTAAGGAATACTGGAACTACTAATGCATAAATATATGGGTATGTGGATGATCCTTCTACGCATGGTGTCATCAAGCAAGAAGAAGGAAATATGGTTTGTAGTGAATGGTGTTCCCATCCGGTATTCTCTGAGAGAGTTACGGCTTATTTCTGGTTTGAACTGCCGTAGGTACCCAAATGATTACCAAAGTTTAGGTGGGGATATTGTTAAGTTTGTTGAGAAGCATTTTGGGAAAGAGAAGAAGAAAGTAATACTGAAGGATGTCGATGAAAAGCTGGAGTCAATGAGAGGGAAACCTGGTAAAGGTAGGTTGAATATTGATGTGTTTTACATCCTAGCCAACGTGATTGTTGGGAAGGTGAAGACAGGAGATGGAGCCCCAGGTGTATAGCCATTCTTTCTCAGAGCGGCGAGTGATCTTGAGTGGTGTAAAAAGTTTCTTTGGGGACGATTTTCATATGATCATAATATGAAAGACATCCATAAGCTAGTGGAAAATTTTGATGGCAAAGTGCCTGAAGGTGCAAACAAAGTCATTTCTAGTTCCATTCTTCCTATGGAGGTAAATATGCACAACTGAGTATTACTGGTAAAATTATCTTTTAACATTTGTTTAGTAAACCTTATGTAAATTACTAACTATATTCATTAATGATCGATCATGGGGTTGTTTATAAATTTTTTTTCTTGGTATTCATAGGAGATTCATAGTGTGTTGCCTCCATCCAAGGATGATGAACAATTGTTGGCTGTCATCTTAGATGATGAGGATTTGGAGGAAGATGAAGTTGATATAGTTGTTGATGGTTGGAAAACGATTCTGGTGGAAGAAAAGAGAGATATATTCTTCGAGAAGATGTACAAGCAAGATGTGAATAGTTGAAGGAGTGAATGGAAAAAACATGTTCTCCGAATGGAAGGTCGAACGAAGGCATCTGCTTCGAAGAATGAAGTGGAAAAAATGATCGCAGGGCTAGAGTGTTTGAACAAAACAGTGGTATATGTGTTTAAGGAAATGAAAGAGAAGCTAGATGACCATGACAAAATAATTAAAAATGTGGAGTTGTATGTGAACGAGGCAAAAAGAGGAGACAGTTTGGTGTTGTATGATGAAAAGAGGAAAGAAGAACACTACAAGAAAACTGGTCGTTTACAACGGACAGAATCGATGTAAAATCGATGTAAAACAGGCTTTGGGACGATTTAGCGATGGTTGTCAATTCGTCGTTAATCCCTAATCGTCGTAACATCGTCGTAACTGTTGGGACGTTTACAAATCGTCGTTAAATCGTCGTTAAACATTCGTCGTAAAAGCGTCATAATATTATGATGATTTTACGACGTTTATACCAATGAGGTGTTACGACGATGTTACGACGATTTTACGATGATTATACCAATGAGGTGTTACGATGATTTTACGACGATTATACCAATGAGGTGTTACGACGATCATACGACGATTTGTGTTACGACGATTATACCAATGAGGTGTTACGACGATCATACGACGATTTGTGTTACGACGATTTTACGACGATTATACCAATGAGGTGTTACGACGATTTTTGTTACGACGATTTGTGTTACGACGATTTTACGACGATGTTACGATGGTTTATCGAATTAGCATATTTAATAATTTAATTAATAAATATAATTAATTAAATAATAATTTAAATTATTAATATTAAAAATAAAATTAAAATTAAAATTAAAATTAAAATAAATAATTATAAAATACAAATTAAAGTTTGAATTACATATTACAAAATCCTAATTAATACCAAGATGTCCAAAACGCTCTTCGTCGGTTCGCCGCAACAATTTGTCTCGCTGTGCAGCGAGCGGATCCACATCCTGATCCGCATCCCTCGGTCCCGATGTCCATGCTTGCTGCGCTTTCAGGGCATTCGCCAATGCGGGATTATCCACCGCAAGAAGCTCGAACAGAGAATTGTATCCTTGGATCGTCTTATCTAATCCAAGGATCTTCTGTTCGGATTCCGCTTGCTTCGCTCGTAAAGTGTTGATCTCGGTATGGACGGTGTCCATCTCGTTCCTCAACCCAACAGGATCGTCGTGCGGATGATGTGCGGAAGACGAGGCAACAAAACTATCTCGAATCGATCCCATCCCTAAAACTCTGCCCTCCTTCTTCGGGGCAACCTAAAAAAAATACGTTAAAATTAATAAATTAAATACGAAATAATTACGTAAAAATATAATATGATTATTATTACCTCTTCAAATATCTCGTCCATTTGGGTTGTGGTCAAAGTCGCGTTGGACTGAACCGAGCTACCTCCAGGTGATAGCTGCTGAGAGAGCTGAGTTTGACGCTCCTCAATCCGTGCTTGGGCGGTATTGTAGAGCAGCTCCGCTCGAGGATCCACAAAAGAACCGTCTTTCTTTTTGTGAGTTTTCTCAAAAACTCTAGTCATCGGAGGAAGTTCGCCTCCGTTTGCCTAAACAAATGACATTAAAAAAAACGATTAAAAATTAGATTTAATTAATTATAAACTAGGAAAAAAAAATATTAGAAAATATCATACCATTTGAAGACGCCTTCCCGCAAATGACGTCTGACCTGAAGTATGTGGCAACACCCCCGGACGACCGTCTGGACCGACAGTGTTCCGAGAAGCCGAACACTTAGCAGTCACTTGCTGCGAATGCGGATCCATCCAGTATGTCTTTAAGTCGTTCCAGACTTCGGAAGACATGTACGGGGCTTCACCGCATCGCCCTCAACCTCCCACTTCCGCTTCCAATCGGAGACGGTATTGTTGAGCCACAATTTTCCCTTCGCCTTAAACTCCGTCTTCACCGTCTCGTTGATCGCAAAATCCCAGTGCCATTTTTGCTATAAAAACAAGAAAATAATTAGAAACGATTAAATAAAATTAAATAATTAAAAAAAAAAAAAGTAAAACGACTATCACCGCGAAACATTTGAACCACATATCAACGACGTCGCCCGGAACGGCAGACCAATTGCGGTGAGGCTCCTCGAAGTACGCTTTGATGGTGTTAGACACACTCCGCGCGACTTTGTTGTCCTCCTTAAACCTGAAATATAAAAATGTAATTATAAGTAAAAACAAAATATTTATAAAAAAAAAAAAACAAATTAGCTTACATACCAAAAAGTATTCGGCGGCCGGAGCGGATCTAACCGGGGTAAACGATCATGACCCGGCGAATGCAAAATGTCCTCGACCGTCAATCCCGCATATAGCAAAGCGGGTCGAGGTGCAGGTGCATGTGCAGCTGGCGGAGGCGCCTGTGGGGCGGGACCGGAGACTGGAACCACAGACGGTGTGGCAGACGATGATGGGGCATCCGAATTAACACTCGGTCCCGAAGCGCCACCCATAAACGCGTAATAGTGAGTCCTACGTGGCCCCATATCTAAAAAAAATAAACGACTATCAAAAATATAATTCAATATAATTCCAATACTATCTAATTCAAATCCTATCTAATTCAAATCATATCTAATAATTCCATTCCTATCTAATATTAACAATCATAAATACTTATCTAAAATATTTTTTTTTTTTTTTTTTAAATTACCTTTTTAGAGAGAGAAAGTTCCGATTGTAGAGAGAGAGATTGTGAGTTGTGAGGAAAAATCTGGGCTCGCGTATATATAGATTTTGTGGCCGTCGTAATTTCGATGGTACATTACGACGATTTTACGACGGATCCGTCGTAAAATCGTCGTAACCCATGAAACCAATCAGAATAATTTACCAACGCGGGAAATGTTTCATTCCATGCGGCAAAAGTAATTCCCGGTTACGACGCGTTTACGACGGATCCGTCGTAAAATCGTCGTAATGTACCATAGAAATTACGACAAATCCGTCGTAACATCGTCGTAATATTAGAAATGTAAACCCTAAACCCTAAACCCTAAAACACATAACCGTCTTTTATTAACGAAATATATTTGTACATCATAAACTTTTCAATGTACACAATACAATCAATAATGACGATTGAATCTGACAAATATCAAATTTTCTTATATCTTCTTACTTCTCTATAACATTCGTTGTATAAGTTTCTTCGTAACATGCATGAAGTATAAATTGTTAATAATTTTTGTATTATGTCAAACAACGAATCGAGAACTTATGTAAAACAATATAATTGATTATATACCAATCATTTACAACCTATACTCAACCTTAAAACCCTAAACCCTACATATTCGTCGTAATATCGTCGTAAAAGAATCCGTCGTAAAATCGTCGTAATTGACAAATCGTCGTAAATTCGTCGTAGTTTTACGACGATGTTACGACGTAAATAGTGACATCGGTATCACGATGATTTCACGTCGACTCTGAGAGTTTGGTCAAACAAAGTTTCTTATAGTTCACCTAATTATTTACATCAAATATTTTCGACGTAATGTCGTCGTATATTCGATTTAAAATCGATGTAATGCTATTCGATGTAAAACCGTTGTAAATATTCGTTGCAAATCCGTTGGTAATTTCTAGAAAATTTCTATAAATACCTTCCACACCTTCAATCCCACGTGTCGACTTTCTATCCGTCCGTGAGGTATTAGAGTTTATATTTTAATAAATATCCTAAAATGACACAGTTTTAACTTTTGTATACGGTTTGTAATCAATTAATGAATTAATAATATTCATGCATTAACTTTGAAAATTCAAATAAGCTAAAATTAAAATAAGTTATATTATACAAATTAAAATAAGTGCAATTACCTATATAAATCAATCAGAATCATCATCTCCGCTCGGTTCATCATCTTCATTGGGTTCATCATCTTCAGGTTGTGAATCGTCGTCACTCTCATCAAACTCATCGGAATCGCCTTCTGCTTCTGTGTCGTCAAGTAGATATTCAAGTTCCCTGTTGCAGGGATCAATTAAAAGAACGTTCTCCGTAATCTCTGGTTCTGTAATGTCACAACAAGAATCTTGTTGCATTGGAAGATCGTCAACACCAACAATTTTACCCCTTCGAGCAATTTTAGTTACCGATAACCATGTGGGCCCAGTTGTTCGAACTCGCGGATATGACACGAACGTTACTTGTTCTGCTTGTGATGCTAGGATAAATGGTTCAAACTTGTTGTATCGCCGTGCTTTGTTGATGTCGACCACACCAAATTTGTTTATTCGAACCCCTCGACCGACTGTTGGATCGAACCAATCACATTTGAATATAATGCATTTCATACTAACCAAGCCGGGGTACTCCACTTCGATTATTTCCTGCAACACCCCATAAAAATATATTTCACCCCTAACACAAACTCCGTAGTTGGTAGTTACCCGCCGAACGCCGTATTTGTATGTATGAAACACATAACTACGGGTGAAATACATGGGTGCAGTCGTTATCTTCCCGAGGGGGCTTAGTAGTAACTCATGAAACCATATTGGATATTCGGGGTCACCATGACCCACCTATGAAATTTGGGAATGTTAGATCGAGCATCAATATATATACTTAATGAAAATTTTTTATTACGTAAACTTACTTGCGTCTTCAACCACTTAGCAAAGTGACGATCTTTACGATCGTTTATTTCATCATCTGAAACGACTTCAATGCATTCTCGTACCTGACTAACAAATAAACTGCATATACATATATATACATTTAAATTAACACCTTTATCTATATATATAATAAATTAGGAGTGGCTAATTAAATTGTCACGTTACCTCTCCAAAAGTTCCACTTCCTCGCAATTTAGTAGGATGTACGTATGTGCGATGTGCCTGTCATTCTCGTTAGACCACCAAACTTCTTTCACTTTTCCACCAAGATGACCGATTGGTGAGAAGATGTCTGGGACACCCTCTACTGCATAAGTTCTTCCCACACCACCATCATCATATCATCGGGGTTTCCGTTTGCGTGTGCGAACTTTCGTAGCGAAATAGTATGAAGTGAAGTGTGAAGTTTCTTCGGTCAAACTTCCCGCAACAATTGATCCTTTAACCCTTGCTAGATTTTTAGCCTTTCCCTTTAAATATTTCATGAACCGCTCGAATGGGTACATCCACCTAAACTGAACAGGCCCGCCTAGTTCTGCTTCGTGAGGGAGATTAATGGAAAGATGTTCCATGACATCAAAAAACGCCGGCGGGAATATCTTCTCCAGATTGAACAACAATATTGGAATATTAGCATCCAACTGTGCAATTACATCTTCTGACAACGTCCGTGTACTAAGATCCCGGAAAAACCCTCCGATGCCTGCAACACCCAACAATTATATAGTGCAATATTTGAACAAATTATATGTGATTTGATGATGTCTCTTACCTCCAATTGCTTCATGAACATTTCCTGGAAGGAGTTCGGCAAATGCGAAAGGAATTAATCGTTGCATAAACACGTGGCAGTCATGACTCTTCATCCCTGAAAACTTTTGTCCTTTCTCAACAGATTTAGCCAGATTGGATACATACCCATCAGGAAACTTCAAATCAGATGAAACCCAATTGAACAACGCTGCCTTTTGTTCGGCACCCAACCGAAATATAGGAACAGGTGATTTTCCATTGCTCATAATATGCAACTCATTTATGTTGCAAATATCAGGCAAGTCCAACCTTGACTTTCCGCTGTCTTTGGTTCTTCCTTTCACGTTTAACACCGTATGCATGATGTTATCAAAAATGTTTTTCTCAATATGCATGACATCAAGATTGTGTCGCAGCAGATGATCTTTCCAGTACGGAAGTTCCCAAAAAATGCTTTTCTTGTGCCAATTGTGATTCTCCCCGTATCCATCAGGCATATTAGCTAGAGTGTGCCAATTTCCCCCACGATTTATAGTTTCTAGTCCCCCAAAATGATCTATTTGCGCTTCTAGATCTTCCCCAGATAGATACACTAGTGGGGGGACACGCACGATTTTGTTCTTCCTAAACAATCGCTTGTTTCTCCGATATGGATGGTTGATTGGTAGAAACACGGTGACAATCAAACCAGCATGTTTTTCGACCATGTTTCAGCTGAAACGCATCTGTCCGATGGATGCAATACGGACAAGATAACCTCACATGCGTCGTCCAACCTGATAGCATCCCGTATGCAGGGAAGTCGCTTATTGTCCACATAAGCACAGCACGCATCGTAAAAGTTTTCTTCCTCGAACAGTCGTATGTACGAACTCCTGTATACCACAACTGTTTCAACTCATGTATGAGAGGCTGCAAAAATACATCAAGGGAACGCTTCAGATGCTTCAGACCATGTACTAATATACTCAAGAATAAAAATTCTCTTTGCATGCACATATCTGGAGAAATGTTGTATGGTGTTAGGATTACTGGCCATAAAGAATATTGCCTACCAGACATACCGAATGGACTAAATCCATCTGTGCAGAGGCCAAGATACACATTTCGCTTAAATTTAGCAAATTCCGAGTGTACCGTGTTAAAGTGTTTCCAAGGTTTTGCATCTGACGGGTGAGTCACTTCTCCTTCTCTCTGCGAATGTTCTGCATGCCACCTCATCGATCCAGCTGTCCTTTCAGATTGATACAATCGTTTCAACCTATCAGTTATAGGAAGATACCACATATGTTGGTACGGTATCTTACTACGCCCAGAAGTTTGTGGTCTGAATCTAGGCTTTTGGCAAAATCGACATTCATGCAGCTTATCATTATCTTTCCAAAACAGCATACAATTGTCAACACATACATCTATCATCTCAGAAGGCAACCCAAGACTAAACACCAACTTTTGTATCTCATAGTATGTTTCGGAAGCCAAATTATCATCTGGCAAATACTCTTTAATAAGATCAGCCCAATCATCCATGCAAGCCTCAGCTAAGTTATGATCAGTTTTAATTGTCATCATCCTAGCTGCTAACGACAATTTAGACTGACCTTCTCTACATCCATCGTAGAGTGGATGATTTGTAGCGGCTAGCATATCATAAAACCGCTTCGCATCTATATTGGGTTCCTCAACACTATTATCAACATTTGTTTCATGAAATGCATCATTGACCATTTCATGCATCCTATCATGATCTTGACCCTGCTGATCAAATTGATTTTCATGACCATGATGATAACTACTACCCTGATCAAAATCTACATGACCTTGATAATTACTACTACAATCAGCTTGATCAGTAGTACTCCTTTCAAAACCCTCTCCATGTTGATACCAAACATAATATTGCGGCATAAACCCTCTATTTAGTAAATGCTTCCACACCGTCTCAATAAAAATATATCTCGTATTCTTGCATTTACGACAAGGACATAACATCTTACCGCTTTCGAGAGTTGTTTGCATATTTTCGGCCTGATACATGAATATTTCAAGCCCCTCTTGGAATTCTTTCTTCAACGATCCCTTCGAATCCTTTTGCGTATACATCTATCTTCGTAGTTCGTATATGAACATTTTATAAAAATAGTTTTTGAAGTGTTTTTTTATAAGAGATTGTTTTTTTTTTTTTTGATAACTTTCGTTCGAAGTACGCAAGTATTTATAGAAATTTTTAGGATTTACCAACGGATTTACATCGAAAGTTTACATCGAATTTACATCCAAATAAAATTTACAACGATTTTACATCGCATATACGACGGATTTACGACGAATATATTAGATGTAAATAATTAGGTAACCCTGCTTAAAAAACGTGTTCACCTACCTAGACACAATCGATGTAAACTCGTCGTAATTTACATCGAATACATGTCATTGTAAAATCGATGTACAATTACATCGATATTACGACGATATAAAAATCATCGTAATATCGTCGTAATGGCGACGTACAGTTACGACGATATTACGACGATCAATATTTACGACGAAATTACTTCGAATTTAAAATGAGTCGAATGTCGTCGTAAACTCGATGTAAATTTACGACGGCTAATATTCGATGTAAAATTTCGTTGGTAATCGCTTGTTTTCTTGTAGTGGAAGAAGAGGAAAGAAGAAGAGGAGAAGAAGAGGAAAGAAGGGGAGGAGGTGAAGAGGAAAGAAGAAGTAGAGGATATAAGAAGAGGAGGAGAAGAAGAAGATGTTAAGAGGAAAGAAGATGAGGAGGTGAAGAGGAAAGAAGAGGAGGAGAAGGAATGGAAGATGATAGTGGAAGACGCGGATTCGAAGGATGAGGGGAAGAAGGACTGTGAGGAAGATGTAGATGAGGAGATGAATGATGAGGAAGATAAAGAGGAAGAGAAGAATCTCGATGGAAAAAGGAACAGAAACCCTTATGAGATGAGACAGCAGAAGAAGAAGACTTAAGCTTCTTAAGTTCTCGTCTTGAGTAATTTTATTTTTTGTTTGGACAAAAAAACTTGAGCTATCTATGTTCTGTATTTTGAACTATGCTATGTTATTGTGAATCTGGGCTATAGTTTTCCGTCAGTATTACCTGTGAAAGTAAGGTTATATTAGGGACAACTATGCAATATTTTTGTGAAATACGAAGTTTATTACAATACGAAGACTTTTTGGAAACACTAAAAACTAAATGATCTTTATCCGCATTAAGACTGTACAACCAACAAAAATAACATGGTTCTCTTCTCCTTAAACAAGTAGAAACATGCATCAACAAACATAATTAGACCTGCAAGACCATGTAGTAACTCTTTCAGCTTTCCAATCTTATAAACATTGTTATGCATCTGCATACGCATTGGCCTACTTGTTCGTACGGAGGACATCAAAACAGCCAAATCATGCTTCCAATGTGATTATCAAGAAACTTCAATTATACCTACTTCTCTCAAAAAGTGCAAGAACAGGTTCAAAAAAGATGGACTATTAATGACAACTAGATCAAAACCTGTTTCTCCAGCTCCCTAGCCCTGGCTTCTGCTGCCTCACGTTTCTCTTATGCACAGTGAAGCTGTGATCCAGAACAATTGTTATAAATGACAAAGGAGTATAGCTTAGTATTTATGAAAAAACATTCCAGTGACAAGACATCGAACCTTCTCCAATACAATCTCATTCTCCTCTTGTAGCATATCTGTAAAACCCGACCCACCACACATGCTAAATCAGGGCTGGCCTGGCCCAAAACGGTAAGTAACTGAAATTCCCGCCAACTTATTTGAATCTGAACTTTTGACTAGGGAAACACGCGGAGGAGGGGATGAGTAATTTAGATTACCCAGTGAGAATGAATACAACATAAACTTGCCACGCCTAAACTATGACAACGCTCAAACTAAGGTTAAACCGACCAACAAGCAATAATCCTAAGACTTACGACACACTCGAACATAGCACGCAAACCACATGTGGGAATCGAACCCACTAAACTTACAAAGAGTGTCATTCCATGATATCACAAGTGACCTCGGTCTTTACCATGAATGCCCTACGTGCCCATACTAGCACGAACTCCCGTCTACCGATCCTTCGTACTTTCAGCACTTCATCGAACCGATCATTCGTGCTTTCAGTACTTCATCGCCTTCCTGGCTCGTTAGCCATCTTAACCCATGGGCAAGTCACGAGCACCCCATGGACCACCACACAACTGCAAAGGCTAGCCACTCCATGTTAAGCCGGCATCACGGTCTTAACCATGGATGACCACTCCTAGGCAGGAACTAACACGGTCAACCGTTACCCGTGCTTTACGCACAACCGTAATAACTTTTACCGCATCCGTACACATCTCAATCATCAACCAAGTTCCGATTTAATTCACATTTCCCTAACATGCGCTCTAGGTTCTCAATCAACAATCACGAGGCAATTCAACAATCACAAATCAATTCATTAATTAACATTCCGCTTTACTTATCAATATTCTACACTTAGAACGAATAACGACTCGACTCACAATCCAGAATTCTAACCTAACTTGCGTGGAAAGCAATCAACAAACAATGATCGGTTTAAACTCGGCTAAGCATTATATCTTAATCTAAACGTGGAGAGTAAAAGTTGGGTCCACTCTCACATTTGCCTTTGAAGCGGAGGACCACATATAGGAGGTTCATGGCTCTCACTCAAGAAATTATGTTTCTTGTTATGCTCCATTTTGATATATAACGTTTACAAAACAACAACGGCTTAAGAATTTGAATTGGTTTAGCTATGATAGTCCCACAATTAATTAATTCCTAATTAATTAATTAATCCAAACTAAACTAAATTTAATTCAAAACCGATTAAAAATCCACTTGATTAAACCATACATAACCGATTAGATCCGATTCCCCAATTCTCAAAAGTCAAACCAAAATTCCACTTGCAACAACAATCTCACATTTATCCAAACCATGTCGATTAAATCAATTCTTAAATTCAAAAACCTCAGTTGCAGACCACTACTCAAACAGGTTTAATTCCAATTAAACCAATACCAATAGCCAACTCCAAAATAACGCCCAATGCAACATTAATCATCAATTTCCAATTGCAATTAAACCAAACCGATTATCTCACTTCCAGATTCAATCGCACAGTAGCCAATTCCCCCAAATTAAATAAACAAATCAATTTCAATTCCACTTGCAGCAATACACGTTCAATTCCAATTGAACCAGATTAAACCAACTCCGACTTCAATTCCAATTTCAAATCCAATTGCAAAAATCTGATTAACTTAACCAAGCTAAACCGGGTGAATCAATCTTTAAATTGCAAATCGAGAATCCTATGCAAAATGACAACATCACATCTCGGAAAAAGGGTTTTCACCGATTCCTTTAGGTGGAGCTTGGTGGCGGCAAAGCGGAAGCGGAGACAGTGGCGACAAAGCTCTCCGATCGGGTCTCGATGGTGGTTGGCGACAAACAAGGCGTGAAGGAAGCGGAGTCGTGCGGTGAAGGCAACGAACACCGGTGGCTGCTCAAATCGATGAACGGACAACAAATGAATGACGGTGGTGCAAAGGCGAGGCTGACAGAGCAGATCGGAGTGACTGATGTCAACGAACAACCCGAACGGAGGAGTTGCATCAGTACCTTACGACGCAAGCAACAACTCAAATCCAACTTAGGTCACGATTCCAGGGCTCGACGGTGATGCGGCAGCTCTCCAACGACAGCGGCGTCATCCCTGATACATGGCGGAGACTCAACGACGAAGAACATATGCATTGGTGGTGGTGGTGTTCAACACACACACACCACACGCATACCGAAGAAACGAAGCGGAAAAGAAGACGATGACGGTTACCTCACGACGGCGCAGCAACGGTGACACGGCAAGGCGAGACGAGTCGACAACTCTCTCTCTCTCTCTCTCTCTCTCTCTCACTCGATGAAGGAAGCGGCGCACCTTTAGGTCAAACGAAGAGGAGGATACATACGATGTATGTATATGTCGACAAACCAAAGAAGAAAGTAAATGGGCTTATTGGGCCTCAAAATTTTAAATGAACCTTGGCCAGTGGATCCGAGATGTTATCGAAATGATTCCCGTTGCATCTTCTGGCCCCGTACAAACCTCTACACAAGATGACAAGCCGATTAGCGAGTTTGAAAGTATCCTCGGTTTTAAGGCCGAGAAAGAACCACCTCTCATCGAGAGCGAAAGTGGAGATAAGATTCTCTCCTCGAAAGAGGAGGAGGGTGAAAACGATCTCTCCCAAAGTGAGGAAATTGATCTCTCCGTTGTAACGAAGGAAGGTACAAAAGAGTACCGCCCAAGCTATATCTGCCGATGAACGAAAATATTGTACTGCAAGATGGGCCTTTCCACAAGGGAAAGCCCAAAATCATAGTTGGAGCTAATGAATTGCAATAATGGTCATTCCAAAAAAGAAAGCCCAATAGCAAAGTTGATTGGCCTAGGCCCAAAATGAAAAGTACATCGAGATTTCTCCCTGAAGTGGACGCACCGGAGATGCTCATCGCTTAGATGGTCATGCTCGGAAAAGATGACCGGAGGAGGAGCTTGAACGTCTGAGATTGCACCGGAGATGAAGCTCTTGCCGGCGAAGTTGAGACTAGAGCCAGCGGTGGAAGCAAACGGTGGAAAATTGTGGGTAACGGCTGAGAAGGGCATTGTAGATCTAGGTTACCACATTTTTCACGGCCGGCTAGGCGAGTCCTATAAATGACGGAGGTGATAAATCTGACATTTTGGGAACTCGCCGGTGGAAGCTCACTTGAGAACGCCGGACTAGGTTGACAGAGATGTCGAGAATTTGAAAGCAAGGAAAATACATGCGGTGGATTGAGTTCGTCTGGCGGATCCGGCGGTTCAGGTGGGTGTCGCGTCCTCTGCGGTGGGAAGGTGGCCATATGTTGACACAGCAGGTGCCGTGAGTTTGAAATGAGTTGAGAAAACGTTACCGACGACAAAGCCATGCAGCGGAGATTAAGCACAGATCAGTAACGGGTTTCGCCGAGATTCATGGTGGAAAACCGAGTGAACGGAGGTCGGAGTGAATGCACAGCGGCGGAAAAGATCTCGTCGGAGGCGGTGACCGCCGGTGGAAGAGAGACGATTCTTCGGGAAGAAGCTGAACGTCCCGAGAAAGTGAAGCTACGCCGGTTAGAGAGAGGAGAAGTATTGTCGCCGGTGTTTGCAAACCATTTTGAATCTCGGTCGACGGCTACCTCGAACTCCGGGTTAGAGAGTGTTTAGACTAGGGCCTTTTAAATTCCAATTGAACCAAATTAAACCAACTCCGACTTCAATTCCAATTTCAAATCCAATTGCAAAAATCTGATTAACTTAACCAAGCTAAACCGGCTGAACCAATCTCTAAATTGCAAATCAAATAATCATATGCAAAACGACAACGTCACATATCGGGAAAAAGGGTTCTCACCGATTCCTCTCGGTGGAGCTTGGCGGCGTCAAAGCGGATGCGGAGACAGTGGCGACGAAGCTCTCTGGTCGGGTCTCGACGGTGGTTGGTGACAAGCAAGGCGTGAAGGAAGCGGAGTCGTGCGGTGAAGGCAACGAACACCGGTGGCTGCTCGGATAGATGAGCGGACAACAGCTGAACGACGGTGGTGCAAAGGCAAGGCTGACGGAGCATATCGGAGTGACTGATGTCATCGACAAACTCGTATGGAGGAGGTGCATCAGTACCTTGCGACGCAAGCAACAACTCAAATCCAACTTAGGTCACGATTCCAGGGCTCGACGGTGATGCGGCAGCTCTCCAACGACGGCGACGTCATCCCTGATACACAGCGGAGACTCAACGACGAAGAACATATGCATTGGTGGTGGTGGTGTTCAACAGACACACACCACACACAGACCGAAGAAACGAAAAGGAGAAGAAGACAATGACGATTACCTCACGACGGCGCAGCAACGGTAACACGCCAAGGCGAGACGAGTCGACAACTCTCTCTCTCTCTCTCACTCGGTGAAGGAAGCGGCACACCTTTAGGTCAAACGAAGGGGAGGACACATACGATGTATGTATATGTCGACAAACCAAAGAAGAAAATAAATGGGCTTATTGGACCTCAAAAATTTAAATGGGCCTTGGCGAGTGGATCCCGGATGTTACAATATCCACCTGCAATTAACATAGAGTCAGCCTGAAGTTTCAGCAACCCATATTTTATTTTCTTTTAGATCACCAATAAATGAACATGAGCTGTATGTTCCTATTGATCTAGATTTAATTCTTGGGTACAACAAAGCCAGTAAAAATTCAGCACAAACATTCCCCACAAACCATGACACAAAAACACAAGAACATGCTATGAAGAGCAAAAATGTTTCATGTAATGACTTACCTACTCAAACTCTCTGCGAGAGCACAAGTTTCTGGCTTAATGCATATTCAAAAGGTGGAAACATCATCTTTTTCCTGCAAAAGATACATTAAGAAAAAAGTTGTTTCTATAGCAAGAGATTATAAACAGATAATAACTTTATATCCAAATGCAAAGGTAAATGCGAATATTCCAAAGAGGTGATTAATTTAGCCTTTCTTCATAGAAGACTCAGATTTGATCACTAATGGCCATCGAATTCTGATTAGAATTCTAAGTATGAAATTAAATTTCTCAAAATGGTGCAAGAATGTTGTTGCTGCAACCTTAAAAGACTTATCAAATCATCGTACATCAATTAATCCTAGAGTTTTAGAAGTTTCACATTGAAAACAAATGTTCATACGAACATAAGAAAAAGATAAGGATATTAAATGAAATCCTTCTTTAAAAGAAACACAAGACACTCACTCGTCAACAAATCTACAAACTCTGCAAAGCTAAGATAGAACATAGATTGCGGCTAAGTTATGAAAGGCAACATGAAAGCACGACACTGTAACATGAGGAAGTCCAATCAAACAACTTAATAATGCCTTCACAATCTCAAGAAACCGCGAAAAAACAGTAAAAGCCGAGACAAAAGGCAACTCATCGTAAACCTAATCACTGCTGTTGTTTATGGGGATTAGGCGGTGGTGGCATGCCGGGACGCGGTGAAGCAAAATGAGACAATCCGCTCTTACTTAACCGAAACGGCATTGTCAAGACATTGTCTTATCGCACAAGAAAGCCTCTTGCAAGTTCAAAATATCTTTATTAATCCCAAGGATCGAATCCAAACGTCTTACAAAAACCAACTTAACCAAAATTAATGTCTTAAAAAACATATATCAATAATAACGATTTAAATTAAAACAAAATAAATGAACTCCCAAAAGCCATGCACCATACCGGAACGACTACTCTTGCACATTCTCGAACTCACCTGAAAGCAAAGGAGAGGGGTGAATAATTGGGATTACTCAGTGAGGGTAGGTCTAAGGGGCCCACGAATTCCCCGCAAACGACTCAACACCACGACAACGCAAGTCTAAACCTAAAACATGCATCAAACATCACGTCCTTACACATACACTCATCACACAAGATTACCCTATCGTTTCGGTGCGTCCACGCCAACTCGCATGTCCACCTATCGGTCCTTATCTGCACTTATCGTTTCAGTGCATCCATGCAAACTTGCATGTCCACCTAGCGGTCTTTATCTGCACGCACCACACTCGACGACGAACGAACAAAGAAGATGTGGAGAGAAGAGGAAGACAACGCAGAAGGAGGAGAGACGGGGCACAACAACGGAGACACGTCAATGCGAGGTGAGACGACGGCAACTTCTTCTTCTCTCTCTCTCGTGCAGCTTTAGGGTTTTCTGAAGGTGGAGATGCTTACGACATATGTATACATCGACCCAAGGAGGAAAAAAAATATTGGGCTCTATTGGGCCTAAAACAACTGGGCCAGGATGTTACAATTCTCCCCACCTTGATGGGTTTTCGCCCCAAATTCCATGGCGAAAGATCTCAGATGTAACTCCCTTAGTCCTTTCGGTATTGAAACACGTGACTTTTGGGTCGAACTTGGAACTCGGACACTTAAATGCTTTCGGAGAAGGAAAACCAATGAATTAAATAAATAGATGGATAAAAATAACGGAGCATGACTAGATAGTTTGAAATAACTAGAACACTACAGAAGCAACAATTGAATTCTAACGAAAAGGGAACAGAATAGAACAACTCATAAAATGAAGAAAAACAGTTGTCCTACTCCTATGGAGAAAACGAAAAACGACCCCAATCCCTTTGAGGTCCCCGGCTTGCCTTCTTGGTGATGAGTCATGATTTTTTTTGCTGCTGACCTGGCAGAAGCGACATGCAGTCTTTTGCGACATGACCACTTTGTCCACAACGGTGACACCCTCTATACTGCGGCCTCGAGGAACAATCTCTCTGCACGTGATCCGGTTGGTTACATTTGAAGCACACCCTTGTCTTGCACACCCCATTGTGCCTCTTACCACAAGTTGTACACTCCGATGCCAATCCGCCCGCCTTGGCTGCATTCATAGTGTTCCAAGTCCGTTTCACCATTTTTAGCTGGGTGTTTCCGACCAACCCTTGCTCTTCAATCATTCCCCTTTCTTGCTCAGCTGCCTTGTCTACCAGATCCTGCAGGTATACATTGTCTCTCTGCGTACAACGGTTCTGAAGCTCAATCCTCAATCCTTTTAGGAACATTCAGACCAGCTCCTCCTCATCCAAATAGCGCCTCAAAAATCTCTTCAAACGATTAAACTCGGCCTCATACTCCCTTACTGCCTTGTTCCCCTGACATATTTCTTTGAGCTCACTCTCCATCTGGTCCATAGCTTCTAAATACCTCCTAGTGAACTCACATCTGAAGTCCTCCCAAGTCAACTCGTAACGTCCCTGCGTCTTTTCCTTCACACCATCGCACCAAACCAATGCCTCACCTTCCAGATGATGAACATCCAAGTATCTGCGGTATTCCAATGGGCATCTGGCGGATTTGAAGTTCCGCTCCAACTTCTTCTTCATGTCATCTGCAGCGATGGCATCAACCTTACCATCAAAAAGCCTAGTGTGCATGTCCCTCAAGTGATGCATCACTTCATAGTACGTAGGTCCTTGGACCTGATTCGGTACACGTGATGGGGGTGGAGGCGGCTAATGGTGCTGTGCTGCTATATTCGGCTCCCGTAGCGCGTGGTACCCTGATTCTCCTCTCTGACCTCTGGTTCTTCAAACACACGGGCCCCAAATCTGTCTCAGTACCTCTGCAACTCGTCCATCATGGCCGCATTCACGGCTGCCTGGTTGGCCTCTTGGACCACTCTCACTGAGTCTGCGTCCCCTGGTTCTTGCACAGTGTCAATCACGTTCACACTCCCAGTCGAAGCTTTGAGACTAGCTTCCTGACTTCCGCGGCTGGCTGCGGTTCTTGCCCTAGTCATTAATTGGTACTCTCCTGGGTGGCATCCTGGTTATGAAAAACGAGTAGTCAGATTTCTCACTTTAGAACGAAAATCATGAATGCAAGGAAATACAAACAAGTATTATTCCGGTGGTGCTCTAAGTACTACTTCTTCCTCCCTATTCTGTTTTAAAAATTATCTCCCGATTCTTCTTCTTCTTTTTTTTTTCAAAATATTTAAATCCGAAAATTAACCAAATAAATCCAAAAATATTTTTACGACTTAAATTAATATTTTAAAAATCCAAAAATGGTCATAAATATTTAAATCTGAAAATACTCAGAAACCCGGAATATTCCTAGAACCTATGTAAGACGTTTTTCCTTTTCCTTTGACTGCCGGGTCAGGACCGGCTTGGCAACCCTAGGCTCTGATACCAATTGAGACAACCCGCTCTTAATTAACTGAGACGGCATTGTCAAGACATTGTCTTATCGCACAAGAAAGCCTCTTGCAAGTCAAAAATGTATTTATTAATCCCAAGGATCGAATCCAAACGTCTTACAAAAACCAACTTAACCAAAATTAACGTCCTTAAAAATATATCTCAGTAATAACGATTTAAATTAAAACAACGAGTAAATAAATGAACTCCCAAAAGCCCTGCACAACACCGGAACGACTACTCTTGCACCTTCTCGAACTCACCTGAAAACAAAGGAGAAGGGTGAGTAATTGGGATTACTCAGTGAGGGTAGGTCTAAGGGACCCACGAATTCACCGCAAACGACTCAACACCACGACAACGCAAGTCTAAACCTAAAACATGCATCAAACATCATGTCCTAAAACATACACTCATCACACAAGATTATCCTATCGTTTCGGTGCGTCCACGCCAACTCGCGTGGCCACCTTGCGGTTCTTATCCGCACTTATCATTTCAGTGCATCCATGCCAACTTGCATGTCCACCTAGCGGTCCTTATCCACACTAATCGTTTCGGGGAAACCACGTCAACTCACGTGTTTACCTAGCGGTCTTTAACCGCATTACGTGCCCATAGCACCATTCTTACTCACATCAATTCATAATAATATGTATCAAATCAACAATTATTTCTTTAATATCCACATCTGTATTCATTTTTCGTTATATAAATACATATACATAAATCACGTGACACAGACACATATCATACTAATATATATAAATCACGACACATGAATATATACTTGTTTTAAACTACGACTTGAACATAAGAGGAGATGCTAAAATCGATTACGAAGAAAACACAAACTCGTCTTCACCTTGGTCTTAGATCGACGGTGTAATGACACAATAAAGAGGAAAAGTCAGATTGGCACACTCAGCAACAGCTACACAAGCACACATCACTTGGGGAATAGTCTCGATAACTTGTGGTTCAAGCAACCGGAGAGAAAACAACACGAAGGGGAAGACGGCGACGGTTACCTCACAGCGGTGGGGAATGGTGGCGGTGAAGCGAGCGGCAGCAAAGAGTAGAGGCGGCGGACACGCACCACACTCGACGGCGAACGAACGAAGAAGATGTGGAGAGAAGAGGAAGACAACGCAGAAGGAGGAGATACAGGGCGCAACAACGGAGACACGTCAATGCGAGGTGAGACGACGGCGGCTTCTTCTCTCTCTCTCGCGAAGCTTTAGGGTTTTCTGAAGGTGGATATGCTTACGACATATGTATACATCAACCAAAGGAGGAAAAATAATAATTGGTCTCTATTGGGCCTAAAAAAAATGGGCCATGATGTTACAAAAAATATCCAGGAGGAAGAGTCATTCCAGGGCGAGGTGGAGGCGGTACTTGCATCTCATGAGATGGTGGAAGAGTTCCTCTCGTCATACCACCAGGCGGAGGAACCATCAGCCTTTGCCCATACGGAGGCGGTGGCCGTCCAGAAAACTGCTATTGCGGATCGAGACTGAGAGAAGAAGAGAGATCGAGAGTGAATAAGAGAGAAGGAAAAGCAAAAGGGTTTTTTTTTCTGGGGTTGAGAGATCATTTTTTCCATACAATTAATTAATTTGGTTCAGTTTATTTTTACTTAGGCGGGCAATGAAAATTCTGATTCGCAGTTAACTCTATTATAATGTTTTTAAATTCATATGTGCTTTTATAGATCAAATGAAGATCGAAAAATTAAGCGCGAGCACATTATTTTTTGCCACCCAACATATTATAGCGTTTACTTTTTCAGAAACGCTATAAAAAAATCGGGCATCAGTCAATCCTAGAGTGCTATTAATACTCGTTTTCCTATAGTGATTGTCTCCAAATTTGTGATGAGGACATCGACTCTACAACCGACCCAAAGGAGATGCCCATCGTCCAAGAAGGTCCCATGACCCGTTCTAAAGCCAAATAGCTCAAAAGAAGGTTTGGGACAGCCATACAGGCTTTCATCAACTCACTAAGACCAGCCGACCCATTTCAAGTTTTAGCCGAGAGAATAGAGCCCATGCCAGATGATAGTCCAAACGACCTGATCATCACCAAGGGAGGTAAGTTCTCTCGTCCAAGTGACCATTCTAAGACTAACAGGACATGTGGTTTTAGCCCTACAGACACGGAACCAGTTTTAGCCGAGAAACCTTACCCAAAGGCAGTTTTAGCCGAGAGAAGAGAGCCCATGCCAGATGATAGTCCAAACGACCTGATCATCACTAAGGAAGGTAAGTTCTCTCGTCCAAGTGACCATTCTAAGACTAACAGGACATGTGGTTTTAGCCCTACAGACACGGAACCAGTTCTAGCCGAGGAACCTTACTCGAAGGTAGTTTTAGCCGAGACAAAAGAGCCAATTCCAAACGATGGTCTAAACGATCCGATCAACACTGAGGGAGGTAAGTTCTTTCGACCAAATGCATATTTTAAGGCTAACAGGACAAGTAGTTTCCCTCTTAGAGATGCAGAACAACCAGTTGCTTCACTCACAAGCCACTTAGCCGGGAAGAACCAAAAAGGGGCTAAAGAAGATATTGAAGCTAAGGGATCGCAAGAACTTGAAGAGGATGGTTTCTATGTTCAAGAAGACCTCCTAGAAGACTTCACCAAGTTGCTGCACGCACGGGACGCACCAGAACCAGAGTCACCTTCAAAGGCGCCTCATGCACCACCTTGGACCCCTTCACCTCAACGTAAGCTGTTTACTTTATATACTGTTCTTGCAGGTGTTCCAAGCACCAACAACGACTAAGAGCAGCATCAAAATCGACCTTAAGTCTTTAGTTTAGATCGCGCGGCCAAACTTTCCTTTTCTTGCTTTAATGAAACGATGAGTATTTGTTTTGAGTCTTTCTTGTCGTTTTGAGTCGAACCCTAGAAGGTTCAAGCTGACGGACTATTAATAAAGTCTCGCACGCAGCTTTGTAGACACAACTTTTACCCTAGATCAATAAAGATCCGCACTTTCTTCTAAGTGTTCTTGAGAAGCGAATTCTCTTCTTGTTCTTGTTCGTGTGATTCGACCAAGACCAAGTTCTTGCACCGTATCAGAGATCCCACCATCCTCTCTGTGTCGTGTATTCACTTCATCATCATCTCATTCACTAGACTCCACACGAAAGAAGCGACCGCCATCGTGTCAAGTCAACTCCACCTTCAATCATCTAGCCGGCTAAAGGAGAGGGCGACCGCCTGTCTTTAGCTCCACTTCTATCCCCTTATAAGCTCTCACCACCGAGGCTTATACCACCTGGTATCAGAGCCAAAGGTTCCACCTTTGGTTTTTCTATCCCTTTGCTTCAAGTTATTTTCGTAGTTCTTATCACTAGGTTGTTAGTTTCGTGTAGTCTAAGAAAATACCAAAAAAAAAAATTGTTGGTTAGGGTTTATTAGCTCTGTTCGTGTCTTCTTGTTAGATTAAAGAAAAAGCAAAAAAAAAGGAGTATAAAGTTAGTTCGATCATTGTTACTAGTTTTCGTCTACTCGAGTCAAAAAAAAAAGGAAAATTGTCTTATCTTTGTTTTAGCTTCGGAAAAATACCAAAAAGGTTTTTAGAATTTTTCTTGAAGTGTTTCGCGATTGATAGTTGTCTCCTAGACCACCTAGTAATTTTTGTTTGGTAGTAAGAATTCTTTTGAATCCCGGTTGCAAATTTTTTTCTTTTAAATCCCATTCGGTATTTGACGAGCTTGTTGTTTTTGAGTAAATTTGGAAGCAACAGATTATCAATCATGGGAGAAGAAGCTAACAACGCTCCCCAAGATGCCATTATGCAGATGCTTACTGTCATGAGAGAAGAGTTGAGAGGATTTGGCCAGAGACTAGGCCAACTTGAGCAGCCGCAGCCAAGAGGAGCCGAAGGAGCTCAACAACAAGCGAGGAGGAATGCTCCTATGAATAACCAACAAGATGCGATGGATGATGATAATGACAGCATGCCGGAGATGGAGGACGATTTTCCCCCTGACCCCCTGCGTCATCAGAACCAAAGGAGACGTGACCCCATTAGAGGGCATCGCCCAAGAGAGCGTGAACCCAATCATGACATGAAATTGTCACCTCCTACGTTTGCAGGAAAGTCGAATCCAGAAGTGTACTTGGATTGGGAAAGACGCATGGAATACATCTACGAGTGCTATGGCTATGGAGAAGGCAAGAAGATAGCCTTGGCAGCTGCACAACTCACCGAGAATGCACTTGCATGGTGGGATAGGACTGTAGCCGAAAGAAGAAGGCAACTCTTTGGGCCGGTCCAAACGTGGCATGACATGAAATATCTTCTAAGACTAAGGTATGTACCGGATCATTACCACCGTGACTTGCAAAAACGTTTCAGGAAGCTAGCACAAGGCAGCCGGACAGTAGAAGAATATTTTGAAGAATTTGAGAAGCTAATGAACTCGTTGGAGCTTGAAGAATCTGAGGAAGCTTTGATGGCTCAATTCATTGATGGACTTCAAGAGCGGATAGCTAGAAAGGTGGAAAGAGCTAGGTATAGTGGACTTCATGAGCTACTACACCTCTCGGTGCAAATAGAGCAACAAATCAAGAGGAAGACCTCACTCTCCAACAGAACCAGGAGCAACCAGCCTTGGCAAGCAAGTGGCAGCAAACCGATAGACAAAGGAAAAGCTGTTGAGATCGATTCTCGATTCAAAAGCAAGGCCAATGACTTCTCTAAGGCATCACGGCCAGAACAAGGTAAGTTCTCTAACACTAGTCAAGCTAGAACTCGTGACATTACCTGTTTTAAATGTCAGGGAAGAGGACACTATGCTAGAGACTGTCCAAACCAAAGAGTCATGATCATTACGGCGAGTGCTGGCTATGAATCTCAAGACGAGATGGAAGAAGAAGTAGACGGAGCTGATGACGACGTTGAGTACCCAGATACTGGTGAACTACTAGTAACTAGGCGAGTCCTTAGCGTGCTGATTCAACCCGAAGAGAAAGTTCAAAGAGAAAACTTGTTCCACACACGATGCACCATTAACAACAAGGTATGTAATCTTGTAATAGATGGGGGATCTTGTGCTAATTTGGCTAGCAAGTTTATGGTAGACAAGTTAGGCTTGGAGAAGACTAAGCACCCTAGGCCCTACAAACTACAATGGCTCAATGACACCACAGAGCTCAAAGTGACGGAGCAAGTGAGTGTTCCCTTTAGCGTAGGCAAGTATCAAGATCAGGTGCTTTGCGACGTAGTTCCTATGCAAGTTGGGCATCTCCTGCTGGGGAGACCATGGCAATTTGACCGTGCAACTATTCACAATGGCCGGACAAATTACTACTCATTCATGCACAAGGAGCGCAAACACAATTTGGCCCCTCTAAGCCCGACAGAAGTGCATGAACTTCAAGCTAGAATGGCAAGGAGACCAAGGTAAGTGTTTCTAATCTA
The DNA here is from genome assembly GCA_030161315.1 of Eutrema japonicum. Lineage (NCBI taxonomy): Eukaryota > Viridiplantae > Streptophyta > Magnoliopsida > Brassicales > Brassicaceae > Eutrema > Eutrema japonicum. Next base: position 23,330,757 of record BSQW01000010.1, on the reverse strand, counting down.
TACATCAGTTCTGGTGGTTTAAATCGTGCTATGAGTGCCGAGGGCACTATATTACTAATGCTTTTCAAAGAGTGTTTGAGTACAGAATCCAAGAAACTAGCTTTGCCGCCGGAATTAGATGCATTGTTAGGCAAATTCAAGGACCTATTCCCTGACGAGAATCCACCAGGTCTACCTCCTCTAAGGGGCATAGAACACCAAATAGACCTTGTTCCAGGTTCTGACTTACCCAACAAGGCAGCATATCGAATGAATCCCGAAGAGACTAAAGAGTTGGAAAAACAAGTCCGGGATTTGCTAGATAAGGGATACATAAGAGAGAGCCTCAGTCCATGTGCAGTACCATGCTGTTAGTGCCAAAGAAAGATGGCACTTAGAGGATGTGTGTAGATTGCCGAGCCATCAACAACATCACCATCAAATACCGGCACCCCATTCCGCGCTTGGACGATATGCTAGACGAGTGATATGCTCAATTTAATACCCTAAGATACTAAAGCAGTTGTTGTAGTAAGTGTAGGGGTCGAACCACAAAGACTCACAGAGATCACACAATAAATTATGAAGTGTCGAATTACGCTAAGCCAGATAGATGTAATTAAAAACAGTGCAGAAATTAAACGAGATGTAAATCAATTGGGAAATATAGGCTCAGGGTTTTTCTCAGAAAATCAGTGAATGCAGACTAACTAACTAACAGGATTCAGATTTAGCGCAGTTCTTGAACTCAAATCACTAAAATATAGCTAACCAACTCTCGTTGCGAAAACTATCTAAATCTAAATCCTAGGAATTCCAAATCTCTTTGCGAATCCTAAAGTCTAAATCAGCTTTAACAACAGGTTTGATATGTTCACAAATCAATTAAACCAAATCTCTTTGCGAATAGTCAATTTGCTCACCTAGGTTCTATCAGGTAATTAATTGCACTCTCGTACCTAATCAATTATCCTAAGATTTATATTCTAGGTAGCTAATCTAGAACAAGCTATGAACACAACCTAAGCGAAGAACTATAATTCAGATGGTGAATCCTAAAAGATATTTAACCTAGCATTCAAAGAAAACCCTTATGAGAAAACCCTAAACCTAAGGTGGATCTACTCAGACATGGAGAATGAAACAATCAACATGTTTGAATAAATCATCAATAGAATAGAAAGAAGGGTTTAGAGATCTGATCTCGGACGAAGGGAGATTCAGACTTGTCTCTCTAAAATCAAAGTAAAATCAAACACAGAAAATAAAAGCATCGCCTAAACAGGTGGCTGAAAACCCTAAATATAGACTAAAAACACGTTCTGGGCTTTCTGGTAAGTATTAAAGTCTTCTGGGCCAAGTTGCAGGGTCTTTAGGCTTCTAAAAAGTCGTGTTTCCTATTTTCCCGAGCAGTATCGATCGATACTAGGTAGTATCGGTCGATACTCATCCTATGCGTCGACTCCTCTGCTCGACAGACTAGACAGTCTTCACGAAAACTGGCATAACTTTCGATCGCACCGTTGGAATGGCTTCAAACCACTTCCAAATGAAAGCTAATTCATTGATCTATCTTGTGTCCAAATTTGAGCTCAATCCATCGGTGGGAAGGTCTTAAACGAATGCCAAACTTCTGACGTCTCTGCATGACTCTGCATCTCGATATGCTCCAGAATGCTCCAAAATGCTCCAAACGTACCTAAACCTGTAAAAGACTCTAAAAGACTCCAAAATACTATAAAGACTCTATAAAAAGGACTTATATCATGGCTTAAATAGGGTAAAAACCATGATATATCAACTCCCCCAGACTTAGCCTTTTGCTTGCCCTCAAGCAAATAGAAGACTAAACCAGAAAAAGAGGTTTGAAAACGTAGAGACTCACCTGTTCCTGAACCATCGAAAAGACCCTTTTCCCAAGTACCCAAATGTCACCTGATCAGCTTTCGATCTAACCACCATGTACTTCTCCGTAGACATTTGCAGCTTTTCCAGACTCCACACAAAATCCCACAGCATTGTTCAAGTAAAGCCCTCATCGCCAGTTTCATCTCTGCAGCTAATATTTAAGAACCTTCTAGACTCTTTACCAGACAATATCTTGACAAAGGAACCACCATTTTTCACACTTTTTTTGTATCAATTTCTCTCCTCCAGACTTATTTCTTATTATATCCTTATTATTTTTTTTTATTTTCAGCTTAGCATATACATATCAAGGTAGGAGACGCGAGTATTGATGGTGTTTGCCACCAAATCCCCGGTTCTTCCCTCTCTATGTATCAAAGGATGTAGGCGAATAATGGCATCATAGGAAAATCCTAGCCTCGCTTCCAATCCTTTGTGTGATCATCCCCTCTTAAGTAGAATAATGGGATCGCTGGAAATTTTCCTAACCCTCTACTCAGAAGAAAATCATTTCAATCTTTTATGCTCTTAATCTATCAACTTATTTCAGGGGAGAGAGATACCATAATTCTAAACACACGGGTTCCTTTATCAGATATGAATGATGAATCAAGCTCTATGAACACTAACCACATTGATGAAGTGCAAAAATTTGGCTCAGGCTTCAGAAGAACTCTGCTGGAGACATGGATGTTTTCTAGTCAACTGGTCAGCCTTTGGATTTTTCATTAGTCGATCTAGAACTGATCTTGTAACACTGTGCACTCAAAAACAAAATCAAATCAATAGGTTCAAGCACAGGATCATCATCTCCAACAAATTTTGACTCAATAAAACAGTTTTGACTCGATAAAACGACTGACTCTAAGAAAAACGAAAACAATGTCAGCAGACACCTCCCCCAGACTTGAACAACACTGTCCTCAGTGTTATCTAGCCTAGAGTCAGTGAAAGAAACAAAGAAAAAGGATAGAACGAAGAGAAACAAGAAATTACCGTTCTGGAACAGTCGGTGTCGATCGACACACGGCATGGTATCGATCGATACCATGCTTAGATCGACTTTGTGAATTTTCATCCGCGATTGGTGTCGATCGATACCATAGGGGTATCGATCGATGCTTAGGCGATTTCGAGTTGCTCCTTGTTCATCCTGACACAGACTCAAAACAAACGAAAATAAAAATAAAAACGAATCAAAAACAGACTCACAAGTGGGTTGCCTCCCACCAAGCGCTCGTTTAACGTCAATAGCTTGACTGTAACGCCCTTCAGGCTGGATAAGAGTGAGAGCTTGCACCAAAACAGGCTCCATCACTTGACATTACTAGCTTCAAAGTTCTGCTTAGCATGCTGTCCACAAACTCCTGCCCTTTCTCTTTCAGCTCAGAAGTAAGAAGGACTCTTGCCTTAGAGAATGGCTTCAAGGCTCCTTTGCATTTGACCTTGTACTCAATCGAATCTCCATTACACTTCTGAGGTATCAAAGTGACATGGGGATTCTCAACTTTGTTGCTCTTGGCCTTCTTCTTTGTTGCCTTAGTTTTCTTGGCAACTTCTTTGGGGGTGCTGGGCGGTTCACCTGGAACATCTGCGACAGTAGGCTCATCAGGAGGCTCTTCCAAAATATCAATCGCTAGCGACTCTCCTGTGACAACCTCGATGCTAGACACATGTGTGGGAGCACTCCTAGGGGGAATGACACCATAATAGACCCCTCTGTCAATGTAAGAGAAAGAGATTCTCTTATTAGGTGTGTCTATGATCGCGCCTGCAGTAGCCATGAACGGTCGTCCCAAAAGGATAGGCATACGAGATATTGCACCCATCTCTACAACCTGAAAATTAGTAGGAACTAGACAGTCTCCTACTTTGACCAGCAAACCATGGATAGTACCGTGTGGAAGCGAGGTGGAGTTGTTCGCGAATGTGATAGATGCCTCTGGTGATCGAATATCAGCTCCTAACCGCTCTGCAATTGCCCTTGAGATGACATTGACACTAGCCCCTGAGTCGACAAGAGACTCTTTGAACTCAACTCCAGAGATAGAGCATGGAACTACAAATTTCCCTGGATCCTCCCTTGGGGTCAACTGTCTCAGTGGAGGTGGACCTCTAGCCTTAATGAAGAGTGCCTTAATCTCTTCCTCAGTTTCTCTGCAATCCTTGAAGTGACTTAGCAGAGGACGGCACTCTAGGGCTTCTTCAAAGGTTGAATCAGGGGAAATCCTTCTTACCATCTTCTCAAAGCCACGCAGCTGCTTTGGAGAGATGGGATCTCTGAGGTGTTTAGGTACAGGATTCTCCTTCTTGGGCTTGCGAGCTCTTTTCTCAGCTCGTTCCTTAGCTATCGCTGCCTGACACTTCGTTTCATAGTCTTCCCAAAATTGGGCGATACTGAACCGTGCTGCTGCTACTTGAGGCTCCTTGGTCGAAATATCATGTGTCTCCTCAGAAATTGCCTTGGTATCGACCGATACCAGTGGGGTATCGATCGATACACGGGTTTTGGAAGTGTCCCGTTTCAGAATTGTAACCGGCATCGATCGACACCTGGGGGTATCGATCGATGCTCTGGCGATTTCAGAATCCTCTTCGTAATTCTCTGCACTTGAGGAGATCGCATTGACGTGTGCATGAACCGATTTTCCCTTGGAATTTGCTGCAGTCTGAGCTACTTGAGTTTCCAGCATCCTGTGACTCGTATTTAGTGCCTCGATCCTTCCACTCAAATCGGTGTACATGGTGTCCATCTTACCATTGAAGGTGGCTGTCATCTTCTCCTGCCCTTGAACCAGGTGTTCAAGCATAGCCTCAATCTTACTCTCAGGAGCTTTGGGTGGTGGGGATTGGTACCCTCCTTGCTGAGCATTGTTGGTGAAGTTTCGATTGGAGTTGTATCCGAATCGCTGACCCTGAAAACCAGAACCACCTATGTAGTTAACATCTTCCACCTCATTCTCAGTAGCAAAGTGGACGGCCTTTGTTGTCCTTCCCAGCAGAAGACTGTGCATAGAATCCAGCTGAGCTTTCACTTCAGCGATCTGTGACCCATCCATGTTACCAGCCAGCTTCTTGCGCTCGAAGTCTGCGCTCTTGGTGCTACTACTAGATGCAAAGTTCTCAATCAACACAATAGCATCCTCAGGATATCTGGTGTTGAAATTACCATTGCTCGAAGAGTCCAGACCCATCTGATATCTCCAATCTACTCCTCTGAAGAAGATACCCAGCAGCTGCACATCAGAGTATCCATGATGTGGACAATCTCTCTGATACGATCTGAATCTTGTCCAAGCAGCCTTGAACGCCTCAGTAGGTCCTTGAGAAAAAGTGGATATCTTATTTCTCAGATCTTCAGATCGCCCGTCATCATAGAAGTTAATCAGGAAGGCTCTCTTGGTGTCCTCCCAATTAGTTAGCGATCCAGGAGATAGCTGCCTCAGCCAGTAAGTAGCTTCTCCACCCAGAGAGTAGGGGAAGAGCTTGCAGAAGAGATAGTCGTAGGACACTCCATTGCTCTTGATGCTAGTGACCAAGTCCTCGAATTTCTCTACATGGTCCATTGGATGTTCATGAGGAAGACCATGGAAGAGATGCTGTCCTACTAGAGTGTAGTAAGCAGGTTTCAGCTCGAAGTCATTCCTCTCATAAGCAGGAGGACGAATCGCTGACCGATTGGCGAAAAACTGCTCTGGCCTGTTGTACTCACCAATTGTCTGAGCTCGAACACCTGCAGCATTGCCAACGTTGCCGCGCCCAGCTGGCACAACAATCTCAATAACAGGAGCAGGGACAACGATGTTTCCAGCTTCATCAAGTCGTTGCCCTCTCTCATTACACACATGACCCTCTTGGTCTCTCAGAATTCCAGCTTCATCAGCTCTTAAAACCACTGGGTTGTTCATCCCTGATGTTTGCTTGGTCTTTCTGTTTGTGCGTTCCACAAGCGCTAGCTGTTCCAGTGATAGTCCAACTAGCTGAGTGCTCTTGTTGCTCCTGGTTTCACGAACAGGCATACACCTGCAAGGAAAACACTAGGCAAAGCACGTAAGTAACCAGAAAAATACGTTGAGTATCGATCGATACCAAGTGGTGTCGATCGATACCAAAAAAGAAGTCGCCGGAGTATCGACCGATACTAGTGAGTATCGATCGATACCGACGAACTTAGTCGAAATTCTAAACTAAAATCTAATGGCGAAATTGAGTCCCCGGCAACGGCGCCAAAATTGATATGCTCAATTTAATACCCTAAGATACTAAAGCAGTTGTTGTAGTAAGTGTAGGGGTCGAACCACAAAGACTCACAGAGATCACACAATAAATTATGAAGTGTCGAATTACGCTAAGCCAGATAGATGTAATTAAAAACAGTGCAGAAATTAAACGAGATGTAAATCAATTGGGAAATATAGGCTCAGGGTTTTTCTCAGAAAATCAGTGAATGCAGACTAACTAACTAACAGGATTCAGATTTAGCGCAGTTCTTGAACTCAAATCACTAAAATATAGCTAACCAACTCTCGTTGCGAAAACTATCTAAATCTAAATCCTAGGAATTCCAAATCTCTTTGCGAATCCTAAAGTCTAAATCAGCTTTAACAACAGGTTTGATATGTTCACAAATCAATTAAACCAAATCTCTTTGCGAATAGTCAATTTGCTCACCTAGGTTCTATCAGGTAATTAATTGCACTCTCGTACCTAATCAATTATCCTAAGATTTATATTCTAGGTAGCTAATCTAGAACAAGCTATGAACACAACCTAAGCGAAGAACTATAATTCAGATGGTGAATCCTAAAAGATATTTAACCTAGCATTCAAAGAAAACCCTTATGAGAAAACCCTAAACCTAAGGTGGATCTACTCAGACATGGAGAATGAAACAATCAACATGTTTGAATAAATCATCAATAGAATAGAAAGAAGGGTTTAGAGATCTGATCTCGGACGAAGGGAGATTCAGACTTGTCTCTCTAAAATCAAAGTAAAATCAAACACAGAAAATAAAAGCATCGCCTAAACAGGTGGCTGAAAACCCTAAATATAGACTAAAAACACGTTCTGGGCTTTCTGGTAAGTATTAAAGTCTTCTGGGCCAAGTTGCAGGGTCTTTAGGCTTCTAAAAAGTCGTGTTTCCTATTTTCCCGAGCAGTATCGATCGATACTAGGTAGTATCGATCGATACTCATCCTATGCGTCGACTCCTCTGCTCGACAGACTAGACAGTCTTCACGAAAACTGGCATAACTTTCGATCGCACCGTTGGAATGGCTTCAAACCACTTCCAAATGAAAGCTAATTCATTGATCTATCTTGTGTCCAAATTTGAGCTCAATCCATCGGTGGGAAGGTCTTAAACGAATGCCAAACTTCTGACGTCTCTGCATGACTCTGCATCTCGATATGCTCCAGAATGCTCCAAAATGCTCCAAACGTACCTAAACCTGTAAAAGACTCTAAAAGACTCCAAAATACTATAAAGACTCTATAAAAAGGACTTATATCATGGCTTAAATAGGGTAAAAACCATGATATATCAACTCCCCCAGACTTAGCCTTTTGCTTGCCCTCAAGCAAATAGAAGACTAAACCAGAAAAAGAGGTTTGAAAACGTAGAGACTCACCTGTTCCTGAACCATCGAAAAGACCCTTTTCCCAAGTACCCAAATGTCACCTGATCAGCTTTCGATCTAACCACCATGTACTTCTCCGTAGACATTTGCAGCTTTTCCAGACTCCACACAAAATCCCACAGCATTGTTCAAGTAAAGCCCTCATCGCCAGTTTCATCTCTGCAGCTAATATTTAAGAACCTTCTAGACTCTTTACCAGACAATATCTTGACAAAGGAACCACCATTTTTCACACTTTTTTTGTATCAATTTCTCTCCTCCAGACTTATTTCTTATTATATCCTTATTATTTTTTTTTATTTTCAGCTTAGCATATACATATCAAGGTAGGAGACGCGAGTATTGATGGTGTTTGCCACCAAATCCCCGGTTCTTCCCTCTCTATGTATCAAAGGATGTAGGCGAATAATGGCATCATAGGAAAATCCTAGCCTCGCTTCCAATCCTTTGTGTGATAATCCCCTCTTAAGTAGAATAATGGGATCGCTGGAAATTTTCCTAACCCTCTACTCAGAAGAAAATCATTTCAATCTTTTATGCTCTTAATCTATCAACTTATTTCAGGGGAGAGAGATACCATAATTCTAAACACACGGGTTCCTTTATCAGATATGAATGATGAATCAAGCTCTATGAACACTAACCACATTGATGAAGTGCAAAAATTTGGCTCAGGCTTCAGAAGAACTCTGCTGGAGACATGGATGTTTTCTAGTCAACTGGTCAGCCTTTGGATTTTTCATTAGTCGATCTAGAACTGATCCTGTAACACTGTGCACTCAAAAACAAAATCAAATCAATAGGTTCAAGCACAGGATCATCATCTCCAACAAATTTTGACTCAATAAAACAGTTTTGACTCGATAAAATGACTGACTCTAAGAAAAACGAAAACAATGTCAGCAGACACCTCCCCCAGACTTGAACAACACTGTCCTCAGTGTTATCTAGCCTAGAGTCAGTGAAAGAAACAAAGAAAAAGGATAGAACGAAGAGAAACAAGAAATTACCGTTCTGGAACAGTCGGTGTCGATCGACACACGGCATGGTATCGATCGATACCATGCTTAGATCGACTTTGTGAATTTTCATCCGCGATTGGTGTCGATCGATACCATAGGGGTATCGATCGATGCTTAGGCGATTTCGAGTTGCTCCTTGTTCATCCTGACACAGACTCAAAACAAACGAAAATAAAAATAAAAACGAATCAAAAACAGACTCACAAGTGGGTTGTCTCCCACCAAGCGCTCGTTTAACGTCAATAGCTTGACTGTAACGCCCTTCAGGCTGGATAAGAGTGAGAGCTTGCACCAAAACAGGCTCCATCACTTGACATTACTAGCTTCAAAGTTCTGCTTAGCATGCTGTCCACAAACTCCTGCCCTTTCTCTTTCAGCTCAGAAGTAAGAAGGACTCTTGCCTTAGAGAATGGCTTCAAGGCTCCTTTGCATTTGACCTTGTACTCAATCGAATCTCCATTACACTTCTGAGGTATCAAAGTGACATGGGGATTCTCAACTTTGTTGCTCTTGGCCTTCTTCTTTGTTGCCTTAGTTTTCTTGGCAACTTCTTTGGGGGTGCTGGGCGGTTCACCTGGAACATCTGCGACAGTAGGCTCATCAGGAGGCTCTTCCAAAATATCAATCGCTAGCGACTCTCCTGTGACAACCTCGATGCTAGACACATGTGTGGGAGCACTCCTAGGGGGAATGACACCATAATAGACCCCTCTGTCAATGTAAGAGAAAGAGATTCTCTTATTAGGTGTGTCTATGATCGCGCCTGCAGTAGCCATGAACGGTCGTCCCAAAAGGATAGGCATACGAGATATTGCACCCATCTCTACAACCTGAAAATTAGTAGGAACTAGACAGTCTCCTACTTTGACCAGCAAACCATGGATAGTACCGTGTGGAAGCGAGGTGGAGTTGTTCGCGAATGTGATAGATGCCTCTGGTGATCGAATATCAGCTCCTAACCGCTCTGCAATTGCCCTTGAGATGACATTGACACTAGCCCCTGAGTCGACAAGAGACTCTTTGAACTCAACTCCAGAGATAGAGCATGGAACTACAAATTTCCCTGGATCCTCCCTTGGGGTCAACTGTCTCAGTGGAGGTGGACCTCTAGCCTTAATGAAGAGTGCCTTAATCTCTTCCTCAGTTTCTCTGCAATCCTTGAAGTGACTTAGCAGAGGACGGCACTCTAGGGCTTCTTCAAAGGTTGAATCAGGGGAAATCCTTCTTACCATCTTCTCAAAGCCACGCAGCTGCTTTGGAGAGATGGGATCTCTGAGGTGTTTAGGTACAGGATTCTCCTTCTTGGGCTTGCGAGCTCTTTTCTCAGCTCGTTCCTTAGCTATCGCTGCCTGACACTTCGTTTCATAGTCTTCCCAAAATTGGGCGATACTGAACCGTGCTGCTGCTACTTGAGGCTCCTTGGTCGAAATATCATGTGTCTCCTCAGAAATTGCCTTGGTATCGACCGATACCAGTGGGGTATCGATCGATACACGGGTTTTGGAAGTGTCCCGTTTCAGAATTGTAACCGGCATCGATCGACACCTGGGGGTATCGATCGATGCTCTGGCGATTTCAGAATCCTCTTCGTAATTCTCTGCACTTGAGGAGATCGCATTGACGTGTGCATGAACCGATTTTCCCTTGGAATTTGCTGCAGTCTGAGCTACTTGAGTTTCCAGCATCCTGTGACTCGTATTTAGTGCCTCGATCCTTCCACTCAAATCGGTGTACATGGTGTCCATCTTACCATTGAAGGTGGCTGTCATCTTCTCCTGCCCTTGAACCAGGTGTTCAAGCATAGCCTCAATCTTACTCTCAGGAGCTTTGGGTGGTGGGGATTGGTACCCTCCTTGCTGAGCATTGTTGGTGAAGTTTCGATTGGAGTTGTATCCGAATCGCTGACCCTGAAAACCAGAACCACCTATGTAGTTAACATCTTCCACCTCATTCTCAGTAGCAAAGTGGACGGCCTTTGTTGTCCTTCCCAGCAGAAGACTGTGCATAGAATCCAGCTGAGCTTTCACTTCAGCGATCTGTGACCCATCCATGTTACCAGCCAGCTTCTTGCGCTCGAAGTCTGCGCTCTTGGTGCTACTACTAGATGCAAAGTTCTCAATCAACACAATAGCATCCTCAGGATATCTGGTGTTGAAATTACCATTGCTCGAAGAGTCCAGACCCATCTGATATCTCCAATCTACTCCTCTGAAGAAGATACCCAGCAGCTGCACATCAGAGTATCCATGATGTGGACAATCTCTCTGATACGATCTGAATCTTGTCCAAGCAGCCTTGAACGCCTCAGTAGGTCCTTGAGAAAAAGTGGATATCTTATTTCTCAGATCTTCAGATCGCCCGTCATCATAGAAGTTAATCAGGAAGGCTCTCTTGGTGTCCTCCCAATTAGTTAGCGATCCAGGAGATAGCTGCCTCAGCCAGTAAGTAGCTTCTCCACCCAGAGAGTAGGGGAAGAGCTTGCAGAAGAGATAGTCGTAGGACACTCCATTGCTCTTGATGCTAGTGACCAAGTCCTCGAATTTCTCTACATGGTCCATTGGATGTTCATGAGGAAGACCATGGAAGAGATGCTGTCCTACTAGAGTGTAGTAAGCAGGTTTCAGCTCGAAGTCATTCCTCTCATAAGCAGGAGGACGAATCGCTGACCGATTGGCGAAAAACTGCTCTGGCCTGTTGTACTCACCAATTGTCTGAGCTCGAACACCTGCAGCATTGCCAACGTTGCCGCGCCCAGCTGGCACAACAATCTCAATAACAGGAGCAGGGACAACGATGTTTCCAGCTTCATCAAGTCGTTGCCCTCTCTCATTACACACATGACCCTCTTGGTCTCTCAGAATTCCAGCTTCATCAGCTCTTAAAACCACTGGGTTGTTCATCCCTGATGTTTGCTTGGTCTTTCTGTTTGTGCGTTCCACAAGCGCTAGCTGTTCCAGTGATAGTCCAACTAGCTGAGTGCTCTTGTTGCTCCTGGTTTCACGAACAGGCATACACCTGCAAGGAAAACACTAGGCAAAGCACGTAAGTAACCAGAAAAATACGTTGAGTATCGATCGATACCAAGTGGTGTCGATCGATACCAAAAAAGAAGTCGCCGGAGTATCGACCGATACTAGTGAGTATCGATCGATACCGACGAACTTAGTCGAAATTCTAAACTAAAATCTAATGGCGAAATTGAGTCCCCGGCAACGGCGCCAAAATTGATATGCTCAATTTAATACCCTAAGATACTAAAGCAGTTGTTGTAGTAAGTGTAGGGGTCGAACCACAAAGACTCACAGAGATCACACAATAAATTATGAAGTGTCGAATTACGCTAAGCCAGATAGATGTAATTAAAAACAGTGCAGAAATTAAACGAGATGTAAATCAATTGGGAAATATAGGCTCAGGGTTTTTCTCAGAAAATCAGTGAATGCAGACTAACTAACTAACAGGATTCAGATTTAGCGCAGTTCTTGAACTCAAATCACTAAAATATAGCTAACCAACTCTCGTTGCGAAAACTATCTAAATCTAAATCCTAGGAATTCCAAATCTCTTTGCGAATCCTAAAGTCTAAATCAGCTTTAACAACAGGTTTGATATGTTCACAAATCAATTAAACCAAATCTCTTTGCGAATAGTCAATTTGCTCACCTAGGTTCTATCAGGTAATTAATTGCACTCTCGTACCTAATCAATTATCCTAAGATTTATATTCTAGGTAGCTAATCTAGAACAAGCTATGAACACAACCTAAGCGAAGAACTATAATTCAGATGGTGAATCCTAAAAGATATTTAACCTAGCATTCAAAGAAAACCCTTATGAGAAAACCCTAAACCTAAGGTGGATCTACTCAGACATGGAGAATGAAACAATCAACATGTTTGAATAAATCATCAATAGAATAGAAAGAAGGGTTTAGAGATCTGATCTCGGACGAAGGGAGATTCAGACTTGTCTCTCTAAAATCAAAGTAAAATCAAACACAGAAAATAAAAGCATCGCCTAAACAGGTGGCTGAAAACCCTAAATATAGACTAAAAACACGTTCTGGGCTTTCTGGTAAGTATTAAAGTCTTCTGGGCCAAGTTGCAGGGTCTTTAGGCTTCTAAAAAGTCGTGTTTCCTATTTTCCCGAGCAGTATCGATCGATACTAGGTAGTATCGATCGATACTCATCCTATGCGTCGACTCCTCTGCTCGACAGACTAGACAGTCTTCACGAAAACTGGCATAACTTTCGATCGCACCGTTGGAATGGCTTCAAACCACTTCCAAATGAAAGCTAATTCATTGATCTATCTTGTGTCCAAATTTGAGCTCAATCCATCGGTGGGAAGGTCTTAAACGAATGCCAAACTTCTGACGTCTCTGCATGACTCTGCATCTCGATATGCTCCAGAATGCTCCAAAATGCTCCAAACGTACCTAAACCTGTAAAAGACTCTAAAAGACTCCAAAATACTATAAAGACTCTATAAAAAGGACTTATATCATGGCTTAAATAGGGTAAAAACCATGATATATCAACTCCCCCAGACTTAGCCTTTTGCTTGCCCTCAAGCAAATAGAAGACTAAACCAGAAAAAGAGGTTTGAAAACGTAGAGACTCACCTGTTCCTGAACCATCGAAAAGACCCTTTTCCCAAGTACCCAAATGTCACCTGATCAGCTTTCGATCTAACCACCATGTACTTCTCCGTAGACATTTGCAGCTTTTCCAGACTCCACACAAAATCCCACAGCATTGTTCAAGTAAAGCCCTCATCGCCAGTTTCATCTCTGCAGCTAATATTTAAGAACCTTCTAGACTCTTTACCAGACAATATCTTGACAAAGGAACCACCATTTTTCACACTTTTTTTGTATCAATTTCTCTCCTCCAGACTTATTTCTTATTATATCCTTATTATTTTTTTTTATTTTCAGCTTAGCATATACATATCAAGGTAGGAGACGCGAGTATTGATGGTGTTTGCCACCAAATCCCCGGTTCTTCCCTCTCTATGTATCAAAGGATGTAGGCGAATAATGGCATCATAGGAAAATCCTAGCCTCGCTTCCAATCCTTTGTGTGATCATCCCCTCTTAAGTAGAATAATGGGATCGCTGGAAATTTTCCTAACCCTCTACTCAGAAGAAAATCATTTCAATCTTTTATGCTCTTAATCTATCAACTTATTTCAGGGGAGAGAGATACCATAATTCTAAACACACGGGTTCCTTTATCAGATATGAATGATGAATCAAGCTCTATGAACACTAACCACATTGATGAAGTGCAAAAATTTGGCTCAGGCTTCAGAAGAACTCTGCTGGAGACATGGATGTTTTCTAGTCAACTGGTCAGCCTTTGGATTTTTCATTAGTCGATCTAGAACTGATCCTGTAACACTGTGCACTCAAAAACAAAATCAAATCAATAGGTTCAAGCACAGGATCATCATCTCCAACAAATTTTGACTCAATAAAACAGTTTTGACTCGATAAAATGACTGACTCTAAGAAAAACGAAAACAATGTCAGCAGACACCTCCCCCAGACTTGAACAACACTGTCCTCAGTGTTATCTAGCCTAGAGTCAGTGAAAGAAACAAAGAAAAAGGATAGAACGAAGAGAAACAAGAAATTACCGTTCTGGAACAGTCGGTGTCGATCGACACACGGCATGGTATCGATCGATACCATGCTTAGATCGACTTTGTGAATTTTCATCCGCGATTGGTGTCGATCGATACCATAGGGGTATCGATCGATGCTTAGGCGATTTCGAGTTGCTCCTTGTTCATCCTGACACAGACTCAAAACAAACGAAAATAAAAATAAAAACGAATCAAAAACAGACTCACAAGTGGGTTGTCTCCCACCAAGCGCTCGTTTAACGTCAATAGCTTGACTGTAACGCCCTTCAGGCTGGATAAGAGTGAGAGCTTGCACCAAAACAGGCTCCATCACTTGACATTACTAGCTTCAAAGTTCTGCTTAGCATGCTGTCCACAAACTCCTGCCCTTTCTCTTTCAGCTCAGAAGTAAGAAGGACTCTTGCCTTAGAGAATGGCTTCAAGGCTCCTTTGCATTTGACCTTGTACTCAATCGAATCTCCATTACACTTCTGAGGTATCAAAGTGACATGGGGATTCTCAACTTTGTTGCTCTTGGCCTTCTTCTTTGTTGCCTTAGTTTTCTTGGCAACTTCTTTGGGGGTGCTGGGCGGTTCACCTGGAACATCTGCGACAGTAGGCTCATCAGGAGGCTCTTCCAAAATATCAATCGCTAGCGACTCTCCTGTGACAACCTCGATGCTAGACACATGTGTGGGAGCACTCCTAGGGGGAATGACACCATAATAGACCCCTCTGTCAATGTAAGAGAAAGAGATTCTCTTATTAGGTGTGTCTATGATCGCGCCTGCAGTAGCCATGAACGGTCGTCCCAAAAGGATAGGCATACGAGATATTGCACCCATCTCTACAACCTGAAAATTAGTAGGAACTAGACAGTCTCCTACTTTGACCAGCAAACCATGGATAGTACCGTGTGGAAGCGAGGTGGAGTTGTTCGCGAATGTGATAGATGCCTCTGGTGATCGAATATCAGCTCCTAACCGCTCTGCAATTGCCCTTGAGATGACATTGACACTAGCCCCTGAGTCGACAAGAGACTCTTTGAACTCAACTCCAGAGATAGAGCATGGAACTACAAATTTCCCTGGATCCTCCCTTGGGGTCAACTGTCTCAGTGGAGGTGGACCTCTAGCCTTAATGAAGAGTGCCTTAATCTCTTCCTCAGTTTCTCTGCAATCCTTGAAGTGACTTAGCAGAGGACGGCACTCTAGGGCTTCTTCAAAGGTTGAATCAGGGGAAATCCTTCTTACCATCTTCTCAAAGCCACGCAGCTGCTTTGGAGAGATGGGATCTCTGAGGTGTTTAGGTACAGGATTCTCCTTCTTGGGCTTGCGAGCTCTTTTCTCAGCTCGTTCCTTAGCTATCGCTGCCTGACACTTCGTTTCATAGTCTTCCCAAAATTGGGCGATACTGAACCGTGCTGCTGCTACTTGAGGCTCCTTGGTCGAAATATCATGTGTCTCCTCAGAAATTGCCTTGGTATCGACCGATACCAGTGGGGTATCGATCGATACACGGGTTTTGGAAGTGTCCCGTTTCAGAATTGTAACCGGCATCGATCGACACCTGGGGGTATCGATCGATGCTCTGGCGATTTCAGAATCCTCTTCGTAATTCTCTGCACTTGAGGAGATCGCATTGACGTGTGCATGAACCGATTTTCCCTTGGAATTTGCTGCAGTCTGAGCTACTTGAGTTTCCAGCATCCTGTGACTCGTATTTAGTGCCTCGATCCTTCCACTCAAATCGGTGTACATGGTGTCCATCTTACCATTGAAGGTGGCTGTCATCTTCTCCTGCCCTTGAACCAGGTGTTCAAGCATAGCCTCAATCTTACTCTCAGGAGCTTTGGGTGGTGGGGATTGGTACCCTCCTTGCTGAGCATTGTTGGTGAAGTTTCGATTGGAGTTGTATCCGAATCGCTGACCCTGAAAACCAGAACCACCTATGTAGTTAACATCTTCCACCTCATTCTCAGTAGCAAAGTGGACGGCCTTTGTTGTCCTTCCCAGCAGAAGACTGTGCATAGAATCCAGCTGAGCTTTCACTTCAGCGATCTGTGACCCATCCATGTTACCAGCCAGCTTCTTGCGCTCGAAGTCTGCGCTCTTGGTGCTACTACTAGATGCAAAGTTCTCAATCAACACAATAGCATCCTCAGGATATCTGGTGTTGAAATTACCATTGCTCGAAGAGTCCAGACCCATCTGATATCTCCAATCTACTCCTCTGAAGAAGATACCCAGCAGCTGCACATCAGAGTATCCATGATGTGGACAATCTCTCTGATACGATCTGAATCTTGTCCAAGCAGCCTTGAACGCCTCAGTAGGTCCTTGAGAAAAAGTGGATATCTTATTTCTCAGATCTTCAGATCGCCCGTCATCATAGAAGTTAATCAGGAAGGCTCTCTTGGTGTCCTCCCAATTAGTTAGCGATCCAGGAGATAGCTGCCTCAGCCAGTAAGTAGCTTCTCCACCCAGAGAGTAGGGGAAGAGCTTGCAGAAGAGATAGTCGTAGGACACTCCATTGCTCTTGATGCTAGTGACCAAGTCCTCGAATTTCTCTACATGGTCCATTGGATGTTCATGAGGAAGACCATGGAAGAGATGCTGTCCTACTAGAGTGTAGTAAGCAGGTTTCAGCTCGAAGTCATTCCTCTCATAAGCAGGAGGACGAATCGCTGACCGATTGGCGAAAAACTGCTCTGGCCTGTTGTACTCACCAATTGTCTGAGCTCGAACACCTGCAGCATTGCCAACGTTGCCGCGCCCAGCTGGCACAACAATCTCAATAACAGGAGCAGGGACAACGATGTTTCCAGCTTCATCAAGTCGTTGCCCTCTCTCATTACACACATGACCCTCTTGGTCTCTCAGAATTCCAGCTTCATCAGCTCTTAAAACCACTGGGTTGTTCATCCCTGATGTTTGCTTGGTCTTTCTGTTTGTGCGTTCCACAAGCGCTAGCTGTTCCAGTGATAGTCCAACTAGCTGAGTGCTCTTGTTGCTCCTGGTTTCACGAACAGGCATACACCTGCAAGGAAAACACTAGGCAAAGCACGTAAGTAACCAGAAAAATACGTTGAGTATCGATCGATACCAAGTGGTGTCGATCGATACCAAAAAAGAAGTCGCCGGAGTATCGACCGATACTAGTGAGTATCGATCGATACCGACGAACTTAGTCGAAATTCTAAACTAAAATCTAATAGCGAAATTGAGTCCCCGGCAACGGCGCCAAAATTGATATGCTCAATTTAATACCCTAAGATACTAAAGCAGTTGTTGTAGTAAGTGTAGGGGTCGAACCACAAAGACTCACAGAGATCACACAATAAATTATGAAGTGTCGAATTACGCTAAGCCAGATAGATGTAATTAAAAACAGTGCAGAAATTAAACGAGATGTAAATCAATTGGGAAATATAGGCTCAGGGTTTTTCTCAGAAAATCAGTGAATGCAGACTAACTAACTAACAGGATTCAGATTTAGCGCAGTTCTTGAACTCAAATCACTAAAATATAGCTAACCAACTCTCGTTGCGAAAACTATCTAAATCTAAATCCTAGGAATTCCAAATCTCTTTGCGAATCCTAAAGTCTAAATCAGCTTTAACAACAGGTTTGATATGTTCACAAATCAATTAAACCAAATCTCTTTGCGAATAGTCAATTTGCTCACCTAGGTTCTATCAGGTAATTAATTGCACTCTCGTACCTAATCAATTATCCTAAGATTTATATTCTAGGTAGCTAATCTAGAACAAGCTATGAACACAACCTAAGCGAAGAACTATAATTCAGATGGTGAATCCTAAAAGATATTTAACCTAGCATTCAAAGAAAACCCTTATGAGAAAACCCTAAACCTAAGGTGGATCTACTCAGACATGGAGAATGAAACAATCAACATGTTTGAATAAATCATCAATAGAATAGAAAGAAGGGTTTAGAGATCTGATCTCGGACGAAGGGAGATTCAGACTTGTCTCTCTAAAATCAAAGTAAAATCAAACACAGAAAATAAAAGCATCGCCTAAACAGGTGGCTGAAAACCCTAAATATAGACTAAAAACACGTTCTGGGCTTTCTGGTAAGTATTAAAGTCTTCTGGGCCAAGTTGCAGGGTCTTTAGGCTTCTAAAAAGTCGTGTTTCCTATTTTCCCGAGCAGTATCGATCGATACTAGGTAGTATCGGTCGATACTCATCCTATGCGTCGACTCCTCTGCTCGACAGACTAGACAGTCTTCACGAAAACTGGCATAACTTTCGATCGCACCGTTGGAATGGATTCAAACCACTTCCAAATGAAAGCTAATTCATTGATATATATTGTGTCCAAATTTGAGCTCAATCCATCGGTGGGAAGGTCTTAAACGAATGCCAAACTTCTGACGTCTCTGCATGACTCTGCATCTCGATATGCTCCAGAATGCTCCAAAATGCTCCAAACGTACCTAAACCTGTAAAAGACTCTAAAAGACTCCAAAATACTATAAAGACTCTATAAAAAGGACTTATATCATGGCTTAAATAGGGTAAAAACCATGATATATCAACGAGCTAAGTGGCTCTACTATCTTCTCAAAGGTAGACCTAAAGAGTGGATACCACCAAGTCAGAATGCGTGAAGGAGATGAGTGGAAAACAGCCTTCAAGACCAAGCAAGGGTTGTATGAGTGGCTAGTCATGCCTTTTGGCTTGACTAATGCACCAAGTACCTTCATGCGACTAATGAACCAGGTTCTTCGTGCCTATATAAGTAAATTTGTAGTGGTTTATTTCGATGATATACTTATATATAGTAAGAACCTACAAGATCATCTCAAACACCTAGAACTAGTGCTTAAAACACTTCGCAAGGAAGGCCTTTATGCTAACCTTAAGAAGTGCACATTTTGTACTAACCAACTTGTGTTCTTAGGCTTTGTAGTAAGTGAACAGGGACTACAAGTGGATGAGGAGAAGATCAAAGCCATAAGAGATTGGCCCACACCGACGTCTATAGGGCATGTTAGGAGCTTTCATGGCTTGGCAAGCTTCTATCGACGGTTCGTGAGGGATTTCAGTACTGTTGCTGCTCCACTCACAGCTGTGATCAAGAAGAACGTGCCATTCTCATGGGGAACAGCTCAAGAAGCTGCCTTCAACGACCTCAAAGATAGACTCACTCAAGCACCGGTTCTTGCCTTGCCCGATTTCGATGAGATGTTTGAAGTAGAGTGTGATGCATCCGGCTTAGGAATTAGAGCTGTGCTACATCAAAGGAAAAGGCCAGTAGATTTTTTTAGTGAAAAACTAAGTGGAGCCACACTTAACTATCCAACTTATGACAAAGAGCTTTACGCTCTTGTCCGGGCATTAGAAACTTGGCAACATTACTTGCTGTCTAAGGAGTTCATCATTCATACGGATCATGAGACTCTTAAGCACTTGAGAGGTCAGACATCCCTAAAAAGAAGACATGCCAAGTGGCTTGAGTTTGTGGAGACGTTTCCCTACGTCATCAAGTACAAGAAGGGGAAAGAAAATGTAGTAGCCGATGCCTTGTCAAGGAGGCATGCTCTCATATCAACAATGGAGGCCAAAGTGCTAGGATTCGAACACATCAAAGACCTCTACAAAGATGACCCTGAATTCGGAGAATGCTACAACAATCATGGCAAAGGAATATACGGTCCATTCTATCTCCAAAATGGTTTTCTTTTTAAAGATAAACGTTTGTGTATTCCACAGGGATCAATGAGGGAGTTAGTGCTTAGTGAAGCCCACGGAGGAGGATTGATGGGACAATTCGGTGTAGACAAGACCTTAGCCATAGTGAAAGATCATTTCTATTGGCCACACCTCAAGAAAGACGTGGAGAGATATTGTTCTAGATGCGTCCAATGCCACAAAGCCAAATCTAGGTCACATCCTCATGGTCTTTATCTCCCTTTACCTATCCCTAACGCCCCATGGGTAGATATTTCGATGGACTTTGTTTTAGGGCTCCCCAAGATACGACACAAAGATTCCATCTTTGTTGTTGTGGACCGGTTCTCTAAGATGGCACACTTCATCCCGTGTGACAAGACAAATGACGCAACCCAAATTGCTAATTTGTTATTCAAGGAGGTGGTGCGCCTGCATGGAGTCCCAAGGACTATAGCCTCCGATCGTGATACGAAATTTTTGAGTCATTTTTGGAGAACCTTGTGGAGGAAGTTAGGGACCAAGCTCGTCTTCTCCACTACATGTCACCCCCAAACAGATGGACAAACGGAAGTGGTAAACCGTACACTTGGAAATTTACTTAGAGCTACTCTTGGTAACAACATGAAAACATGGCTTGATTGCATCCCATTCATAGAGTTTGCGTATAATAGGGCTGTTCATTCGGCCACTAAACTATCTCCTTTTCAAGTTGTCTATGGAATTAACCCTCTATCTCCAGTAGATCTAGTGCCACTTCCACAAGTAGAACAGGTTAATCAAGACGGACTTAGGCGTGCCGAGCTCATCAAAAAGTTGCATGAGAAAGCTAAGGCCAATATTGAGAGGAAAACCGAAGGGTACAAGAGAAGCCATGAAAAAGGCAGGAAGGAGCTCACCTTTGAACCAGGAGATTGGGTCTGGCTAAATATGAGAAAAGAAAGATTTTCGGACAAGCGTGCATCCAAGCTCGCTCCAAGAGGCGACGGTCCATTTAGAGTTCTAGCCAAAGTCAACGACAATGCCTACAAACTAGAGCTACCAGGTGAGTTTAATATTTCACATACGTTCAATGTTGCTGATTTATCTTCCTTTGATACAGGAGATCCAGTTTTGAGGTCAAAACCTCTTGAAGAGGGAGGGAATGATGAGGACATCGACTCAACAACCGACCCAAAGGAGATGCCCATCGTCCAAGAAGGTCCCATGAACCGTTCTAAAGCCAAACAGCTCAAAAGAAGGTTTGGGACAGCCATACAGGCTTTCATCAACTCACTAAGACCAGACGACCCATTTCAAGTTTTAGCCAAGAGAAGAGAGCCCATGCCAGATGATAGTCCAAACGACCTGATCATCACCAAGGGAGGTAAGTTCTCTCGTCCAAGTGACCATTCTAAGACTAACAGGACATGTGGTTTTAGCCCTACAGACACGGAACCGGTTTTAGCCGAGAAACCTTACCCGAAGGCAGTTTTAGCCGAGAGAAGAGAGCCCATGCCAGATGATAGTCCAAACGACCTGATCATCACTAAGGAAGGTAAGTTCTCTCGTCCAAGTGACCATTCTAAGACTAACAGGACATGTGGTTTTAGCCCTACAGACACGGAACCAGTTCTAGCCGAGGAACCTTACTCGAAGGCAGTTTTAGCCGAGACAAAAGAGCCAATTCCAAACGATGGTCTAAACGATCCGATCAACACTGAGGGAGGTAAGTTCTTTCGACCAAATGCATATTTTAAGGCTAACAGGACAAGTAGTTTCCCTCTTAGAGATGCAGAACAACCAGTTGCTTCACTCACAAGCCACTTAGCCGGGAAGAACCAAAAAGGGGCTAAAGAAGATATTGAAGCTAAGGGATCGCAAGAACTTGAAGAGGATGGTTTCTCTGTTCAAGAAGACCTCCTAGAAGACTTCACCAAGTTGCTGCATGCACGGGACACACCAGATGCAGAGTCACCTTCAAAGGCGCCTCATGCACCACCTTGGACCCCTTCACCTCAACGTAAGCTGTTTACTTTATATACTGTTCTTGCAGGTGTTCCAAGCACCAACAACGACTAAGAGCAGCATCAAAATCGACCTTAAGTCTTTAGTTTAGATCGCGCGGCCAAACTTTCCTTTTCTTGCTTTAATGAAACGATGAGTATTTGTTTTGAGTCTTTCTTGTCGTTTTGAGTCGAACCCTAGAAGGTTCAAGCTGACGGACTATTAATAAAGTCCCGCACGCAGCTTTGTAGACACAACTTTTACCCTAGATCAATAAAGAGCCGCACTTTCTTCTAAGTGTTCTTGAGAAGCGAATTCTCTTCTTGTTCTTGTTCGTGTGATTCGACCAAGACCAAGTTCTTGCACCGTATCAGAGATCCCACCATCCTCTCTGTGTCGTGTATTCACTTCATCATCATCTCATTCACTAGACTCCACACGAAAGAAGCGACCGCCATCGTGTCAAGTCAACTCCACCTTCAATCATCTAGCCGGCTAAAGGAGAGGGTGACCGCCTGTCTTTAGCTCCACTTCTATCCCCTTATAAGCTCTCACCACTGAGGCTTATACCAATTTGTATCATCACCGCAGGTCAAGACACTCCCAATTCTGCCAACGCTTTGAATCTTCTTTGTTTGCTTTTCAATCTGAAGCTGTAGGATAGTTAGTTCCTCTTCAATAGCTTCATCCCACCATTTCCGAATGTGATAGCCACCATCCTACACATAATCACAAATGTGAAGTGCAGAGCAGACAAAATCACAAATGTGAATACAAGAAAAAATCACAAATGTGAAGATCTCCCTTCACGTAGCCGGCATATAAAGAATCTCTTCCCTGGGTCGGTTTCTGTAAAATATGTCTCCAAATTCACTTGTCCATCACAGGAACATCGCTTCAGAATTCCAAATTCACCATCAGCTCTGCAACATCCACTATTAAAACTTGCTCTGGAGGAAGAGCTTTGACTGTAGCTGAAAGTTCTCATATCACTGTAATCTAGGAACCCAGAAATGAGGAGCAATTGTTGGCTGTCATCTTAGATGATGAGGATTTGGAGGAATATGAAGTTGATATAGTTGTTTATGGTTGGAAAACGATTCTGGTGGAAGAAAAGAGAGATATATTCTTCGAGAAAATGTACAAGCAAGTTGTGAATAGCCGAAAGAGCGAAGGGAAAAAACATGTTTGCCGAATGGAAGGTCGAGCAAAGGCATCTGCCTCGAAGAATGAAGTGGGAAAAATGATCGCAGGGCTAGAGTGTTTGAACACAATAGTGGTAGATGTGTTTAAGGAAATGGAGGAGAGGCTATATTACCATGACAGAAGAATTAAAAACGTGGAGTTGTCTGTGAACGAGGCAAAAGGAGGAGACATTTTGGTGTTGTATGATGAAAAGAGGAAAGAAGAAGAAGAGTTGAAGAGGAAAGAAGAAAAAGAAGAGGAGAAGCGGAAATAAGAAGAAGAGGAAAGAAGAAGAGGTGAAGAAACATAGAGAAGAGGAGACGAAGAAGAAGAGGAAAGAAGAAGAAGAGGAGAAGAGGAAAGAAGGGGAGGAGGTGAAGAGGAAAGAATAAGAAGAGGTGAAGAGGAAAGAAAAGGAGGAGGTGAACAGGAAAGAAGAAGAGGAGGAGAAGAAGAGGAAATAATAAGAAGATGTGAAGAGGAAAGAAGAGGAGGAGGTGAAGAGGAAAGAAGTGGAGGAGAAGGAATGGAAGATGATAGTGGAAGACGCAGATTCGAAGGATGAGGGGAAGAAAGACTGTGAGGAAGAGGTAGATGAGGAGATGAATGATGAGGATGATAAAGAGGAAGAGAAGAATCTCGATGGAAAAGGGAACATAAGCCCTTATGAGATAAGACAACGGAAGAAGAAGACTTAAGCTTCTTAAGTTCTCGTCTTAAGTAATCTTTTTTTTGTTTGGACAAAAAAACTTGAGCTATCTATGTTCTGTATTTTGAACTATGCTATGTTATTGTGAATATGGGCCATAGTTGTCTGTCAGTATTACCTGTGAAAGTAAGGTTATATTAGGGACACCTATGCAATGTTTTTGTGAAATACGAAATCTATTATAATACGAAAACCTTTTAGAAAGACTGAAATCTAAAGGATCTTCATCCGCATTAAGACAGTACAACCAACACAAATAACATGGTTCTCTTCTACTTAAACAAGTAGAAACATGCATCAACAAACATAATTAGACTCGCAAGACCCTGTAGTAACTCAGCTTTCCAATCTCATAAACATTGTTATGCATCTACACACGCATTGTCTCCACATTGTTCTGCATCTGCACACGCATTATCTCCAAATTTGTATCATCACCGCAGGTCAAGACACTCCCAATTATACCAACGCTTTGAATCTTCTTTGTCTGCTTTTCAATCCGCAGGTGTAGGATAGTTAGTTCCTCCTCAACAGCTTCATCCCACCATTTCTGAATGTGATAGCCAACATCCTACATATAATCATAAAATCACAAATGTGAAGAGCAGAGCAGACAAAATAACAAATGTGAATAGAAGAAAAAATTACAAATGTGAAGATCTCACTTCACGTAGTCGGCAGGTAAAGAATCTCCTCCCTGGGTCGGTTTCTGTAAAAGATGTCTCCAAAATCACTTGTCCACCACAGGAACATCGTTTCAGAATTCTAAATTCACCATCAGCTCTGCAACATCCACTACTAAAACTTGCTCTGGAGGAAGAGCTTTGACTGTAGCTGAAAGTTCTCATATCATTGTAATCTAGGAACCCAGTTAAAAATCCATATATCGCGAACCTACACATTAAACCCTTAAATTGCTTACCTTTCTCGAGCTTGAGCTTGTCTTGATGTTTGTTGGGAAGACTTGTTCCGACCGAATCTTGGACTCCCCGAATCCCCGAATCTCTCGTGTTTTTTTTTCTTTTTTCAAAGGGAGAAATGGAAATGAAAAAAAAACCTTTTAGACTGCTTTTAGTTCCTGGTTTTAGACCCATTTTGGAGGGAAAACGAAAATCTAAAACAAATAAAAATGGAGGTAAAAGTCAAAATGTTAAAAATTTTGGAAAATTTAACATAGTAATACTTTGTAGTTGTATTGTTGTTCTCATTTCCAAGTAGTTGTACTTTGTTGATATTTTACTTATATTAGTATTATCGTGAATTAAAGTTAAATTTGTTGGTTGTACGGATAATATTTGGTACCTTAAGTACATTTTCAAAATCTGTATGGAATACAATTTGTTATATCACATTCCTTGACGATATCGCCTCATAACGTGGGTAACAATGACAAAGTCTGTTTAAAATTGTAAGGTATTGTATAAGAAAAGTATATGTATGGTAAACATGAATTTAAAATTTCGCCATTTCAGCATATTATAATCACAAAAACTAAAACAATATTACAAAGTAAACTTGATTGTGATGAATTTGAAACATATTACAAAATTCTTAGTTTGTAAGAAAATAATATGATAATTCTTAGTGTCTCCATTTGTATTATATTGCAAACAATAGTTCTTAGTTGTTCCAGTGATACTTAAGAGAAGAGAAAATAGTTTCTCACAAATACAACATAAATTAGATCGTAGCTTTGGAATTTGAACAAGTAAACCAACTCCGGAAGTGCTGGCCTGGCACCTGCTTATTTCCATTGTGATGTTCTCTAGTCGATGTAAACCTTTTTTCTTTCCTTCTTCACCTGCTTTTGGGGAACTTCGGAGGTAAGCATATCAATTCTTGTGTCTCAGCCGGAATAATCCACCGAGACCTTTACGCCACTGGATAAATCGTCCTCACATACGCCAACACCCACTGCTCCAACCAATAATATCTTGAGCACAATTCATGATTATGGATATCCCTAGGTCTATCTTTTTGCTGCGCCAATTTGATCGCCGTGGCTAATGCATGGACGCAAGGATATTTGTCTATGTCAAAAAGCTTGCAATCGCAAGTTTTCTTTAACAAGTCCACCACATAACCCATTCCATCTTTTTCGTTGACTTTGTACTCTAACTGGAAACTGTTTAGCTCAACCACTTTTAGTTTCGAAGCGAAAACACATATGCTGTGCAATACGTTCTCCAAATAAGACACCTACATTTGTTTGAATCAGACCCATGAGAGCTTTAGGAGTTGGGGTATGTAACTGACATGGATAAATTTCCTTCAAAACATATGCAACTAATCGTTGTGTGCCTCTCGTACTATGATAGTTGGTACTCGTCCGAGAGCATGTATGCATCTTATTGTATCTAGTAATTTTGAAACATGTTGATTTTAAAGCCTTCGCAACTCGTAAATACCAAGAACAACCTTCTCCTTCAGCACCACATTTTACCACCCATCGATTCTTATCCGAGTTTCTTACTTTGATCCCAAAACAATTTTCATGTGAAGCTCTCCGAACTAAATCTATCACTATCTTCTTAGATTCAAATTCTTAATTTAATTCCACACTTGTAACATCTTCCCATTCCTCTATAGACTGACTTCGTTCTGCAGGACGTGGAAGCTCATCATATTCAACTATCGCACACCTATCCAGAGTGTCATCAACATTGTTATCAACACTGTACTCAACACTGTACTCAACACCGTCATTAACACTGTTATCCACATGGTCATATGATATATTCTCACCATCTTCAATACCAACATCCTCCATAGGCTCTTCATCTAGTTCTTTTACTCCATCGTCTCCAGTGTGAACAATTATGGCACTAGCATTACCACCATACTTCACACCAAATGAACTATATCCACATCCCAAAAGATCTTCTATGACCTCTACATGCAAAGCATTTCTACATAGCTGTTTTTCCACAACCGTTAGATAACCATAAACGTCTTCATCATCATAAATATATATAGGAAGACAGTCATTCACTAGCTCTGGAAAGTAACTCAATTTCAGCTTCGTCATATATTCATCTACCTTAATCTTCCTACATATCCTATCCACTAACAACTTATATGTTATCTCTTCTATAGATGATGTCCTAAACATTATTGCGTACATGCGCTGGTCTTTTGATTTCCATCGGAAATCATCACCGGTATTATATACTCCGATATAGAAATTTATGACTGTGGAACGGTTGCTCATTGTCTCCAAAAAAAATAACTAAAAAACAATTAAAAAATTTAACAACTTATCTTACTAATCCAGTAATTCCAGTTATTCCACTTCTATGGTAATACATGACACACCCGGAATTAACCCCGGCGTGGGGTTTTACCCTTTATATCTAAACTGCAAGTAAACATCACACGAAATAGTACTTAAGGATCGAATCCACATGGATAGACGTTGTCCAATTTCTAACGAGTTCTAACTTATGTCTAGACGTAAATATATTTTGGGTTTTGTCACGGTCGTATCTATGGAATCTAAAATAAATTAAGAAGGGCAGTAGCTAACTAACTATTTTATCGAGGTTGTGAATCAATTAAACGAGGCGTTGGGAAATCGAGAATTTTCTAGGGTTTATGGCCGATTTTTACGAGGAGATTTATAGGATTTCTAAAGCGACTTTTTGTCGTCTTTGGGTTCTTGAACTTGGAACACGTACACTGCGTGTAGTATACTACCGTAATCCTACACACCTACTCACCTCTGTACTCGGACGGTAGCTTCCGACTCCGCCCGCGCAAGAAGTGAATGATACTCTTAAGGTCGTTTAAGCCCACAATTCCTCTGTAAGTATACTTCCAAAATCTTACGACGGATTTGCTCGTCTACCCAAAGTCAAACGATTAGATACAACACTTCCATGGCTATAAAACACCTAATATCAATTGCTAAGACGGTTAGTCAAGCAACGCATTAACAACAAGGATAGAACGAAGAACCCTAATCAATCGGTATCCTAGACCAAAAACCTAATAAGAAATCAAACCATAATCTCCCCTTCAAACCCCTATACCCAACAAGGAGATTACTCAGCCATAGCTGAGGTAATCATATTCAATAAATCAAATAAAAACAGTAAGTAAAAAGGGATGAAGAAAGCTTCTCTATCGAATAACACGAATCGAGAATCCTTTTCTCCAAACCAAAGAAAACAAGTGCACAAGTCACAAGAGCTTCACTTCTGCCTTCAAGCGTGAGAATAATATAACGTGTCTGTCTAAGAGGCATAAAATAAGTATTTATAGAGCTAATCTCGTTTAGGATTTGATGGAGAAAAGACGGTTTTGGCCTCGGGTGAAGAAACAAGATAGTTTGGTCGTGCAGGGAGCTGGCCGTGGGTCCATCGCCTCTGGCCTGGGCAGACTAGTGCTTGGCCGGGGGTCCAACTCCTCCAGGCACGGCAGCTTCGTCTTCGGGGCAGCTTCATCTGCCTTAAGTGCTTCAGGTGTATTTAAGGATCTAACCATTGGATTGCCTCCAATCCAATTGCATTTGAAAGTTGGTTGTCTCTACTTTGTTGTGTCCAAATTTGGGGATGATAAGACGGTGAAAAGGTCTCCATTAGCTGCAAGACTTCTTGACGGTCCGAGTTTATCCAAAAATGTACTTTTGCTCAGAAATGCACTTTTTTATTCCGAGTTACCTGAAACGTCTTTCAAATCTCTAAAATATGAAAATCACTTGAAAACCTTTGAAAACGGAGTTAAAACACTTGCAAAAGAATATGAAAGTGATCCATAAAAATGGTCAAAACAGAAATCTAAACTCGGAAAGAGGTTTTCAAAAATATAGGAGCTAAGAAAATTCTCACCGACCGTCCTTCTAAACAATAACCAACGTAATGCATCAATCCAACTTAGTATAGAAAATTCTCACTAAAGTACTACAACGCTAATCCACGGTATCCGTCATGCGAAAGTCTAACCACATAGAACCTAACTTTCAGTCAACTAGCTCTTAACATTCATTAAAGATTGCGTGATTCTTACCAAAAATATTAGACAAGACAATCGATGATAGGCATTTAAGGGCAATTTAGAGGTAAGGCTAAAAAGTGTTTCGGGTTACCGTATTTTTTTCGGAGGATACTAGATAGTATGCAAAACAACAAGAGATGATGGAGCTGTTGGTACCCACAGTTTTCAGTCACTCCTTGCTCGCATAAGTGTTGTTGCAAAACTCCTCATTCGTCGGGACTTTTCTCCCTTTGACAGAAATTTTCTGTCGTTCCCCGGACTTAGATTTTTCTCCGGGTAATGATTCGAACGGCTTCTTACTCCTCACATATTGAATTATAGTTGCCTTGGTAAAAATATAGACTACTCTAAGACTCTTAGGCTTTTATTTCCTTTCCTTTCCTTTCCGTTTTTTTTTTTGGAAAGGGGAAACGCCTTTAAACGGGATCCTTAGAGAGTACAAAAATTACCGGTTATAAACGATTCACAAGGCAACTTTTAGCTTGATTTGTCGATACCTCCACAACCAAATCCGTCTAGTCTTTCGTCTTCTCGAGTGACTAAAAAACTGTTTCGTTCCTACCTCTCCGGCGTTTTTGCACATATCTGCACATAAGATAACAAGAGAGTTGCATGAGGTTTGAACAAATGTTAAATTTCGGGTGGGATACCGGCTAAAGATGAACCGGCCATCTAGGACAACAAAGAGCGGTAAAAAGATATCCTAGATGTATGACTCGTTGTCTCTCTTAAAACAATTGATAAGAAAATTAAATATAGATTAACTCCAAATAAAATGAGCTAGTATATCCTGCCAGAAAGAATTTATATGGCTCGAAATCCTCTGGGGTTGTCGCATTAGAAGCACTCTAGCCACCGCCTAGTCTAGTACTAAACCACAAAAGAGCTAACACGAAGAAATAGCGTAGAAGCACACTGGTCTATATCATCATAGATTTTGTTCTTATGTTCCTGAAAAATATTTAATAAAAAATATTACACGTGGTCTTAAAAATTCAGCGAAAATTAAAAAGATTCGAAGAAAAAAAAATAGATTAGTAGTGGATAAACATCCTCCCCCAGACTTAAATCACACTGTCTCCAGTGTGAAAAAAGTTGGTGAAAAGATGGTAAAATTATTAAAAATAAAAGATAAGGTGAAAGAGATCGATTAAACCGTTGTGGTGAAGTGCTGGCTAGGCGTCGCCTGAGCCATCTGTCTCGGAGTCGGGCGTGTTGCCATCGAACTGGTGGTGCTCTTCGAGGAAACGCATCATGCGCATGTATCGTCTCTCTTGTCGTGCTATCTTCTTCTCCATGGCTGCGTATACTGGTCTGTGTTCGTGAGACAAACTCGTGGGTGGTGCACGGGCCTGTCATTGTTGAAGTAGTCGAGCACGCTCTGTCTCGGCATCTTGGTTGGCCTTGGCCGCTAGGAACTGTCCAATCGTGTACGGTAGGCATTGGACTGTAGGTACGTAGTCCATCGCCTCCGGTATCCATCTAGGTGCTGCTCCTTCTCGGAGTCTAGGGACAGAGTAATAAGGTAAAAAAAACAAAGTAAAACTCACCGACATTAGTGCAATATTTGTAACCAAATCTGTCGGGATCGAGTGAAGCGCGAGAGATCGTGCGGTCTCGGGAGAATTGCATCAAGTCGAACCAGCTTCCTTGGAGTGGAACTTCGTTCGAGAAATCGAAGTGCACGACTTGTAGAATGGCAATGATGATGCTTCCGAAGGCGGTAGTAGCATCTTCGGGTTTCGTGGAGGAC
Organism: Eutrema japonicum; assembly: GCA_030161315.1. Lineage (NCBI taxonomy): Eukaryota > Viridiplantae > Streptophyta > Magnoliopsida > Brassicales > Brassicaceae > Eutrema > Eutrema japonicum. The sequence continues at coordinate 23,300,246 of BSQW01000010.1, read as the reverse complement.
GCGTCGTGTTTCACCTTCACCAAGTTCTTTGCGATGATACAAGCATAGCAAGCATAGTGTGGGTCGTTGGTGAAAGGTAGTGGAAGGGTGACTAGCTCGCCTTTGAGGGCACTCCCCACGTTGGCTGGCTCTCGGGAATATGGTGTGCCCTAAGAGCTTGTGTGTATAACGGACAGCGGGATGCGTGAGTAGGACGGCTTTGGACCGTCCATTATCGTAGACGTCTTGTCCCATTACGCTCCATAGATCTTCATTGGGATCCTCCTCGGGGTGAATCTCGTCGAGATATTGAAGTTTCAAAGCTTCACAAAGTTCCGGGATCGTTAGAGCATAAGAATATCCGTGAACGGTAAAAATAAGTGTACCGTCGTTCGCTCTCTTATTAGAGCGTCTCTTGTAGCACATGGTGACGGTCGATAAGAATTATTTGGTGAGAACTCTATAGGTAGGGAGGTTGAGCTCCATGAAGGGTCGAAGGTTAAGTGCGTCGAGATACCAAATCACGTCTTCTCTAATCCCGAGAGCGTCGAGAGTCGAGTAATCTATGTGAGGTGTTGATTTGATAACCAATTTGTTGAGCTTCTCAAAGTAATCGATATTCGGGTCCATAGGTTTCCCGACATATCATACCTTCGGTCTTCGTTCCGGAGGTCGTGTCGATTCGCGAGGAGGAAAAGGTGTCGGGTCACGTCACGGTGGTGGCACACGAGTTCTAGTCGAGCGTTTTCGACTCGCCAAGAACTCGCCAAGATTTGTGTCATCTCCTACGCTTCGTGTATCCGAGCTCTCTTCGCTCCCCTCGGTTCGATTAGTGGTTAATATCCGGGATGACTCTCCTATGTAACCGCTCTTCTTTGAGCGAGTTATTCTCATTCTCTCGTGGTTAATTGTTCCTATAAAATAGAAAACAATTCTCGGAAAAGCATGAATATGGTTGTGATTGAAATTTTGTGTTATACGAAGATATTAATTCTAGTATCAATTCAATCAATCAAATGAGAGAATTTGATCACAAGTTCAAACAAATCGAGTTCATGAACGTGAGTTCCGGGTTTTTGACGTTCTTGCATAAAAATTTCTATATATCGATTTTAAGTTCAACTTAATGCAAATTTCAGTATATCACCGTTTGCTAATTTACGATATAACTAGACTTGTTTAAATTAATCAAAATTAATTTTCAAATTCGTTTTTATTTAAGCTTGAAAATTCCAAATCACAAAAAACTCAAATCCAAGGGAATTAAGTGCCAAAATTGAAGTTCTAATCATTCTAGAAGTTCAATCTAGAGTTCTCTAACAATTTCTAACCATCAAAGACATAGATCTAGTGAATTCAAGAAAAACACTAGGTTTTTGTTCATAGGAAAAAGTAGAGATTTCGGTTCGTACCTTGTTGGATTTGACGGGATGAGTGAGGAATTGAAATCTTCTCCGAAAAGTGTGAGAATGGACCGAAGAATTTTTGAAAAAGCTTTTGAATTGAAAACTGTTGTTCTTGCTCAAAATCTCTAAGTCTTTTGGAAGAGAAGAAGAAAGAGCGCTTGAATCTTGAAATTCTCTTTTTGTTCTTTGAAAATTTGTTTTTAAGTAAAAAAAACTTTTGTGACTTACCTTATCGGGACACGGGAATTAAACCGGGTTTGGTTCAATTTCACGTCGGGAACATGTTCGGTATTGCACGGTTTAGTGTCAGGAACGGTTAGGAATCGACAGGACCTCTACAAGAAAACACAGTTTTTGTGACTATTTTTTGCGACTACGTTTTTTAGTCGCAAAAAAGAGGGATGATATTGTGACTGATTTGCGACTACTCATAATGCAGAGACATAATAGTCACAAATTACCGACTAAAAAAAGTAGTCAGACAATAGTCGCTTATTTGCGACTGTTTAAGGACTTGCAAAAGTAGTCCCAAATTTTTGACTGATTTACTTCGGTTTAGCAACTCCACTCGATTTTTTAAAAATATAAATGAAATAATATACAAAAAATATAAATCCTAAATTCTAAACCCTAAACCATCAAATAATATACAAAAACATCAAATAAATAAACATCAAATAGTATACAAAAAAATTCAACACTTACAATTTTTAAAATATAATCATTTTATAAAATCCTAAATTATAAACCATAAACCTCTAACCCTTAATCATAAACTCTAAATCTTAAATTGTAAAATATATTTTTGAACATCTATATACCCAAAATCATTGTAAAGTGAAATTTAAACCTTATATGTTCTTAAAGTTTAGGGTTTATGGTAACATGTACACTAATTTGCAAAGACAATTTTTTTGACCAATTTGGGACTAATTTTTAATAGTAGTCACAAAATAGTCCCAAATTTGGGACTAATTTGCAACTACACTCGATGTTTTTTAGAAATCAATAAATTCTAAATTCTAAACTCAAACCACAAACCCTTAACCCTAAATCATAAACCTCTAACACTTAATAATAAACTTGATTTAAATCTAAAATTGTAAACAACATCAAATAAATAAACATCAAAGAATATACAAAAAATTCAACATTTACAATTTTTTTAAATATAATTATTTTATAAATCCTAAATTCTAAACTCTAAACCTCTAACCCTTAATCAAAAAATCTAAATCTTAAATTCTAAAATATTTTTTTGAACAACTATATACCCAAAATCATTGTAAATTGATATTCAAACCTTATATGTTCTTAAAGTTTATGGTTTAAGGTAACATGTACACTAATTTGCAAAACCAGTTTTTGTGACTAATTTGGGACTAATTAAGTCTAATTTTTAATAGTAGTCACAAAATAGTCCCAAATTTGGGACTAATTTGCAACTCCACTTGATTTTGTTTTATAGAAATCAATAAATTCTAAACTCAAACCACAAACACTTAACCCTAAACCCTAAACCTCAAACCCTTAATCATAAACTTGATATAAATCTTAAATTTTAAACTAAATCTTACACATAAACATCAAATATTATAAACAAAATTAAAAACTTACAATTTTTTTTAAAATATGATCATTTATAAATCCTAAATTCTAAACCCTAAACCTCTAACCCTTAATCATAAACTATAAATCTTAAATTGTAAACTAGATCTTACACATAAACATTAAATAATAAACAAAAAAATATAACACTTACAAAAATTTCAATCTAATCATAACCTCTACTAAGTGTTACATGTGTTTTATAAAGAATGATTTTGAAATATAAAAATTCTCTGAAAATTTACTTATTTTTAAGTTTTAATATATTTTTGAAATGCTAGATACACATAATCATTGTAAAATCATATTCAAATCTTCTAGGTTCTTAAAGTTTAGGGTTTAAGGTAAATGTTTTTTATTGCCACAAAATAGTCCCGAATTTGGGACTGTTTAACAACTTCAGTCGATTTTTTTCAATTGTAGTCACAAAATAGTCACAAATTTGCGACAAAATGACAATAATAATAAAAGTTTATCATTGGCTAGTTCATTGTGAAGAATATTGAGATCCTCCACCGTTGATTGGTTTAATCCAACGGTGGAGGATCTGATTTTTTTTAATTGAGTTTATCTTTTTTTTTTCTCTCTCTCCTTCCTGCGATTTTCTTTTCCTCCTTCTCTTCGACATCTTAATCTCTTTATCTTCTTCTCCTTCTCTTCGACCAACTCTTTTTTTTTTCAGATGCTCACCGCCGACGAGGCTCTCTTTCTCTTCGACATCTTATTCTCTTTCTCTTCCCTGATTTCTTTTTCTCCAATGATTTTATTTTTGTTTTTGGTTTCATGTAACTCAGATGCGAAGAGCTTGAACAATCCACCACCCACCACCACCAGAAGAGCTCGGCGGCCTAAGCCGGACGGAGGAGCTCGCGAAGAGGAGCAAATCAGGATGGAGGTTTCGCTGTGCGATGCAGATCGGGATCGGGATGGTGGTTTCACTGTGGGATGGTGGTTTCTCTGTGCGATGCAGGTTCGAGGAGGAGGAGCTCGCTCGGAGGATCAGAACGGCGCCGGCGAGGGAACAGATCGACGCCGGCGAGGAATCAGATCTGCGCTGGCGAGGGATGCGATCGAAGATTTAATTTAGATTTTTGTTTTTTTTTTTAATTTAGTTTTTTTTTTTCATTTTCTGTAATTATTTAATATAATAAACATATATTTTTATTCGGAATTTTTTTTTTGTTTTTAAAAAAAAACATTTTTACAAGTAGTCGCAAACATAATATCTAAATTAGGACTGATATTTGGTGTCACATATTAGTCGCAAAAGAGCGACTCTTTTGTGACTATTGTATTTAGCGAACAAATATTTGCGACTATTTTGTTTAGTCACAAAAAGTCGCAAATGAGTCATTTAGCGACCAAATATTTTTTTTAGTCACAAAAAGTCGCAAATATTTTGGGACTATTTTGGTAGTCGCAAAAACTGTGTTTTCTTGTTGTGGACGAAGTTCGCGACGAAACAGGGCTGGCCGCGGGTCCACCTTGCGCTAACGCCGGCGCGGTCGACTGGCCCTCCGCCGCTGGTCCGTCGCTTCCAGGCGGCCTTCTTCTCGGGTCGTTTTCTCCTTCGTTCCTTCGTCTTTTCACTATCCGTTTCGAACGTCGTCTTCATTTTTTTTTGTTTTCTGATTTTTTGAATGTTTTTGGTTATTTTTTATTTTTATATAAAGCCTAAATTCCTAAAAAGAAAAACGTCAATAGAAAAAGAAAGAAAAATCAAAAGAAAAACAGCAGGACCTTTCTTGTTGTTGGGACAGTTCCTCCTAAGCTACCAACTAAGGGATCACACTTTCATCGACAAAGTGACTATAACCAGCACCTTGGTCAAATCCCTCAGTCCCAATTCAAGAAAACCGAAGATGAAGACATTTCCCCCAAAACCGAGGGAAATCTTACCGGAGTTAAACCGAGGAAACCGTGCATCAAATCAGCTGAGGGAAACCATTTCTCTCAACCAACCAACCATGCTAAAGACCCTGGTCAAGTCCCTCAGTTGCACTTCAACCGATTCAAAAGCTCCCAATTGCAAGCAAAGCCACCCGAGAAGACCCATGTGCCTTGTTCATTCCAAATGGAGACCAAGATCAACTGGTCCAGCTCAACAGCCACTTGTATTACATTCCTAGCTCACCCAGAGCATGTCTCGAAGTGGAATCAATTCAAACGGAGTTCAGAAGAAGGAGTTATTGAATTTACAAATCGGGTGATTCCCAAGTTACCCAATTTGGACATAGGCGCATTGATTGGAGGTTTCCGACCGAACCGGGAGGAATTAAGCTACAAAACAACTTGTTATGGAATCTTGATCCATCATAGAATAACCGGCAATTGGATTCATCTCATTCCCGGTTCAGACTTGAGAGTTATCGATTTTACAAATCGATGGATCTGCTTTGGACGCAATCCAGCGACAAGGCCAAAGATCATACTAAACAACCCAACTCAGGAACGATCTAAGCCCAGGAACACTTGGAGAATATCAATGGGCCTCTCGTGGATCCAGCAAGCCAAAGATCCAACGAAATGCCCATCGGATCCACAAGTTACACCCAAATCTCTGAAACGGGTCCGCTTGGTGCCATATAAGGAAAGTCTCCCTCTCACTTGTTTATATGGAACGCAGCACTTTACATGGGAACCAGGAGATCATCTAGGAGCTATTCCACACGTCCAATGGTGCACCAAACCTCACTTGATCAGGAGGATCAAGTTCGAGCTACACTTGCCTTATTTTGAGTCTCACGACTTCAATATCCAACGGCTCTTTTCCTTGAAGTGTGATCACGAAATAAATCTCTCTTGCAGCTGTCAGAATGTACCTAGACACTCTACATTCGCCCCCAAGCTATCAAGACTCAAGCACAGCTCGACCTTCCTTATTTAGGCCGATTTGCTCATAATGGCTCTAACGGCTAGTTTGATTATTTGCGCAAGTCCTTAGGCTCTTAGATAATTATTTCTGTCTTATTTGAGCAGTATATAAGCTCCTCATAGTCTTATCGTAAAACTCACCTTTCAATCAAATTAAATCTAAGTATTTTCGGTTTTTTCTACAAAGAGTGTTCTTTGTGAGAATTGTCTTTTCTTTTGAATATAAGTGTGCGATTCACCTCTATTCTTTAGAAGCCACGAATTAAGTTGTTTGTGTGATTCAAATAACTTGTTCTTCCACCGGTTGAGAGAGTCAATCACCCACAGATTGAGAGAGTCAATCAAAACCATCACCTTCCATCTCACCATCGTCCCCACTTCCGCAACAAAGCTTGTAATTTCTTGATTATAACGTGTCCGTAAGTTTGGTGGATTCCAATCTTACATCATGTCCATAGAGTGGGACGAATTTTGGAACTTCTCTAGGTTCCATCCTAGAATCGACTTCCTTCTCGGGTATGGAGAAAATCACGTTGCAAAATCTCTTCGGGGTATCTTCAACTCTTCCAGGTAAAATCCCGCTCGGTCTCTTAGTGGAGTCTGCGGTTTGAGAGACTTGCATATCCAACTTCTTGACATGGGTTGAAATAGATTCAACTTTCCCATTCAAGTCGTTGTACATACAATCGACCTTGATGTTTAAATCTTTCGTCGTCTTCTCGTTACTTTGAGCGAGGAGTTGAATTGATTGCTAGAGTTTTGCTATTTGGACAGCAAGTTGAGAGTTAGAGATACCTTGTTGCTGCGTGTTTGAGTTGTTGTAAGGAGCGGCTTGAGCGTTGAAGGGCGGTCTCGGTTGGAAGTTCCCATTTCCTCCATAATTCCTGTTTTGGAACCGGTTTTGGTATGGCCTTGATTGTTGTGGATAGGGCTGATCTTGAGGGTTCTCCATGTTCAGGTTTCGATACAAGAGGTTGTTGAAGTTGGAGTTGCGGAAGTTATTGTTGAATCCGTTGTTGAAACGGCTTTGGTATTGACCCTGTGCTCCCACATAGTTAACTTATTCTTCTTGAAAATACGAACCGTTGTTGTTGGGTTCATAATAAGTGTCACCATCGACTCCAACATTAGCTTCACAAGCATGTACTTGGCGGTTTTTGTTGTTGAGAAGTCGGTTCATCATGATTTTAAGCTCAGAAATCTCTTTCGATTCTGACACGTTCGATCTAGTCGATCTATCATAGTCGGAAGAATTGTTGCTATCCGATATAGCAAGATTTTCGATGAGAGCTCTTCCTTGGTTGATGGTCTTCATGGAGAAGTCTCCATTCCTGGCCGTGTCGAGAGAGAGTTGATATTTCGGTAGTAATCCTCGGTAGAAAGTGTTGAGCACATTCGGTTCGGAGAAACCGTGATGAGGTCAGTCTCTCCCGTACTCCTTGAAACGTTACCACGCTTCATAGAAAGACTACACCGATTGTTGATGGAAACTTTGGATTTTGTTTCTTAGCGCGTTGGATCTTGACTTCGTGTATAAGTGGTTTAAGAAGGCTGCTTTGCACTCTTCCCAATTAGTAATAGATCCTGCATGCAAAGATTTCAACCAACGGTGAGCTTTATCGGATAAAGAAAAAGGAAAAAGCTTACACTTCAAATAATCGGCGGGAACTTGGTTCGTTCTCGTCGTTCCGCATATCTCTTCGAACAACTCGATGTTCTCCATCGGATGCTCGGTTGAAACTCCATAAAAATGATTTTGTTTTACCAAAGTATTGATTTGAGGTTTGATCTCAAAATTGTTTCCATTCGGTATAGGAAGTTGTATGGCTGCTCGGTTTTGGAAGTGTTGATACGGTGCCTCAAAATCATCAATGATGCGGTTACGCGCTTGTCTCCTAGGAGGATTAGCGGGCAATACGGGACAGTTGGCGTTCACGCCATTAGGAGGAATCAGTGCATTATCTTGAGCATCGTTTCTTGGTGCATCACGATCGACGAGAAGTTGTCGCCTCGGATTTTCAGCGTTTCAGTTTTGGTTGTGATTTTCTTCGGGATCAAGATGTGGCTGGTAATTAGCACCATGGACAGCCTCTTGATCTTCCTCGTGATCCGGAAAATCACGGTTATCCTGATGATCTAGTTGATCACGTTTTTTTGATATTTCGGGTGGTCGTTTTTGGCCATCCTTAAGTTTCTTTTGAATTTTCAGAGTTTTCTCTCGTGTTTGTCGATATCGTCTAGTAGCGGTACGGTTCCCCGGCAAAAGAGTTCTCCTAGTGTGCATGCACCTTAGAACAAAAGACAAAGATAAAGGAGAAAGTCAAAAGAACAACAAAGAACTTGAAATCAAAAGTGTCTAGAGCAGAAATTAGAATACGCAATCAAACAAGCTAAACTATCCCCGGCAACGACGCCAAAAACTTGACACACCGGGAATTAACCCCGGCGTGGGGTTTTACCCTTTATATCTAAGCCGCAAGTGTACAGCACACGAAGTAGTACTTAGGGATCGAATCCACAAGGATAGACGTTGTCCAATTTTTATGGAGTTCTAACTTATGTGTAGACGTAAATATCTTTTGGGTTTTGTCACGGTTGTATCTATGGAATCTAAACTAAAATAAGAAGGGCAGTAGCTAAATAACTATTTTATCGAGGTTGTGAATCAATTAAACGAGGCGTTGGGCAATCGGGAATTTTCTAGGGTTTATGGCCGATTTTTACGAGGAGATTTCTAGGATTTCTAAAGCGACTTTTTGTCTTCTTTTGGTTCTTGAACTTGGAACACGTACGTTATGTGTAGTCTACTACTGTAATTCTACACACCTTCTCACCTCTGTACTCTGACGGTAGCTTCCGACTCCGCCCGCGCAAGAAGTGAATGATACTCTCAAGGTCTTTTACGCCCACAATTCCTCCGTAAATATACTTCCAAATCTTACGACGGATTTGCTCGTCTACCCTAGGTCAAGCGATTAGATACAGCACTTCCATGTCTCTAAAACACCTATTATCGATTGCTAAGACGGTTCGTCAAGCAACGCATTAACAACAAGGATAAAACGAAGAACCCTAATCAATCGATATCCTATACCAAAAACCTAATAAGAAATCGAACCATAAACTCCCCTTCAAACGCTTATACCCAACAAGGAGATTACTCAGCCATAGCTGAGGTAATCATATTCAATAAATCAAATAAAAACAGTAAGTAAAAAGGGATGAAGAAAGCTTCTCTATCGAAGAACATGAATCGAGAATCATTTTCTCCAAACCAAAGAAAACAAGTGCACAAGTCACAAGAGCTTCGCTTCTGCCTTCAAGCGTGAAAATAATTTAACATGTCTATCTAAGAGGCATAAAATAATTATTTATAGAGCTAACCTCGTTTAGGGTTTGATGGGAAAAAGACGGGTTTGGCCTCGGGTGAAGAAACAAGTCGGTTTAGCCGCGCAGGGAGCTAGCCGCGGGTCTGTCGTCTCCGACCGCAGCGAAATGGCTTTTGGCCGCGGGTCCGTCCCCTATGGCTGCGGCGGACTAGTGCTTGGCCGCAGTCCAGCTCCTCCAGGCGCGGCGGCTTCGTCTTCGGGGCAGATTCATCTGCCTTCAGTTCTTCAGGTATATTTAAGGATCCAACCATTGGATTGCCTCCAATCCAATTGCATTTGAAATCTGGCTGCCTATACTTTGTTGTGTCCAAATCTGGGGATGATCATACGGTGAAAAGTTCTCCATTAGCTGCAAAACTTCATGGCGGTCCGAGTTTATCCAAAAACGTACTTTTGCTCCGAAATGCACGCTTTTATTCCGAGTTACCTGAAATGTCTTTCAAATCTCTAAAATATGAAAATCACTTGAAAACCTTTGAAAACGGAGTTAAAACACCTGCAAAAAAATATGAAAGTTATCCATAAAAACAGTCAAAAACCGGTGTTATCAATACCCAGTTGTTCCAGTTATTCCACTTATCTAGTAATACCCAATTATTCCAGTTATTCCACTTTTCTTAGTATTACCCAATTAATCTAGTTATTCCACTTAGATCAGTAATACCCAGTTTTTCCAGTTATTCCACTTCTCTCAGTAATACCCAATTGTTACAAGATCTGCAGTTTCGACATTCTCTCCAAAAACACTAATGAGGTCTTACGATTCGATACCATTCAAACAAAACTATGTCCTAATCAACACAGAGAGCATATATGGTTACCAACCCAACTCAATGTCTTTTCATTACGAGCACCCAAAATTTAATTTTCTATTGAAATCCCTAAATTGCAAATACAAAAACGAAAATCGTTTCTATATCAAAATTAATTAACAGACCCCATAGATTTAAGCTAAAACACATTTGTAGGCCTAGAACTAACTTCAATTGAGTTGAATCATCTTCAATGGTGGTCACCGGCGAGACATAGACGGACGGGAGCTCGAGGTCTGAGTCGCGGGTGCGTCGCAATAATTCGCTTTTTTTTGTCTTCTCTTAATTAAGTATTTTCTTTTTTTTTAATTCAAAAGTTTTATAAATTCAATAAGGGTATAATAGGGATTTACATAGAAGAAGGAATAGACATAATAAGTGAGAGTATGATAGAATAAATATCTATCACTAAGAGTATATGAGCAATAAGTCCCATGTCCAAGTCCCTACCCCTTCTTGTTTGGCCCTTTTATTGTTTTTTTTTGTCATCTAATTTTATTTATTTAAACTGAAAACGGATAATACAACAAGTTCATCATCCACACCGGTGATACATTAAAAATAAAATACAAGGAATTAGACTCAAAAACTCTTTTGGACAGTATATCAGCCACCTGATTTCTTTTCCTGTTGACTGTTTCCAAAGAACACAATGGCAGCTTTGACATCCAATAGCAAATGGCATATATCATGTTTTCGACTTCCAAATTATCTTCACTTTTATTTATTATTTCAGTTAACACTGCATTATCGCTTTCAAACCAAACATGTCGCCAACCTTGAACCCATATAACCTGTAATACATGTAAGAATCCAGACGCTTCTGCTTGAAGAGCGGAAACTATGCCTTTAAGCTTTGCACATCCAGACATAATATGATGACCCTGATAATCACGAACAATCCATCCCACTCCAACACAGTTGGTCCCAACACGGAAGCTACCATCAAAATTACATTTCAACCATCCGTTTATTCACAACTTGTTCTTTATTAGTTCTTAGGGAACAACTTATACATGTTCTAGCAGCGAGATATTCCGTGACAGCTTGGATGCTTCTCTTCGAACCCTCCACCGGATGTGTATTCCTTTTTTCAAAAAGAAATTCATTTCTGGACTTTCAAATTGTCCATACCAACCCAGAAAGGAAGAAATCTTACTTGGTCTGGTAGATTAGATGCCTTATTGATTTTCTTCATCTGTTGGAGATTCTCTTCCAAGATTTGTGAGGAATTATCATATTGGTTAAACCTAGAACATCTCCATACAACCCTTGCATATATACATTCAAACAGTACATGATTAATAGTTTCCTCTGCATTGCAACAACGTTGACAAATTGGATCAGTCTGAATACCTCAAGTTTGATTAGAACTTCCTTCCCTGCTGGAGATAGAAACTAGTTATACCATCCAACAACTTTTTCCTTAATTCTCTTAACAACAAAATCAAAGATGTATGTCTTTTTCTACCCAATTGCACTGGCAATCCTAAATACTTCCCACCACCACCAATTTTATCGATTCCCAGAATACCTTGAAGCGAAATGCGGTTCCCATTACTAATTTTCATACCAAAAATTATTGAAGATTTAGCGTAGTTTACCTTTTGTCCTGAAACTCTATCGTAATCATGAAGTATTGTAGCCATTCTTCCACAATCTGCTTCAGTTGCTCGACAAAAGAATAAAGAATCATCAGCAAAAAATAAATGTGATAATGTTGGACAATGTCTTACTAGTTTCATACCTTGGAACATTTTTTTATTCTCAACCACAGTCAACATTTGATTTAGGACGTCTGCACAAAGCAAAAACAAGTATGGTGACAAGGGACCACCTTGTGTAATACCCTTTGATGGTTTAATCTCCCCATATGTTGCACCATTGATCAAAACAGAGTAGGAAACAGATTGAACACAAGTCATTATCCACTGAACCCATCTATCATCAAACCCCAACAACTGCATAACCTGTTCAAGAAAAATCCTATTAAAGTCTATCATTAGCTTTACTAATATCAGTTTTGATTGCAACATAGGTTTCATCGCATTCTTTTTTTATTTATTTTAATGCATGAAGAAGCTCATGTGCCACTAAAATATTATCTTGAATGTTCCTGCCAGGGACAAAGGCTACTTGCGATTCAGAAATGATTGAATCTAAACATTCCTAAAGTCTAAGAACCAAGATTTTAGAAATAATTTTGTAACTCACAGTGCAGAGTCTTATTGGCCGAAAATCACTCATCACTTTAGCCTCATTTGTCTCTGAAAGAAGGCAAATCTGTATATGATTCACCTTTGGTTCTAGTTCAAATTGATTGAAGAAGTTTCAGACCATTTTACAGACATCTGGTTCAATTTCATTCCAAAACTGATGATAAAAAGCTGCAGTAAAACCATATGCACAAGGTGCTTTATCTGGATTGATCTGAAACACATCCTCCTTTATTTCATGATTTGTTACCTGTCTTGTTAGCATAGTATTTATCCCATCAGTGACTTTCCTTTGTATATAAGGAAAAATACTTCTTCCAACCGTAATGTTTCTAATGCTGTGAACATTGATTGAAAATATTCTTCTGCTACCTTTACCTTTGCTTCATCTCTTCTATGGCTAATACCATGATCATCTAGAATAAACTTAATATAATTCTGAGCTCTTCTAGCTTTAGTAACTCCATGATAAAACCGTGTATTACGGTCTCCAACTTGCAGCCATTTATTCCTGCTTTTCAATTACCAGATTTGCTCATCATCATAATAAGCTTGTCTTAACTCCCTATTGAGTTGATGTATTACTGATAATTGGACGGTAGAATGCCATTTGGATTATGTAATGCCCCAGCCACCTTCCAGAGATGTATGATGTCTATATTCACAGACATGATTAAGGATTTTATGCAGGTATTCATGGATGATTTTTCGGTGTACGGATCATCATTCAAGGACTGTCTGGCTAATTTGTGCAAGGTGCTACAGAGATGTGAAGAGAAACAATTAGTCCTTAATTGGGAAAAGTGTCACTTTATGGTTCAGGAGGGCATCGTACTTGGGCACAAGATTTCTGAAGCTGGGATCGAAGTTGACAAAGCCAAGATTCAGGTCATGACAAGCCTCCAACCACCAACTTCTGTGAAGGATATTCGAAGTTTCTTTGGTCATGCGGGGTTTTATAGAAGGTTCATCAAGGAATTCTCCAAACTAACACGCCCACTCATAGCTATATTATGCAAGGAGATCACATTCGATTTTACACTTGAGTGTCTTGCAGCTTTTGAGGAGATTAAAAAGGCCTTGGTGAGTGCTCCTATTGTGCAACCTCCTGATTAGACTCTGCCTTTTGAGATCATGTGCAACGCTAGAGATTTTGTTGTTGGATCGGTTTTGGGTCAGAGGAAGGATAAGAAGCTACATGTTATCTACTATGCCAGCAGAACATTGGATGATGCTCAGAGGAATTACAACACCACAGAGAAAGAACTACTTGTAGTTGTTTTCTCCTTTGAGAAATTTCGATCCTACCTGATTGGGAGCAAAGTGATTGTCCATATTGATCATGCTACTCTCAAATATCTGATGCAGAATAAGGATCTCAAACCTCGCCTTTGTCGTTGGGTCCTTTTGCTCTAAGGTTTCGATATCGAGGTTAAGGACAAGAAAGGAATATAGAACGGAGTAGTAGACCATCTTTAGAGGATTCGAATTGATGCAGACGTGCCTATCAATGATCAACTACCAGAAGAGTCCGTTTACTTCATTGAAACTGAGTTTCAAATGGGTTTTACCGAAACTTTGCACTTCCCACTAATTGCAGGTATCGGTATCGATCAACACTCACCTAGTATCGGTCGATACCCTGCGATTTCAGAACCTGTTTTGACTGTTGAACACCTTGGTGCTTCTAAAGACTATCTAGTTGCTGCAGCTGACTCTGATCTACCGTGGTACGCTGATATTGCCAACTATCTCGCTGCAGATGCGGAGCCAAAGCACATCAAGAAATATGATAAGAAGAAGTTTCTGCGTGACATGAGGCGATTCTTTTGGGATGACCCTTATCTGTACAGGCACTGTTCTGATGGGAAGTGCAAAGGAGGTGATGAAGCTTTTGAAAGCTGGTGTCATCCATTCTATTTTGGATAGCTCTTGGGTCAGTCAAGTGCACGTTGTTCCTAAGAAAGTAGGAATCACTGGGCATCGAATGTGCATTGACTACAGGAAGTTGAATGCAGCTACGAGGAAATATCACTTCCCATTGCCATTCATTGACCAGATGTTGGAGGGGTTGGCTAGTCATCCCTACTACTGTTTTCTCGATGGATATTAAGGTTTCTTACAGATTCCTATACATCCATATGACCAAGGGAAGACAACCTTTACATGTCCCTATGGCACATTCGCATACAGGAGAATGCCATTTGGATTATGTAATGCCCCAGCCACCTTCCAAAGATGCATGATGTCTATATTCTCAGACATGATTAAGGATTTTATGGAGATATTCATGGATGATTTTTCGGTGTACGGATCATCATTCAAGGACTGTCTGGCTAATTTGTGCAAGGTGCTACAGAGATGTGAAGATAAACACTTGGTCCTTAATTGGGAAAAGTGTCACTTTATGGTTAAGGAGGGCATCGTACTTGGGCACAAGATTTCTGAAGCTGGGATCGAAGTTGACAAAGCCAAGATTCAGGTCATGACAAGCCTCCAACCCCCGACTTCTGTGAAGGATATTCGAAGTTTCTTTGGTCATGCGGGGTTTTACAGAAGGTTCATCAAGGATTTCTCCAAGCTAGCACGCCCACTCATAGCTCTATTATGCAAGGAGATCACATTCGATTTCACACATGAGTGTCTTGCAGCTTTTGAGGAGATTAAAAAGGCCTTGGTGAGTGCTCCTATTGTGCAACCTCCTGATTGGACTCTGCCTTTTGAGATCATGTGCAACGCTAGCGATTTTGCTGTTGGATCAGTTTTGGGCCAGAGGAAGGATAAGAAGCTAAATGTTATCTACTATGCCAGCAGGACATTGGATGATGCTCAGAGGAATTACAGCACCACAGAGAAAGAACTACTTGCAGTTGTTTTCTCCTTTGAGAAATTTCGATCCTACCTGATTATGAGCAAAGTGATTGTCCATATTGATCATGCTGCTCTCAAATATGTGATGCAGAATAAGGATCTCAAATCTCGTATTTGTCGTTGGGTCCTTTTGCTATAAGGTTTTGATATCGAGGTTAAGGACAAGAAAGGAATAGAGAACGGAGTAGCTGACCATCTTTAGAGGATTCGAATTGATGCAGACGTGCCTATCAATGATAAACTACCAGAAGAATCTGTTTACTTCATTGAAACTGAGTTTCAAATGGGGTTTACCGAAACTTTGCACTTCCCACGAATTGCAAGTATCGGTACCGATCAACACTCACCTAGTATCGGTCTATACCCTGCGATTTCCGAACCTGTTTTGACTGTTGAACACCTTGGTGCTTCTGAAGACTATCTAGTTGCTGCAGCTGACTCTGATCTACCGTGGTACGCTGATATTGCCAACTATCTCGCTGCAGATGCGGAGCCAAAGCACATAAAGAAATATGATAAGAAGAAGTTTCTGCGTGACATAAGGCGATTCTTTTGGGATGACCCTTACCTGTACAAGCACTGTTCTGATGGTGTCTATCGGAGATGCATTGCTGAATCAGAGGTACCTAGTGTTCTGTTTCATTGTCATGGATCTGAGTATGCTGGACACTTTGCTACTTTCAAGATAGTGTCCAAGGTCCTTCAAGCAGGTTTCTGGTGGCCTACTATGTTAAGGATGCTCATACCTTCATTTCCCACTGCGATGTGTGTCAGAGGAGAGGGAAGATCAGTAAGAGACATGAGATGCCACAAAATTTCATCCTCGAGGTTGAGATTTTTGATTGTTGGGGCATCGATTTTATGGGTCATTTCCCTTCGTCATACAAGAACAAGTACATCTTGGTTGCTGTAGACTATGTCTCCAGGTGGGTCGAAGCGATTGCTAGTCCTACCAACGATTCTTCAGTGGTCCTTAAGCTGTTTAAGACCATCATTTTTCCTCGATTTGGAGTACCTCGGATTGTTATAAGTGATGGTGGCTCTCACTTTATTAACAAGGTTTTCGAAAGGATGCTGAAGAAGCATGGTGTGAATCATCGTGTAGCTACTCCTTATCATCCTCAGACTAGTGGGCAAGTTAAGGTCTCCAACAGGCAAATCAATGAGATTTTGGAGAAGACTGTGGGTACCACAAGAAAATATTGGTCTACAAAGTTGGATGATGCACTGTGGGCTTACAGGACCGCTTTCAAGACACCACTTGGGACTACACCGTTTCACTTGCTATATGGGAAAGTGTGTCATCTTCCGGTTAAAATCGAGCATAAGGCAGCCTGGGATACAAAGCTGATGAATTTCGACATCAAGACTGCTGCTGAGAAGCGATTGATTCAGCTGAATGAGCTGGATAAGATTAGGAACAATGCCTATGAGAACTCGAAGCTGTACAAGGAGAGGACCAAGGCGTATCACGACAGAAAGATCCTCACCAGACACTTTGAACCCAATGATCATGTACTTCTATATAACTCTCGTTTGCATTTGTTTCCTGGTAAACTGCATTCTCGTTGGTCAGGTCATTTCACAGTCAAGGAGGTTAGACCACATGGTGCAATTGTCCTGAGAAATCCTTCAGGCGAAGAGTTCACTGTCAATGAACAAAGGGTGAAACACTATTTTCGGAGTACCGAGATTCCAGACGGACACATAATGCCTCTGGATGATGCACCCAATGCCTGAACAGCGGTACAGTCAAGCTAATGACATTAATCGAGCGTTTGGTGGGAGGCAACCCACTGGTAAGTTTGTTTTTGAGTCTTTTTCTTTTTATTTTTCGTTTTGTGTTTGTGTCAGGATAAACAAGGAGCAAAAATTCGAAATTGCCCGTGTATCTATCGATACCCTATTGATATCGGTCGACACCCTACGCGAATGAAAAAAGTTCATTGTGTCGACTTAAGCCTGGTATCGATCGATACCAGGCCGTGTGTCGGTCGATACTCGATGTTCCAGTACGGTAACTTCTTGTTTTTCACAATTCTATTCTATTCTTTTGCTTTCTTTCACCAACTCTAGGCTAGATAACACTGGGGACAGTGTTGTTCAAGTCTGGGGGAGGTAGTCGTTGACATTGTTTTTGTTTTTCTTAGAGTCAGTCATTTTTGAGTCATTCATTGTTTTATTGAGTCAAAATCTGTTGGAGACTGTGATCTTTTTCTTGACTCTATTGTTCTGACTTTGCTTCTAAGTGACCATTGTTACATAATCAGTATTAGATCGACTAATGAAAAATCCAAAGGCTTACCAGTTAACTAGAAGACACTCATGTTTCCAGCAAAGTTCTTTAAAGTCTGAGCCAAATTTTTGCACTTCATTGATGTGATTGATATCCATAGAGCTTGATTCCTCATTCGTATCTGACAAAAGAACCCACGTGTTTAAAGTGATGGTATTTCTTTCCCTGTTACAAGTTAATAAATAAGATGCATTAAAAGATGAAATGATTTTCTTCTGAGTAGAGGGTTAGAAAAATTTCCAGCGATCCCATTATTCTACTTCAGAGGGAATGATCACACAAAGGTGGAAGCGAGGTTAGGAAAATTTCCTGTTATACCATTATTCGCCTACACCTTTGATTACTTTTTAAGGGAAGAACCGGGGATTCGGTGGCAAACACCATCAATACTCGCGTCTCGAACCTTAATAAGCATATGCGAGAATATAATAAGAAATAAGTCTGGGTGAGAGAAAATAATACCAGAAAGTGTGAAATTGGATGGTTCCTTCTCATGATATTGTATGGGAAAGAATCTAGAAGGTTCTTGGTTTTAATCACAGCAATGAAACTGGCGATGAGGGCTTTATTGAGTAATGCTGTGAGATAATGTGTGTAATATGGGAAGCTGTGAATGTCTACGGAGAAGTACATGGTGGTTAGATTTGAAACTAGTTATGTGATATGTGGAGCACTAAGGAAAAGGGTCATTGCAATGTTTCAAGAACATGTGAGTCTCTATGTTTTCAAACCTCTTTCTCTGGTTTAGTCTTCTATTTGCTTGAGGGAAAGCAAAGGCTAAGTCTGGGAGAGTTGATATAACATGGTTTTTACCCCTTTTAAGCCATGATATAAGTCCGTTTTATAGAGTTTTTCTACTATTTTGTAGTGGGTTAGAGTCTTTTACAGGTTTTACCACGTTTGGAGCATAATTGGAAATATTGGATCTTTCTGGAGCATTTTGGATCAAAGCAGAAGTTCGTGTAGCTGAGTACCCGATTCGAAGCCTCAGTGTCGATCGATACTAACTAGTATCGATCGATACTCACTGCAGCAAGACACGAGTCGCAACTTTACAAGAGTTGAAGAATTGCAAAATTGTCCAGAAGACTTTATTATTTACAAGAAGCCCCAAAACGTGATTTTGGTTATTTAATAGGATTTTACAGCCACTTTGATGGCTATGCTTTAATTTACTTTGGTTTTGTGAGAGAGTTTTTGAAGGGAGACAAGTCTGAAACTCTGTTCGTCCGAGAGAAGATTTCGAACCCTCTTGTTACTCTTTCTTATTTATTCAAGTATTTATTCAGTCATGTTTATTGCTTCAAATTCCATGTCTGAGTAGATCTCCTGTTAGGTTTAGGAATTCTCATTAGGGATTTTTTTGAATGCTAGGTTGATTAGTTATTTAGGGTTCATAATCCAAATTAGTTATTCACCATAGGTTGTTCTCATAGCTAATTCTGGATTGATCACCTAGAACTTAGATCTTAGGATAATTGATTAGGCACGAGAGTGCGATTAATTACCTGACAGAACTTAGGGTGAGCAAAATAAATATTCGCAAAGAGATTTGATTTAGTTGTTTTGTGAACAAATAAAACTTGAACTAAAAGCTGGTTTAGACTTTAGGATTCGCAAAGAGATTTGGAATTCTAGGATTTAGACTTAGATAATTCTCGCAACGAGAGTTGGTTAATTATACATTAGTGATTTGAGCTCAAGAACCGTGCATAACCTGAACCCTGATTAGTTAGTTTATCTGCATTCATTGATTTCCTGAGAAATTCCCTAGACCTATCTTTCTCCAATTGAATTTACAACAGTTTAATTTACGTATTTGATTTCCATTACATTGATCACTTAGCTTGATTTTCTTCTATACAATCTATTGTGTGTTTCCTTGAGTCTATGTGGATTTGATCCCTAAGTATTACAATCGACAAAGCTTTAGTACTTTTAGGGTATTAATTTGAGCTTATCAATGTGATCATGATAAGCATAAAGAAACAACTTGAACCAGAGCTCGTAGCTGAGCATGTACCAGTTGGAATCATTCACCACGACTCTAAGAAGCTCAACGAAACTCTAAGAAGAAAAAGTGTTTCAAACAATTCTAGTTATGAAACAAGTTTGATGATGAAGAAATGGCTTAGCCCAACAACAACATTTGATCCAAGAATTTCAAGAGGATAAACAAATGGGTATGTGAACCATTTGCACTATTTTCTCTTTGTTTTGGTTTTTTCCCAATGGGTTTTTCAAAACAAAGTTTTTAATGAGACAAATGGATCACATCCCCTTAACCCATTTGTTGATCATGATCCAAGGCCAGCAATGAGAAGATTTGTCTTAGCCCACTTCTGTACCAAGCCTTACAAAGTGAAGTAGAAGTGTATTTCAAGTCCAAAATGAAGAGACAAGTCGTGGCTGTTAGAGGTGAGTTTAGCACTCCCCAATTTAACCCGATTTAAACCAAGACCGGCGCAATTGATTCTGGTTGATGACAGTTCAAATTAAGTAAAGAAGGCCCATGATCTCGACTAGCAGGCCGAGCTCGGCCTAAAGGCCCAACGCACCGACTTCCTAGAATTAAGGAATCGTTCCCGATTTCGTCGTGGGAAAAGGAAGATTTCCTTATCCTGTTGGAACTAAGATAAGGAAATCCCCTGTTTTAGGCCGACTCAGAACCTTATAAATAGGGAGACCCTCGCCAAAATTTAGGGCATCCACAATCATCTGCGAGACCTAAGAGACAGAGAGCTGAGACCTTAGCTTTTAAACCTCTTAGTTATCAATTCATCTTTTTACGATCAAACAATATTGTAACTCCATAGAGTTTAATCAATATACGAGATTCGATCCATTGAGTTAACTGTTTTGCCCCTTGTGTGATTTTCAGAATCAACAATTGGCACTGTCTGTGGGGACGATTTAGTCTTAAACAAAACATTAAAACTCTTGGATCTTAACTCAGCTATGGTAGAAACTCCGATCACCTCGGCAGCGAACAACAGAATCCACGACGACACCTTAGATGATCAGAGAGAGTTCGAAACACCGATCCCGACTCCACCAGAAGCTGTCCATGTCATCATGACCCCGGTTTCTGAGAACCTAACCGCCCTGCTGCAGTCTTTAACAACGCAACTCGCAGAAAGTACCAAAAGAAACGACGAACGATTTGAGTCCCTCCAACCGCATTCAGTCAGGCAGACACCTTTCCGACCTAGTGAAGAAACACTCACCGAACTCTGCCAAACCCTTTTCTCAGCCCCCGGGTCAATCGACGATCAAGGAACCGGCAGGACCAACCAGAATTCCGTGAATCATGAGCTCGATAGCGTCAAAGCCCAACTCCAAGATATGATGTCCAAATTTCATCAAGCTACCAGCTCGGCGCCCAAAATCAACTGTGTGATTCAGGAAACATAAAAAACTCTATTCACTCAACAGATCCTTAACATCCCGGTCCGACGTCTGGAAAGGTTTAAAATTCAACAGTACGAAGGAAACTCGGACCCCCGACACTTCATGACCTCCTTTGGGATCATGATGAACCGTTTAAAATTCTAAACCGAGGAGGAACAGGATGCCGCGAGGTGCCAACTATTTATCGTGAATCTCGGCGGGACCGCTCTCGATTGGTTTTCACAGCTCGAAACAAACTCAATCAACAACTATACCGAACTTACAACCAAGTTCCTTAAATGCTTCACCATGTTCATCAAGACAAAAACCAAGAACGCCGAACTATGGACCCTCGAGCAAGGATCGACCGAGCCATTACAAAATTTCATGGATCGGTTCAAGTCGGTAGTATCCCACTGCACCATCGATTACGACGCCGCGATCGAAACTCTCTACAAAGCAACATGGTATTTGTCGGCTTTTCACATGGATATTTATTGAAACCGACCCTCGACTCTGGAAGACGCACTCCATAAATCACATACATATATCCTGGAGAAGGAGGAACGCACCGCCAAGGACAAGCAATACGCTTCCTCAAGACAACCCTCTCCTAAGGAAAAACTTAAGGAAGAAGCCCGCGAGTTGCAATCTCAGTACGAAAAATGACTTATAATACATCAGGTAAGCGCTATCCCTCCGCAATAACCATGTAATACTTGGGCAAGCCAGAGGAACAACAAGACGATCCAAAGGAAACAACAAACAACATCGAGTCATATTGCGAATTCCACAAACGGAAGGGCCATAGCACCGAGGAATGCCGACACCACAGGGATCTATTGCTTCGAATCTTCAAAAACAGGGACGTCTCACCTAAGGCCGCCTCCGACCTAATAACAAATTCCGTTGTAACAATACCAAGAAGCAGGGAACAAACAACAACTCCGAGCGAGCTAAGGAAGATCCTGGCACCGATACCGACCCGCCAAAATGAGATCATGAGGACCAATCCGACAACCAAACGGCCCCGAAATATCGAAAGAGAGTTCATATGATCATGGGAGCGATCGAGTCTTGCAACTACTCAGTTCGGGCAATCAAAGAGCACAACCGCGAAGTAATCGCAGCAAAACGAGACAACGGAGTTCCAGAGAGTGGCATGCCAATAACCTTCACCGAAGCCGATACAATCGGACTCCACATGCCCCACAACGATCCGTTAGTTGTCGAGATGCTAATTGGCGATGTGACTGTTGAACGAGTCCTTGTCGACACCGGCAGCTCGATCAATGTTATCTTCAAGTAGACGTTAAAAGATATGGATATCCTGAATTCCAAAATAAAGCCGTACATCGAACCCCTGACCGGTTTTTCCTGAGAACAAAGTATGACTGCAGGGACAATAAAGATACCGATATACGTCGGCGGAACGATGAGAATATAGAAATTCTTGGTCCTGAACAAACCAGTAATCTATAACGTCATTCTCGGGACATCGTGGCTATTCGAAATGAAAGCCGTTCCTTCAACCTACCACCAATGTGTCAAGTTCCAGACACAACACGGCATCTTCACTCTCAGGGAAGATCAATCGATGTCTCGCCTATGCGCCGTCCAGGAATGCAAACTCAGAACCGCACCTCGCACATGCATAATCGGTTCAAGTCCAACAGACCTGCTCAACAAGAACAATGATCCAGACCTACCAAATCGAGAATCGGTCATTCAGGTTAGCATTGATGATCTCGAGCCTGAGAAGCGCGTCGGAATCAGGGCCGAGCTGGATGAAAAGATCAGGAGCGACCTCATCCGTTTCCTCAAGAAGAATGTATCCACGTTCGCATGGTCAATCAAAGACATGCCCGACATCGACCCACAAATCGCTTGTCACGAACTCTCCATCGACCCAACCTTTAAACCAATCAAACAGAAAAGACGAAAGCTCGGTCACGAGAAAGCTCAAACTGTGAATGACGAAGTAGAAAGATTACTCGGAGCAGGATCGATCACCGAGGTCAGATATCTCGATTGGTTGGCCAACCCCGTCGTCGTCAAAACGAAGAACGGTAAATGGAGAATAAGCGTCGATTTCACAGACCTCAATAAAGCATGCCAAAAAGACAGCTTTTCACTCCCGCATATTGACAGATTGGTCGAGGCTACCGCGGGTAACTGATAAGCTCAAATTAATACCCTAAAAGTACTAAAGCTTTGTCGATTGTAATACTTAGGGATAGAATCTACAGAGACTCAAAGAAACACACAATATATTGTATAGATGAAAATTAAGCTAAGTGATCAATGAAATTGAATGCAAATATGTAAATTAAACTGTTGTAAATTTTATAGGAGAAAGATAGGTTCATGGTATTTCTCAGGAAATCAATGAATGCAAATAAACTAACTAATCAGGGTTCAGGTTACGCACGGTTCTTGAACTAAAATCACTGAAGTATAATTAACCAACTCTCGTTGCGAGAATTATCTAAGTCTAAATCCTAGAATTCTAGATTTCTTTGCGAATCCTAAAGTCTAAACCAGCTTTTAGTTCAAGTTTGATTTGTTCACAAAACAACTAAACCAAATCTCTTTGCGAATAGTTATTTTGCTCACCCTAAGTTCTAGCAGGTTTCTCAATTGTACTCTCGTGCCAAATCGATTAACCTAAGATCTAAGTTCTAGGTGATCAATCCATAATTAGCTATGAGAACAACCTATGGTGAAGAACTAATTCAGATTATGAACCCTAAACAACTAATCAACCTGTCATTCAAAGAAATCCCTTATGAGAACCCTAAACCTAACATGAGATCTACTCATATATGGAAATTGAAACAATAAACATGACTGAATAAATCATTGAATAAATAATAAAGAAGAGAGTAAAACAAGGGTTCGAAATCTTCTCTCGGACAAACAGAGTTTCAGACTTGTCTCACTTCCAAAGCTCTCTCACAAAACCAAAGTAAAATAAAGCATAGCCAACAAAAGTGGTTATGCTTCAATATCTCCAATAATGCTCCAAACGTACCTAAAACCTTAAAAGACTCTAAAAGACTCCAAAATACTAGAAAGACTCTAATAAAAGGACTTATATCATGGTTTAAAACAGGTAAAAACCATGATATATAAACTTCCCCAGACTTAGCCTTTACTTGCCCTAAAGCAAAACAGAAAACTAAACCAGAGAAAGAGGTTTGAAAACACGGAGACTCACATGTTCTTGAAACATTGCAATGACCTTTTTCCTAGTGCTCCACATATCACATAACCAGTTTCAAATCTAACCACCATGTACTTCTCCGTAGACATTCGCACATTCCCAAACTACACACATTATTTTACAGCATTACCCAATAAAGCCCTCATCGCCAGTTTTATTTCTGCGATTAATACCAAGAACCTTCTATATTCTTTCCCATACAATATCATGATAAGGAACCATCCAAATTCACATTTTCTGGTATTATTTTCTCTCCACCAGACTTATTTCTTATTATTTTATCTCGCATATGCTTAGTAAGGTTCGAGACGCGAGTATTGATGGTGTTTGCCACCGAATCCCCGGTTCTTCCCTTAAAAAGTAATCAAAGGTGTAGGCGAATAATGGTATCATAGGAAATTTTCCTAACCTCGCTTCCACCTTTGCGTGATCATTTCCTCTGAAGTGGAATAATGGGATCGCTGGAAATTTTCCTAACCCTCTACTTAGAAGAAAATCATTTCATCTTTTAATGCATCTTATTTATTAACTTGTGACAGGGGAGAGAAATACCATTACTTGAAACACATGGGTTCCTTTGTCAGATATGAATGAGGAATCAAATGCAAAATATTTTGGCTCAGGCTTTAAAGAACTTTGCTGGAAACATGGGTGTCTGCTAGTTAACTGGTCAGCCTTTGGATTTTACATTAGTCGATCTAATACTGATTCTGTAACAATGGTCACTTAAAATCAAAGTCAGAACAATAGATTCAAGAAAAAGATCACAGTCTCCAACCAATTTTGACTCAATAAAACAAAGTTTGACTCAAAAACGACTGACTCTAAGAAAAACAAAAATAATGTCAGCGACTACCTCCCCCAGACTTGAACAACACTGTCCCCATTGTTATCTAGCCTAAGGTTGGTGAAAGAAACAAAAGAGCAGAGTATATTGTGAGGGAAAAGAAGGAGTTACCAATCTGGGACAGGTGTATCGACCGACACACGGCATGGTATCGATCGATACCATGCTTAAGTCAACTCGATGAACTCTTCTCAATGTTCAATTGGCGTATGAGGTATCGATCGATACTCGGGCCTTTGGTCGATGCAATGTTTATTCCTCCTGGTGTCGATCGACACAAAGTGGGTATCGATCGACACTGCCCCTTTTTATCTGGTTCACTTGAACACACATGACACAAAAACGAAACATAAAAATTAAAACGAAAAAGACTTCTATACAGACTCACCAGTGGGTTGCCTTCCACCAAGCGCTTGTTTCACGTCACGATCTTGACTTGACGGACGATCATTCAGGGTAAGAATGAGAACTTACTCCAAAACAAGCTTCACAACCTGACATTTCCAGCTTCAGAGTTCTGCTCAACATGCTCTCCACAACCTCCTGTCCTTTCTCTTTCAGCTCCAGAGTAAGGATAAATCTAGCCTTAGAGAATGGTTTTGAGGTTCCTTTGTACTTCACCTTATATTCAATCGAATCTCCATCACACTTATGAGGGATTAAGGTAACATAGGTAGCACTCTCGATTCTTTTGTTGTTCACTTCCTTCTCTGCCTTAGCCGTTTTGATGTCTTCCTTGGTGATGATAGAGGGGTCATCTAAAATGTCTATGACAGTTGGCTCATCATAAAGCTCGTCCAAAAGATCAACCATCAACGTCTCTCTTGTGACAACAGTAATGCAAGAGATATGCTTGGGAGTTCTTCTAGAAGGAATGGCTTTGTAGGAGACCTGTTCGTCAATGTATGAGAACGATATCCTCTTACGGGGCATGTCTATAACTGCACCAGCCGTAGCCATGAACGGTCTTCCAAAAATCAAAGGCGTACTAGATCTTGCACTCATTTCCATAACCTGAAAGTCAGCAGGAATCAGACAATCTCCTATTTTAACCAGCAAATCAGGGATTGTACCATATGGAACTGAGGTGGAAGAGTTCTCGAATGCGAGAGTCATATGAGTAGATCTAATATCACCAATTTTCAAACTCTTTGCAAGTGCCTTTGACATGACATTGACGCTCGACCCTGAATCAACGAGAGATTCCTTGAATTCAATTCTAGAGATAGAGCATGGAATTGAAAACTTTTATGGGTCTTCCCTCTTAGTTAACTGCTTCATCGGTGGTGGTGTGCTTCTTGCCTTGATGAAGATTGCCTTGATCTCTTCCTTAGTTTTTCTGCAATCTCGGAAGTAACATTCCAAATGTCGATTTTCAAAAGCTTTTTTCAAAAGATATAGTATGGGGAATTCTCCTCACCATCTTCTCAAAAGCGAGCAACTTCTCTGCAGTGATGGGATTCATGAGATGTCTAGGTGGTCTAGGATATGGCACCTTAGGCTTGTAGACACGTTCTTCTTTTATCTCTGGGTTTTTTACAATTTCCGGCTTAGTCTGCAAGGGGTTTTGATCGACACAAGTAGTGCTATCGACCTCAGAGAGGGTATCGATCGACACAGGAGGGGTATCGATCGATACTCGGGCGACTTCAGAATCCTCATCGTCATCCACTACAGGGTTTTGAAATTTCCTGCACTACTTAAGGTGATTGCATTGACGTATTCATTCTGTGAATGAACCATCTTTCCCTTGACAGCTGCTGCAGTTTGAGCTACTTGAGTTTCCAGCATCTTCTGATGAGTACTGAGAGCCTCGATCCTTCCACTCAGATCCTTGTACATAGCATCCATCTTTCCATTGAAATCCACTGTTATCTGCTGCTGTCCTTGAGTAAGTTGTTCGAACATAGACTCAATCTTGCTCTCAGGGGTTTTAGCAGGTATAGGTTGATAAGATGAATTTTCATAGTTCCTGGTATACCCACTATTCTGAGAAGGTTTCTGGACAAACTGATTCGAACCTCCTTGATGAGAATTGTTGTTGAAGTTTCGGTTGTTGTTGAATTGATTCCTCTAACCTTGAAAACCAGAACCACCAATGTAGTTAACATCATGTACTTCATCCTCATTGAACACCTCAACATCTTCAGCAAAGTGAACAACCTTCGTTGTCTTGTCCATCAGAAGATTGTTCATAGAATCTAACTTGGCTTTAACCTCGGCAATCTGTGAACCTTCCATGCGACCAGCTTGCTTCTTGCGCTCAAAGTCTGCATTCTTAGTGCTATTGCTAGACGCCAAGTTCTCAATCAGCACATAAGCATCTTCAGGATACCTGGTGTTGAAGTTTCCATTGCTCGAAGTATCCAAAGCCATCTGATACCTCCAATCAATTCCTCTGAAGAAGAACCCCATCAGCTGAACATCAGAGTACCCGTGATGTGGACAATCTCTCTGATATGATCTGAATCACGTCCAAGCAGCCTTGAACGCCTCAGTAGGGCCTTGAGAAAACTGGAAGATCTTGTTCCTAAGATCTTCGGATCGTGCATCATCATAGAAGTTATTCAGGAAAGTAGTCTTAGTCTCTTCCCAAGTAGTCAGTGATCCAGGAGGTAACAGTTTCAGCCAGTAAATCGCATCTCCACCTAAAGAATAAGGGAAAAGCTAGTAGAAAAGGTAATCATAGGAGACCCTATTGCTCTTGATGCTAGTGACCAAATCCTCGAACCTCTCAATATGATCCATGGGATGTTCATTGGAAAGACCATGAAAAGGGTCCTGACCCACAAGAGTGTAGTATGCATGTTTCAGCTCAAAGTCATTCCCCTGAAAAGCAGGAGGGCGAATCGCTGATCGATTGGCATAAAACTGATAAGGCCTGTTGTACTCACCAATTGTTCTACCACGATTAGTCACAACATTCCCTGCATTCGCGTTCCCAGCGACAATCTCCTCGACAACAGGAGCAGGCGGGACGATGTTCCCCCTCCATCCAATCGTTGCCCTCTCTCATTGCACAATTGACCCTCTTGGTATTCGTAAGCACTAGCTCCATCTTGAACCAAAACCACTGGATTGTTGTTCATCTCTGCTGGCTTCTTTGATATTTTGTTTGTGCGTTTCAAAAGTGCTAGCTGCTCGTTTGACAGATAAACTAGCTGAGTGCTCTTGTTCCTTCTGGTTTCGCGAATAGGCATACACCTGAAAACAAAAGTCAAGAACGTAAGTAACACAGAAAGTCACGACAGGTATCGACCGATACCACTAGAGTATCGGTCGACACTGCGGAGAACTTAGTCGAAATTCTCAAACTAAAATCTAATGGCGAATTGAGTCCCCGGCAACGACGCCAAATTCGATAAGCTCAAATTAATACCCTAAAATTACTAAAGCTTTGTCGATTGTAATACTTAATGATCGAATCCGCAGAGACTCAAGGAAACACACAATAGATTGTATAGATGAAAATTAAGCTAAGTGATCAATGAAATTGAATGCAAATACGTAAATTAAACTGTTGTAAATTCGATGGGAGAAAGATAGGTTCATGGTATTTCTCAGAAAATCAATGAATACAAATAAACTAACTAATCAGGTTTCAGGTTATGCACGGTTCTTGAACTCAAATCACTGAAGTATAATTAACCAACTCTCGTTGCTAGAATTATCTAAGTCTAAATCCTAGAATTCCAAAATGTCTTTGCGAATCCTAAAGTCTAAACCAGCTTTTAGTTCAAGTTTGATTTGTTCACAAAAAACTAAACCAAATCTCTTTGCAAATAGTTATTTTGCTCACCCTAAGTTCTATCAGGTTTCTCAATTGCACTCTCGTGCCAAATCGATTAACCTAAGATCTAAGTTCTAGGTGATCAATCCAGAATTAGCTATGAGAACAACCTATGGTGAAGAACTAATTCAGATTATGAACCCTAAACAACTAACCAACCTGGCATTCAAAGAAATCCCTTATGAGAACCCTAAACCTAACAGGAGATCTACTCAGACATGGAAATTGAAACAATAAACATGACTGAATAAATCCTTGAATAAATAATAACGAAGATAGTAAAACAAGGGTTCGAAATCTTCTCTCGGACGAACAGAGTTTCAGACTTGTCTCTCTTCCAAATCTCTCTCACAACACCAAAGTAAAATAAAGCATAGCCAAGAAAAGTGGCTGTAAATCCTAATAAATAACCTAAGTCACGTTTGGGGCTTCTTGTAAATAATAAAGTCTTCTGGGGCAATTTGCAGTTCCTTAAATCTTCAATTAAGTCGCGATTCTTCTGTTTCTTCGACGGGTATCGATCGATACCATAAGTGTATCGATCGATACCATAAGTGTATCGATCGATACTCATGCATAAAATCGGTGTCTCAGCTACAAGATCTCTGCTTGTCTCCAAAATGCTCCAGAATGCTTTTGTATCTCCAATAATGCTCCAAACGTACCTAAAACCTGAAAAGACTCTAAAAGACTCCAAAATACTAGAAAAACTCTAATAAAAGGACTTATATCATGGTTTAAAACAGGTAAAAACCATGATATATCAGTAACGAGCTCCTATCCTTTATGGATACTTTCTCCGGTTACAACCATATCCTCATGCATCCCGACGATCGCGAGAAAGCATCATTCATCATGGATCGAGGCATCTATTGCTATAAAGTTATGCCTTTCGGCCTGAAAAACGCCAGAGCAACCTATCAAAAACTCGTCAATCGCATGTTCGCCAGCCAGCTCGGGCGGACAATGGAGGTTTACATCGACGATATGCTCATAAAATCTCTCATCGCCAAAGACCATGTGATGTGTATGGTCCTTGGCGATGAGAGACAATGTTACTCCAAAACTGAGAACCATGCATTGTGTATTGTGCAACAATTCCTAATTTTTGGAGAAAATTCACCACCTCTATATGACCTAATGATTTTTACCTTTCTATGTAATTGTCTATCTACTTCAGTAATGAACACTTGTACATCATCCACATATTGAGACTTTTCATGCAATATATAGAGGTAAAAATAACGTGAATAATCATCGATAAAGGTAATGAAGTACTTTTCGCCTCCAAAACTTGGAACGTCGTCAAAAGGTCCACAAATATCTGTATGTATGATTTCAAGAAAATGTACTTCTTGTTGCTCCTCTCTTAGTGTGTTTAGTTTGCTTACCCTTAATGTAATATATACACTCTTTACTATTGGTAAAATCTAGATTTGGAATGAATCCATCTTTTACCAATCTTTTGATTCTTTCACTGGAAATGTGTACCAGCTTCTTATGCCACAAGAAATACGATAGGTACCAATAGCTTCAACTGGCGCATTGTCTCGGTTTTCCATAAATAAGTAGTTTTCACTTGGATTTATGGTATGGGTTGTAAGGAATCCCTGCAAGGAATTGGTTACATGTACATTAGCACCGCTATCAATCCACCAAGTTTTAGAAGAAACATGAGTAAGATTAGATTCGAAAAAGCTTACGGAACCCATATGATTACCTTTCTTTTCGAACCATTCTTTTTTTTAGGGCAATCTTTCTGAAAGTGTCCAACCTTTTTGCAAAAATTGCATCAGTCATCTTTCTTTGCCTTTTTCTTCTCATTATCTTGATCGTAATCATTAATTCTGGGTGGTGCTCTATTACGGATTATTTGATGCATTTTCCCAGCTTTAGGTTCAGCTCCTTGGACATAATGGGCGACCCTAATACCTTCACGACCAAACATATACTCCTCTTGTACCAATTTATTAGCCAATTCATTCGACGTCCACCTTTCATTAATGGCATTGTAATTGATTTGAAATGGTCCATACTGAGGAGGTAAAGAATTTAAGATAAACTGGACAAGAAAAGAATCGTCCACACTCATTCCTAAATTATTTAGCTTAGCCGCAAGGTTGGTCATTTCAATGCAATTTTCATGCATAGACCTTGTGCCATCATGTTTCATGGTTGTAAGATCTTCCATAAGTTTCACAGTAAGGAATTTGTCTGCAGTCTTAAAACATTCTTCTATAGGTGTAAGATATGCCTTAGCTTTTTCAGCAACTGGAAGGGAAGTTTTTATGTTGCTAGCAATTGTCATCCTTAAGAACATGATGCTCAATCTGTTCGCTTTCTCCCACGCTTTATGGAGAACTTTTTATTCCTCAGTACTATCGTCAGTAATTGGATTTGGCTCAACTTCATGAAGTGCCAAATCCAAGTCTAGTACTCCTAATGTGAACTCAATTTTCTCTTTCCATTATGAGAAGTTGGTTCCAATAAGGATTGGAACAACAGAAAACATGGATGACAAATTAGCAAGAAAAGATGCTGAAATTTAGAGATACAACAAGTGCTTATTAGGCTTTAAAACATAATTAACACAGAGAAATAGAATGCACATGACAAGAAATTATAGTGTTCCTGTGGGAAATCACCATAATCTCATGAAAAGTCATGGATTCATGACATGAAACTTTATTGAGTGATGTACTGAATTATTTAGACTAAGTTATCCGTGGATATCTTTGGTCTACACATATAAAAACACTTTTTATAAGTTATTGATCATATGTTATGTTCATAGTCTACATGTGGGTAATTAATTATTACATAAACATATCAAAACTTACTTAACCAATGGTTTTCAATTCGCAAATCATTCTAGGATAAAGTCACTGTGGTGATATCTAAACCCTTATTTGCACATTATATGAATCCAATGTTCTACCAAAAATCGTACATAATTCGTTTCTGTAAAATTATTCAAACTGTTTCTGCACGGATCATGCACAGAACAATTTGCTGGTTTAAGAATAAATCGCTAAATGGACAAAACCGACCCAAACTATGTTTATATGTTCGATTTAGACCTAACGTTTGTGACAGTTCCAAAACATACATAACGTCATAACAATTTAAATTTCATACATGTAGTTTTTGTGTGTGCCGATTCATGCATTTTACGTGACTATATAAACGTGTTGTTATATTCCGCTGACATGTCTGTGAAAATGCATGAATCGGCACATAATGCTACGTTTGTACAATCAAGTAAAATGCATGAATCGACACACACAAAAATCACAGGAATGAAATTTAAATTGTTATAACGTTAGATATGTTTTGTAACCGTCACAAACGTTAAGTCTAAATCGAACATATAAACATAGTTTGGGTCGATTTTGGCCATTTGCCCGCTTATGTATTGATAATGCACATAACGATTTTGCAGATTTTATGTACATATTGTTTCTGCATTGATTATGTACAGAACGTTTTTGCACAGATCAACTACATAACGATTTTGCATAGAACGATTAATTTCGCACATATTATGCACAATTCGGAATCTGCAAAAAACCCTAATACGCAGACTCACGAAATTTGCACAGAATAATATCTGCGAAAATAAAATATAATTCGCAGGAACTCGAAATTTGCACAGAATAGGGTCTGTAAAAATAAAACCCAATTCGCAGGAACCCGAAATTTGCATGGATTCTTATATGCGATGATTTCTCTAATTCACATATTCACAGATTATACACACACGAAAATTAAACATAGATTTAGATCTACAAAACCCTAATCTGCAGATTTCTTAGTTTCAATTATTCATGCCATAAACCCTAATGGATTAAACAGATGTTCATAACACAAGCTTTGATACATGTAAGCATAATTTTACATGAACCCTAAGATCTTCAAACATCTAGGTTAATCACATAATACAATCATAAGGAGGGTTAGCGGAGTACATCCATTCATTGTTGCAGAGAGGTCTTCCTGAACGGTATCCTGAATGGAAGACGTAGAACCTGATCTCTGAGATATGAATTTTAGGTTTCTCTCCTCTTGCCAAACTTTAGGTGTTGTGTTTTCTTAAGATGCATTTATGATGGACTAAAGGCATATATTTATAGGTGGAAAGAGGACCTAATTCCTCATTAGGGTATCCTTAGGATTAATCTCGACTATCCATCAAAGTAGAAATTGATTAGGAATTAACTCCATTATTTCCAATTTAATTGGTTACCAAATATATTAAGGAATAACATTATTTCATAGAAAATAGATAACTATAAGACCACATAATAGGGAAAAGGAAATATTCCTTACACAATCAACGCAGAGGAAAAGGTATTGTGATTGGATCATCTAATCCCAACCAAGGCGATTCGAGTGTCCCGGTTAATCATCCCCGCGGTCGAGGGCGACCTATTAACCCGATGCCTTGTCAACCACCAAGTTCTCGCGCTACTGTTACTCCTCCGCTACAGCCTAATCAGGTATTGATGAGAAATTCCCATCAAAGTCACTTATTACACATGAAACCGTAAGTTGTTATTTGTTGAAAAAAACAGACCAAAACTGTTTAAAATATTAAGAAAATAGAAATAGAAGTCTTTATTAAAGATTAAATATGAATATACACAAAAAATCCCACAATCTAATGTCGATTGGAGAATCTCATATCGATCTAAGCACCAACTCATATTGCAAGTTACAACAAAAATAGAAAATGCATAAAGAACAATTGTAAACGAGAGTCTTATTTATACTCTTGTTTTCTTTAGTCACTACTTCTTCACACAATTACTCTTAACGCTTTTGAATCTCTCTTTAATCCATCTCAGTCTCCAGCCCAGCTGATTCTAAACTAATAGTTACTTTTTATTTTATCTCTGTTTCGGCATTTCCCTGCTTTCTGTTGCGATAATAAACTCAATGGATCTTATCATAAAACTGAGACTGCAAACTGTTATTGTGTTCAACTTCGCTGTTTTGATGATTAACATTTTTAAAATTAGAACTGATGTAAATTTTTTTTTTACAACCCACAACACATGCAGCTACGTCTAGAGCTAGATCTGGATTTCACAACAGAGTACCTGGTACTCAACAACACTCTCCAATGTCCTCTGATCATATTTATCCTGATGTGCCAGGGCTTCCGCACCAACTCCGGAGCCTCCTGAGCCGGTTGGTGATAGAGTGACGATTTCTCTCGAAGAACTTCTTAATAATCCAACTCGACAAAATCTGCCATTTATCTCTTAGTATGGCGAGGATAACACAATCTGGTAATATCATCATTTTTTTATTTTATTATTAGCTTTGTATTATTTGTAAACAAGCTTACACAATCATTTTAGGTTTACTACCGAGGGCAAGATATCTCGACAAAATACGAAAATTATGCAACACAATTTTTAGGAGCATTGGTATAGCTGGAAATGTGTTGATACAGAGACCATATATGCATGGTTTAACGAATTCATTGTAAGTTTATCTAATTCAAATCTGATAATTTTATACTCTTACTATTACATGAATTTAAGTTTTATTGTTTCATTTCTGTCCTTGTAGCATTATTACAATTGGGATTATGATGAGACAAGAATGATTCGTGAACATTTTGAACAAAAAGTTGCTTCACTCAACGTGTAATTCGTGAACATTTTGAACATTTATGTCCTTGTAGATTTTGGTGTGTTATATTATCCAATCGACCAATGTTTCAGTTTTTGTATAGGTTTGCAATATTTTGGTCGTAAAAAATGACCAAATTTCTATGTATGTCGTAAAAAACGTTCTATGTATGTCGTAAAAAATATTATATGGATATTGCATTCTAGGTTTGTCAACTTAATCAACAACGTTGCAAATTTTATTTTAAGATCAACGAATTTACAACAACATTATTTACAAAGATTTCAATAAACATTTCATTGTAATTATGTTCCAAATTTCATTGCAATCATGTTGCAACAACTCCTTGCCATTTAGTTGCAAATAGTGCAATTGATCTTTGTCATTACAAACATGTTGTGAAAATTCGGTTGCAAATATTCGCAACAACAACATTCCGTTGCAAACATTGCAACGATTATCCACAACATTTATTTGCAAATAGTGCAACTAAACTACGCCATTGCAAGTATGTTGCAAAAATATTGTTGAAAATATTAGCAATATAACCATCTCGTTGAAAACTTTGCAACGATTACTCACAATATTTCTTTGCAAACTTGCAATAACGATGTGCTTTGCAAACAAGTTGCAAAAATTCCGTTGCAAATCAGCAACGCCTTCGTTGAAACAATCCGTTGCAAGAAGTTGCAACGATTGTCCACGAAATATCGTTGCAACCATTGCAATGAACTTTCCTTTGCAAATATGTTGCAAATAATCCGTTGTAAATATTAGCAAGACCCTCATTGAAAATATCTGTTGCTAATATTTCGCTGCAAATTTATTACAGGGTGGCAAAAAATTAGCAAAAGAATATTTTAGTAACGACGATTTCGCAACGAGGTACTAGCTGTTACAAGTTCGTTTCAACGGCTACCTTGCAACGGATTATAATGTGTTTTGCAAAGGAATTTTTCATTGCGAATTAGCTATTTTCTTGTACTGATACAGGCATGCCAACCTTCCATGAGTCGATCATCCAGATAGCATACCATATGTTGGAAAATAACTTATGGTCCACATAAGTACCATACGCATCGTGAAATTCTGTTGGAGAGAAACATCGAACGCTTGAACACCATCTTTCCATAACATTTTCAACCATAAATTAATGGCTGCAAGAAAATATCAAGGGATCTCTGAGGATGCTCCGGTCCGGGGACGAGAATCGTGAGGAACAAAAACTCTCGTTTCATGCACAAACTAGGCAGCAAATTATAAGGTGTGACGATTACTGACCACAATGAATATTGCCTCCCATGTTTTCCAAAATGGTTGATCCATCTGTAGATAACCCGATATATAATTTCCTTGGATTATACGGATAACACTGTATTTTTACCCGTTTTACCGTTTATTTTAGAACACTTTAATAAGTGTTTCATTTTCTTTTACATGTTTTTATCGTAGTTTTCCAATATTTGTAGTTTCAAGACTCTTTTTGATATGATCATGGACAACATGCACAACAAGGAGGACTTAGCCGAGGTAAGCACATTCGAGGGAAGTGGGAACCTTAGCCGAGGGAAGTGCTTCCGAGGGAACCTTAGACGAGGGAAGTGCTTCCGAGGGAAGTGCAGCTGAGGAAGATGCTTCCGAGGGAACCTTAGCCGAGGGGAGTGCAACTGATATCCTCTCATTTTAGCCTTCATAGCATACATTTCACTTTGCATTTTGAGTCACATTCGAGCATATCTAGATCTTTCATGCATGTTTTGGTCTTGTTTAGAGAATATGATGTTTTTCATTAGGTCTTAGAGTGTCTTGCATGTTATGGAGTATATTCTAGGTACTTTAGAGCAGTTCGGAGATGTTCGGAAAGTCCCGAGGCTCAAGAACGATCGTCTACGGATTTGGAGAAGGACTTAGCATGGAATCGGAGTATTTTCGTAGACTGAACCGGACATCATCCAGGCGGTCCAATCCAGGTGGTCCCAGCAAAGGAACTTCAACCGGCTGGAAGATAAAATCTCAACCGGCCAGAAGCCAGTCGGTCCAAGCCAACAAAGCGTCCTCCGTCGACTGAACCGGCCAGCACCCAGGCGGTCCCAGCACAGGAACTTCAACTGACTGGAAGACAAAATCTCAACCGGACAGAAGCCACTCGGTCCAAGCCAGCAAAGCGTCCTTCGTCGACTGAACCGACCAGCATCCAGGCGGTCCAATCGGTGCAGTCCCAGCACAGGAATCTTAACCGGCCCAAAGATGAAATCCCAACCGGCCAGAAGCCACTCGGTCTGCAACTTTCGACCAAGAAGATCCAACTCGGCCGTGTCGAAACCCGGTTTGTTCCGGGTCGACCCGGCGAGCACTATTCACTATAAAAACCACTTTACCTAATTTTTGCAACTTATGTTTTTCTTTATTAAAAAACCCTTACCTTTTTGGGACTTGCATCCGGGGGAAACTTAACCGAGGGAATTGCTACCGGGGGAGATTTAACAACAACATTTGATCCAGGAATTTCAAGAGGATCAACAAATGGGTATGTGACCCATTTGCACTCTTTTTCCCTTGTTTTGGTTTTGTCCCAATAGGTTTTCCAAAACAAGGTTTTTAATGAGACAAATGGATAACATTCCCTTAGTCCATTTGTTGATCATGATCCAAGGCCAACAATGGAGATTTCTCTTAAGCCCACTTCTGATTTTTGTCATCAAATTCGACCCGGCCTTATAAGGTGAAGCAGAAGTGTATTTCAAGCCCAAAACGAAGAGAAAAGTTTTGGCCCATGAATAATTTCGACCAAAGCAAGGCCAAGGTCCATAAGTTTGTTATTTTCGACCAAATAGAAGCAAGGCCCATCTGCTTAAGTTGTTATTTTTCATTTTCTTTTAATTTTTACCTTTCTTTTTTCTTCTTTGTCGCTGGTTTTATAAACCCGCCCTCCCTTTGTCGAAAACAATCTTTCATCTTATCAATAAAGCGCATCTTTTCTTCTTTAGGTTTTTGAGAGACTCAACTCTCTCTTCTTCCTTGCTAGTGTGTAATATCCAGTTTTGTTCTTCTTTAGTGTGTCATATCTAAAGTAGAACAAGGTAAAACAAATGATCTTCCGCCTCCTTTGTGTGATCATTCCTTCCTGATACGAATCGACTAAGGACCGGCATACTCTAGAATCGGTGATGAATGAATCGATGGATAGATCCTTGAAATCGAAGGGGTTCACGTCGAGAGATGCTAAGGCGTGAGTGAGTCACTCGAATTTCCTTAGGCCCAAACGACAATGAATCACGATGAACAAGGGGATGGCTTCGATGTTGGGAGAATCCGAGAAGAAGGATGATAAGGCGCGGAAGATGAATCCCGAAAGTTCGTTATGCCCCTAATCCGAGAAGGACTCACACGAACAACAGATCGATGGCTACGTCGAGGTGTCGCGGAAATACACTTCGATAAATCGTAAAGAATTTCGATGAATAACCTTGAAAGAAATTGAGAGAAAAGAGTATGAACTCTGAAAATAAACTTTGATAAAATGATAATGTGTTTTTCGCAAATGAGGGAGAAGAAGAGATAAAGAAAAAATCAAAGGGAAAAGTCAAGAGTCATTCTGGAAAATGAGAGAAGACTCCATCGAAAATTACACTGAAATTTAATACAAATTTGAACGTTTTTGGGATTCCGCCAAAGAAATCCCCGCGGAAAAACTCCCCCGGGAAAGTTCCTTGGGAATAAATCCCTCGGAATTTCCCTCGGAAAATTCCCCCGCGGAATTCTCAAGAAGTCGAACCGTTAGACGGTGTAAGCCGGTTGCCTCGTTAAAACCTCTATACGGAAAACCCATTGGGACAAAACCGTATACAGGAAAAAGAGTACAACGCGACTTATACAAACGGCCAAACCTCAAGGAGAATTCGAAGGTAATGAGGTGAGGACGGGTTGCGTAAGTTGATCCTCCTCGATCCGGGAATCCGTAAGTAAGCTCTGCACCGCTCCCGCTAGCTTCCGTGCCTTAGAACGAGTGATGGGTACTTAAGGAATGACCATTGCGTCTTCTTGAACCTCATCCAAAGTCTTCGTGTCCATGATCATATCACTTCAAAAACCCTTGAAGCACTTGTGCTTGCAAGGCCTATCCCTGTTCTGCCCAGCTCTAAGATGTCGATTTAGGGAGGTTCATATCACGTGGTATCAGAACACACTCAAAGACTACTGGGTAATCTCTTTCTTTGTTGTCTCGATTCTGTTTTTTTTTTCTTTTTAAGTTCAAGTCTGTTTCTTGAGTCTTGTTTGTCGAGTCTGTTCTTTTGTTTTCGTTGTGATTATCATCTTTGGTAACCTGCCTAGCTAGTTGTTTAAGTGTGTTGTCGTGCAATTTCAATCAAAAAAAAAATTAGGGTTTATAGAGTCTGCGTTCTGTGTAGGTCGAGTCTGAGTTGCAGAGTCTTGTTCTTCTTTGTTCATGTGTTAGTTGTGTCCTTAATAACCTGCATAGCTGAAGTTTTCGTTTCTGTTTAGCAAAAAAAAAATAGTTAGGGCAAGAGCATTGGAGGTGTCTCAATGAGACATCCTCTCTTAAAAAAATGAAAAAGAAAAAAGAAAAAGTGAATAAAGAGAAAGGAAGAGCGTCTTAAATGAGACACTCCAAAAAAAAGTTGAGACACCGTTTTGCTGAGGTGTCATGCTTAGAGTGGTCCAAATTTTTTTTTGTTAAAAATTTTAATTGTTTAATTTAAAAAAAGGTATTTTATTGGTGAGACACCATGAGGGTGTCTCACCAATGCATATGGCCTTAGGGTTCTTACCATTCACGGCTAGGGTTAGGTTAGATTGAAATTTTCCTTTTGTTTTTGTTTTTGTGTTAGTTGCTATCGAGTTTTCTTAACTTATCTCTGCAATTTCGTGTGTGTTAGATGATACTAAGACTTTTCGGTCTTAAAGAGGTATCAATAACTCTAAATACGAGTAGTATAAGAGGTTATAAATCCGTATTAGGAGATGACTTTAAGCATTAAGAATGCAAGGAACCTATGTAAGTTAAGCTAATTAAAAGGGATTTTGTGATTAAGTATCCAAATTAAAACAAGTAAAGCAACTAAACAAGATGTAAATCAATAAGCGAAAACGGATTTAAAGATGGGATTATGGATATAAGATAACCCAAGTTCAATTCATGATGTTCATTTACTCAAACAAGCTAATCCCTAGGCATAAGACCCTTAACTTGACTAATTCTCTTTCAAGCAATTAATCACTATGCTAATCACATAATCCATTAACAAACTCTCATTTGTGGATCATTGATTAGCAAGCATTAAGTTTGAATAAACACGATCAACCAAAGATATACCCTAGATAACTATTATCATAAGCTAGGAGTATAAATCTCTTGTTTAGTTCATCAAGGCATTTCATCAAACACTTGGTGTGCATGAAATGCCTTATGATCTAAACCTACTTTTTCAAGCTAGATTTAGCCATAAGAACACTAAACAAGAAAGGATATAAGAATATCTAACCCTAAACACCATGAATCAAGCCTTGGATCACCCTAATCTATCCCATCTATAAACCCTAAAAGACTACTCAAGACCCATTAAGATCAACCCAAAATCGATGGAGATAGAGGTTGAATCCATGGATGAATGTTGAATAATCAAGATAGATGGAAGAGATTGATAGAAACAAGTAGTAAATTGCATAAAACCAATAGAACTTCTTACAAATCTCAAGCTCTCTCAAAGATAAGGGTTTTAGACTTAAGAAAAAGCATAAAAAATGAAATTAGGTTTAGATTGTCTTTAAATAAGAAAGTGGGCAACCGGGTCTACCCGGAACAAACCGGGTATTGACCCGGTCGGATTTCGGGCCGTGTTTCCTATACCGGCCAAAACGGATCTGGTATAGGCGGCTAGTATGAGCTTGCAAAGTCGAAGGGGGGGGGGGGGGGGGGACACCGGGCCGATTACAGCAGGTACACATAGCCGGTAAAGTCCCTGCCCGAGAGAAGGAGCCGTACCAGACGAGGGAGCCTTCTTGTGTCGGGCCGGTGCAAGAGTCTTCAATCGGGGAGTTTGCTTCTTGACGCCGGGGAAGATGGAGCCGGTTCATTCGCCCGGTAAATCTCCTGGTGGGGAGAAAATCGGACATCGGGCGAGGGAGCTTCTTCATTCCGGGCCGGTGCAAGAGTCTTCAATCGGGGAGTTTGCTTCTTGACGCCGGGGGAGATGGAGCTGGTATGCACAGCCGGCGTAGAGCCTGTCTCGGCTAAAGTCGGATACCGGCCAAGTTAGGTCCGGTATGAAAGACCGGCAAGGTGAGTGCGATCCACCTTGCTTCTAGGTGTTGCTTCAAGGTCCCAAGCCAAGTGTGAACTCCTCCAAAGTTTCCAAAAGCCTCCAAAGTACATAAAAGAAACTCCAAAACATGCAAGACTCTCTAGGACTTAGTATGAAATCCCTAAACTCTAAATGAGACAAAACAAATAAGAAATGCAATGAAACTATATGCATATGAGATAAAATCTAAGCTAAATTTATGCATAGAAGAGACAAAATATGGGAATATCATTATATCTCTCTTAGGGTTGCAAAAATCTGTGCTAGATGAACTTACATGAATCAATATCTTGTTTTTTGTGAGAACTAGTTACTGGTTTAGTGTTTTTGTTTTGTTTCAAGTCAAGATGGAGGATGAAGACCAAGCAGGAAACATCTACAACAAGCTGTGGATGAAAACAATGATGGCTCGGATGGATCAGGTCATGGAGCAGGTCATAAACACCAAATTCGATGCTCTGCATTAAGGCATTCAACAACAAAGTAGAGCACAAAAGAGAGACAAGCAATGACCACAAAGAGGAGAAAAAGCATATGATTGCTATTGACGTGATGATAAATCATCTCATGACCGTCAAAGAAGGTCTGGGTGTGTGAGAGAAGAGCCCAGCTACAAGTTTGGATCACTCAAAGGAGGAGAAAAGAAAAGGATCGATCGATCCTTTCATCCGATCGATCGATCGAACTCGTTCGGAACTGGCAAGAGCAAAAATAATCGATCGGTGCTCAATCCGAACGATCGATCTAAGTGATATACTCATATATTGCATGTTTTAGCATGCATCTCACTTAGAGTTTTATGTCATTTACATGCATAATCATGGTTTTGTCTTATATTTAGGTTTCATTTAGAGATTAGGACATATTTCATTAGGTCTAGTGAGTTCTTGCATGTTTTGGAGTACTTTCTAGGTGATTGGAGGCAATTTGGGCATATTTGGAGAGTTTGACCAAAGTAGAGTGTAAAGTCCATCTGATACACCGGAAATATGTGGCTTAACTGAGGCCCTCCGATATGAATCAGCTTAGATTACCTTCATGAAAGCTGTAGAGGAGTGAGTTAGCTAGCCACTGGAATTGGAATCAGGGGATTCCGACGTGTGGTTCAGGAGTTACAGCCATTTTACCAGAGATATGTCCGCCTGCCGAGTAAGCTTCGACTTACACCGACGCCACGGAGCGCGATGCAACTGATCGGTGGAGGTCCAGGCCCTTAACATCGACCCAGCCCCTTATTAGATCGACCTGTTACCTCGATGCTTCACCTAAGGACAGTTACATCGATTCCACAGGTCGATGCAACTGATCGATGCAGCACCAGCCTAAGTGACTCAAAGATCAGGCCCAATGAAGACCTTCCCGTCCCCAGTTTAATCTGAGGTCTTCATGAACGTAATAGACAATCGAGATGAAGTTCATTTAGTGGTAGTTTCATATCATTCAAATCTGCCGTTCAAGAGATATGGTAAATATAACAAGGACGTATCGGTCATGAATCCAAACGAGTTCTGCTCCAAATTTGACGCCTGAAAGATCAACCCAGATGAAGGGATTACACTAGGATTCAGTTTTAGTGTCCTTCATAGAAGTTGTAGAGGAGGGAATCAGCTTTCTGCAGAAGTTTTAATCGGGTTATTTGGACGTATGGATAGGGAGATAAGACGGATTTACTGAAGGTATATCCGTCTGGCCGAGAGAAGATGACACCGTCTAAAGAACTGGCAAAACGAAGGCTTTCCGTTATGATTCAACTCAAACGGTCTTCATAAGAGTTGTAGAGGGACGAGTTAAATGTCTACAGGAGTTGAATTCAGGTCATTCGGATGTCAGGTTCAGGAGTTATGACCGATTCACTGAAGACG
Source organism: Eutrema japonicum (assembly GCA_030161315.1). Taxonomy (NCBI): domain Eukaryota; kingdom Viridiplantae; phylum Streptophyta; class Magnoliopsida; order Brassicales; family Brassicaceae; genus Eutrema; species Eutrema japonicum. The sequence continues at coordinate 23,257,714 of BSQW01000010.1, read as the reverse complement.
TATCTAAGTTTCGGCCGGGTCAATACCCGGTTTGTCCCGGGTTGACCCGGGTCCGACCCAACTCAGCAAACACCTTTTTATATTTTAGAGATCTGATTTTTAGATTTATCTCACTTTTTATCCCTTTTGCCATTTTTCTCTCTCTCTTTTCTCTCTAGAACAAGACCTTGTCTTTTTAGGGTTCTTGAGATTTTTCCCCTGGATTCTTTTTATTTATGCATGTTTAAGATTATATCTTTTCATCTTTATCTAACTTTTCACATTTCTATTCCCTAATCATGATTAACATCACCTCTTTCACAAGATTTGGTGTGTTCTTCATGATTAGTGAGTAGTTTTTCTTAAGGCTCATGGATGAGGTAGATTAGGTGAATTTCGTGGTAGATCTTAATGTCTAGGACTTAGTTTACATATTCCCTCTCTTATTTGGTGTTCACAATGCTAGATTTGGTTAGATATAGTTAATATAGATCTTAGGGAATTTCATGCACACAAGGTGTTCGATGAAATTCCCCAAAGAACCAAATAAGGGATTTTGTTTTCTTAGCCTATGAGAGTAGTTGTCTAAGGAGCATTAGAGCCATAGGAACCTATGTTGATTGCTTGTTAATCATCCTATCACAAACTATAGTTTGTTCTTGATTTGTATGATTAAAAAAGTGATTAAGACCATGAGAGTGGTTTAATCTTGCTTAAGTGTTCTAGGCTAGCTTGTTTGTGTGAATTGACATCTAGATGGATCATGGAAGGATCCAAAATCAATAACCTCATCCAAGAGCTTGCCTTTATCTTATTGTTAATCACGTTTTTAGTCTTTCCTTACTTGTTCTTGTTTGAATTTAAATCATTTAGGTTGTTTAGAAACCAAAAACCACTCTTGCTAGCTTAACTTACAAAGTTGTATGCATTCCTAGTGATTGAAACTTGTACCCTTGCATTCGATATCTCTTATGCTACTTAGGCATTTTGATTAATTGATACACGGCAAAACCCTTGTATCAATTTGGCGCCGTTGCCAATTGGGTTTAGCTTTCGACATTAGGATTTTACTTCTTTTTGAGATTAAGCATTTTCCTTTCTTTTGTTTACTAATATCTCATTCTAGCTCTCTCTTGTAGGTGCATGAACTTGCGTTCTAAAGGCAACAACAATCTTGTTGAGCCAAGAGACGACATCAACCTTCTATACCGCGGTCTAAGAGCAAGAAGAGATAGAGAACGGGTTGTGCACATTGCTAGGCTTGGTATGGAAAACGTGCAAGTGAACCCCGGATGGTGGTAATGACCACGTTGCCAATGCCCCAAATCAAGGAGCAAATGGTGGTAATGAAAACCACCACCCACCCGCCCGTAATGGTCATAACATAGTTGGAGCGGGTGATGCGGCCAATGCTCAAGTCAACCGCCAAGGGGTTCAAGAGCCACCAGTTGAGTCCAATGACTTTGAGGTCAAAGCTAGCTTCATCAACATGGTACAAAGCAACAAGCTCCATGGATTGGCGGTGAAGGATCCACTTGATCACTTGGATCACTTTGACCGGATTTGTGGTTTGACAAAGATGAATGGAGTCTCGGAGGATAGCTTCAATCTAAGGTTGTTTGATAAGCTCAAATTAATACCCTAAAAGTACTAAAGCTTTGTCGGTTGTAATACTTAGGGATCGAATCCACATAGACTCAAGGAATCACACAATAGATTATATAGAAGAAAATCAAGCTAATTGATCAATGTAATTGAAAGAAAATACGTAAGTTAAACTGTTGTAAATTCAATTGGAGAAAGATAGGTCCAGGGAATTTTTCTGGAAATCAATGAATGCAGATAAACTAACTAATCAGGGTTCAGGTTATGCACGGTTCTTGAACTCAAATCACTAAGGTATAATTAACCAACTCTCATTTGCGAGAATTATCTAAGTCCAAATCTCTTTGCGAATCCTAAAGTCTAAACCAACTTTTAGTTTAAGTTTGATTTGTTCACAAAACAACTAAGCCAAATATCTTTGCGAATAGTTATTTTGCTCACCCTAGGTTCTATAAGGTAATTAATCGCACTCTCGTGCCTAATCAATTATCCTAAGATCTAAGTTCCAGGTGATCAATCCAGAATTAGCTATGAGAACAACCTATGGTGAAGAACTAATTCAGATGGTGAACCCTAATCAACTAATCAATCTAGCATTCAAAGAAATCCCTAATGAGAATCCCTAAACATAACAGAAGATCTACTCAGACATGGAAATTGAAACAATAATCAGGATTGAATAAATTCTTGAATAAATAAGAAAGAGTAACAAGAGGGTTCGAAATCTTCTCTCGGACGAACAGAGTTTCAGATCTGTCTCCCTTCCAAAGCTCTCTCACAAAACCGAAGTAAAATAAAGCATAACCATCAAAGTGGCTGTAAAATCCTATTAAATAACATAAATCATGTTTTGGGACTTCATGTAAATAATAAAGTCTTCTGGGCAATTTTGCAATCTTCAACTCTACATTAATTCGCGGCTCGTGTCTTGCTGCAGTGAGTATCGACCGATACTAGTCAGTATCGATCGACACTAGTCAGTATCGATCGACACTGATGCTTCAAATCGGGTACTTAGCTACATGAACTCTTGCTTTGATCCAAAATGCTCTAGAAAGCTCCAATATCTCAAATTATGCTCCAAACGTGCTAAAACATGTAAAAGACTCTAAACCACTACAAAATAGTAGAAACACTCTATAAAACGGACTTATATCATGGCTTAAAAGGGTTAAAAACCATGATATATTGATATGCTTAAATTAATACCCTAAAAGTACTAACGCATTAGTTGTAGTAAAGTTAGGGATCGAACCACAAAGACTCAAGAAATCACTCAATAGATTATAAGATTCAAGTCGAGTTTAATAGAAGCAGAAAACAATAACTAAATCAAGAGATGTAAATCTATGGGAGAAAACTAGGCTCAGGGTGTTTCTCAGGAAATCTAGGTAAGTGGATAAACAGATAAATCATGATTCAAGTTTAGCACAGTTCTTGAACTCAAACACGATAATATAGTTAACCAACTCTCGCTGCGAAAACTATCTAATTCTAATTCCTAAAAACCAAATCTCTTTGCGAGTCCTAAGGATTTAAACCAGCTTTTAATCTACAAGTTTGATATGTTCACAAAACAACTAAACCAAATCTCTTTGCAAATAGTTATTTTGCTCACCTTAAGTTCTATCAGGTAATGAATCGTATTCTCGTGCCTAATCAATTATCCTAAGATCTAAGTTCTAGGTAGCTAATCTAGAATTAGTATTGAGAACAACCTATGGTGAAGAACAAATAAGATATGAATCCTAATAAATCAATCGATAGAATCATACAGAGAAATCCTATTGAGATAACTCTAAACCTATGGAAGCACTACTCAGACATGGAGATTGAAGCAAGCAACATGATTGAATAGATCATCAAATAGAGTAATAAGAAAAGAGTAACAAGGGTTCAGAATTGTCTCTCTAAAAACCAAAGTAGAATTAACAATAATGAAAAGCCTAGCCAACAAAGTGGCTGTAAAACCTAATTAAATAGTCTAAACACGAATTGGGGTCTTCTTGTAAATAGTAAAGTCTTTTGGGCAAGTTCTGCAATTCTTCAAACTTCATTAAAAGTCGCGACCTGTAATCTCCTCGACTAGTGTCGATCGATACCAAGGGGTATCGATCGACACTTGAAGCTTTAATCGGGCATTTAGTCACCAGACTTCAGTTTTTCTCCAGAACGCTCCATAAAACTCCAATATCCCCAATAATGCTCCAAAAGTGATAAAACCTGTAAAAGACTCTAAAAGACTCTATAATAGAATAAAGACTCGATAAAACGGACTTATATCATGGCTTAAACGGGGTAAAAACCATGATATATCAACTCCCCCAGACTTAGCCTTTGCTTGCCCTCAAGCAAATATAAGGCTAAACCAGAGAAAAAGGTTTGGAAACGTAGAGACTCACCTGTTCATGAAACATTAAAATGACCAATTTCCCAAGCACCCAAATGTTACTTAACCAGCTTTTTGATCTAACCACCATGTACTTCTCCGTAGACATTCGCAGCTTCCCAGACTACACACATTATCTCACAGCATCGTTCAATCAAGCCATCCTCGCCAGTTCCATCACAGTGATTAATACCAAGAACCTTTTAGATTCTTTCCCATACAATATCATGACAAGGAACCACCCTTTTTCACACTTTTGGTATTATTTCTCTCCCACAGACTTATTTCTTATTATATCTATTGCATGTACAAATAAAGGTTCGAGACGCGAGTATTGATGGTGTTTGCCACCGAATCCTCGGTTCTTCCCTCAAAAGTAATCAAAGGTGTAGGTGAATAATGGTATCACATGAAATTTTCCTAACCTCGCTTCCACCTTTGTGCGATCATTTTCTCTGAAGTAGAATAATGGGATCGCAGGAAATTTTCCTAACCCTCTACTCAGAAGAAAATCAATTCATCTTTTAATGCATCTCATTTATTAACTTATAACAGGGAGAAAAATACCATTACTTCAAACACATGGGTTCCTTTGTCAGATACGAATGAGGAATCAAGCTCTTTGAATACTAACCACATCGATGAAGTGCAAAAATTTGGCTCAGGCGTTAAGGAACTTTGCTGGAAACATGAGTGTCTTCTAGTTAGTCAATCTTTGGATTTTTCATTAGTCGATCTAGAACTGATTCTGTAACAATGGTCACTTAGAAGCAAGGCCAGATCAAAAGATTCAAGAAAAAGATCATAGTCTCCAACAAAATTTTGACTCAATAAAACAACAAATGACTCAAAAACGGACTGACTCTAAAAAAACAAAAAAAAAGTCAGCGACTACCTCCCCCAGACTTAAACAACACTATCCCAAGTGTTATCCAGCCTAGAGCCAGTAAAAGAAATAAGAACATCTAAATGAATGCGTAAAAATCAAAGAAGTTACCGAATTGGGGTAGGGGTGTCGACCGACACACAGCACTGGTATCGAGCGATACCAGGCTTAGGTCGACACAGAAACTTCTTCTCATCGTCATTGATGCATGTGGTGTTGATCGATACCAGGTGGGTGTCGATCGATGCCGCTCCTCTGTAACTGATTCACTCCAAACACCAGACACAAAACATAAAACCGAAAACAAAAACAAAAACAAAAGACTTATATACAGACTTACCAGTGGGTTGCCTCCCACCAAGCGCTAGTTTTTAGTCATTAGCTTGACTTCGGCTCAGGTGATCAATCAGGAGAAAATTGAGAACTTACTCCTAGGCAAGTTCCATAGCTAGACACTTCCAGCTTCAGAGTTCTGCGCAACATGCTCTCCACAACCACCTTTCCCTTCTCTTTTAGCTCCAAAGTAAGGATGACTCTAGCCTTAGAGAATGGTTTCGAGGCTCCTTTGCACTTCACCTTGTACTCAATCGAATCTCCATCACACTTCTGAGGGATTAAAGTCATAGATACAGTACTTTTTACTTCCTTGCTCTTCACTTTCTTCTTTGTCTTAGCTGTGGTGACGTCTTTCTTTGTGATGATAGAAGGACCATCCAAAAAGTCCTTGACAGTTGGCTCGTCAGGAGGCTCTTCTAAAAGATCAACTGCTAACGCTCTCCTGTGACAACAGTGAAGCAAGAGACATGTGTGGGAGCTCCTCTAGAGGGAATGGCATCATAGTAGACTTCCCCGTCAATGTAAGAGAAAGAGATTCTATTATTAGGCGTGTCTATGATCGCGCCAGCAGTAGCCATAAACGGTCGTCCCAGGAGCAAAGGCACCTCAGATCCTTCGCTCATCTCCACAACCTGCAAATTAGTAGGCACCAGACAATCGCCTACTTTAACAAGCAAAGCAGGGATAGTACCGTATGGAGGTGAGATGGAGGAGTTCGCAAATGTGAGAAGCATCGAAGGGGGTCTTATATAAGCCCTCAATAGTTCATCAATTTCCCTTGATATTACGTTGACGCTAGACCCTGAGTCAACGAGAGACTCATTGAATTCAACTCCAGAGATGGAGCATGGAACCGAGAATTTCCCTGGGTCATCCCTCTGGGTCAACTGCCTCAGCAGTAGTGACTTGCGTCTTGCCTCGATAAAGAGTGCCTTAATTTCTTCCTCAGTTTCTCTGCAATCTCGGAAGTGACTTAGCATATGGCGGCACTCTAGAGCTTCTTCAAAAGTCAGCGTGCGGGGAATCCTTCGTACCATCTTCTCAAAGCCAAGCAGTTGCTTTGGAGAAATGGGGTCTTTGAGATGTCTAGGTAGATCAGGAAATGGCATCTTAGGCTTGTAAACCCTTTCTTCAATCAAATCAAGTGTCTTCACAATTTCTGGCTTGGTCTGCGAGTGGTATCGACCGACACCAGGTAGAGTATCGATCGATACTCGGGGTTCTGAAACGCCTCGAGAAAGGATTTGGACTGGTGTCGATCGATACTCGGTGGTGTCGATCGATGCTTTCGCTCTGGAATCGTTGCTTGCAGAACTTTGGACGTGTGTTGATCGATACAAGGGAGTATTGGTCGACACATGAGTGGTGTTCGAAATCTCATCGTTATCCTCGGCCAGACTGACGATAATCTCTGCTATTTGAGTTTCCAGCATCTTCTGATGAATACTGAGAGACTCAATTTTTCCATTCAGATCTGTGTACATAGCGTCCATCTTCCCATTGAGGTCTACTGTCATCTTCTGCTGTCCCTGAAGAATCTGTTCAAGCATAGACTCAAACTTGCTCTCAGAAGTTCTGGGTGGTGTGGGTGGGCGTTGATACCTTTGATCTTGAAATCCATCTCCACCAACGTAGTTAACATGTTCCACTACATCTTTTTCAGAAAAACGAACAGCCTTCTGCTGCCTGCCCATCAACAAATTATGCATCGAATCCAGCTTGGCATGAATCCCAGCAATCTGTGATCCATCATCTACACCAGCGAGCCTCTTCCGCTCAAAGTATGCATTCTAGGTGCTATTGCTAGACGCCAAGTTCCCAATAAGCACATAGGCGTCATCAGGATACCTGGTTTTGAAATTTCCATTGCTCGCATCAACCAAGGTCATCTGATACCTCCAATCAATCCCTCTAAATAAGTAACCCAGAAGCTGAACATCAGAGTACCCATGATGTGGACAATCTCTCTGATACGACCTAAATCGAATCCACGCATCCTTAAATCCCTCAGTTGCTTCCTGAGAAAATTGAGAGATCTTGTTCCTGCGCTCCTCGGATCTCGCATCATCAACAAATTTTTTAGGAACGCGTTCTTTGTCTCCTCCCAAGTAGTCAACAAACCAGGAGGCAACTGCTTCAGCCAGTAAGTAGCTTCTCCGCCAAGAGAGTGTGGGAAAAGCTTGCAAAAGAGGTAATCATAGGACACTCCATTACTCTTGATGCTAGTGACCAAGTCTTCAAACCTCTCAATGTGATCCATAGGGTGCTCATGAGGAAGACCATGAAAAGAATGCTGACCCACAAGAGTGAAGTATGCATGTTTCAGCTCAAAGTCCTATCTCTGAAGAGCAGGAGGGGGAATCGCTGATCGATTGGCATAGAACTGATCAGGTATGTTGTACTCTCCAATTGTCCTACCATGACCAGCTACAACATTCCCCTCATTCCCGCGCGCAGCTCGCGCAACAACAACAGCTGGAGGGACAATGACGTTTCTTTCTTCGTCAAGACGTTGTCCTCTCTCATTGTACAATTGACCCTCTTGGTCTCTGTAAGCACCAGCCTCATCTAGCATCAAAACAATCAGATTGTTCATCTCAGCAGGCTCTTTTCATACACCTGAAATCCAAAATTTAAGAATACGTAAGTAACCAAAAACAAAATAGAACGGTGGGTGTCGACCAATACTCTTCAATATCGATCGATACCAACAACTTAGTCGAAATTCTTATCGGCAATCTAATGGTGATTTTAGAGTCCCCGGCAACGGCGCCAAATTTGATATGCTCAAATTAATACCCTAAAAGTACTAATGCAGTAGTTGTAGTAAAGTTAGGGGTCGAACCACAAAGACTCAAGAAATCACTCAATATATTATAAGATTCAAATTACGCTAAGTCGAGTTTAATAGAAGCAGAAAACAATAACTAAATCAAGAGATGTAAATCGATGGGAGAAAACTATAGGCTCAGGGTATTTCTCAGGAAATCTAGGTATGCGGATAAACAGATAAATCAGGATTCAAGTTTAGCGCAGTTCTTGAACTCAAACACGATAATATAGTTAACCAACTCTCGCTGCGAAAACTATCTAAGTCTAATTCCTAGAAAACCAAATCTCTTTGCGAGTCCTAAGGATTTAAACCAGCTTTTAATCTACAAGTTTGATCTGTTCACAAAACAACTAAACCAAATCTCTTTGTGAATAGTTATTTTGCTCACCTTAAGTTCTATCAGGTAATTAATCGCACTCTCGTGCCTAATCAATTATCCTAAGATCTAAGTTCTAGGTAGCTAATCTAGAATTAGTATTGAGAACAACCTATGGTGAAGAGAAAATAAGATAATGAATCCTAATAAATCAATCGGTCAAATCATACAGAGAAATCCTATTGAGATAACCCTAAACCTATGGAAGAACTACTCAGACATGGAGATTGAAACAAGCAACATGATTGAATAGATCATCAAATAGAGTAATAAGAAAAGAGTAACAAGAGTTCAGAATTGTCTCTCTAAAAACCAAAGTAGAATCAAGAATAATGAAAAACCTAGCCAACAAAGTGGCTGTAAAACCTAATTAAATAGTCTAAACACGAATTATGGTCTTCTTGTAAATATTAAAGTCTTCTGGGCAAGTTCTGCAATTCTTCAAACTTCATTAAAAGTCGCGACCTGTAATCTCCTCGACTGGTGTCAATCGATACAAGGGTGACACTTGACTCTTTAATTGGACATTTAGTCACCAAACTTCAGTTTTGCTACAGAACGCTCCATAAAACTCCAATATCCCCAATAATGCTCCAAAAGTGCTAAAACCTGTAAAAGACTCTAAAAGACTCTATAATAGAATAAAGACTCGATAAAACGGAATTATATCATGGCTTAAAAGGGGTAAAAACCATGATATATCATATATCAACTCTCCCAGACTTAGCCTTTGCTTGCCCTCAAGCAAATAGAAGACTAAACCAGAGAAAGAGGTTTGAAAACATAGAGACTCACATGTTCTTGAAACTTTGCAATGACCATTTCCCTTAGTGTTCCACATATCACATAGCCAGTTTCAAATCCAACCACCATGTACTTCTCCATAGAAATTCGCAACTTCCCTGAATACACACATTATCTAAAAGCATTACTCAATAAAGCCATCATCGCCATTTTCATTGCTGTGATTAATACCAAGAACCTTCTAGATTCTTTCCCATACAATATCATGACAAGGAACCATCCAATTTCACACTTTCTTGTATTACTTTCTCTCCCCCAAACTTATTTCTTATTATATTCTCGGATATCCTTATTAAGGTTAGAGACGCGAGTATTGATGGTGTTTGCAACCGAATCCCCGGTTCTTCCAATAAAAAGAAATCAAAGGTGTAGGCGAATAATGGTATCACATGAAATTTTCCTAACCTCGCTTCCAACTTTGTGTGATCATTCTCTCTGAAGTAGAATAATGGGATCGCTGGAAATTTTCCTGACCCTCTACTCAGAAGAAAATCATTTCATCTTTTAATGCATTCTTATTTATTAACTTGTAACAGGGAGAGAAATACCATTACTTAAAACACGTGGGTTCCTTTGTCAGATACGAATGAGGAATCAAGCTCTATGGACATCAATATCATTAATGAAGTGCAAAAATTTGGCTCATGCTTTAAAGAACTTTGCTGGAAACATGAGTGTCTTCTAGTTAACTGGTCAGCCTTTGAATTTTTCATTAGTCGATCTGTAACTGATTCTGTAACAATGGTCACTTAGAAGCAAAGTCAGAACAATAAAATCAATAAAAAGATCACAGTCTCCAACAGATTTTGACTCAATAAAACAACGAATGACTAAAAAAATGACTAACTCTAAGAAAAACAAAAACAATGTCAGCGACTACCTCCCCCAGACTTGAACAACACTGTCCCCAGTGTTATCTAGCCTAGAGTTGGTGAAAGAAAACAGAAGAACATAGTGAAAGCATGAAAAACAAAGAGTTACCGTACTGGAACATCGAGTATCGACTGACACACGGCTTGGTATTGATCGATACCAGGCTTAAGTCGACATGATGAAATTTTCTCATTCGCGTAGGGTATCAAACGATACCAATAGGGTATCGATCGACACACGGGCCATTTCGTATTTTTCTCCTTGTTTATCCTGACACAAACACAAAACGTAAAATAAAAAGAAAACGACTCAAAAACAAACTCACAAGTAGGTTGCCTCCCACTAAGCGCTTGTTTAATGTCATTAGCTTGACTGTACCGTCGTTCAGGCATTGGGTGCATCATCCAGAGGCATTATGTGTCCGTCTGGAATCTCGGTGCTCCGAAAATAGTGTTTCACCCTTTGTCCATTGACAGTGAACTCTTCGCCTGAGGGATTTGTCAGGACAATCGCACCATGTTGTCTAACCTCCTTGACTGTGAAAGGACCTGACCAACGAGAACGTAATTTACCAGGAAACAAATGCAAACGAGAGTTATACAAAAGTACCTGATCATTGGGTTCAAAGTGTCTGGTAAAGATCTTTTTGTTGTAATACGCCTTGGTCCTCTCCTTGTACTGCTTCAAGTTCTCATAGGCATTGTGCCTAATCTCATCCAGCTCATTCAGCTGAATCAATCGCTTCTCAGCAGCAGTCTTGATGTCGAAATTCATCAGCTTTGTAGCCCAGGCTGCCTTATGCTCGATTTCAACCTGAAGATGACACGCTTTCCCATATAGCAAGTGAAACGGTCTAGTCCCAAGCGGTGTCTTGAAAGCGGTCATGTAAGCCCACAATGCATCATCCAAATTGTGTAGACCAATCTTTTCTAGTGGTACTCACAGTCTTCTCCAAAATCTCCTTGATTTGCCTGTTAGAGAACTCAACTTGCCCACTAGTCTGAGGATGATAAGGAGTAGCTACACAATGATTCACACCGTGTTTCTTCAGCATCCTCTTGAAAACCTTGTTAATAAACTGAGAGCCACCATCACTTATAACAATCCGAGGTACTCCAAATCGAGGAAAAATGATGGTCTTAAACAGCTTAAGCACCACTGAAGAATCATTGGTAGGGCTAGCAATCGCTTCAACCCACTTGGAGACATAGTCTACAACAACCAAGATGTACATGTTCTTGTATGAAGAAGGGAAAGGACCCATAAAATCGATACCCCAACAATCAAAAATCTCAACCTCGAGGATGAAATTTTGTGGCATCTCATGACTCTTACTGATCTTCCCTCTCCTCTGACACACATTGCACTAGGAAATGAAGGTATGAGCATCATTAAATATAGTAGGCCACCAGAAACCTGCCTGAAGGACCTTGGACACTGTCTTGAAAGTCGCAAAGTGTCCAGCATACTCCGATCCATGATAATGAAACAGAACACTAGGTACCTCTGATTCAGCAATGCATCTCAGATAGACACCATCAGAACAGTGCTTGTACAAGTAAGGGTCATCCCAAAAGAATCGCCTTATCTCACGCAGAAACTTCTTCTTGTCATATTTCTTGAGGTGCTTTGGCTCCGCATCTGCAGCGAGATAGTTGGCAATATCAGCGTACCATGGTAGATCAGAGTCAGCTGCAGCAACTAGATAGTCTTCAGAAGCAACAAGGTGTTCAGCAGTCTAAACAGGTTCGGAAATCGCAGGGTATCGACCTACACTAGGTGAGTGTCGATCGATACCGAGACCTACAATCCGTGGGAAGTGCAAAGTTTCGGTGAAACCCATATGAAACTCAGTTTCAATGAAGTAAACAGACTCTTCTGGTAGTTGGTCATTGATGGGCACGTCTGCATCAATTCGGATCCTCGAAAGATGGTCAGCCACTCCATTCTATATTCCTTTCTTGTCCTTTACCTCGATGTCGAAACCCTGTAACAAAAGAACCCAACGACAAAGGCGAGGCTTGAGATCCTTATTCTGCATCAGATATTTGAGAGCAACATGATCAGTATGGACAATCACTTTGCTCTCAATCAGGTAGGATCAAAATTTCTCAAAGGAGAAAATAACTGCAAGTAGTTCTTTCTCTGTAGTGCTGTAATTCCTCTGAGAATCATCCAATGTCCTGCTGGCATAGTAGATAACATGCAGCTTCTTATCCTTCCTTTGAACCAAAACCGATCCAACATCAAAGTCGCTAGCGTCGCACATGATCTCAAAAGGCAGAGTCCAATCAGGAGGTTGCACAATAGGAGCACTCACCAAGGCCTTCTTAATCTCCTCAAAAGCTGCAAGACACTCAGGTGTGAAATCGAATGTGATCTCCTTGCATAATAGAGCTGTGAGTGGACGTGGGAGCTTGGAGAAATCCTTGATGAACCTTCTGTAAAACCCAGCATGACCAAGGAAACTTCGAGTATCCTTCACAGAAGTTGCTGGTTGGAGACTTGTCATGACCTGAATCTTGGCTTTGTCAACTTCGATCTCAGCTTCAGAAATCTTGTGCCCAAGTACGATGCCCTCCTGAACCATAAAGTGACACTTTTTCCAATTAAGGACCAAGTGTTTCTCCTCACATCTTTGTAGCACCTTGCACAAATTAGCCAGACAGTCCTTGAATGATGATCCGTACACCGAAAAATCATCCATGAATACCTCCATAAAATCCTCAATTATGTCTGTGAATATAGACATCATGCATCTTTGGAAGGTGGCTGGGGCATTACACAATCCAAATGGCATTCTCCTGTATGCAAATGTGCCATAGGGACATGTAAAAGCCGTCTTCCCTTGGTCATCTGGATGTATAGGAATCTAGAAGAAACCTGAATATCCATCGAGAAAACAGTAGTAGGGATGACTAGCCAACCTCTCCAACATCTGGTCAATGAATGGCAATGGGAAGTGATCTTTCCCCGTAGTTGCATTCAACTTCCTGTAGTCAATGCAAATTCGATGCCCAGTGATAATCCTAGTAGGAATCATCTCATCCTTGTCATTCTTTACCACAGTTATTCCTCATTTCTTAGGAACAACGTGCACCAGACTGACCCAATAGCTATCCAAAATATCATAGATGACACCAGCTTTCAAAAGTTTCATCACCTCCTTTTTGACTACTTCCGTCAGGTTCGGATTCAGCCTCCTCTGATGCTCAACTGAACCCTTTGACTCGTCCTCGAGATGAATCCTATGCATGCATAGGTCCGGTGCTATACCTGGAATATCATCAAGAGAATAGCCAAGAGCTTTGCGATACTTGCGCAGCTTGCTCAGCAGTAAGGTAATCTCTGCGGTGTTCAAAGAAGCATTAATAATCACTGGGTATGTGGAATTAGGACCAAGATAACTATACCTCGGATTTTCAGGAAGTGGCTTGAGTACCACTTTAGGAGCGTTCTCATCACTCCAATCTCCAAGCTCAGCAGCTTGCTTAGAACCATCGGCCGACCCACCTTTTGGTCGCAGGGTATCGACCGATACTAGGGGAGTATCGATCGATACCGGTGATGCTGAATCGAGCATCTTCGAGTATCCTGCAGTATCTTCACACGAATGGACCTCTGAAGTGGCTGAACAGAACAATGCTCTCTCCAGTGGATCCACATGATGCATCTCAAGGAATTACTCTTCAGCTATGTCACTGAAAGTGTCTACAAAGAAAGTCTGCCCATCGATGGTTGGTCTATTCATCATCTTATCCATATTGAAAGTCATGACCAAATCACCGATGTTGAGAGCGATCTTCCCATTCCTGCAATCAATCAAAGCACCAGCTGTTGCAAGGAATGGTCTACCTAGGATAAGAGGATCCTTAGGCTCAGCATCATACTCCAGAACGATGAAATCAGTTGGGATCAAGCAATTCCTAATCTTAATAGGAACATCTCCGAGTAAACCCTCTAGAAGTCTAACTGAGTGATCAGCAAGTATTAGGGAGATTCTTGTGGCTGTGAAGTCTGTCATCCCCATCCTTTTAGCAACTGAGTATGGTATGAGGTTGACACTTGAGCCGAGGTCACAAAGAAAACGCTCGAATCTATCTGTGAATATTGTACAATCCAACACAAAACTCCCTGGATCTAGTAGCTTCTTTGGGATCCTGTTGGTCAGGATTGCACTGCACTCATGAGTAATCATCAAGCATCCTTCTTCAAGGTTCACGTTGCTAGACACCATCCTCTTGACATATCTCCTGAAAAATGGAGAAGTCTTGATAGCATCGATAAAAGGATGTTCAACAATCAACTTATCCATGATTGTGTTGCATCTAGAGTCTTCTACCTCCATCTTAGTCTTCCCAGTAGCTCTAGGATAAGGTATCCTAGGCGTGTAAACTCTTTCTGCAACTACATTAGGTACTTCCTTCGAAACCTTAGGTGTTGACTCGACATCATGATCAGTGTCGATCGATACAGGGGTGGTATCGATCGATATACGGGGTGTTGAAGTGTCCCGTGAAAGAATCTTGACGGGTGTTGATCGATGTTGAGTAGTGTCGATCGATACTGGAGCGATTTCAGAATCCTCATCATCATGGTCGACGAAAATATCTGCAGTTTGGCCAATTTTCATTCCTGGAGTAACATCTTTCCCACTCCTTAAGGTGATGGCATTGATGTGAGCCCTTTGGTTCTCTCCTTTCCCTGGAAGAAAACCCTCTTGCCTTTTCACAGCCTCTGAAGTCTGAGCAACCTGGAGTTCCAGCTTCTTCTGCTGGAGATTAATAGCATCGATCCTTCCACTAAGATCATTGTACAAGACATCAATCTTCCCATTGAAATCCACAGTGAGCTTCTACTGTCCTTGAATAAGCTGTTCGAACATAGACTCGATCTTGCTATCTGGGAGTTTAGTAGGGACAGGTTGATAAAATGAGTTCCCATAGTTCCTGGTATACCCACTGCTCTTAGATGATTTTTGGACGAATTGATTCGAGCCTCCTTGCTTAGAGTTGTTGTTGAAGTTTCAGTTGTTGCTGAATTGATTCCTCTGGCCTTGAAAACCAGAACCACCAATATAGTTAACATCCTATGCTTCATACTCATTGAAAACCTCAATATCTTCAGCAAAGTGCACAACTTTCGTTGTCTTGCCCATCAGAAGACTGTGCATGGAATCTAACTTGGCTTGAACATCAGCAACCTGTGTACTGTCCACGCTACTAGCTTGCTTCTTGCGCTCAAAGTCTGCATTCTTGGTGCTATTGCTAGACGCCAAGTTCTCAATCAGCACATAAGCATCTTCAGGATACCTAGTGTTGAAGTTTCCATTTCTCGAAGCATCCAAAGTCATCTGATACCTCTAATCAAGTCCTCTGAAGAAGAACCCCATCAACTGAACATCAGAGTATCCGTGATGTGGACAATCTCTCTGATATGATCTGAATCTCGTCCAAGCAGCCTTGAACGCCTCAGTAGGGCCTTGAGAAAACTGGTAGATCTTGTTCCTAAGATCCTCAGATCGAGCATCATCATAGAAGTTATTCAGGAAAGCAGTCTTAGTATCTTCCCAGGTAGTCAGTGATCTAGGAGGTAACTGCTTCAGCCAGTAAGTCGCATCTCCACCTAAAGAGTATGGAAAGATCTTGCAGAAGAGGTAGTCGTAGGACACTCCATTGATCTCGATGCTAGTGACCAAATCCTCGAACCTCTCAATATGATCCATGGGATGTTCATTGGAAAGACCATGAAAAGGGTGCTGACCCACAAGAGTGTAGTATGCAGGTTTCAGCTCAAAGGCATTCCTCTGAAAAGCAGGAGGTCGAATCGCTGATCGATTTGCATAAAACTGATCTGGCCTGTTGTACTCACCAATCGTTCTGCCACGATTAACCACAACATTCCCTGCATTCGCATTCCTAGCGATATTCCCAGCGACAACAAGAGCTGATGGAATGATGTTCTCCTCTCCATCCAGTTGTTGTCCTCTCTAATTGCACAACTGACCCTCTTGGTCTCTGTAAACACCAGCTTTATCTTGAACCAATTCCACTTGATTGTTGTTCATCTCTGCTGGCTTCTTTGCTCTTCTATTTGTGCGTTCCAAAAGTGCTAGTTGTTCGAGTGACAGATCGACTAGCTGAGTACTCTTGTTCCTTCTGGTTTCGCGAATATGCATACACCTGAAAACAAAGGCAAGGCACGTGAGTAACGAAAATACGATGAGTATCGACCGACACTGGGTGGTGTCGATCGATATCAACAAAAAGGAAACGACGAGTATCGACCGACACTGAGTAGTATCGATCGATACCGATGAACTTAGTCGAAATTCTCAATCTAAAATCTAATGGCGAAATTGAATCCCCGGCAACGGCGCCAAATTTGATAAGCTCAAATTAATACCCTAAAAGTACTAAAGCTTTGTCGGTTATAATACTTAGGGATCGAATCCACAGAAACTCAAGGAATCACACAATAGATTATATAGAAGAAAATCAAGCTAAGTGATCAATGTAATTGAAAGCAAATACGTAAATTAAACTGTTGTAAATTCAATTGGAGTAAGATAGGTCTAGAGAATTTCTCAGGAAATCAATGAATGCAGATAAACTAACTAATCAGGGTTTAGGCTATGCACGGTTCTTGAACTCAAATCACTAAGGTATAATTAACCAACTCTCGTTGCGAGAATTATCTAAGTCCAAATCCTAGAATTCCAAATCTCTTTGCGAATCCTAAAGTCTAAACCAGCTTTTAGTTCAAGTTTGATTTGTTCACAAAACAACTAAGCCAAATCTCTTTGCGAATAGTTATTTTGCTCACCCTAGGTTCTATCAGGTAATTAATCGCACTCTCGTGCCTAATCAATTATCCTAAGATCTAAGTTCTAGGTGATCAATCCAGAATTAGCTATGAGAATAACCTATGGTGAAGAACTAATTCAGATGGTGAACCCAATCAACCTAGCATTCAAAGAAATCCCTAATGAGAATCCCTAAACCTAACAGAAGATCTACTCAGACATGGAAATTGAAGCAATAATCATGACTGAATAAATACTTGAATAAATAAAAAAGAGTAACAAGAGGGTTCGAAATCTTCTCTCGGACGAACAGAGTTTCAGACTTGTCTCCCTTCCAAAGCTCTCTCACAAACCCGAAGTAAAATAAAGCATAGCCATCAAAGTGGCTGTAAAATCCTATAAAATAACCTAAATCAAGTTTTGGGGCTTCTTGTAAATAATAAAGTCTTATGGGCAATTTTGCAATTCTTTAACTCTTCATTAAGTTGCGGCTCGTATCTTGCTGCAGTGAGTATCGACCGATACTAGTCAGTATCGATTGACACTGATGCTTCAAATCGGGTACTCAGCTACATGAACTTCTGGTTTGATCCAAAATGCTCCAGAAAGCTCCAATATCTCCAATTATGCTCCAAATGTGCTAAAACCTGTAAAAGACTCTAAACCACTACAAAATAGTAGAAAGACTCTATAAAACAGACTTATATCATGGCTTAAAAGGGGTAAAAACCATGGTATATCATTGTTCCCATTCTCTCTTGGAGAAAAAGCAAGGCAATGGGAAAAGAACCTACCCCAAGGTTCCATCACTTTTTGGAATCAATGAAAAACCGCATTCATTGCCAAGTTCTTCTCCCACTCTAGGACGGCCAAGCTAAGGAATGAAATATCAAGCTTCTCTCAACGTCCTAATGAGAGCTTCAATGAAGCGTGGGAGCGGTTTAGGGCCTATACAACGTAATGCCCTCACCATGGATTCACGGATGCTTTCCTCTTAAGCACTCTATACCGCGGAGCATTGCCCAAGATACGTATGTTGCTTGATACCGCTTCCAATGGAAATTTTCTAGCCAAGTATGTGAATGAAGCAATGGAGTTGGTTGAGAACCTTGTTTTGAGTGATGGAACATATGGTGATGAGTTTGATTGGTCCACAAGAACCACAAGCGATTTTGAAGAGCAACGACGAACCAAAGAGATGAAAGCTCTAAGAGACAAGTTGGATAAGCTTCTCACTACATCTCAAAAGGTGGTTCAATTTTGTTGGAAATGGTGAGGCAAACCAAGGATTCCAAGAACAAATGGTGGATTTGAGAAACCAAGAAGAAGTGCACTATGTTGGGAATAATGGTGGCTATCAAAGAAGTTTCAACAACAACTATGGCCACCAAAGTCAAGCCCCCATTAATCACCAACAAAGCTATGCTCCCAAACCCTACTTTCAAGGGAACCAAGATGGTTTTCAACAAAGCTTTGTCCCACAAACTCAAAGAAACAACTCCATGACTCAAGACCTTGATATGAAGAACATGCTTCAACAAATTCTACAAGGACAAGCTAGTGGAGCATTGGATATGAGCAAGAAGATGGAGGAAATAAATACCAAAGTAGCTTGCTCATACAATGATCTCCACAAGAAACTTGAGGTATTGAGTTCAAAAGTGCAACAAATGGAGACCAAGGGAGCCAATGGAGACAAAATGCAACAATGTTCTTCAAACGGGAAAGAAATACAAAGCTCAAAGGAGTATTCCAATGCCATCTTCTCAAAGGAATCACGTCCCATTGATGATCATGAAGCCATTAGGGAAATTGAGCTTCTACTTCATGGTTCACATGTTGAACACCTTCCCCCTAGAGATGTTCCCTTGAAGCTCAATGTGGACATTGAGGAACAAGGTGGGGGATTGACCCTTAAAAAGGATGAGGACGTGACCATGGTTGATGACAAGGGTATTGTCAATTTGGTTGATTCACCAAGCAAGACAAGGATTGAGCCTAAGTCTCTCCCCAAGCTTGGGAATCCCGGTAAGTTCTCCATCACTTGCTCTCTTGGTGATTTGGAAGTTGAGGATGCTTTGTGTGACTCCGGTTCAAGTGTAAACGTCATGTCCCGTGAGATGCTTAAGAGTCTAGGGATAAGAAACCTCAACTATCACCCATCACCTATCACTTTTGGAGATGCCTCCTCACGGAAGCCACTCGGTCTCCTTAAAGATTATCCGCTTAAGGTTGGAGATTGCATAGTCCCAACGGACTTTGTTGTCATGGAGATGAAGAAGGCCAACAAGCTCCCGCTCCTCCTTGGAACCCCATTCCTACTTACTACCGGTGATAGAATGTGACGTAGCTCTCCCTATGATCGAAACTCTAAGGTAGGTAACGTGAAGGATAACCCTTGCAAGCCGTGAGCTTCAAGGCGTGTGGAGTGAATTGGTCGCACAGAGGGGATGGAGAACCTCTGATATTCCTTTGTTCTATCAAGATATGACACACTTAAATCGAACAAGAGCCTGGATATGACACACCAAGCGAGATCAAGAGAAGAGCAAGAGATGAACTCGTTTTCTCTCAAAGAAAGAAGGATGCGCCTCAAATTTTAATAAAAGGTAGGGTAAATGTTTTCAGCGACATTACAAGAGTATATAAAGGGAAAAACGAGCACTTAAGTTTAAAGAATTGCAAAAATAAGCCAAAATAAAAGAAAATAAAAGAAAGGCACAAAACAGAAGGTCTTTTGTGCAAATAAGATAAAAAAAAAGGAAAGATAGAGATAGATGAGGCTATGCTTGTCGAGATTGTGCATCTTGAGCCTCAGATGTGGCTAGTGAACTAGGTGTGGTGATCTATCCTTGCCTCATTAAAAACCTATCTTTGAAAAACCCAAGTGGGATAAAAACAAAGATAGGGAAAAAGAGTGCAAAGATAGATCACAAGCTCACTAGCCATTTTGTACTTGAATCAGGTTGAGTGTTGGAGTTGTTGTGTTGTGTTCTTGACTTAGGTAGCTTGGTTGCTTTTTTATATGGTTGAGAGTGTCAGCAACAGCTTCCTTGAGCTCCTTAGCTCTTGCTCGTGTCATTGGACCAGTTGGGATAGCCTTACGCTCCTCAGCTACAAGCTCCTCATCTGCAAGCTCTTCTTGTAATGGTTCAAGTTCCTCGGCTACAAGCTCTTCTTGTGTTGGTTCCAAGTCGTCCATGATCACATCATCCCCTCTTTCTTGAAAAGGATTTGACCTCAAATCTGGTTCATCTGCAAGAAATGGAGATAAATCAGAAACGTTGAAGCTATGACTGATATTATACTTACCTTGAAGATCCAGCTGATAAGCATTGTCGTTGATCTTCTTTGTGATCTGGAAAGGCCCATCGATTCTAGGCATGAGTTTGGACTTCCTCTGGTCTGGAAATCTCTCTTTCCTCAAGTGCACCCAAACGAGGTCTCCTTCTTCAAATACCAGCTTGCGTCTCCCTTTGTTGGCGTGCTTAGAGTACTACCTTGTCTTCTCCTCTATGTTAGCTTTGGCCCTCTCATGTATCTGTCGTACAAGCTCTGATTTTTTCTCTCCATCTAAGCTTAATCTTTCACTCATAGGTAAAGGCGTTAGATCTAAAGGTGACAAAGGATTAAAGCCATAGACAATCTGAAATGGTGAGAACTGAGATGCAGAATGCACAGCATGATTATAAGCAAATTCTATATGTGGTAAGCATTCTTCCCATGTTCTAAGGTTCTTTTTGATTAAACAACGCAGTAGTGTTCCTAGAGTCCTATTAACAACCTCAGTTTTCCCATCATTTTGTGGATGACATGTAGTAGAGAACAGAAGCTTAGTACCCAACTTAGACCATAACGTTTTCCAGAAATAGCTAAGGAACTTAGCATCACGATCAGAGACTATAGTCCTAGGTATGCCATGCAGTCTAACAACTTCCTTAAAGAACAAGTGAGCTACATGAGATGCATCATTTGTTTTGTTGCAAGCTATGAAGTGTGACATCTTAGAAAAACGATCTACCACAACAAAGATAGAATCCTTCCCTGTCTTAATTCTAGGCAGTCCTAAAACAAAATCCATTGGGATATCAGTCCAAGGATGCGAAGGGATAGGGAGAGGAGTATACAAACTGTTGGGTTGGACCTTAGACTTAGCTTGCTTACACGTATTGCACCTCTTGCAGATTCGTTCCACATCTCTTTTCATGTGTGGCCAGTAAAAGTGGTCTTGCATCACTTTTAACGTCTTAGCAACTCCAAAATGACCCATCAAACCTCCTCCATGAGCCTCTCGAACAAGTAAGTCTCAGACAGAGCAGTTAGGAACACAAAGTCTATTGCCAAAGAAAAGAAACCCTTCACTTCGAAAATAATGACCAGAAGCAAACTTCTCAGATGACTTAAACACTTCTTGAAAGTCAGAATCAGAGTTTTATAGGTGTTTAAGTTGTTCAAATCCCAGTAGTTTCGCATCAAGAGTAGAAAGGAGTGCGTACCTTCGAGATAGTGCATCAGCAACTATATTTTCCTTACCTTTCTTATACTTGATGACATATGGGAATGTCTCAATGAATTCTACCCATCTGGCGTGTCTCTTGTTGAGCTTATGCTGACCTTTTAGATGCTTAAGGGACTCGTGGTCAGTGTGAATAACGAACTCCTTGGGCCACAAGTAGTGTTGCCACGTTTGAAGAGCTCTCACCAAATGCATAGAGTTCTTTGTCATAGGTTGGGTAGTTGAGAGTGGCTCCTCCAAGTTTTTCACTAAAGAACGCAATGGGCTTCTTATCCTGCATAAGAACTACTCCAATACCTACACCAGAAGCATCACACTCAATCTCAAAGGTCTTAAGGAAATTTGGTAAAGATAAAAGTGGAGCGTGAGTGAGCTTGTTTTTCAGTGTCTGAAATGCTTCTTCTTGCGCTTCTCCCCATCTAAAACCCACTTCCTTCTTGATCACTTCAGTAAGTGGTGCAGCAAGAGTGCTGAAGTCTTTAACAAACCGCCTATAGAACCCAGCAAGGCCGTGGAAGCTTCTCACGTCGCCTACTATTTTTGGGACATGCCAATCTCTTATAGCTTTGACCTTCTCCTCGTCAACCTGTACGCCATCTGCACTCACAAAAAAAGCCTAAAAAGACCACTTTATCTGTACAAAACGTGCACTTCTTAAGGTTGGCATAGAGCTTCTCCTCTCGAAGTACATTTAAAACATATTGCACATGTCCTATATGCTCTTCTAAGTCTTTACTATATATCAGAATGTCATCAAAATACACTACAACAAAGACTCCTATGAATTATCTCAGAACATGGTTCATTAACCTCATGAATGTACTAGGTGCATTTGTGAGTCCAAAAGGGCATAACTAACCATTCATATAAATCATGCTTTGTTTTAAATGCAGTTTTCCATTCATCTCCCTCTTTCATCCTAATCTGATGGTATCCACTTTTCAAATCTATCTTAGAAAACATCTTAGAGCCATGCAGTTCATCTAACATGTCATCTAGCCTAGGAATGGGGTGGCGATACTTCACCGTGATATTGTTTATGGCTCTGCAATCAACGCACATGTGCCAACTTCCATCCTTCTTGGGCACAAGCAGAACGGGTACAACACATGGACTCATGCTCTCTATGATGTGCCCTTTCTCGATGAGCTCATCAACCTGTTTTTGTAACTCCTTAGTCTCCACAGGGTTGGTTCTGTATGCTGGACGGTTTGGTAGTGAAGCTCCAGGTACAAAATCAATCTGATGCTCGATGCCTCTAACTGGTGGCAGTCCAGTTGGGCTGTCTCCTGGGAATACATCTTCATAGTCCTGCAAAAGAATTTTCATTTCACTTGGCAGCACTGGTGCAAGATTAGTTAAGCTCGTAAGAGCTTCTCTAAAAACAAACAGGAGTAGGGGTTGTTTAGAAGCTACAGCCTGTTTTATATCACCTGATTTGGCCATGAGATTGGTTCGTTGCACCTGTTCTAAGCTCAGCTCTCGTTGTTGTATTCCTTTTGAACTTGCATTATGCTTCATTCTCTGCTTGAGAGTCATCTGGTCTTGATGAACTTCACTTGGTGTCAAAGGAACCAGAACGGTCCTCTTACCTTTGTATTCAAATGAATGGCGATTTGTGAAGCCATCATGCATCACTTTGCGATCAGATTGCCAAGGCCTTCCAAGTTGAATGTGTCCAGCAGCCATGGGGAGCACATCACACAGTATCTCATCTTCGTATGCACCAATGGTGATAGGAACCAGCACCTGCTTGCTCACCTTCATCTCACCATCTTCATTAAGCCATTGCAGCTTGTCTGGCTTTGGGTGCTTCGTCACTCTCAATCCGAGCTTACTAACCATTGTTTTACTTGCCACGTTAGTACAGCTTCCTCCATCTATGATGAGGCTGCAAAACTTTCCTTGGACCAAGCATCTAGTGTGGAACAGATTCTCTCTATGTTCTTGTTCATTAGTAGCAGTTTGCACACTTAGGGATCTCCTTGTAACTAGTAACTGTACTTGTGCAGGCTGTTCTTCACACTCAGTTAAGTAATCAAGGCCTGTTTCTTCTTCATCTTCTGTTTTTATTTCTCTGTGGTCTAACAGAACCATGGCTCTCTTGTTGATGCATTCATTGGCATAGTGGCCTCTCCCTTGGCACTTAAAACACTTAACATCACGGTTTCTGGTTGTTGGGGTTTCAACTTTGCCTTTGCCCTTGTTGTCTTGATTGATCATATAAGGCCTCATTTCTGGTCTTGGCGCCACTACTTGCTTGCCACCACGCTGAGAAGTGTTTGCTCTGTCCTCCCTTTGATAGCTCGGTTTAGAAACAGCATGTCCACTCAAATAGTTAAATCGTGAAGGACCTTTGCGTTTGAGCTGTTGTTCTATCAGAATCGCCTTATGCATCATCTCCTATAACTCAACATAGTGTTGCATCTCCAGTCTGTCTTGGATGTCTCGGCTTAACCCTCCTAAGAAATGTGACATGGTAGCTTCCCTATCTTCTGATATATCAGCACGAATCAGGAGTGACTCTATCTCTTGGTAATAGTCCTCTACGCTGCTGCTCCCTTGAGTGAGTTTTCTTAGCTTGCTGTGCAGCTCACGGTGATGATGACTTGGGACAAATCTCTTCCTCAAGATTCTCTTCATCTCTGTCCAAGTACTCACCGGTTCTTTGTCATTACGTCTTCTAGAAGTGACAAGCTGATCCCAGCAGCTGAGAGCATAATCGCTGAATTCTGTTGCAGCTACTCTCACCTTGTTGATCTCTGTATTGTTTTGACAATTAAAGACCAGCTATATCTTTTTCTCCCACTCCAAGTATGCATAAGGATCACTCTTGCCATTGAAAGGTGGGATTATGAGCTTAAGACCCCCAAAGTTGTCTCTACGTTCTCCACCACGTCTATGCCTCCTCTGGCTTCCCCTTGTTGAATCACTCTCTTCGCTGTAGTAGCTGTCTGTGCCATAGTCACCAGGCTGTTCTTGTTGGTGTCGGCCTCCTCTACGAGCTCCCCTAGGCTGATTAATGCCTTGAACTGGCTGTTGTTGTTCTTGTCGAAGAGCATCGAGCTTGGTATCCATCATCTGGTACAAACGAGCTAATATTGCGTCGATCAGTAGCTTGTTGTTTCGCATAGTGCTTGTCTCCTCTCCATCTTGTGACATCTTGACCTGCGAAGGAAAAACAAGGAAATAACCAGTAACTAGTTCCCTTGAAAAGATAGAACAGAAACAAAGCAATTCCAACAGCTTCTCACGCAAGACTCAAAGAACAAGAAAACAGGTTTTGAGTTGAATTCGAATGCTTGTAGATGAGTCTAACAGGTTATATAGTTGGTTTTTAAGTTCTGAGATCAAACTCCTGGTCTTAAAAACGAACTGGCTAGCAAACATCAGAAAAAAAACTAAACGCATGATCTAAAGACCAGAAAAGGAAAGTTTCAAACTCTCCTAAAAACCCTACTTGCGCCGCGAACAGGTTCTTCTTCTTCCTCTAGCTATTTTTTTTTGAATGAAACTAACTATAAAACATGTTGCTAAAGTCGAACTACCACTGGAACTACAAGAAACAGGACTCCCAAAACACAGGAAATCAATGAAAACAGTGCTGCAAAATCCGACAGATTTGAAAAGAAAGGAAAAATTTAAGAACAGAGTTGGAACGAGATTACCTAGGGACTTAGAGCTTAGCTCTGGTACCACCTGACGTAGCTCTCCCTATGATCGAAACTCTAAGGTAGGTAACGTGAAGGATAACCCTTGCAAGCTGTGACCTTCAAGGCGTGTGGAGTGAATTGGTCGCACAGAGGGGATGGAGAACCTCTGATATTCATTTGTTCTATCAAGATATGACACACTTGAATCGAACAAGAGCCTGGATATGACACACCAAGCGAGATCAAGAGAAGAGCAAGAGATGAACTCGTTTTCTCTCAAAGAAAGAAGGCTGCGCCTCAAATTTTAATAAAAGGTAGGGTAAATGTTTTCAGCGACATTACAAGAGTATATAAAGGGAAAAACGAGCCCTTAAGTTTAAAGAATTGCAAAAATAAGCCAAATGAAAAGAAAATAAAAGAAAGGCACAAAACAGAAGGTCTTTTGTGCAAATAAGATAAAAAAAGGAAAGATAGAGATAGATGAGGCTATGCTTGTCGAGATTGTGCATCTTGAGCCTCAGATGTGGCTAGTGAACTAGGTGTGGTGATCTATCCTTGCCTCATTAAAAACCTATCTTTGAAAAACCCAAGTGAGATAAAAACAAAGATAGGGAAAAAGAGTGCAAAGATAGATCACAAGCTCACTAGCCATTTTGTACTTGAATCAGGTTGAGTGTTGGAGTTGTTGTGTTGTGTTCTTGACTTAGGTAGCTTGGTTGCTTCTGGATATGGTTGAGAGTGTCAGCAACAGCTTCCTTGAGATCCTTAGCTCTTGCTCGTGTCATTGGACCAGTTGGGATAGCCTTACGCTCCTCAACTACAAGCTCCTCATCTACAAGCTCTTCATGTACTGGTTCAAGCTCCTCAGCTACAATCTCTTCTTGTGTTGGTTCCAAGTCGTCCATGATCACATCAGAATGGATTTCAAAAATCAAAAGGTAGTTCTCTTGAATGTGGATGACAAGTTATACTACCCAATGAGGACTTCTCCCAACAAGCTTTGTAGCACAATAATCATTGAAGACGATGGGTTTTGTGTTGAGGAAGTGAAGTATGCGGGTCGTTGTGAGATGGTTGTTGAAGCTCCGCCTCCAAAGGGTTATGAAAAGAAAGAGAAGTTGCTTGATAGAAAGGATTTGGGTTATGGTAATGACACGGATTTGATGGGTTTTCTTAGTGTGCATAGGTTCTTGATGGTATAATGGTCATGGACTTAAGGACAAAGGTGGTAGGATTGCGGTGATCACCTTCGTTTCCCTCCATTCGTTTCCAATGTAATACTCCAAACTTTGTGAATAGCATTTAGAATCATATCTTCTTCTCTCTTTCATGCATTGTTTATCTCTATCTTAAGCTTCTATTACATAAGGGACTGTGTAATTTAAGTTTGGGGGAGAGTCTATGTGTTATCTAACTTTGTGTTTTGTGATCTTATTTTGCCTTTTGCATCTTGAGTCTCATGCATATCATACATTTTCAACAATTTTGAAAAAAAATTGAACTTTTGTGCATTCTATATAGGATTGAGTCTAGATGCATAGCATATAAGGTAGCTTTGCATGAGCATTAGGAGCAATGATAGATTTGTCCTTGTTAAGTACCATATTAAGAGCTTAGTCAAATGCCATTGTTGCTAGTTACTTGATGCTTTGATCTCATGTAGAAATTAAGAATGAACCATGCCTTGATCTCATGTCTTATTGTTCTTGCCTTGATTGAAGCGAACCTTGACTTGAATTCAACCCCATTTAAGTGATAACCTTAATTTTGACTTGTAAATATTGTGTTTATGCATTTTTGAATGAATTCGTGGATCACTTCATACATACTTGGATAATCTTTTCCCTTTCACCACTCTTGTTTATCCAAGTAGCCATATCCCATCATTGGAATGGTTTCCCCTACCCTAACCTCAACCTTCTTTCTAGCCATTGATATTCGTGTGTGATTGGTGAGGCCTTCTTTCGAGCAAACTTGGCAAAAAGTGTTAGGTTTAGGGCGACAAGGAGGAATTCTCATGTAGATTTAGCTCCATCATCACAAAGTTAATCTAGGAATAGGCTAAGATAGGTTGGCGGTTCTTGGTTAAATTTGGGGGAACGGTTTGAAAATTTGGTGAACGAATGTGTTTGGAATAGATTGTGGAATGGGAGATATGAATAAGGAGAAGGGAAAAGGGGATCGAATTTATAGGTTAGTTGGTGCAAAATTATAAGACTAGCTCTAAGAATAAGATAACCTCAAGAGATCCAAAGAAAAAGAAGAAAGACGAAAAGGCCAAAGCATCAAAGAAGAAAAAGAGGCGTGAACAAAAATGAAGAAAAATGAGAGCTAAGTCACAACAAAGAAGCACCAAACCATGAGAACACGGAAGAAGAAGTTGATCCCCGAATGAGAAGAATGTGAAGTGAAAGGACAAGAAGCATGTGTAGGTTTAAGAAGGCAAATGCCTTAAGATAAAAAGGGTAGCTTATGCTTGGGAGCAATGGGTTAGAGATGCTAGGGTTAGAGACATCTTAGGAATTGGGTAGATGAGAATTCACCCTTGTATGCATAGGTTGCCTTTTACCTTTAGTATTTTGCTAAAGTTTGCTCTTTTCTTGAGAGATCCCTACATTTGATTAACCGCGCATGATAATGAGATCATCTTTATCTTATAACTTCGTCCCTAGCCAAACGAATCCATTTGATCTTGCATAAACATGATTCACGTATATTACACTTAATCAATGTCAAGGGGTTGGAGGATATGAAAGTTTGTGTAGTTTGAGGTTCGAATATAAGTCATGCAAGGATAAGTATGGCTAGTCACTTTTGAGTAAGTTTGTTTGATCGCATCTTAGAGCTAGTAACTTGGACATTGAGTTGAATTCTTTTTATGGTACTTTTGGATTTGAGCTCCCATTTTTAATCTTCTCCATTTCTTTATTCTTGTTTGCTTGAGGACAAGCAAATGTTTAAGTTTGGGGGAATTGATATACTCATATATTGCATGTTTTAGCATGCATCTCACTTAGAGTTTTATGTCATTTACATGCATAATCATAGTTTTGTCTTGTATTTAGGTCTCATTTAGATATTAGGACATATTGCATTAGGTATAGTGAGTTCTTGCATGTTTTGGAGTACTTTCTAGGTGATTGGAGGCAATTTGGGCATATTTGGAGAGTTTGACCAAAGTAGAGTGCAAGGTCCATCCGATACATCGGAAAGATGTGGCCTGACATAGGCTCTCCGATATAAATTAGCTTGGATGAACTTCATGAAAGCTGTAGAGGAGTGAGTTAGCTAGCCACTGGAATTGGAATCAGGGGATTCGGACGTGTGGTTCGGGAGTTACGGACATTTTACCAGAGATATATCTGCCTGCCGAGTAAGCTTCGACTTACACCGACGCCACAGAGCGATGCAACTGATCGGTCGAGGTCCCGGCCCTTAACATCGACCCAGCCCCTTCTTACATCGACCTGTTACCTCGATGCTTCACCTCAGGACAGTTACATCGACTCCACAGGTCGATGCAACTGATCGATGCAGCACCAGCCGAAGTGACTCAAAGATCAGGCCAAATGAAGACTTTCCCGTGTCCAGTTTAATCTGAGGTCTTCCTAAACGTCATAGACAATCGAGCTGATGTTCGTTTAGTGGTGGTTTCATATCATTCAGATATGCCGTTCAAGAGGTATGGTAAATATAGCAAGGATATGTCTGTCAAGCATCAAAACGAGTTTTGCTCCAAATACGATGCCTAAAATATCAACCCAGATGAAGGGCTTACTCTCGGATTCAGCCTTAGACTCCTTCATAGAAATTGTGGAGGAGTGAATTCTCTTTATACAGGAGTTTGAATCGGGTTATTTGGACATATGAATAGGGAGATAAGACAGATTTACTGAAGGTATGTCCGTCTGGCCGAGAGAAGATGACACCGTCCAAAGAACCGGCAAAATGAAGGCCTTCCGATACGAATCAACTCAAACGGTCTTCATAAGAGTTGTAGAGGGACTAGTGTCTACAGGAGTTGGATTCAGGTCATTCGGATGTCAGGTTCAGGAGTTATGACCGATTCACTAAAGACGTATCCAAGTTTCGGCCGGGTCAATACCCTGTTTTATAGATCTGATTTTTAGATCTATCTCACTTTTTATCCTTTTTCCATTTTTTCTCTCTCTTTTCTCTCTACAACAAGACCTTGTCTTTTTAGGGTTCTTGGGATTTTTCCCTTGCGTTCTTTTGATTTATGCAAATTTAAGGTTATATATTTTCATCTTTATCTAATCTTTCACATTCCTATTCCCTAATCATGATTAACACCACCTCTTTCACAAGATTTGGTGAGTAGTTCTTCTTAAGGCTCATGGATGAGGTAGATTATGTGAATTTCGTGGTAGATCTTGATGTCTAGGACGTAGTTTACATATTTCCTCTCTTATTTGGTGTTCACAATGCTATATTAGGCTAGATATAGTTAATCTAGATCTTAGGGAATTTCATGCACACAAGATGTTCGATGAAATTCCCCAAATAACCAAATAAGATTTTTTGCTTTCTTAGCCTATTGATTGCTTGTTAATCATCCTATCACAAACGATGGTTTGTTCTTGATTTGTATGTTTAACAAAGTGATTAAGACCATGAGAGTGGCTTAATCTTGCTTAAGTGTTTTAGGCTAGCTTGTTTGTGTGAAATGACATCTAGATGGATCATGGAAGGATCCAAAATCAATAACCTCATCCAAGAGCTTGCCTTTATCTTATTGTTAATCACGTTTTTAGTCTTTGCTTACTTGTTCTTGTTTGAATTTGAATCATTTAGGTTGTTTAGAAACCGAAAACCCCTCTTGTTAGCTTAACTTACAAAGTTGTATGCATTCCTAGTGATTGAAACTTGTACCCTTGGATTCAATACCTCTTATGCTGCTTAGGCATTTTGTGTAATTGATACACGGCAAAATCCTTGTATCACTAAGAACGACCGATAGGTCCTCAAGCCGACCGATCGATCCTTTCGTCCAGAGTCCAAGAATTATTTGCAACGCTTGAGGGATGAGCAGAAGCAAAGAATTGCCACTAAGGGAAATCATACTCATCGACCATGTGAGCCTTCCGGACTTGATGGTCAAGCCCCTCAACCCTTATTCGGTCCAAACGAAATCCGAGATGTATTACTAGATGTTGTAGCCGAGTTCGAAGCAAATCTTGCAAAAGCAACGATAAGTTCTGTTTTAAACGACCAGGTTTCTAATTTATCCATCACTAGGATTATGCACTTGTCTTTGTCAAAAGGTGTTGAAACAGGTCCTACTAAAGAGCACACATCCAAAGGAGAAGCAATGGACCAAGAGCAAACTCAAGATACTATGCAAATCACTTTGCCTAGAAGCTTGCAACCAGAACAACACCTCAACTCTAATATGAGCAACACTATGCAAGGTAAGTGTCTAATCCTAGCTACAAGTAGTAAAACTGATATGCTTGTTCATAATGCAGGAAAAACAAATTTGAACTCTAGGCATTCTGAAAGTGAGCAGCATAACGCATGTGATAAGTTGGAACAAATTTCAACCAAGAGCTTTATTGTTGATATGACCGAGAAACCAGTCGAAAAGACCCATGAGCATTGTTCAATACAAAAGAAGTTAGTAATTAACAATACTAGCCCAACAACCACTTGGAATACGTTCGCACCTCAACTAGGGCACTCCTCGAAGTGGAATAGATCCATTCCGAGTTCAGGTGAGGAAGTTATTTAACTTCCAAGACAGGTGAATCCCAGCTTGCACGATTTGTACATGTGTGCGTTGCAAGGATTTTCCCAACCAAACCAGAAGTAATCAAGCCATGAACTAAACTGTTCTGGAATCTTGATTCATCAGAGAAACTGGTAAAATTGGATTCACAACAACACCGGTTCAGACTTGAGAGATATTAATTTTACAAGTCAACCGATCTGCACCAGGCCATATTACGCGACCGTGCCCAAAATCGTGCTACACAGCCCGACTCACTGCACCTCTGAAAGCAATCTATATATGGATCCAAAGTTCCGTGGGTCTAGTTTCCAAAACAATCTAGATCATCTCAATCGGCCTTATCAGTCGGCCCAGACAGGCACAACAGTGATTACATATATGATCTTACGCGAGCCAGGTAAGGAAATAATTCCAAGGTATGAATTTCTTTTTATTCCTGAAGCTAAGTTGCTGGAATTTGAATACATCAAAGAGCTTTATATTTCAAATGATGATTTTAAAAATGTGTTTCATTATTGCGAAAAGTTTGAGCATAAGAAATTCTTTAGGCATGGAGGTTTTCTATTTGACAAAGATAAAACGCTAGAACCTAATAAAAATTATGTGCTTGTGGATATTGATAGACACTCTAGGATAACATACTGCATTTCATATCATAAAACTAGAGAGGTTTTTTCTGGTCCAAGAACATTCACTGAAAGTTTCGATATTCTGGTTTATAACAAGTTGTTTATTGAATCAAAGGATAATACTTTTTGCTCCTATGATCTCTTGTTTCAAGTTTTTGTTGAAATTACAGAGGGTAAACAAGCTGAGGAAATCAAAGCTCATACACCAGAGACGTGGTTACTTTACTTGTGGCTAATAAGGTTCACTGTCCAAGTTGATTATGACCCGTTGAAGCATTGGAGAGAGGAGCATCAAGCAAATAAGAGGCAATACCGAATGATCTTTAAGCCTGGAGGAAATTTGTGTATTCAAATAAAGAGAGGACGTTTTCCAGCCCACACAGAGATCAAGTTGATGCCAAAAAGCAATCACGAATTTCAAATCCTTGAGCCGACCAAAGACAAAGCTTATGAGAAAAGCTTGCAAGGTGAGTGTAATTTGAGTTTAATGTTCAACTTTTCTAACTTAATCCCTTTTCTTGCATATTGTTCGGGTTTGAGGTCAAATACTTTTCAAGTGGGAAAGGATGATATGATCATGTACAGCATGCACAACAAGGAGTACTTAGCTGAGGGAAGCACATCCGAGGAAGTGTATCCGAGGGATCCTTAGCCGAGGGATGTGCTTCCGAGGGAACCTTAGCCGAGGGAAGTGCTTCCGAGGGAACCTTAGCTGCAGCTGATGGAGATGCATCCGATGGAACCTTATCTGAGGGAAGTGCAGCTGAGGGAAATGCATCTGAGGGACTTTCAACCGAGGGAAGTGCATCCGAGGGAAGCACATCTGAGGAAATTGCATCCGAGGGAAACCCAGTTGAGGGACTTCCATCCGAGAGAAACTTAACCGAGGGAAGTGCCACCGGGGGAGATTCAACAACAACATTTGATCTAGGAATTTCAAGAGGATCAACAAATGGGTATGTGACCAATTTGCACTCTTTTTCCCTTGTTTTGGTTTTGTCCCAATGGGTTTTCCAAAACAAGGTTTTTAATGAGACAAATGGATCACCTTCCCTTAGCCCATTTGTTGATCATTATCCAAGGCCAACAATGAAGATTTGTCTTAAGCCCACTTCTGCCTTTTGTCATCAAATTCGACCCAACCTTATAAGGTGAAGCAGAAGTGTATTTCAATCCTAAAATGAAAAGACAAGTGTTGGCCCATGAAGAATTTCGACCAAAGCAAGGCCAAGGTCCATAAGTTTGTTATTTTTGACCAAAGAGAAGCAAGGCCCATCTGTTTAAGTCGTTATTTTTCCTTTTCTTTTAATTTTTTCCGTTCTTTTTTCTTCTTTATTGCTGGGGTTATAAACCCTAGCCCCCCTTTGTCGAAAACCATCTT
This sequence comes from Eutrema japonicum, assembly GCA_030161315.1. NCBI lineage: Eukaryota > Viridiplantae > Streptophyta > Magnoliopsida > Brassicales > Brassicaceae > Eutrema > Eutrema japonicum. The sequence goes on along the minus strand of BSQW01000010.1, from coordinate 23,224,897 downwards.
TCATCTTATCAATAAAGTGCAGCTTTTCTTATTTAGGTTTTTGAGAGACTCAACTCTCTCTTCTTCCTTGCTGGTGTGTTATATCCAGTTTTGTTCTTCTTTAGAGTGTCATATCTAAAGTAGAACAAGGTAAATCAAAGGATCTTCCACCTCCTTTGTTTGACCATTCCTTCCACAACCCTTGAAACACTTATGCTTGCAAGGCCTATCCCCGTTCTGCCCAGCTCTAAGAGTGTCGATCTAGGGAGGTTCATACCACTTTTCAGGTTTCTTAGGCAAACCGACGCAAATTGGAGAAAAACTAGATTTTGGACAATTTCGTACCACCATAAGTTTGACATCCAATGGAGACCTTTTCACCGTCCGATCACACCCAAATTTGGATACAAGATATAAGGGAGAACTACCTTTCATACTCAGGTTGTTTCAAGATAATCCAAAGGTTATATATCATGATACATCCAATTGACTGAAGGCATGTTATGTAGTCTCGCGAAAGAAGCAAGGGAAGAATTGAAATTTCAACCTCATAAGCCAATCACCGCGGGTCCAAGCCTCCTGGCCGCGGTGAATACACTCTTGTCCGTGGGTCTAGGCTCTCTAGCCGTGGCGAAACCTCCATTGGCCGCGGGTCCAACCCACGCACACACGGTGAACCAGTTTCGGCCCAAAAACAGCTCTTCAAAGCCCATCTTCAAGCCCACTTCGTTTTCTCTTCAACGAAACCCTAAGGATGACCAAAGAAAGAGTTGAAGACCTATAAATACATGTTTTATAGACACAATTTTGTAGCCCCCTTTTGAGTCTGTTTTAGATTAGTTTTTGCACCAAACTTTTGTTCTTTGTTCTTTTTTTAGGGAGATATGGATATTTGTGCAGGGGTTGTGAGCGTTAACGACTTTTGAGTATAATCACTAACTTTTTGCGCGGCCGGAGACAAAAGCTAATGGTCGAGTACTAAAGTTGTAAATATGTAGTGTGTACGAAAGTATACTACACATAGTGTCCGTGTTCCAAGTTCAAGAATCCAAAGACGATAAAAAGTCGCTTTAAAAACCCTAGCAAATTTCTTATGATTTTCGGCCATGATCCCTAGAGAGTTCCTGATTGCCCAACACTTAGTTTATTTATTTACAACCTCGCTTTTGATTATTCTCTTAGCGTATTTGCTTTCTTATTTACTTGCTTAGATTAGTTTAAATTCCAATATTGCTTTACTTACTAGTTTATTTACTTGCTTTCTCATTTTCTCGCTTAGTTTAGTTTAAATTCCTATCATTCGTTTCGTGACAAACCATAAACTTTATTATCGTTTTAGACTTCCTTACTAACTCTCTTTCTAAGGTCTCGCAGAACATCATTCTCTCCCTGTGGATCGATACCTAGTACTACAATGCACGTCTGTGCACTTACATAACTTTTATGTTTACAAATTTAAAACCTGAAGTTTCGGAGAAGAATCCGAGGGCATCACATACGCAAAACTAGGATAGACCTATTGAAAATGTTTCCACGCTTCTGAAACTGAGGGATGCGCAATCTCTCCATCTGAGTTATGTTCTGCATGCCATCTCATAGGTCCTGCGTGCGATCGGATTGATATAACCTCTTTAACCTCTCTATTACCGGCAAATACCACATCCGTTTATGTGGAACATGTACTATGCCACCCATTTCCAGATACCAAGGTTTGTGACAAAAACGACACTTCACAAGGTTTTAGTCCTTTCTCCAGTAAATCATACAATTGCGATGCACACATCTATCATCTGATATGGCAATCCAAGACCAGCTACACGTTTCTGAACCTCGTAGTATGAATTCGGTGAGATATTATCTTCAGGTAAAATATATTTCACAAAATCAGCTATTGCATCCACAAAATCCTCCGCCAAGTTGAAATCGGTATTTATAGTCATCAACCTGCTTGCAGTTGATAAAGGGGATATTCCCTCTCTACATATATACTTGGTATAGTGGATGCTTAGCTGCATCTAGCATATCGAAAAACTTCCGAGCTTCTTAATTAGGTTCCTCTATTCTAATACCATCCTAAACATATGATGCTACGTTTTCACGAAACACATCATTCACCATCTGAACGTTTGCATCTACTTCTGGGGTTGGTTCCTTTATCCAACCTGAATAATTACTGCTACTACCATAATATTTTACCATTGAATCAGTTTCTCCGTGCCTATACTATATCTTGTAACCCGGCATAAACCCATTCCTATAAAGGTGATTCCATACTTCTCTAATAGAGAATTCATCCATCTAAGTGCCTTGTTATTCAAAGAGAAGGGAAATACCTACTTGCACTTGAAATAATTAGCGGGAACTCCATTTGATCTAGTCGTGCTACATATCTCCTCAAAAGTCTCAATGTGATTGAGTGGGTGCTCGGTGGGTAAGCCATGGAATTGATTTTTCTTCACCAATCTAATGATATGTGGCTTAATCTTAAAATCATGCCTTTGAGGATTAGGAGGACGAATTGGATTCCTATCCAAAAATAAAGCGTCGGAAGAGTCGAAATCACTGATGGTTTGATGATTTCGGTGTTGAGCGGCCGGTGCTGGCATTTGGTGAGCTTGTTGCACTCCTTGGGGAGGAAATATCTGAATTAGTTGTTGCTGAAGTTGTCGCAACGCAGCTTGGTCGAAAGGGTGATGATCTTCCACTCGCGGTTGAGGTTGTCAGACATCACCAACAAGAGGAGCGTTCGGGTCATCGTCTCAAGCTGGAGGATCGTTGTTTGGGTCACCAAGGTTGGCGACAAGGCGGTTAACACAGTGAGGTTGCTATAAGAGAGCAGCATTGGCGTTAGCGAGGGCAGCGGCTTGCTCTTGAGCGAGTCGTTCTTTTTCGGTAAGGAGGGCTCGGTCTTCTAGCTCGGCCATCCTTTGTTTTTGTTGTTTTTATTTTCTAAGATGATGTGATATTAAGCAGCATCAAGAAGAATCCACCTGAACCGGAGCTTGTAGCAGAGCATGAACGTGTAGGAAAGCTTGTAGCTGAGGGATCCGAGGGAACCGAGGGATCCGAGGGCTGAACCACGAGATACAAGACAGAGTGGAGATGCAAAGTTATGCTGATCTAGAGGAGATATATCACAAATCCATTCTGGTCGAACAACAGCTCAAAAGATGGGGATCTCGAACAACAAATTTGGGAGCTACTTTATCTACTGCTAGGCCGAGCTACACTAAGGAAGAAAAGGTTATTGCTGAGCCTAAGGCGTTTCCTAAGCCGTTTCCTATCATTTAAGATGCAAAAGGCAAAACAGAAGCTACAACTACTATAGCTCGTGAGATAATCTGCTTCAAGTGTCAAGGAAGAGGACACATTGCTAGTGCTTGTCCAAACAAGAGAGTTCTTATTCTCTTAGACAATGGTGAGTACGAATCAAAAGATGAGAAGGAGCTCTCAGATTCAACAGAAGAGCATGAAGAGTATGCTGCTAAGGGAGATTTCTTGATGATGAAAAAGATACTGAATGTGCAAGCTAAGAAAGAAGAAGAAGCACAAAGAGAGAACTTGTTTCACACTAGATGTCTTGTGCAAGACAAAGTGTGCAGCCTCATAATCGATGGAGGAAACTACACCAATGTAGCTAGCGAGTACATGGTTAACAAGTTCAGAATGACATTAAAGAAGCATCCAAAGCCATACAATCTGCATTGGCTCAATGATGAAGGTGAAATGCGTGTGAGCAGCCAAGTAATGGTTCCCATAACCATTGGGAAATATGAAGATGAAGTGCTGTGTGACGTTCTGCCTATGGGAGCAAGTCACATTCTGTTGGGAAGGCCGTGGCAGTATGATAGACACGTTACTCATGACGGCTCCACCAACAAGTATTCTTTCGAGTTCAAGGGCAGAAAACACACTCTTGTGCCATTGACACCATTCGAGATTTACAAGGATCAAAAGAAGAAAGGAAAACAGGCTGAGAACACACACTACAAGCAATCAAACTTTCTTGCTAAGGCTGGTAATATTCCAAGAACTCTATTCTCTCAATCATTTAATCATAAATCTGTTTTTAACAAAACCCTTTTGAGTTTATCTAATACTACACCGGAGCTGCCGAATGGAAGATCCCTTGTTTTGTAGGATTACAGGGATGAATATTGTAGAGAAAATCCAAAGGAATTGCTTCTCATCAAAGGCAAAGAACACCAGCAGCATCAGAACGATATATCCTTGCTTTCTAAGCCAAAAACAGTGAACTATTTGCAAAGGATGAGAGCTCAGCAAAGGAACCGAATTTTAACTGAAGGATATGGTTTTCTTCAACCACATGTACCTGTAGAAGTGAGTAATCGCAGCAGATTCCATTTTGGACATGTAGATTGCGCTTTTCCCTTGAAAAATCCATCCGAAGGCCTTATCTTCAAAAACAAGAGTCTTGAGCTAAAGGAGCTTCTAAACAACCAAACTACTGCTGAAAAAGGTAAGTTTTCTCATGCTAATATGAATTTTAAGACTAATGGTCGTGCTCCTTTGTTGTTTAAACGTACAAGTACTGTTTTACTTCAAAAACAACAAGACGGATCCAACAGAGATCAAATCGGACAAGGAGCAGGAATAAAGGCTAAAGAACCCTCTCAATTCGTGGCATTTGATCATTCTAACTCTACAAATGCTAAAGAACACGGCACACTCCCAACTCCAACACATATCACTTCCAAAACCGAAAAGAGACGCTTGCAAGGTAAGTATTCGTTGTCTCTACGATCTGATGATTCTAACTTAGCTTTGTTCTTGGCAGATTTGAGGACAAATCCTTTTCAACTAGGGGAGGATGATGTGATATTAAGCAGCATCAAGAAGAAGCCACCTGAACCGGAGCTTGTAGCAGAGCATGAACGTGTAGGAAAGCTTGTAGCTGAGGGATCCGAGGGAAATCCCGAACAAGAAGGCATTGGCAATTCAAAGACACATCTAACCACACCGGTTATGACTCTGGCCCAAAGAAATCACTAGGTGAGTTTGTGAATCATTTGTGTGCTCTTTTTCCCTATCTTCATTTTTGTCCCACTAGGTTTTACGAAGATAGGTTTTTAACGAGGCCAAATGATCCACAATATTATTGACCCATCTTTTGATCTTCCTCAAGCCCAACAAGCTCATTTCGTGTGACATGAAGGAAGCAAGGTCCATCTCTTTCTATTTTCGTTTTTGTAGCAAGGCCCATTTGTTTTAGGGTATTTCCTTGTTGTTTTCTATTTAATCTCTTTGTTTTCTTTGTTGCAACTCATCCTGTAATGGATCATCAAACTCTTATCAAATAAACTTTCTTTTATCAAAATCCAGCCACGAAAATCTCTCTTGTCTCATGAGATCGAATCGTTGCTTTGCAACATCTTCTTCGTCTCATCTATCTCTTGTCTTATGAGCGGTTCGTTGTTGTGCAACATCTTCACCGTCTCTCTCTCAAAACAGAAGTCTCTTCCGCAATACTTCTGCCTCCATCTCATCGAAATCCAGCTTCTTTGTGCCGATCTAGGGAGGTTCTTATTATAAGTTGTCTGTCAAGTCTATCTATCTCCAATTCATGTTCGAATAGATTTTCAGAAGTACAACTTCTAGGCATACACCTGAAACGCGAAAGAAAAACTCAAAGGAACAAATTAGAAGTTTTATAGAAAAATTTTAAGAAAAATTAAAATGAGTCTTAGACTAGATTAAAATTCAGAATTCAAAAGCAATATTATCTAAGTCCCCGGCAACGGCGCTAGAAAACTTGATGTGGATAAATTTTTCACCCAACTAATACTTAGTTGCAAGTGTACAACAATCACAATTAGTATAGTACGGAATCGAATCCACATGGACTCATCAATTGCACAACGAAAACGTTATAAAATTAATCAAGCTAATACAAAAAAAAAGAGATATCTCGATGGTGATTAACTAATAAAGTAAATAAGCAATACAAATCAGAGATAAATCAATAAAAAAAAGGTTAGGTCTTAGGAAAATCTCATGAAAAACATGCAACGATAAGATAGATGATTCGATAGGGATTTAAGTAAAAATCGTCTTGAATACAAAACACGAATTTATAGTCTTTCCACTACAAGAAAACACCCGCATTTCCGACGGCTTTTACACCATCGGAAAATTCCAACGGAATTCTGAGGGCAAATCGAGGGAATTCCGAGGGATTATGTTTCCTCGGAAATCGGTCAGATTATATTCCGACGGATTTCCGAGGGAAGATTGTCGAACCTATATTCCCTTGTAATTCCGTCGGAATATTCCTACGGCCATAATTCCGTCGGAAATCGGTGGGTAATTTCCGACGGATATATATATATATATATATATATATATATATACTTGCCTTTGTAAATACTTCTCCCCTTGTATATACGTTTCTTGCTTTGTTTGTAAATGGATATATACGTTACCACTGGATTATTTACATAGAGTGCGCTTTGTAAACATTCCTTGCCTCTTCTTCACATGTCCTTGTTCCTAGGTTGTTACAATTTTTAATCCGTGTGTTTCCTGTCTCTGTTATTTTGAATATTCATGTGTATATAGTTGCAGAGAAAAAACAAACATGTTTCTATATATACTCGTCCCCTCATTCACAACAAAGACAAATAAAAATAAAATTATAACACAATATATAATGTCTTATTTTAGATCGTGGATGGACAAACCTCAGCGTGATTCCGCTACGGGAGAATTGACGGATGAGTTCGCACAAGGTGTGGAGGAGTTCATGAACTTTGCGTCAAACAATAGCATGAGATCAGAATACGGTAAAATATTTTGTCCTTGTACTAAATGTCGGAATCATAGATTAGTCTCAGTTATGGATGTAAGGAAGCACTTATATAAGAATGGATTTATGCCTGGTTACAAGATTTGGTATACCCACAGAGAAACCGATTCAATGGTGCAATATTATGGTAGCACATTTGATAGGTTTGGTAGTACTTCAGGTACTAGGTTAGAGGAACCAACACCGGAAGTAGATGTAAACGCAGGTTACACTCGGATGGTGAATGATGCGTTTCGTCAAAACATAGCATCGTATCATGTTGACTATGGTAACAAGATAGAGGAACCAAATTCAGAAGCGCGATAGTTTTTTTATATGCTAGATGCGTCAAAGCAGCCATTATACAGAGGATGTAGAGATGGAATATCCTCTCTTTCAACTACAAGTAGATTGATGACTATAAAGACGGATTTCAACTTGGCCGAAGATTGTGTTGATGCGATAGCTGATTTTGTGAGAGATGTCTTACCTGAAGATAATATTTCACCGGCTTCATACTACGAGATTCATAAGCTTGTAGCTGGTCTAGGATTACCTTATCAGATGATAGATGTGTGCATTGACAACTGTATTATATACTGGAGAAAGGATGAAAACCGGTTGAAGTATCATTTTTTTGTCACAAACCTCGCTATCAGGATACAGGAGGTAGAGTACATGTTCCACATAAACGGATGTGGTATCTTCCCCTAGCTGATATGTTGAAGAGGTTATATCAATCCCAGCGCACGGTAGGGCCTATGAGATGGCATGCAGAACATAACTCAGCTGGAAAGATAGCGCATCCTTCATATGCAAAAGCATGGAAACATTTTCAAGAAGTTTATCCTTGTTTTGCGTGTGAGCCAAGGAACGTATACCTCGGGTTATCTACGGATGGATTCAACCCTTTCGAAAAGCATGGGAGGAAATATTCGTTGTGGCCAGTAATCGTCACACCGTACAATTTACCGCCATCTATGTGCATGAAACGAGAGGTTTTGTTCCTCACGATCCTCGTCCCCGGTCCAGAGCATCCTAAGAGATCGTTTGATATTTTCTTACAGCCATTAATTTATGAGTTGAAAATGCTGTGGAAAAATGGTGTTGAAACGTTCGATGTTTCTCTGCAATAGAATTTTATGATGTGTTCGGTACTTATGTGGACTATATATAAGTGATTTCCCAGCATATGGTATGCTATCTGGATGGTCGACGCATGGAAGGTTGGCATGTCCGTATTATCAAGATAACACTTATGCGTTCCAATTGAAGAGCGGACGTAAGACTTCTTGGTTTGATTGTCATCGACGATTTCTACCGCATGATCATCCATATCGTCGGAGCACAAGATTGTATACAAAGAACAAAAAAAACTTTGATGGTCCACCTCCTGAGTTAGATGGAACTTATATTATGAATCAGTTCAGAGAATTTGGTGCCGAGAAGACAGTTTCATGCGGGGGTAATGGGCATTATCATGTTGACGGTAGTGGTGAGTACCACAATTGGCACAAGAAGAGTATTTTATGGGATTTGCCATATTTTAAGGACCATTTGCTACGCCATAATGTAGATGTGATGCACATTAAAAAGAACTTTTTCGACAACATCATGAACACTGTTCTAAATGTGCAAGGAAAGACGAAAGATAATTTGAAGGCCAGATTGGACTTGCCATATATTTGTTCCCGTAAGGAGTTGCATGTAATTGCGAACGAAAAATCACATCCCCGTGTTTTCCGGTTGGATGCGACTTCAAAGGAGGAATTCTTTGATTAGATTAAGCACGGTGTAAAATTCCTAGACGGATATGCATCTAACCTTCGTAATTGCATCGATAGTTCAGAAGGGAAGTTTTTTGGGATGAAGAGTCATGATAGTCATGTTGTCATGCAGCGACTCCTTCCATTTGCATTTGAATGTCTTCTTCCTATAAACGTCCATGGAGCTATTGCAGGTATACATACATTTACACTATTACGTATGTTGCCATATTTATATTTGTGATGATTATACATAAGTTATTTAATTTTGTATGTCTACTATATATGCAGGGATCGGTGCTTTCTTCCGGGATCTATGCACGAGATCACTTACATCAGCCGGAATCCAAAATCTAGGGAAAAACATACCGGTTCTCCTTTGCAACCTCGAGAAAATATTTCCTACTGCCTTTTTGATGTTATGGAACATCTTTCTATTCATCTCCCTCGAGAAGCAGCACTTGGTGGGCCGGTTCAATACCGATGGATGTACCCTTTTGAGCGCTATATGTTCCACCTAAAGAAGAAGGTGAAAAATCTTTCTAGAGTCGAGGGTTCTATTGTCGCACAGAGCATTAATGAAGAAACTTCCAACTTTGCTATCTACTACTACTTTCCAGCGCAAGTCAAAACAAAAAGTAGACGCCCCGCGCGTCATGATGATAGAGGGAACATAGTTAGTTATCCTGTCTATGTTCCTGATATATTTACTCAGATTGGACGACTAAGTAAAAAAGCAAGGATCGGCGACTATTAGAGGAGGAGCAAAGGCACTTGCATATGTATATTCTTACAAACTTCGATGACGTTTTAGAATATGAGAGGTACCTAAATGTTATTTTTTAATTGGTTAACAAAGTTTACTAATGTTATTAATTTTCTAATGCATTTGTTCATGCACGGATGTTCATGACCCAAATACGCGATTGGTATCCAAATTACACAGAGGATGAGCTTGATGTCGTCAAGCAGAATGACTTTGGTGATTGGTTAAAATATTATGTAAGTGTTAAATGATGATTTATTATTATATAATTAAATTGTATAATAATTTATATATATAAACATTGTGTCGATTATTGTCCACTTGAAATTTTAACAGGTTGGTCAGATGACTGCTCTCGGGAATGAGTTTCCGAACTGGTTAGTTGAGATGGTGAAAGGTCCGACGTTTATTTCACAGTCTTATCCGATGTATTGCACCCGAGGGTATGCTTTTAAAGCTCATCGGGAAGGAATCTCAAAGACAACTTGTAATTTTGGTATATCGTCTCAATCTGGAGAAGTTGTCTACTACGGTGTCCTCCGCGAAATATTGTAGGTCCATTATCCAGGGATGCTCGACTTGAGGTGCATTGCGTTCTATTGTGATTGGTATAATCCAGTAGGAGGTCTACGCCAGGACGCATTTGGTGTTACATCTGTTCACTCTCGAAGGCGACTTCAGAAATACGATCCTTTCATTCTTGCTTCACAAGCGGATCAGGTTTCGTACATTCGATAACCCCGGGTTAGGAACAAGCAAGACCCTTGGATTACTGTTACGTCGATACACCCAAGGGAAAGAGATTATGGTGTGTCAGAGCACGACCCTTTGCAGGAAAACGCAATTGGTAACTTAGGTCCGATCGAACATTCTCTTGAAGTTGATCTCGTAGTTGATTTCACCATGGACAGGAATTACGAGGTATTTGAGGATTCAGAGGAATAGATCGACGAATTTGACGAGGACTCCGATTCAGATACGTCAGATTATTCATCGGACTCGGAATAATGAAAATTATGTATTATATTTTATTTCTCTATGTAATGTTTTCACCTTTTTATGAAATAAAAACCTAGCATTCTTTCCGGAAATTATACATAAATATACTAAAGTGTCCCTAAATATTTTTCTAACCGTAAATCCCCCTGGCTAAAACTGTAATTCTCCCCGGCAAAAACCGTATATCCTCCCGGCTAAAACCGTAAATACCCCTGGCTAAAACCATAAATACCCCTGGCTAAAACCGTAAATCCCCCTGACTAAAACCGTAAATCCCCCCGGTTTTTATAGCATCTTTCCCTTGGGTGTAGCATTTTTGTCTCTTTTGCATATGGTCTCATAGCATTTTTTTAGTGTTTGGATCCAAATTAGAGTCTATATAATTTGCATTATGACCTAGTGGGTTTTGCATCATTTGGAGTGTTTTCTAGGTACTTGGAGACATTTTGGAGATGATTGGAGTGATAGAGCAAAAGAAAATGCAGAAGTCATCAAAAGTCATTTAAAGATCGAGACAGATGAAAGGTTTTCATTCGGAATCAGCTTCTAAGGTCTTCATGACAATCGTAGACAATTGAGTTAGCCGTTGTCTGTAGGTGGTTTTAAGTCATTTGGATAGGTGGTTCAAGATATATGGCGAATTTACCAAGTATGTGTCCGTCTAGCGTGCGAAACCTCCACACCGGCCCACTCACACCGCCCCAAATCCACCCGGTGTTGAACCAAACCTTGGACATGGAGAATACTGGCCACCTACACCGCTTGAAGACTGCCCAGTGTTGAATACAAACCTCCAAACCGGCCCAATCACACCGCCCCAACTCCACCCATTGTTGAACCAAACCTTGGAAAGGGAGAATACCAGCCAAGCACACCGGCCGATTTCCACCTGGTGTGGAAGCCCATGTCTCACACCGACCGACCGACGCCAGGTGTTGGGACTCGGCCCAGCCATTTATATAAGGCATTAGACCTAATTTTTAGGGGGGGGGGGGGGGGGGTGAGGATCTTATCTCCTTTTCTCCCTTTTGAAAATTCTTTCCTTTGATTGTTCTTAGCTAAGTTTGTAAGAGATATCTTGAAGATTAATGCAATTTGAAGTTTCATTCCTCTAATCTATCTGTTTCTTAATCTCTAATCATGATTAACAACATTTCTTTCATAAGATTTGTTTTGTTCTTCATGATTAGTGTGTAGTCTTTTTGAGAACTCATGGGTGTGATAGATTAAGGGTATTTTATGGTTGATCTTTGATGTCTAGGATATATATGCTTGTTTTGCTTCTCTATTTAGTGTTCATAATGCTTGATTAGTTTGAGAAAGTTGATTTAGACCTTAGCGAATTTCACGCCCACAAGTTGTTTGATGAAATTCTCCAAAGAGCTAAATAGAAGATTTGCTTGTTTAACCTATGAGAGTAGATGTTTAAAGAGCATTTTGGTTGATTGATCTTGTTTACTTTTTCACAAATGAGAGTTTGTTCTTGATTAAGTGATTAACATATAAATTAGTGGATTAGTCTTAATTAATGATCTAGACTTAAGGATTAGCATTTGTTTAATTGCTTGGACATCATAGATTAGCTATTAGATCCCCCAATCAATAACCTCACCCAAGGGTTCCCTTTTTATTATCATCTTAATCTCGTTTAGTTAATTGCTTAGCTTGGTTGCTTTCAAATTGAATTATGTTGCTAGATCAAAACTCAAAAACAACTTTAATTAGCTTAAATTAGGAAGTGTTATGCATTCTTGATGTTTTGAAATCACAACCCATTTGGATTGATCCTTAAGGTCTACAATGACATGAGTAGGTTTGAGTAATTGATGAAGACTTGCAAAAGTCCTACTATCAATTTGGCGCCGTTGCCGATTGGGTTTAGCTTTCAAGATTATGATTTTAAATCTTCTTCAGATTAAGCTTTTATTTAATTTGTTTACAAACTCTTTATATAGTTTTCTCTTATCTCTATAGGTGCATGAACACAAGGTCTAGAGGCGGAGAGAATCTCGTTGAGAAAATAGACGACATTCACCTATTGGAACGTGGGATTAGAGAAAGGAGAGAAAGAAGACGAGCTCAACACATTGAGAGGTTGGGTATGGACAACGTTGAAGAGCCTCCAGTTGGTAACAACAATGAGAACGTTGCTAATGGGCAACAACAAGGGAACAGTGGTAATGGAAACCATGGAGCCAACAGTGGCAATGAAAACCCAGAAGCTCAAGCACACGGCCAAGGTCCAAGAATGAACGGTGCACCAATTCACCATCCACGAGCTCCAAACATTGTTGGAGCGGGAGATGCGGCAAATGCTCATGTCAACCGCCAAGTAATTCAAGCACCACCGGTTGTAACCAAAAACTTTGAAGTCAAAGCTAACTTCATCAACATGGTACAAGGTAACAAGTTCCATGGTTTGGCGTTGGAAGATCCACTTGATCATTTGGATCAATTTGATAGAATTTGTGGCCTCACCAAGATGAATGGAGTTTCCGAGGATGGCTTCAAACTCCTCTTATTCTCATTCTCACTTGGAGACAAAGCACACCAATGGGAGAAGACTTTACCTCAAGGATCTATTACTTCATGGGATGAATTAGAGTTTCAATGAAGCATGGGAGCGGATTAGAGGCTACACAACGCAATGCCCGCACCATGGGTTCTCGGATGCTTCTCTCTTGAGTACTTTATACCGTGGAGCATTGCCCAAGATCAGAATGCTTCTAGACACGGCTTCAAACGGTAATTTCTTAGCCAAAGACTTCAATGAAGCGATGGAACTAGTGGAGAATCTCGCACAAAGTGATGAAACATATGGTGACGAGTATGATTGAGCTTCAAGGACCACATGTGATTATGAAGAACAAAGTATAACCAAGGAAATGAAGGCTCTCCATGCCATGATAGACAATCAATCTACCATGATGGAAAAGCAATCCACCATGATCGATATGCTCATCAATGCTTCTCAAAAATCAGTTCACTTTGTTGGAGATTTTGATGCAAACCAAAGGTTTCAAGAGGACAATGTGGATTTGGGTACACAAGAAGAGGTTAACTATGTTGGAGGACAAGGCGGTTACAATAAAGGCTTCAACCCAAACTTCCAAAATCCTCAAAACCAAGCTTACAACTAAGGACCCCAAGTTCAAGGATCCAACTTTCAACAACAAGGGTTTGTTCCTCGAAACCAATTTCAAGGGAACCAAAGAGGCTATCATAACAAGGCTCCTTTTATACCTCAACAAAGTTTCCCACAAGGTTTTGATCCTCAAAGTCAACCTAGCTCTTCCAAGCCACAAAACTTTGACATTAATGGGATGTTTCAACAAATACTCAAGGGTCAAGCCGAGACTACAAAAAGGATAGATTTCTCATACCACGATCTCAACTCAAGGCTTGAAACCATGGCTTCTAAGCTCATACATTTGGAGAATCAAGGTACTCAAGGAAGCTTTATCTCTACTAAACCTATGGAGAAGCTCAAACGGAAGTCGATGAGAACCAAAAGGAGTATTGTAACGCTATATCCTCAAATGAATCACATCTCAATGATGAGAATGAAGCCGCTATTAGATAAACTGAGATTATACTCTATGATTCACAAGTCGAAGAATTTCCCCTAGAGATGTTCCCTCGAAGCTCAATGAGGAAATTGATAAACAAGGTGGGGGAGGGGGGTGACCCTTAGGAATGAAGATGATGTGATTATTGTTGAGGAAAAGGGTAAAAGCGTACATGAAGAGCAAGTGATCTCTACGCAAATGGAGGTTGAGAAGTCTCTTAAGAACGTGGTTAAGAAGAAAAACATGGAGACACATGTGATGTCTAAGAAAGAAGCCTCTTGCATTGGACCTTCTCCATATGAGTCTCCACTTCCATTTCCCGGTCGTTTTCTCACCAAGGCTCAAAAGAAAGTGCTTTGGAGCACCTTTTCCGAGTGAGAGTGACCTATCTCAAGTCCCACAACACCAAAAGTTCATCAAAAACATACTTGAGAACCGAGAGAAAGTGGAAGAGCTTATGGCGGTCTTTGATTCACCAAGCATAACAAGGGTTGCGCCTAAGTTTATCCCCAATCTTGGAAACCCTGGTAAATTATCCATCTCTTGCTCTCTTGGAAACTTGAAGATAGATGACGCCTTGTGTGACTCGGGTTCGAGTGTGAACGTCATGTCCTTGGAAATGGTTAAGAGTCTCGGGATTAAGAGTATGGAGGATTATCCCTCAACCATCACGTTTGGAGATTCTTCTTCGAGGAAACGACTTGGCCTTGTTGAAAACTATCCCCTAAAGATCGGAGAGTGCTTTGTACCAACGGATTTCATTGTTATGGAGATGGAAAAAACCAAAAAGCTACATCTTCTTCTTGGGACTCCATTCCTCAATACCAACGGTGCAAGCATGGACTTCACAAACAAGAGGGTAGTGCTCAAGAACGTGGACGATAAGCTCTTCTACCCAATGAAACCTTTATCAAATGGGCTTTACGGCACGATCACTTGTGAGGCTAATGAGGTTTAAGCCCCAAGAGTTAAATATGTGGGTAGTTGTGCGACAACGGATTTGGCTTCACCCCCAAGAGCTTGTAAAAAGAAGGTAGATTCTCATGGAAAAGAAGCTTTGGGTTATGGTAATGGTGGGGACAAGACCATGCTAGACATCCCTTCCATCATGACTCTCAGTCCTTGGAAACATGAAGATGGGGTGATTGAGTACAAGATCAAGTGTAAGGGACGGTCCAAGCCTTTTGCCTAGTTAAAGCAATCCTCACACCGGAGATTAAAGAAAAGGGGCAAGCTGGTCTTCAAGAGATCATGAGAATGGTTCTTAAACTTAAGCTCAATGACCCACCAAGGAGTTCCATCACTCCTCCTCTCACCCCCGCCTAAAAAGGGTAACAAACGTCGAGCTTAGTGACGTTAAACAAAACGTACTTGGGAGACATTCCCATGTTTATCTTTGTAAATATTTTTTATCTTTGTAAATGCTTTTTAATGTCTTTGTTAAGTGGTTGGAAGGTTCTTGATGGTAGCAAGGTCATGTCAAAGGAACAACGGTGTTCGATGTTGGAAAGATCTCCATTCTCTCCATTCCCATAGTACCACTCATCCATTGTAAGTGATGCGAATCTGATTCGTCTCCGAAACTTTAGGTCTTAAATTTATAAACCTTAAAGTCTGCAAGTGCACATATGTGCGTTGTAGTACTTGAGGTATCGATCCACATGGAGAAGGTGATGTTCTATGAGACCTTAGACACTGTATAGTAAATAAACCTAGAACGAATATATATTTATAGGGGTTTTGTAACTAAAATTGTAAAGAACGAAAAACAAAATATTTCTCCTAACTATTTCTAAGAAAATATATGTCTACTTTAAAATTGGGGAATCTAATTTCTAATCTAACACTAAACCTAATCCTAAGAAATTCTAAGACTAATCTAATACCTAAGAAAATCGACTACTAACCTAAACCTAATGAAATCGATAACTAAACTACTTGTACGGACTCTATTGCTAAACTACACTACTAGATACGGTTGTAACTATTCTAAAATGTTTCTGGGTCGAGAGGAATATCTTGGGGTATGCTCGATTCAATCAAACGGCCCCTAGCTCAATAATAACCGGTGTTTCTAGATTATAACTCCACGAACATGACAGAATAATGACGTAGTCTACTCTCGTACAACCTACGTCCTACAATCTATTCACTCGACCAGTAGCTTTCGTCTCTGGCCGCGCGTAAGATTGTGATTTGCTAGTGGGTTTATAGGCTCACAGCACTCCGTAAGTATACTTTCAAAATTTTACGACGCGCACGCCTTGTGGATGCACTTTGCTGGTAAGTAGATGCAACACTTTCGTGGTTCTAAACTCCCCTTATCAGCCTCTAGTTCATGACACTATATTCATGCATTAACAACTTTCCACAAGAAAGAGCTCTAGAAATCGGCTAGGGTTTACCGAGTGTAATCCTTATCGAACATAGAATTCCCCTCGATAATCCTTTAAATCCAATAATCTAAACTTCTCACACCTACTGAAAAACGACATGATTAAATTAAACATGAGATTGGTGAAGAAGCCTTACGAATTCAAGAACTAAGCTTGGTGAGAAACCTGCTCACCAATCCCAAAAATCTCAATGCAAGAGTACAAGGATGAAAGCAAAACTAGTGTGTAGAAGGTTGTTCACGAAATTTCTGTCTAAAACAAGTATTTATAGGTCTTCAACATGCTTGGGTCGTTTTAGTGTTTGATGGGAAAAGACGATTTTGGCCTCGGGTTTAGAAACGGATCATCTTGGGCGAAACTGGGCTTGGCCGCGGGTGCGTAGCTCCTGGCCGCGGCAAAATGGACCCTGGCCGCGGGTGGAATGGATCCAGGGGCGGGAAATTGATGTTTGGCCGCGGCTGGGAGTACTCCAGGCGCGGTGAACTGCTTCTTAAGGGCAGTTTCATTTGTTTTCAGTTCTTCGGGTATAATTAAGGATCCAACCGTTGGATTGTCGCCAATCAACTTGCATTTGAAAGCTGGTTGTCTCTACTTTGTTGTATCCAAATTTGGGGATGATTGGATAGTGAAAAGATCTTCATAAGCTGCAAGGCTTCTTGAAGGTCCAAATTTATCCAAAAACGTACTTTTGCTCCGAAATGCACTCTTTAATCCCTAGTTACCTGAAAAAGTCTTAAAACCGCAAACATGCGAAACCCATAATAAAAGCATAGAAAACAAAGTGGAACACTTTCTAAAATATATAGCAAAACGGGTACAAATACGGTGTTATCACACCCCTAGACTTAAACCTTGTTTGTCCTCAAACAAGACAAAGCTCAAGCTTGGAAATGATCAAACGAAAATCATCGGGAACTAGGAATCTCAGGGACCGTCCTTCTAAACCATAACCATCGAACTACATCAATCGCAATCTAGCCTAGAAAATTCTCACTACATATTCCCGTAACACTAGTCCACGTTGTCCGTCATACGAAATATAAACTTTCAAAATCCAAAAATCAGGTCAACTAGCTCTCTACATTCATTAAGTATAGGCGTGGGTTTCTCATCAAAAGGATTAAACCAAAGACAATCGATACTAGGTATTAAAGGTAATTAGCGGTGAGGTTAAGAGTGTTTTGGGTTACCGTAATTTTACCGGAGGGTGCGAGATATTATGCAAAACAGAAATTTTATGTCATTACCCCAGACTTAGAATATTATGTGGGCTCAGAATGACAGACTTCTCACACACGAACCATGGATGCCTCATAAGTATTTTGACCAACCTAGACTCTTTTATGGCTCTTGTTTCCTTTCCCTTTCACTTATTTTTGAATTTTTTTTTTCGAAAGGGAGAAACGCCTTTTATTGAAGTAGAGTCTTAGGGGCACAAAAATGTACCATGATTTTGAGTTTTTTTCAAAGGCATAACCAAGCTCGCATCTTTGTTGAATTCACCACCACCGATCGCGTATAGTCTTCGTCTTTAGTGACTGAAATATGTGTCATTCCTCCCTCTCCGGCTTTTTTGCACATATATGCACATAAGACACAAAGAGAGTTGAATGAGGTTTGAACAATGGTTAAGTTTCGGGTGGGATACCAACTAAAGATGAGCTGGCCATTCATGTACGACAAAAAGTGGTAAAAGGTAAAAGTACGTCATGAGTGTATTGTTCGTTATCTTTGCCTAAACCTTTGATGAGGAAATTAAGTCAAGATTAAGTCCAAAATAAAATAGAGCTAGCATATTCCATCCTCGAGAATCTCTACGGTCTAAATTCCTCTGGGGATTTCGCATTAACAGAAACTCTACCTACCGCCTAGTCTAGAACCAAATTACTAAAGAGCATGTTACTAGGAGATAGCGTAGAAGCACACTGGTCGGTTATCGTCATCGATTCCTTTCATCATTCTCTCAAAACGTATTTTTACGCTTTTCAAAAAACTTGAAAACTTTTAAGAAAAACGACGAAAATTTCAAAAGGCAAACACAAATGAAAGAAGTGGTGGTTAGTAAGGGATGAAATCCTCCCCCAGACTTAAATCACATTGTTCTCAGTATTAAATAAATCGGGTAAGAACGAATAAATAGATGGATGTAATAGTTGAAAAAGTTTAAGGGAAAAAGAAAACTTACCGGGATGTGGTCGGTGAATGGATGTGGGGATGGAATGGTGGTGAATGTGGGATGGTAGATGGTTATATGGTGATGGGAATGGAAGTGGGGGTGATTGGGAATGGGTTTTGAATCGATCGGGTATCGAAACAAATCGATCGGTATCAGGATGGGGCTGGCCGCGGGTCGGTTGATCACGACCGCGGCCATGGGCTAGCTCGCCGCGGGTCTGGCTTGTGCAGCCGTGGTCGAGCTTCTTTTGAGGTCAAGTCCTTTCTTGCAGTTTGAGCTGGACCGAGCAGCTTCGAATCGTGTCTCCGTCTTTTTGTCTTTTCGGTTTTTTTGATTTTTTTAAGTTTTTTGGTTTTTTAGAAAACTGAAAACTAAGAAAAGAAAAAGTTAGTAGAAAAAGAAAGAAAAATTTAGCTAGAATGGGTTGCCTCCCATTGAGCGTTTTGGTTTAAAGTCGTTTAGGTCGACGTTGGTATCGAGGTGAGCTTAGTCGTAGAAAGAAAATGTCTTACGACAAGTCTTCTTCGATCTTCTTTTGGTTTCCTCGTCATGTGAATCATCACTTGTTCGTGGATCGGGATCAAGTTCAGGATCCATCGTGCCAGAACGTATTTCTTCTCCTTTTTTGAGTGGTACGGTAGTGTAGAACACGTCTTTGTCAATGTTAGCGAATTAAATACGTCGATTAGACCAATCCATGATGGCTCCAACGATTGATAAGAAAGGCCATCCTAGAATTATCGGTGTTGCATCTCTCGTTTGGACAATGTAAAAATCGACGGGGGCTATGCAATCTCCAATTTTTATTGGCATGTCTCGGTCAATCCCTTTTGGTGTGGCACAAGTCTCGTCGGCCATGCTGATTTTTGTCCGGATATGGTGTATGTGCTTAATACCGATGCGCATTGCGGTCGATTTTGACATGATGCTCAAGCAAGCTCCGTAATCACAAAGAACGTTCTTAAATTCAACTCCACGGATGCTACAAGTGATAAGGAACTGACCTTGTTCTTCGATTTTGTGGAGACTCCTAACGGGTTTTCCGTTCATGGCATTGTCCAAAAGATCTTCTATATCCATTATGGACTCCTTGCTTTCACAAAAGAAATGACCAATCATGTGATCCATGTAAGCTCTAGCAAAAGTAGTACCTCTAGGTAGATTTCGAAACACGTTGTTGAACTCCTCTAACTTCTCTCAGCTTATCTTGTTCAGTTACTCTCGGTACTTCTCGGGATAGTAGATTCGGATAGCATGGGAAGTGGTATAGGGTGTTGTTGAACGTCTCCCTCTCATGAAATAGGCGTGAATGTCTTCTTTGCTCTCATTGCTGTAGGGGAAGAAAGCGTATATAGATCCTTTTCCCCAAACTTCTTCGAAGGAGGTGTACATCGGGATTGATTTTACAAATCTATCAAACTCGATCAATCTCTCTCGGGTGATACATTATGTCCTTTGCTCTTCCGGTATTGGACTTGGTGGAGGTGTTGTTTCAAAGGCTGATTAAGGCATATAGGGCATGTAGATCCTCCTTGGTGGGCTCCTTTGAAGTGTTGTTGATGAAGAGGATGTGACTTCTTCATGAGCTTGAATCACCTTACAAGGCTCATATAAATCTGGTTCCAGGTCGCTTGAAGGCTCATCTGAAGTTTGAGTATCAATGGAGAATGCAGCTTGCTCGAGAGAAAGTGTACGAGACTCAAACGGTTCAAGGGTAGACGAGCAGAGGCTGGCCGCGGGTCCAAGGAACGGAGGCGTGGTGGATTGTAGTGTGGCCGCGGGTCGAGAGGACGGAGGCGCAGCGAGAGGAGGGCTGGCCGCGGCTGGAAGGCTAGAGCCAGTGGTGAGAGAGGTCCGTGGGGACTTGTTCGGTTCGTCGTCTTCTTCATCTCCTTCAGTGTTTTCCTCCTCCAAAGGATCATTTGGCTTCTCTTCCATGTCAGGGACATGTACTTCAAGTGTTGTATTATGCTCCTTATGATCTTTAGATAGTTTCTCCACTTTCTCTTATACTCCGTCGATAGCATAAATGAGTCGGTCTAGTGTAAGATCGAGCTCTCTTGTTTTGTCCTCAACTTCTCGTACACCTTCCCACAGCTCGAGGGTGTAGTAGTAGGTGGTGTTACTGTTGTCATTGACAGAGTTATCCAAATCATCAAGCTTGTAGTTCAAAGTATGTACCCCATCATTAGCTTTCCGGATATCGAACTTTTGTCTTCCTTTTACTTCTTCAACGAGTTTCATCCTCTCGTTTAGTGTTGTAGCGTCTTTAAGGGTCTGTTCTTCAAGGAATTTGACGTGGGCAGTAAGTTCATCGAACTTCTTGTTGAATTCGACAGAGATGGAATATATTCTCTCATTTAAATGGCTCCAAACTTGGCTTGGGACTCGATGGTTTTGTTGATGACATCTTCTATTCGCTTCAAACAAGCGCTGAATTCCAAACTTTCATCGTGCTGGTTCAAGATTTGGTGACGAAGACGGTATGCTTGTTGTCTGGAGTTGACAACGGGAGACACAAAAGGCTCGTCTCGGTAGTAAAGAGGCTCGTGTGTTCCTTGAGAGTAGTTGGTCGGTGCTGCTTTCCGATCCATGTAGAACGAGTCACACACGGCATGTGAGTATTGACAGTGGTGAGCGCAAGATGGGTCATAGTAACCCCGCTCGTAGTAGCAATCTCGCTCTAGAGGAGAGTTCAGGTTTCAAAGCCTGAAATGAAGAAAAACAAAACCAAAAATCAAATAGAAAAAGTTTGTTCTAGAGTCGTTCTACTAACTTCTAAGGTGTGTAGAAACTGTAGCGATCTCTCCCCGGCAACGGCGCCAAAAACTTGATGCTAATCGGATTCGTCTCTGAAACTTCATGTCTTAAATTTATAAACCTTAAAGCCTGCAAGTGCACAAATGTGTGTTGTATTACTTGAGGTATCGATCCACAGGGAGAGGGTGCAGTTCTATGAGACCTTAGACACTGTATAGTAAATAAACCTAGAACGAATATCTTTTTATAGGGTTTTTGTAACTAGAATTGTAAAGAACGAAAAACGGAAAATTTCTACTAAAATATTTATAAGGAAATCGATGGCTACTTTAATCTAGGGGAATCTAATTTCTAATCTAACACTAAGAGACTCTAAACCTAATCCTAATAAATTATAAGACTAACCTAATACCTAAGAAAATCGACTACTAACCTAAACCTAATGAAATCGATAACTAAAATACTTTTACGTACTCTATTGCTAAACTACACTGCTAGAGACGGTTCTAACTATTCTAAAACGTTGCTGGGTCGAGAGGAATATCTCGAGGTATGCTCGATTCAATTAAACGGCCCCTAGCTCATTAGTAACCGGTGTTTCTAGATTATAACTTCACGAACAGGACATAATAATGACGTAATATACTCTTGTACAACCTACGTCTTACAATCTATTCACTCGAGCAGTAGCTTTTGTCTCTGGCCGCGCGTAAGATTGTGATTTGCTAGTGGGTCCATAGGTTCACGGTACTCCATAAGTATACTTTCGAAATCTTACGACGTGCACTCTTTGTGGATGCACTTTTTTGGTGATTAGATGCAGCACTTTCGTGGTTCTAAACTCCCTTTATCAGCCTCTAGTTCATGACACTAGATTCATGCATTAACAACTTTCCACAAGAAATAGATCTAGAAATCGGCTATGGTTTACCGAGTGAAATCCTTATCGAACATAAAATTCCCCTCGATAATCCTTTAAACCCAACAATCTAAACTACTCACACCTACTGGAAAAAGACATGATTAAATTAAACATGAGATTGGTGACGAAGCGTCACGAATTCAAGAACTAAGCTCGGTGAGAAACCTCCTCACCAATCCCGAAAATCTCAATGCAAGAGTACAAGAATGAAAGAAAAACTAGTGTGTAGAAGGTTCTTCACGAAATTTCTGTCTAAAACAAGTATTTATAGGTCTTCAACATACTTGGGTCGTTTTAGGGTTTGACGAGAAAAGACGGTTTTGGCCTATGGTTAAGAAACGGATCATCTTGGGTGGAACTGGGCTTCGCCGCGGGTGCATTTCATGTGTAGGATTGGGTCTAGTTTACATATATGGTGCATTGCATATTGCATTGGGAGCAATGGTGTACATTTCTTGTAGGGTATCACTTTAAGAAATTGATTCAATGCAATGCATTCAAGTGAATTTGAAAGTAAGGATGCACCATCTTTAGATCCCATGCATCAACGTTCTTGTCTTGATTGAAGCATGTTGTGAATTGAATTCAACCCTTTTTATAAGAACTTTAATCTTGACTTAAAATTATCATGTTTGTGCATCTTTGAATGAACTTGTGGATACCTATATACATACTTGGATCTTCATTTTTCTTTTACCACCCTTGTGGATCCAAGTAGACATATCCCACTTTTGGAATGGTTCCCCACACCTTGAACTAAACCTCTTTTCTAGCCTATAACTTTTGTGAGTGATGGAGATCCTATTTTTTGAGAAAACTTGGCAAAAAGTGTTTGGTTTAGGGCGACAAGGATGGGTTCTCATGTAGATATGACTCCAACATCAAGGAGCTAGTCTAGGAATAAGTTAGCTAGGATGGGAAGTCTTGGGGTGCTTATTGGGAACGGGTGAGAAAAGACAAACGAAGGGAATTTGGTGAAAAAGAAAGGTGGAACGAAAAGGAAAAGATGGGGAGAAGGCA
This sequence comes from Eutrema japonicum, assembly GCA_030161315.1. Taxonomy (NCBI): domain Eukaryota; kingdom Viridiplantae; phylum Streptophyta; class Magnoliopsida; order Brassicales; family Brassicaceae; genus Eutrema; species Eutrema japonicum. The sequence goes on along the minus strand of BSQW01000010.1, from coordinate 23,201,739 downwards.
AAGGGGGACGCAAAATAAGAAGTGGTTGGTGACAATGTATAAGATTAGCTCTTAGTGCTAGACTTAGCCTCAAAATGCAAAGTGAAAAGGAAAGATGCCAAAAATGAGAAATGAGGCAAGATAAAAAAATGAAAAAAAGAAGAGCTAAGGCAACGAAAAAGAAGAGAACCAGGCCACAAGTTCAATGGAAAAGAAGATATCCTCCTAAATGAGAAAAATATGAAGTGGAGAAACAAGAAAGCATGGGGACTTGAAGGCAAAATGCCTTGTGAAAAAGGGTAGCTTAGGTTTGGGGCTTCATGGGTTAGAGAGACTAAGGTTTGAGACATCTTAGGCATTGAGTATATGAGAATTCACCCTTGTATGCATATGTTGCCTTTTAACTTTAGCATTTTGCTAAAGTTTGCTCACTCCTATAGAGATCCTTGCATTGGAATACCCGCACATGTGATTGAGATCATCTTTGTCTCAAAACCGTATCCCTTAGCCAAACAAGTTCGTTTAATTTTGCATAGACATGATTCAAATAAACCCTTAATGAATGTCAAAGGGTTGAATGATAAGAATACTTGTAGAAGTTTGGACTTGAGCTTTATGCATGTGGAGATAGAAATGGCTAACTCTTTTGGAGTAGACTCACTTAATGCACTTTAGAATTACAAACTTGGACTTTGAACTCGATTTCTTCTTGTGATGCCTTTGGATTTTAGCTCCCACCTTTAAACCTCTCTCTCTTCTTGTTCTTATTTGTTTGCTTGAGGGAAAGCAAATGAATAAGTTTGGGGGAGTTGATATTCTCATATCTTACCTATTTTAAGCATTCATTTAACTTTGGTTTTATCTCAATTGCGTATGCTTTCATAGCATTTCTTTAGTGTTTTCATACAAATTAGGGTCTAGCTAATTTGCATTACGACCTAGTGAGTCGTGCATCATTTGGAGTGTTTTCTAGGTACTTGGAGACATTTTGGAGATGATTGGAATGATGGAGCAAAGGAAAATACAGAAGTCATCCAAAGTCATTGAAAGATCTAGCCAGATGAAAGGTTTCCATTCGGATTCAGCTTCTAAGGTCTTCATGATAATCGTAGATAATTGAGTTAGCCTTCGTCTGGAGGTAGTTCAAGTCATTTGGATATGTGGTTCAAGAGATATGGCGAATTTACCAAGTATGTGTCCGTCTGGCGCGCGAAACCTCCTCACCGGCCCATTCACACCGCCCCAACTCCATCCGGTGTTGAACCAAACCTTGGATAGGGAAAATACCGGCTGCCTACATCGCTTGAAGACTGTCTGGTGTCGAAGACAAACCTCCACATCGGCCCAATCACACCGCCCCAACTCCATCCGGTGTTGAACCAAACCTTGGATAGGGAGAATACCGGCCAAGCACACCGGCAGACTTCCGCCAGGTGTGGAAGCCCATGTCTCACACCGGCCAAGCACACCGGCGGACCTCCGCCAAGTGTTGGGACTCGGCCCAGCCATCTATATAAGGCCTTAGACCTAATTTTTAGGGGGGGGGGGGATCTTATCTCCTTCTCTCCCTTTTGAAGACTCTTTCCTTTGATGGTTCTTAGCAAAGTTTGTAAGAGATATCTTGAAGATTAATGCAATTTGAAGTTTCATTTCACTAATCTATCTCTTTCTTAACCTCTAATCATAATTAACAACACTTCTTTCAAAATATTTGGTGTGTTCTTCATGATTAGTGAGTAGTCTTTTTGAGAAATCTTGTGTGTGATAGATTAGGGGGATTTTTATTGTTGATCTTTGATGTCTAGGTTATAGATGCTTGTTTTGCTTCTCTATTTAGTGTTCATAATGCTTGATTAGCTTGAGAAAGTTGATTTAGACCGTAGGGAATTTCACGTCCACAAGGTGTTTGATGAAATTCTCCAAAGAGCTAAATAGAGGATTTGCTTGTTTAACCTATGAGAGTGGATGTTTAAAGATCATTTTGGTTGATTGCTCTTGTTATTAATGCTTGGTAATTACTTTTTCACAAATGAGAGTTTGTTTTTGATTAAGTGATTAGCAAAGAAATTAGTGCCATGAGAGTGGATTAGTCTTAATTAATGATATAGACTTAAGGATTAGTATTTTTTTTTTAATTTCTTGGACATCATATATTAGATATTAGATCCTCCAATCAATAACCTCACCCAAGGGTTCTCTTTTTATTATCATCTTAATCTCGTTTAGTTAATTTCTTAGCTTGTTTGCTTTCAAATTGAGTTAGGTTGCTAGTTGATAACTCAAAAACAACTTTGCTTAGATTAAATTAGGAAGTATTATGAATTCTTGATGCTTGAAATCACAACCCGAAATCACAACCCATTTGGATTTATTCTTAAGTTCTACAATGAGATGAGTAGGTTTGAGTAATTCATTAAGACTTGCAAAAGTACTACTATCAATGCATGAAACACAGCAAGTATGAATAGATATCATGATGAGAATACTTGTATTAAGAGAGTAAGGATGAGAAACCTTCTCTATATACAAGTACAAAGTCGAGATCTTCTCCTTGAAGCTCTTAGAATCCAAAATCAATGAAAAAATTGGAAAAACAATGAAAGAGAAGGCTACTGCCGTTTAGGGTTTTATTCTAGGGTGGCTCTCCGTTTTGTAAGGCTAAAAGCAAGTATTTATAGCCCTAAAGTCATCTAGGGTTTCATTAAACCGAAAAAGAAAGTTTTGGTTCGCAGGGGTTCAATATCGACCAAGGATCTAGGTCGATATTGGCAGTCGAGAATGGCCCTAGTTTGAGGTGCATAATCCATGAGGCATCAGGTCGGAGGTCTTTCTCCCTGGGCCGATGTTGGACCTTATTTCTGCCTTGGCCTCCTTTGTGAGCCAGACGGACATGTCTCCAGTGGAATCGATGTAAATTTCTCATCACAACTCTAAATGACTTAAAACCAATTCCAGATGAAATTTAACTCAAATTTCTATCTTTCCATTAAATTTCATCTCAATCCATCAACGGGAATGCAACCAATGAAGGTAAAACCTATGACGCATTTGTGATGTCCAATTGGAGAAGTCCGCCTTTCTTGATCTTTAGGTACTTGGCTGATCTTCTGGACTTGGAAACATGTCTTGGACGTGGAAAACTCCTTTTTGGCTCCATTTTGCATCATTTTTGATGATTTGACCTATATAGAATTTAAAACTACATATACGAGAAAACTACCTCAAAAGCACAAAACCGAATAAAAATGCTTAGATAAAATACTACAATCCATAATAAAAACAGTAAAATATAGAGTATATCACATGGTCCATAATTCAGCGTCGGAAGTTCCTCGTTCCATGAACATAGAATATTGTTTTAGGAATTTGGCAAACAGTTGTTGGAAGTTATCGATCGAATTTCGGTCGAGCCTTGAGAGCCACGCGAGGGCAGCTCCCTTCAGATGCTCTACTCGGCCCTTTTGCCCTTCTTGAGTTCTGCTCGGCCCATCGCTATGCGGAAAGCCATTATGTGAGCCTTCGGGTTAGTTGTTCCCTCGTACAACATGACTCTGGTCTTTCATGGATCAGACACTCTCGCCTCGGTTATCCAAGCCGTGAAGGATGTACTTTGAATCTCCTCTAGCATGCGATCTATCTCGAGCGTTGCGCTAATTGTGTAATGCACTTGCGATTGAACGGCTCGGACTTCGGCAATGGCCAGAGCCAAAGAGGCTCAGATTCGCTCATCTCTTCAATATGGGCTCGGCTCATCTCTCGAGACTCTTTGTATTGGTTTCGGCTCGCCCTTCTCAGCTCGTCGGAGCGTTGCGTATATTTTACCTAGAGAAGGTTCTCTTCTTCTTCAGTGAGGTTCCTAAGCTGATCCGAGGTGGGGGCAACCCCTCCGATTTTGCTTCCTTAAAGAGTCGAGGCGAGTTCTTCATGCATGTGGTAGCTGTGGATTCGTCTCAGAAACTCTAGGTTTTAAATTTATAAACCTAAGGGTTCTGCAAGTGCACAGACGTGCGTTGTAGTACTTTAGGTATCAATCCACAGGGAGAGATAGCTGTTCTGCGAGACCTTAGACAGAGAATAGCAAGGAAGTTTAAGACGAGAATAAGTTTTTATAAGGGTTTTAGTCACGAAAATGTAAAGAACATAAAAACGGAAAATTTCTTGTAATGAAGAGATGAAAATCGATGGCTTGAAAATAAGACGGGAAAAACGATTGTTAAACTATAATAAAACGATGTTGGGTCGACAGGAATATCTTAGGGTATGCTCGATTCAATCACGATCCCTAAGCTCTTAGTAATTGTTTCTAGATTTCAACTCCACAATCTGAACAGAATAAATGGCGTAGCCTACTTTCGTACATCCTATGCACTAAAAATCTATACACTCGACCTGTAACTTTCGTCTCTGGCCGCGGAAAATTATGATATTCGAACTGGTTCTTCTTAGTTCACGGCAATGCGTAAGTATACTTTCGAAATCTTACGACGCACACGCTCTTATGTATAACGATTCAGGTGTTTTTAGATCCATCACTTTTGGTGGTACTTAACACCTATGAAGCACCTCTAGTTCATGACGCTAGATTTAGCATTAACAATTATCCATAAGAAAGAGTTCTAGAAATCGGCTACGGTTTTATCTCGTGAAATCCTTATCGAACATAGAATTTCCCTTTGATAAATCATTTACACCCAACAATAAAACTACTCGAACATAGATGAAATAAAAATCATAATTGAATAAATTGCAGGAGATTGATGAAGGAGCCTCACGAGTTTAAGAACTACGTCTGGTGAGAACCTTTTCACCAATCTCGAAAATTAAAGAACAAGAGTTTAAGAGTAAAATCAAGAAAAAAACTAAGCTAAAAATGGTGTGAAAGCAAGCACACGAAATTAGGTCTTCTAAGAGGCATATTTATAGGTCTTCTCTTCTGCTTTCGTCGGTCTTTAAGGTTTTAAGTGATGGGAATTGGACGGGCCTTGTAAATTGGGCTTACGGGACGAAACTGGCTCGACCGCGGGTCCATGGAGTCTGGCCGCGGTGAACCTTCACTTGGCTGCTGGTGGAGGCTTCCTGGCAACGGTGAATTGCATCTTGGCCGCGGCTGGGACTGCTCCGGGAGTGGCCAGCTGGAACGTCTTGATCTTGATGTAACTTTTGATGGAACCGTTGGATCGTCCTCAAATCTGTTGGAATGGAAAGGTAGCTGGTCCTTCTTGAATATCCCCAAAATTGGTCTGGAACAAACAGTGAGAAGAACCTCTTTGGCAATTGAACTTCTGACGGTTTGACTCTTAGCCGAAAATCTGGGTTTTCTCCAATTTGCAATGCTTTCATCTAAGTAACCTGAAAAGAGTCTTGACACTACGAATATGCGAAAACCATAATAAAAGCATGTAAAACCAAGTGGAACACTTATTAAAGTTTTCTTAAATAGATAGTAAAACGGGTAAAAATACGGTGTTATCACACCCCCAGACTTAAACCTTGTTTGTTCTCAAACAAGACAAAGCTTAAGCTTGGAAACGATCAAACAAAATCATAGGAAACTAGAAATCTCGGAGACCGTCATTCTAAACCATGACCATCGAACTACATCAAATGCAACCTAGCCTAGAAAATTCTCACCATAACTTTCTGTAACACTAGTCCATCACTACACCAAAACAGGGTTTTTGCTACTGCAAAAACAGTCGGAAATCAGTAGCAAAACACCCTGTTACGACTGATTTCCGACTGATTTATGGAGTAGGTAAAGGTCTCGTCGCAAATAAAATTAGTAGCAAAATTGTTACTGATTTACGACTGATTTACGACTGATATTAGGCAGTCACTATTCAGTCGCTAATCAGTAGCAAAATTTTACGATTGATTAGTGACTGAATAGTGACTGAATTTTGCTACTACAGCCGTAGTCGGTAATCAGTCGTAAAATTTAGCTACTGAATTGCGACTGATTACCTACTACTTTAGCTACTGATTTGCTTTGTGATTTTTTTAACGACTGATTTGCTACTGGTTTGTGATTTTTTACGACTGATTTTAGCTATTCAGTAGCAAAATATAGCTACTGATTAGCGACTGATATATTGTTTAAATTAAAAACAAATTCAATTTATTAATATAAATGTAGACTAATTACATATAAAACATTCAAGTTTACAAAAATAAAGTAAAACAAATGAAGAACACAAATCCATACACCAAAAAACCAAATGTCTTGGACCTCAAGATCCCCGATGTTATAAAATGTTGTCGGCTCGATATTAGCTCCAAGGATAGCATCATAGTTTGGCCTCTTATCCAGTGGCGCTTGTGATAACTGTACCATATTGAGTAAAGAGAAAGCAGCTTAATGCTTATATTGTGATTTAACAAACAAAAAAAAACAGACTATATAAATGCATTTTTTACTTCTCAAAAAGACTTACTTGCATACTCATGGAATTGTATCCACCAAAACGTCCAAGAATATGCCATGAACGGGATTGTCTACAAGATTTTAGCCATAAAAACAAAGCAGCAAGTGATTTGTTTGGTTTTTCCTTATCTTCTCAGAATAGTATAGGAATTCTAAAGGTTTAGTTTAAGGGGCTCACATAAGAGATCAAGGCAATGTCTTTGTCCAGCGGTGCGTTGTGAAACTCCAACCACATGTATGAATTTGAATACTCAAATCTTACAAATCAACAATACCGAGAAGAGTTAAAAAGACAACAATAGAGCATAAGAAACAATGAGAAAGAACAAACGTAGACAAAGTAAGAACATGAATATCAAAACCACTCTATAGAACAACAAGGCAGTGACGCTATCAACAACTACAAGGCAATGTGCAAGCAAAATCAACCAAGGGAATCACATATAATCTGAGTCACTCACTTGTTGAATGTCACCTGCATCGAAGTAGCTGAACCAGTCTTAGTGTGCAGAATCATGTTTCTCTTCTTCCTCAATCTCTCTTCCATCTACCAAAAAATTGAAAACAGCATTCAAAATCGACCCAGTAATCGAAGGCTCAGCTCAAATTTCAGTCTCACATCTAGCAAAGTTCTAAAGAAAACAAAAACGATGGATGGAGACTCACAACGGAAAAAGAAAACGATGGATGGAGACTCGAACTCAAACATATCTAAAGAACAAATGAGAACCCCCGTAATCATGTCAAGAATTTCGCAATAAAACAGAAAAAAGAATCAGAAGAAATCGGTTGTTTGACCGCACGAAGACATATGGATTACCTTAGCAATGGAGGATGAGGATTCATAGGCCTGAGGAGGCTTAGAATACATGAATCCACCGCCGGAGAAAGCGGAATTCGGCTGGAGAAGAGGAGATGCCGGCGGAGATGGTGTAGTATGGCCGCTTCGTGGATATCGGGAGGCGAGTTATGGTTTGGGTTACCTATGTCAGGGGAAACATGAGGTGGAGGATGAGGATGAGGCTGAGTGCGTTGGTAAAACCGGATCGGAAGGTGGTGGCGGAGGAGGAGCAGTGTCGTCGGTGTCAAAACGGAGGAGGAAGATAGGAGAAGAGGAGGAAAGAAAATGAGAGAAGTTACTGTCATTAAAAGCGAATCCAAAATCCCCTTCGGAGGAGGAACCATGACGAGTGAAATCAGAATCCATCTGGGTTTTGGGGTCGAGCAGATCCGTGTTTTGAGGACTTCTTGTAGAAGAAGACATTCAAAGAATCAAAGCCTTGAAGGGATATGAAGGAAGAGGAGAAGAAAGGGACAAGAGGCGAAAAAAAAACAAATTAGATATTGTCCGTTGGATTTATTATATCAACGGTAGATGATAAATCAAAGTGCAATTCTTGTCTCAATGGATTATCCAATGAGAAAGAATCTTTCATTATATTGTCATTTGGTTAGATTTATGCTTAAAATAAGTATAAGTACATAGTTTAAGATTGGTTTTATGTAAAGTATATATGTAAATGGTGTAAAATATTGGTTTTATGTATATATAATGATTATATTTTGATTTTATGGTTTATGATTTAACTTCTATGATTAAAAGTTTAAATTTTTAAGGTTTAGAGTTTATGATTTAGGGTTTGGAGTATAGGTTTAAAGTTTAGGGTTTGGGGTTTGGGGTTTAGGTTTAAGAGTTAAGGTTTGAAAAAGATTTATAAAACTTGAATTTTTTTATAAGTGTTGGATCTTAGTTTATGATTTAGGGTTTGGACTTTGGAGTTTAGGTTTAAAGTTTAGGGTATGGGGTTTGAGGTTTAGGTTTAAGAATTAAAGTTTGAAAAATATTTATAAAACTTGACTTTATGATTAAGGGTTATAGGTTTAGGGTTAAGGGTTTGGGGTTAAGGGTTTGTGTTTGGGATTTAGAATTTATGATTTATAAGATGATTATATTTATAAAAATTGTAAGTGTTGAATTTTATTATATTTATGTGTAAGATCTAGTTTATAAATTAAGATTTATAGCTTATGATTAAGGGTTAGAGGTTTAGGGTTTAGGGTTAATGGTTTGTGTTTGGGGTTTAGAATTTATGATTTATAAGATGATTATATTTAAAAAAATGTAAGTGTTGAATTTTTTTGTATATTATTTGATATGCATGTGTAAGATCTAGTTTAGAATTTAAGATTTATAGTTTATGATTAAGTTTAGGGTATAGGGTATGTGTTTGGGTTTTAGAATTTAATATTTATAAAGTGATTATTTTTAAAAATTTGTATCAGTTAATTTTTTTGTATATTATTTGATATTTATGTGTAAGATCTAGTTTACAGTTTAAGATTTAGATTTTATGATTAAGGGTTAGAGGTTTAGGGTTTAGGGTTTGTGGTTAGGTTTAGAATTTATGATTTATAAAATGATTATATTTAAAAATTGTGTAAGTGTTGAATTTTTTGTATATTATTTGATATTTATGTGTAAGATTTAGTTAGAAAATATATAGAAAATTTTCCGACTGATTCCCGACTGCAAACCAAATTAGGTACACCAACCACCAAATGAAATCCACGTGATTTAAAACTACTTTTTGCTACTGTTTTGCTACTGATTTGCTACTGTTCTACAACCCACCGAATTCAGTAGCAAATCAGTCGCTAAAATTACTACTGATTAGCTACTGCATGTTTCCGACTACAATTCATTCACTAATCAGTCGTAAAACGACTACTAATTAACGACTGATATTTTTAGTCACTAAATACCTATTGATTTGCAACTGTTTGAAAATAGTCGCAAATCAGTCGAAAATCAGTAGCAAAATAGTCGGTAAATTTACCGACTGCCTAATCAGTAGCAAAAACCCTGTTTTGGTGTAGTGCATGGTATCCGTCATACTAAATATAAACTTTCAAAATCCAAAAATCAGGTCAACTAGCTCTCTAAATTCATCAAGTGCAAACGTGAACTTTTCATCAAAAGGATTAAACCAAGACAATCGAGGCTAGGTATTAAAGGCATTAAGAGGTGAGGTTAAAAGTGTATCAGGTTACCGTAATTTCACCAGAGGGTGCGAGATATTATGTAAAATAGCAAGAGAGCAATGAACAATTGATAACCACAGCCTCCAGTCACGTATTCTTGCGTAAAAAGTGTTGCACTTCCTCCTTTTTCCAAAAACAGAAATTTTATGTCATTCACCCAGACTTAGATTTTTATGTGGGCTCGGAATGACAAATTTCTTACAAACGAACCATGAATGCCTCATAAGTAGTTCGACCAACCTAGACTCTTTTTAGGCTTTTATTTCCTTTTCCTTTCGATATATATATTATATGAAAGGGGGAAACGCCTTTATTGGATAGAGTCTTTGGGGCACGAAAATTTTATCATGATTTTGAGTTTTTCCCAGGCATAACCAAACTCTTATCTTTGTTGAATTCACCTCCACCAATCGCGAATATTCTTCGTCTTTAGTGACCAAAAATTGTGCCGTTTCTCCCTCTCCGGCGTTTTTGTACATATATGCACATAAGATACAAAGAGATTTGCATGAGGTTTGAACAATGGTTACGTTTCGGGTAGGGTACCAACTAAAAATGAGATGGCCATTCATGTACGACAAAGAGTGGTAAAAGGTAAAAGAACGTCATGGATGTATAATTTGTTATCTTTGCCTAAACTTTTGATGAGAAAATGAAGTCAAGATTAAAGTATAATAGAGCTAGTATATTCTATCCTAAAGAATCTCTACGATCTAAATTCCTCTAGGGATTTCGCATTAACAGAAACTCTAGCTACCGCCTAGTCTAGAACCAAATTACGAAAGAGCATGTTAAGCGTAGAAGCACATTGGTCAGTAATCGTCACAGATTTCTTTCATCATTCCCTCAAAACGTATTCTTACTTTATTGAAAAACTTGAAAAAAATTAAAGAAAGTTTGAAAAATGCAAAATGAAAAGACTCATGAAAGAAAATGGTAGTTAGTAAAGGATGGAATCCTCCCCCAGACTTAAATCACACTGTCCTCAGTGTGATATAAATCGAGTAAGGACGAATAAATAGATGGATGTAATAATTGAAAAAGTTTAAGGAAAAAAAAACTTACATGGATGCGATTGGGGAATGGATTTGGGAATGGAATGGTGGTGATTGAGGAATGGTAGATGGTGATATGGTAATGGGAATGGATGTGGGGATGTTTTGAAATGGTTTGGGATCGATCGAACGGAGTCGATCGGGATCGTCAGTGGGTGGTTGTGGCTATGGGTCGTGCACACGCGGCCGAATGGGTCTTCGCCGCGGGTCGGTTGTGCTCGACCGCGGCCGAATGCTGGTTCGCCACAGGTCCAGGTGTTGCACCCGCGGTCGATCCTCTTTTCCGGTCAAGTCCTTCCTTACGATTTGTGTTGCACCGAGCAATTTCGAAACGTGATTTCTTCTTTTTTCTTTTCTGTTTTATTTTATTTGTTTGTGTTTTTTGGTTTTTTTTTTAAAAGAGATGAAACTAAGAAAAATAAAACATTGATATAAAAAGAAAGAAAAACGTACCTAAAAATGGGTTGCCTCCCATTGAGCACTTTTGTTTAAAGTTTTTTAGCTCGACGTTGGCAGCTAGATGAGCTTAGTCGTAGAAGGACAATGTCTTATGACAAGTCTTCTTTGATATCCTTCGGGTCTCTTCGTCATGTGAATCATTGCTACATAGTGATTCGGGATCGGGGTCTCTCAAATTGGGATAACCGTCCTTCTTGAACTTGAGCGGGACAGCATTGTAGAACACATCTTTATTGACGTTAACGAAGGAAACACGCTGATTGGGCCAATCCATGATGGCTCCAAAGATTGACAAGAAAGGCAATCCATGATGGGAATCAATGAAGAAGGCAGCTTGCTCGAAGGATGATGAATATCAGGTTGTTTAACGCATCAAAAGTGTTTGTTTAAAATCCTGAAAGAACATATATGAGCAAAACGTCCTTAACCAACGAAAGCTGATGTTAAGGCGTTTTGTGAACATATCAAACTCGATCTTAAATCATGTTTAGTTTCCTGAATTCAAACGACAGTTTAGAATATTAGGTTATTAGGCATAATAACTAATACTACGACAGTAGGTTGATTATAAAACAGTGATTTGAGTTCTAGAACGTGCTTAATGATTTCCCTGTTTAATTCTCTTATTTGATATTTTTGATTTCCTACTAATTACTTGAAGATATCTAGCGTTTCCCTTCATCAAACTTACATCGTTGTATCTGCATTCTTAGTTTTAGTTCGTTCATAAAACCACAAAACATTCTCATTCGTCTTAGCTTTACTTTCTTCCTGCATTCTCGTAGTGTTTCACTTGGTCCTTGTGGATTCGATCCCTACAATTACTACAACTTTTGATGTGCACTTGCGGTAGTTTATTATAGGGTTAAAACTATGTGTATCACTTACCAAGTTTTAGTTGTGCGAGTTTCGACTCCCATAATTGGGCGCCGTTGCAGGGAAAATAGAAATTTTCTTACTCACAGAAACTACCGAGAATGAGATCTGAAGAGATGACCGGTGATGAACAAAGAAGCGGCAGCGACTTGAACAATAACGGTGGTCAAACCTCCGGAGCAAGGGTCGATTGATGCGGTGCAAGTGTTATCCTAGCTTCTAGTTTTAAATTTGTAAACATTGAAAGTTTGCAAGTGCACGGATGTGCATTGTAGTACTTTAGGTATCGATCCACAGGGAGAGCACCCTTTTCTGTGAGACCTTAGCAAGAGAATTAGTAAGGAAGTCTAAAACGATATGGGTTTTTGTAGGGCTATTGGAATCAAAAATTGTAAAGTGCGTAGAAGAAAAAATTGCTTGAAAAGTAAAAATTAAAATCGATGGTGATAAACTAAAAGAGAAAATCGGTTGTAAACAATAATAAAACGATGTTGGGTCGACACGAATATCTCCGGGGAATATGCAATTCAAAACACGGTAACAAAGCTCTTAGTAAAATTGATTCTATCAAACTCCACAAACTGGAACACGAAAATATGCATAGCCTACTGTCGTAGCACTACACACTTATAATTTATATACTCTACTAGTCGCTTTCGTTGCTGGCCGCGTAGAAACTTATGATGACAAAATCAAGTTCATAACCATTCACGGTATCTATAAGTATACTTTCGTATCTTATAGCACAACACGCTCCATGTAGACTATAGTTATGTTGATCAAATTCAACACTCTCGTGGCTCTTAATACACCTTGGATCAGTCTCTACTTCATGAAAATCCTTATCGAACATGTGAATCCCCTTTGATGATCCCTTTAAACCCAACGACTAAACTACTCGTACATAATTGAAGAAAACAAATAAATAATTAAATAAAGAAAAGAAGATTGAAGAAGAAGCTTCTCGATTTTAAGACGAAAGTATGGAGAAAACTTCTCTACAAATCTCAAAAAGTAAAAGAAAAAACTAAGAACAAATTTTGGTGCAAAAAGTAAACTAAAGTGGCACCCAGAAGGGGCACACGAAATATGGTTTCTAAAATCACATATTTATAGGTATTTTGCTCTAATTTTGTCGGTCTATAGGGTTTCTCTGTAGTTGGGCTTGACGGGATTCGAACGAGCTTGCAAATGGGCATACGCGATGAAATAGATGTTAGTCGCCGGTCCATGGCTTCTGACCGCGGCGGACAGCTTTTGGTCGCAGGCGGACAGCTTTTGGTCGTGGTGAACTACCTCTTGGCTACAGGTGGAGCTGCTCCGTGAGTGGCTGAATGGGACGTCTTGATCTTGATGTATCTTTTGATTGAACCGTTGGATTGTCCTAAATTCAGTTGGAATGGAAAGGTAGCTGGTCCTTCTTGAATATTTCTGAAATTGGGCTAGATCAGACGGTGAGAAGAACCTCTTTGGCAGTTGAACTTCTGACGGTTTGACTCTGAGCCAAAAATCTGGTTTTTCTCCAATTTGCAATGTTTTTGCCTAAGTAACCTGCAAAGAGTCTTGAAACTTCAAATATGGGAAAACCATAATAAAAACATATAAAAGCGAGTGAAACACTTATTAAAGTGTTCTAAAATAGACGGTAAAATGGGTAAAAATACGGTGTTATCATCGATCCCAACGTCCCTCCTCTTGGAAACTCGTAAGCTGCCTCGGCGCCCCTAGCCGAATTGAAGGACATGCTCGCCGCGTTGCTAAAGAAGGCGGAGGAGCAAGACAAGCTGAACAAAACCCTATCAGAAAGGCTCGAGACGCTAACATCGGATAGTCGAGTCCAAGATCTGCACACTAGAAGCTTGGGCTCGGCGGCGAACCCGCCCAGAGGGATCACGAGGTGACTTGGTCTCAGCCCAACGGTCCTCGAATTCTCAACACATGTCGGTACATCCGGAGATGCACCAAGGATCCTAAAGGTACTACCGCCGTTGCACCCATCCGACGAGGTGAAGCCCGTGGCGAAGAGGGCAAATCTAACCGAGCCACCTCGGTTAAATGATGGAGAAGGAGGTACCAGCAACGGACGTAGCCAACAAACCGACGATCGCTCAAGGTTATGCATTGGAGGAACGATCGCAACAGTCTACGATAGAGAAAGCCGCGATGAAATAGATCGCACCTCGGGGCGCATTACGCCCTGGAAGGAAGAAGAATCGAAGGAGATGCTCCCAGCTCGGATCGGCTCGGAAACCTGACCGAGGAAGAAGAGAACCTTTTCTGGGTAGTGCATACGCAATGCTCCGACAAGCTGAGAAGGCCGAGCCGAAACCAATACGATGAGCCGTGAGAGATGAGTCGAGCCCAAATTGATGAGATGAAAGAAATTCGAGCCTCTCTGGCTCGGGCTGCTGTCGAGGTGCGAGCCGTTCGATCACAAGTGCATCATTCAATCAGCGCAGCGTCGGAGATAGATCGTATGCTAGAGGAGACGTATAGGACATCCTTCATAGCTCGGATCACCGAGGCGAGAGTGTTCGACCCAGAAAAGATACAAATCCCATTGTACGAGGGAACGACCGACCCAAAGGCTCATATAACAGCTTTCCGCATAGCGATGGGCCGAGCCAACCTCAATGAAAGCGAAAGAGATGCTGGATTCTGCCTCCCGTTTGTAGAGAATCTGAAGGGAGCTTCGCTCGAATGGTTCTCAAGGCTCGACCGGAATTCTATCTATAATTTTCAACAAATGTCCGCTGTTTTCTTGAAGCAGTATTACATGTTCATGGATCGCGAAACTTCCAATGCTGACTTATGGACCCTCTCGCAAGCACCAACAGAGTCGCTGCAAAAATTTTGATAATCGTCGTAACTTCGTCGGTAATCGTCGGTAAATCGTCGCCAATTAGCAACGATTTTACAACGTAAAGTTTCGTCCCAATTTTGCGACGATTTTACGACGACTTTAAAAATCGTCGTAAAAACGATTTCAATTTGCGACGAAATTAAATCGTCGCAAAAAATCGATGCTAAAACAGTGTTTTCTTGTAGTGATTGATCCTTTGGATTGATGCAATTTGAGTATTGTTTTCTTGATTGAATCTATCTATCTTCTATTTTCTAATCATCCAATCATCTTGATCATGAGTTTTAACTCTTCTTTTATTGGATTTGTTGGAACCATGATGATTAGTGAGTAGTTCTTACAGTTTGAGGATGGGTTAGAGTTAGGATGATTCCAAGATTAATTTATGATGTTTAGGGTTAGATATTCTTATATCACTTCCTGTTTAGTGTTCTTAAAACTAGATCTAGCTTGAGAAAGTGGGTCTAGATCATAAGGCATTTCATGAACACCAAGTGTTTGATGAAATGCCTTGATGAACTAAACAAGAGATTTATGCTCTTAGCCTATGATAATAGTTGTCTAGGGTGTATCTTTGGTTGATCTTATTTATATAAACTTGATGCTTGCTAATCAATGATCCACAAATGAGAGAATATTAATGGATTAAGTGATTAGCATAGTGATTAATTGCTTGAAAGAGAAATAGTCAAGTTAAGGGTCTTATGCCTAGGGATTAGCTTGCTTGTTCATTGAGCATCATGACTTGGAACTTGGATCATCTAAACTGGATTACCCCATCCTTAGATTCGCTTATATCTCTTGCATTACACTTGTGTTGTTTGCTATCTCTCTTCCTTTATTTAAGTTGCTAGATTCATTAGCTAAACAACAACCTTTTCATACTTGCTTAACTCAATTAGTACTTTGTATTCTTGGTGTTTGGAATTAAATCCATTGGATTTGATACCTCTTATACTATTTGTTTATTGAGTAATTGGTCTCAAAGACTTGCAAAAAGTCTACTATCAGGATACCACTATTTGCCTACACCTTAGAAATAAAGGGTGACAATTAAATAAACCGGTGATTCGGTGGCAAAAACCATCAATACTCGAGTTCCATCCGCCATTAACCCTACGGAAAGAAAATGAGAAAAGAATAAGTATGGGGGAGGGGAAAAGTACCAAAGGTTATGTTGTTGTCTTGTCACGATATTAAAAGGGAAAGCGTCTAGAAGGTTCTTGGCACCATGATCTTTGATGAGACCCAGCGATTATGGCTATTGATTGTTTCGCGAAATAATGAGTTGAATCTTGTAGGCTGCGATGCTTGCCGAGAAGTACATGGTGGTTCGATCTAGAGCTAGTTTGGCAATACGTGATTTACTAAGGTAATGGTCATTGCAGAGTGTTAAGGAAATGCGAGTCTCCATGTTTTTCAAACTTTTTATTCTTGCTTAGTTTTATGTTTGCTTGAGGAAAAGCAAAAGACTAAGTCTGGGGGAATTTATATGCTTGGTTTTTACCGTTTTCTAACACATATTTTGGTGTTTCTTTTGAGTATTTTATCGAGTCAAAGTTCGTTTTTAGAGTCTTTTAGTACTTTATTTAGTTATCTCAGGTAAAAGAAGTTTAAGGAAGAAATTGGAGTTACGCTGGCAAAACCACATGGAACGGTACAAAAAGAGCAAGAATCGATCGATGCAACAACAACATAAGAGCCATAATCGATCGATGCAACATTCTCAGAGAGCTCACAATCGATCGATGCACAAATGAAGTCGATCGATGCATCATCCTTCGGAGAGCCATAATCGATCGATGCAAGGAGTGCATCGATCGATAGAGCATGCCCAGAAAGTCCAAAATCGATCGATGCAATATGTACATCGATCGATGCTGACCGACGAGAAGGAAAAGGAAATTTCTGATTTTCTTATTCTACCCCGGAAGCTGCCTATTTTGACCTAATTTGCCCGAAACCTTATATATACATAATTTTCAGCCACTTTTAAGCTATCTCTCTTTTTACTACTCTCTATTCTACTCAGATTTTTGGGCCATTGATTTTGTAAGTTTGAAGAAGAATCTCTGTATCTATTGAGAAGAATTCTAAACTATTTCCTCTCTTTAATTATTATTATGAGTTTCTCTCTATCTCCTTGCTTGTTCTCCGTTGCCATGTCCGAGTAGTTTCATAGTTAGGTTTAAGGTTTCAAAAGGATCCATGAATCACTGAATTAGACACATATAGGGATTCATCTTTTGTGGTTTTTGGTTATTGTTGTGTTTATTGCTTAGGCTAAGTTGACCGCTTGCCTATGATCTAGGGTTTAATATATACCACGAAAGTGTCGTAGGTTGCTAGAAAGAACATAAGCGAGCGAATTTTTCTTAGCCAACGGAAGTTAATGTTAAGGCGATTTGTGAACATATTTAACCTATTCGTTAATGCTTTTCTAGAACTCTATGTTCAACGGAAGTTAGGATTTTAGGTTGCTAGATTTAGTAATCAATGCCACAGAAGTGGATTGGTTAGATATTTATGTTTGAGTTTGAAACTTGTGTTTAATCATTCCCTGAATAGTTGTTTGATTCATGATCTCTAGATTCCCGCGAAGAAACCCTCGACCTAACGTTTTTCCTTTATTGAATTTACACCGCTTTTAGTTATTTTCATTACTTTGCAAATCAACCCTTATTATCATCTTAGCTTAATTTCATCTTGTGAGAATCATAGTGTAACGTTGGTCTCTGTGGATTCGATCCTAAAGTACTACATTGACATACTGTTATGATTGCAGTAGTGTGTACTTTAATTATTATTTGACTACGTGGTAAAACACATAAATCAAGCTACAAGCCCAAGAGGCGTTCCGTGTCGTCGTTCGCCAATATTCTCGCCTATGCGGTACACCAAACACCTATAAAAGGGAGACGAAGTCATTCAGAAAAGAATCCAAGTGTTAACCTAGCAGAATACTTAGCAAATCGCTTATCACATTCTTGTATTTTTAAAAAGTTTATCAAATAAGCAAAAAAATACCATCTTTGGATCTATGTTCTCGTGTTTTGTTCATAGAATCTTATGTTCCCTTTGAATCATTTAACCAAATTTAGTTGTGTGAGTTTTGACTCCCATAATTTGGCGCAGTCTGTGGGGATATTAAAGTTTTCTTACTCACAGAAACCATCGAGAACGAGATCTGAAGAGATGGCCATTGACAGAGAAAGGAGGGGTGACGACGTGAACAACAATGGTGTCGAGACTTCCGGAGCAAGGGTGAATCCCGACGATCTTCCTGAAGAAAACATGAAAGCAGCTTCAACGTCCCTAGCCAAAGTGAAAAACATGTTGGCCACGCTGCTGGAGAATGCCGAAGACATCTCCAGTGTCAGGATACTTAACATCATCCTCAGCCTCATCCTGATCCTCTTCCATCTCATCTTATGACTCATAACCACCATTAGCTGTGATGATCATCACTCTTTTGTTTGGACAGTCTCTAGCATAATACCCTCGGCCCTGACACTGAAAACAAGTAATGTCACGACATTTATCTTGACTGGTGTTAGAGAACTTACGTAGTTCTGGCCGTGAAGACTTTTGTGGTTCATTAGACTTGCTCTCGAACCGCAAGTCTATTTCTATGGCCTTCCCTTTGTCCACCATTATGTTGTTGCTTGCTTGCCAAAGCTAGTTACTTATGTTCCAGTTGGAGAGTGTTGTCTTGCGTTTGATTTGCTGTTCCACTTGAACCGCCAAGTGTAGTAACTCATGCAAACCACTATATCTATCTCTCTCCACTTTTTTTACTATGCGTTCTTGAAGCCAATCAATGAACTGAGCCATTAAGACCTCCTCGGACTCCTCTAGCTCTAATGAGTTCATGAATTTCCCAAACTGTTCAAAATACTCGTCTACGGTCCTTGTTCCCTGAGACAACTTTCTAAACCGCTTTTGTAAGTCTCTATGGTAATGTTCAGTCACATACCTTAACCTCAAGAGGTATTTCATGTCATGCCAAGTCTGAATTGGCCCAAAGAGCTGCCTTCTCCTCTCAGCAACAGTTTTGTCCCATCATGCTAAGGCATTCTCGGTGAGTTGTGTCGCGGCTAAAGCCACCTTTTTTTGCTCTCCATAGCCGTAGCACTCAAAGATGCATCTAAACGTCTCTCCCAATCCATGTAGACCTCTGGATTTGATTTACCTGCAAAAGTAGGAGATGTTAGTTTGATTTTAGAATTGCCTTCTTTCAACTCACGGTCTCTCGGCCGGTTCCCTCTTATAGGGTCACGTCTCCTCTGGGTTTGAAATCTCAATGGGTCAAGTGAGAGATCATCTTCCAGCTCAGGCATGTCATCATCTTCAGAATCCTCTCGATTATTGTTGTTGACCGTAGCATTTCTTTGGGGTGGTATGCTTCTCTCGGGCGCTGTCACTACAAGAAACACACAATTTTTGCGACCCCCGAAAGGGTACCAAAATGGTCGCAAATGAGTCATTTGCGACCATTTTGAGACCAAAAAAAGTAGTCACAAATATTTGGTCGCTAAATAAAGTGGTCGCAAAACAGTTATTCTTTTGCGACTAATATGTGACTCTCACTATCAGTCGTAATTTAAAGAGTGATATGTGACTCCCAATATCAATCACTACCTATAAAACAAAACAAAAAAAAATCGATCATACAAAAAAATCGATCCAAATTTTATAAACATCAAATCTGGGATATACAATCAAAAGTTTTGGGCATCATACATCGCAGATCTACAAGCCCAACACCACCGATTAGGAGAAGAAGAACCCAAAAAAAAAAACAGCCTGGCTTCCGCCGCCGCAGACCAACATCACCGCCGCCAAGAAAAAACCTCGCTTCTGCCGCCGAGCATCGGAGCGTTGACAGACAGCCTCACTTCCGCCGCCGCAGATCTATTTCGCCGCCGAGAAGAAACCACATATATATTCCGCCGTCGAGAAGAAACCTCGCTTCCACAAATCGCCGCCTCCTCGGACCAACCACCCGAAAGCCTCGCCGGCGGTGAGCATCGGAGCGCTGACGGCGGCTGGATCTGGAAAAAAAAAGAGTTAGATGTGAAGAGAAGAAGATACAGAGAGCAATTGATTTGTCGAAGAGAAGGAAGAAGAAGAATAATCGGAGGAAGGAGAGAGAGAAAGATAAAGATAAACTCAATTAAAAAACAAAATTGGTCTGTTGGATTAAATCTATCAACGATGGATGATAAAACAAGTTCAATCCTTGTCTCAATGAACTAGCCAATGAGAAGCTTTCATTATTATTGTCATTTCGTCACAAATCAGTCGTAAATCAGTGGGTATTTTAAGACAGTTTTGTGACTATATTTTGTAAATCACAAATTTTTACTCTAAACCCTAAACTTTAAGAGCATATAAGGTTTATATATGACTTTACAATCATTATTATTCTAATTCTAAAGTATAACTCTCTATTTAAAGAGTAAACTAAGATATGTTAAGTAAATTTTGAGAGAATATCTATCTTTAAAAATCATTCCTTATAAAACACATGTAACACTTATTACATGTTATGATTATATTGAAATTTTTGTAAGTGTTAGATTTTTTGTGTATTATTTGATGTTTATGTGTAAGATCTAGTTTATAATTTAAGATTAAGGGTTAGAGGTTTAGGGTTTAGAATTTAGGATTTATAAAATGATTATAATTAAAAAAATTATAAGTGTTGAATTTTTTGTATATTATTTGATGTTTATGTGTAAAATCTAGTTTACAATTGAAGATTTTAATTAAGTTTATGATTAAGGGTTAGAGGTTTAGGGTCAAGGGTTTGTGGTTTGGATTTAGAATTTATGATTTAAAAAATCGAGTGGAGTTGCTAAACGGTCGCAAATTTGGAATCATTTTGTGACTACTTATACATGTTATGAGTAGAATCAAAAATCTTTACCCTAAACCATAAACCTTAAGAACCTAAAAGGTTTGAATATGAATTTACAATAATTATGTATATATAGCAGTTCCAAAATATGTTAAAAATTATAAATTAACATATTTATAATTATATATTGATGTTTTTTTTAAAAACAATTTGAGTGGAGTTGCTAAACCGAAGCAAATCAGTCACAAATTTGGGACTACTTTTGCATGTCCTTAAACAGTCGCAAATAAGCGACTCTTTTGTGACTACTACGGTTTGTCGTTAATTTACGACTGTTTTATCTCTGCATTGCGAGTAGGGGTGGGCATTTCGGTTTAATTTCGGGTTCGGTTTGGGTTCGGTTCGGTTCGGTTGATTCGGGTTGAATAAAACTCTAGCCGAACTCAACCGAAATAAGTTTGGTTCGGTTTGTGTTTGGGTTGGGTTTAGTTCAGTTTGGTTTAGTTCGGTTTGGGTTTAGTTTGGTTGGAATTCGGTTTGGTTTTAATTTGGTTTTTAAAAAATCAACTTATAAAAACAAGAATCATACGAATCCATAAACAAATCATTCCCTAAAAGTCTAAAACCAAAATGAAACTATCCCACTTAATCAAAATCAAAACAAAAATCAAAAAACAAATCCGCAGCTTCGTCTCTCATGCCATCAAAATGAACATGCAAGTGTGCAACAAGTCAATAATTTAAATATAAGTTAATTATACAAGCCAATATTTATTCATCTCTTATATGAGCCATTATAGGTTTATAGCATTAATATAAACACTACAAGAAAACTGTCTATTTCCAACAAAAATTTACGACCGTTTTAAATCGATGTAACTTTACGTCGACTTTACGACGAATTTACGACGAAATATGTGTTCGATGTAAAATCGTCGTAAATATGTGTCGTCGTAATTTTGATGTAAATTTACGACTAGTTTACGACGACATTACGACGACAACATAAATCGTCGTAATATCGATGTAATTTTACGACGAAATTACGACGAATAATTCTTCTGTATATTACGTTGATATTACGACGATTTGACGTCACTGTTCCCGGTTAGGTAGACCACGTTTTTTAATAGGTCCACCTACTAAATTTACATCGAATTTACATCGTAAAATTCGTCGTAAAGCCGTTGGAAAATCGTTGGTAATTCTGAAAAAATTTCTATAATTACAGCGTAACTTCAAACTAAAGAATCAAAAAAAAAAACAAACAGAAAAAAAAAATATATATATATATATATATATATATAAATGTCTATATACGAACTACGAAAATGGATGTATACGCAAAAGGATTCAGAGGGAGATTTGACGGAAGAATTCAAAGAAGGGCTTGAAATATTCATGTATCAGGCCAGAAATATGCAAACAACCCTGGAAAGTGGTAAGATGTTCTGTCCTTGTCGTAAATGCAAGAATACGAGATATATGTTTATTGAGACGGTGTGGAAGCATTTACTAAATAGAGGGTTTATGCCGCAATATTATGTTTGGTATCAACATGGAGAGGGTTTTGAAAGAACTCAAGCAACGGATAGTAGTAGTAATTATCAAGGTCAAGTAGAATCAAATTATCAAGGTAGTTATGATCATGTTCAACATCAATTTGATCAGGGTGCAGATCATGACAGGATGCATGCCATGGTTAATGATGCATTTCATGAAACAAATGCTGATAATAGTACTGTTGAGGAACCCAACGTAGATGCGAAGCGATTTTATGATATGCTAGACGTTGCAAACCAGCCACTCTACGATGGATGTAGAGAAGGTCAGTCTAAATTGTCGTTAGCTGCTAGGATGATGACAATTAAAACTGATCATAACTTAGCTGAGGTTTGCATGGATGATTGGGCTGATCTTATTAAAGAGTATTTGCCAGAGGATAATTTGGCTGCCAAAACATACTATGAGATACAGAAGTTGGTGTTTAGTCTTGGGTTGCCTTCTGAGATGATAGATGTATGTGTTGACAATTGTATGCTTTTTTGGAAAGATGATGATAAGCTGCAGGAATGTCGATTTTGCCAAAAACCGAGATTTAGGCCCCAAACTGATAGGTTGAAACGATTGTATCAATCTGAAAGGACAGCTGCATCGATGAGGTGGCATGCAGAACATTCACAGAGAGAAGGAGAAGTGACTCACCCGTCAGATGCAAAAGCTTGGAAACACTTTAATACGGTACACCCTGATTTTGCTAACTCTAAGCGAAATGTGTATCTTGGTCTTTGCACTGATGGATTTAGTCCATTCGGTATGTCTGGTAGGCAATATTCTTTGTGGCCAGTTATCGTAACTCCTTATAACATTCCCCCAGATATGTGCATGCAAAGGGAATTTCTTTTCCTGAATATTTTAGTCCCTGGTCCCAATCATCCGAAGCGGTCCCTTGATGTATTTTTGCAGCCTCTCATTCAAGAGTTGAAACAGTTGTGGTATACAGGAGTGCGGACATATGATTGGTCGAGGAAAAAAAATTTTACGATGCGTGCGGTGCTTATGTGGACAATAAGCGACTTCCCTGCATACGGAATGCTATCAGGTTGGACGACGCATGGGAGGTTATCTTGTCCTTATTGCCTCGATCGGACAGATGCGTTTCAACTGAAACATGGTCGAAAAACATGCTGGTTTGATTGTCACCGCCGGTTTTTACCAATCAATCATCCATATAGGAGAAACAGGCGGTTGTTTAGGAAGAACAAAATCGTGCGTGTCCCCCCACTAGTGTATCTATCTGGGGAAGATCTAGAAGCGCAAATAGATCATTTTGGGGGACTAGAAACTGTGAATCGTGGGGGAAATTGGCACACTCCAGCTAATATGCCTGATGGATACGGGGTTAATCACAATTGGCACAAGAAAAGCATTTTTTGGGATCTTCCGTACTGGAAAAATCATCTACTGAGACACAATCTTGATGTCATGCACATTGAGAAAAACTTTTTTGATAACATCATGCATACAGTGTTAAACGTGAAAGGAAGAACCAAAGACAGCGGAAAGTCAAGGTTGGACTTGCTAGATATTTGCAACAGAAATGAGTTGCATATAATGAGCAATGGAAAATCACCAGTTCCTATATTTCGGTTGGGTGCAGAACAAAAGGCATCGTTGTTCAATTGGGTTTCATCTGACGTGAAGTTTCCTGATGGGTATGTATCCAATCTTGCTCAATCTGTTGAGAAAGGAGAAACGTTTTCAGGGATGAAGAGTCATGACTGCCACGTGTTTATGCAACGTTTACTTCCTTTCGCATTTGCCGAACTCCTTCCAGAAAATGTTCATGAAGCAATTGGAGGTAAGATACTTCATCACATATAAAATTATTGAGATTAATTATATATATATATATATATATATATATATGTTACAATGTATATAATTTTGTCTTTGCAGGCATCGGAGCGTTTTTCCGGGATCTTAGTACACGGACGTTGTCAGAAGATGTAATTGCACAACTGGCTGCTAATATTCCAATCTTGTTGTGCAATTTGGAGAAGATATTCCCCCCTGCGTTTTTTGATGTTATGGAACATCTTCCCATTCATCTCCCCCACGAAGCAGAACTAGGAGGCCATGTTCAGTTTAGGTGGATGTACCCATTCGAGCGCTTCATGAAACATTTAAAGGGAAAGGCAAAAAATCTAGCAAGGGTTGAAGGATCAATTGTTGCGGGAAGTTTGACAGAAGAAACTTCACACTTCACTTCATATTATTTCGCTCCAAAAGTCCGTACACGCAAACGGGCTCCCCGACGATACGATGATGGCGGTGTGGGACGAATTTATGCAGTAGAGGGTGTCCCAGATATATTCTCACCAATTGGTCGTCTTAGTGGAAAATTGAAGAACGTTTGGTGGGATAACGAGCATGACAGGCACAGCGCACATACGTACATCCTCATAAACTGTGATGAAGTGAGTCCTTTCGAAAGGTATAATAACAAAACTATTTAATTAATCAGTCATTAATAATTAATAATTAATATAATTATAATTAAATGTGTTAATTTTTATGTCTATATATGTATTTTGCAGCTTATTTGATACCCAGGTACGAGAATGCATTGAAGGGGTTTCAGATGATGAAATAAACGACCGTAAAGATCGTCACTTTGTTGAGTGGTTGAAGACGCAAGTAATTAAGTTAATATAGTTATAAATATTTCATTTAATTATATCGGCTTTCAATCTAACTTTTACACTTATCATAGGTTGATCATGGCGATCCCGCATATCCATTTTGGTTTCATGAGTTACTCCTAGGCCCCATCGGGAAGATAACGACCGCACCCATGTATTTTACCCGTGGTTATGTGTTTCATACATACAAGTATGGCGTTCGTCGAGCAACTACCAACTACGGAGTATGTGTTAGGGGTGAAATAGATTTTTATGGGGTTTTGCAGGAAATAATTGAAGTGGAGTACCCCGGACTGGTTAGGTTGAAATGTGTTCTCTTCAAATGTGATTGGTTCGATCCAACAGTCGGTCGAGGGGTGCGAATTAACAAATTTGGTGTGGTTGACGTCAACAAAGCACGACGTTACAACAAGTTTGAGCCATTCATCCTAGCATCACAAGCAGAACAAGTAACGTTCGTTCCATATCCGCGAGTTCGCACATCTGGGATCTCATGGTTATCGGTTATTAAAATAGCTCCAAGGGGTAAAATTGTTGGTGTTGATGATCTTCCAATGCAACAAGATTCTTGCCTTGATATTACAGAACCAGAGATTACGGAGAACGTTCTTTTAATTGATCCACGAAACCGGCAACTTGAATATCTACCTGACGACACAGAAGAAGAAGGCGATTCCGTCGAGTTTGAAGAAACTGACGATGATGATGGACCTGAAGATGATGAACCAAATCAAGATGATGAGCCCAACGAAGATGATGATTCTGATTGAAAGCTTATATATATATATATATATATGTAATTTTCGGGTTGTTAGATGTTAAATTTTTTTTGGTAAAATTATATATTAAACTAATAAAAAATTGACGAAACATTGATGAATTAACAGTTTTTGTGAATGAAACACGTAGATTAGGGTTAGTTTAACTTTATTACATAATGCTAAACTCTAAATATACAGCTATTTAATGTAAATATATTTATATGTATATGTGTATTGTGATGTAGGGTTTAGGGTATATATTAATTTTATTACAACGATTCGTCGTAATTTCGTTGTAAACTTACAACGATTTTACGACGAATCCGTCGTAATTTCGTTGTAATACCTAAAATATGTAAACTTACAACGAGTTTACGACGAATCCGTCGTAATTTCGTTGTAATACCCAAAATATTTAATTTACCCGCGTGAGGGTAATTTCGATAGGTTGAATTTTCGGTTCCAGTATGACGACGATTTTACGACGATTCCGTCGTAATATCGTCGTAATGTCATTTTGGGTTTAGGAGTTGAAAGTTGTATACCCGCTTCTGATGATCTGGCCAACAAAGAATTATGGGAATCAAGTTTTCTATATTCATAAAGACCAACCACCATAAGTGAAAGATACATAGAATTGGACATCCTTATATTATGAAGGATTTACATAGATGTCCAATTCTATGAATCATTCACCTATGGTAGTTGAAGACTGTCTTTACTTGAAAACAAGATCCTACAGGATTATTTATTGGCCAGATCATCAAGAAGCGGGAACACAATGATCAACGTAAAAACTTAAAGAAAAGTGGATATGAATATATTTTTTTTGAGTTTGCATTGAAGGTGTGGAAGGTATTTATAGAATTGTTTTAGAAATTACCAACAGATTTGCAACGAAAATTTACAACGAATTTACATCGAATAGCATTACAACGATTTTACATCGAATATGCGACGAAATTACGTCGACAAAATGCGATGTAAATAATTAGGTGACCTATAAAAACCGTGTTTCACCTAACTCTACCGATGTCACTCATTTACGACTGGTTTACGACGATTTAGACATTACCAACGGATTTACATCGATTCTCATTACAACGATTTTACATCGATTAACATTACAACGATTTTACATCGACTAGCATTACAACGATTTTACATCGATTAGCATTAGAAGTATAAGATGCACAAATATACTTCGTTCTTACGTCCAGGATATGTGTATTGTGATTTAGGGTTTAGGGTATAGATTTTAGGTATTACGACGATTTTACGACGGATTCGTCGTAACAACGTCGTAAACGTACAACGACTTTACGACGAATCCGTCGTAAACTCGTTGTAATACCTAAAATATAGGGTTTAGGGTTTGATGTACTTGTTTAGTTTTTTTTAGTTTTTTTATCTTATATCTTGTTTTACGTAAGTTCTAATCATAGTTTAACCAAATTTATGTTTTTACAAAATCATTTACATTATTTAAGTCATGCATATATATGTTACGAATATACTTATAAGAACGAATGTTATACATTATTATGTAAGATAAGGAAATCTACGACAATATAGATTCAATCGTCGTTATTGAATCTATTGTTAAATATTAGAAGTATAAGATGCACAAATATACTTCGTTCTTACGTCCAGGATATGTGTATTGTGATTTAGGGTTTAGGGTATAGATTTTAGGTATTACGACGATTTTACGACGGATTCGTCGTAACATCGTCGTAAACGTACAATGACTTTACGACGAATCCGTCGTAAACTCGTTGTAATACCTAAAATATAGGGTTTAGGGTTTGATGTACTTGTTTAGTTTTTTTTTAGTTTTTTTTTTATCTTATATCTTGTTTTACGTAAGTTCTAATCATAGTTTAAACAAATTTATGTTTTTACAAAATCATTTACATTATTTAAGTCATGCATATATATGTTACGAATATACTTATAAGAACGAATGTTATACATTATTATGTAAGATAAGGAAATCGACGACAATATAGATTCAATCGTCGTTATTGAATCTATTGTTAAATATTAGAAGTATAAGATGCACAAATATAATTCGTTCTTACGTCCAGGATGTGTATTGTGATTTAGGGTTTAGGGTATAGATTTTAGGTATTACGACGATTTTACGACGGATTCGTCGTAACATCGTCGTAAACGTACAATGACTTTACGACGAATCCGTCGTAAACTCGTTGTAATACCTAAAATATAGGGTTTAGGGTTTGATGTACTTGTTTAGTTTTTTTTTAGTTTTTTTTTATCTTATATCTTGTTTTACGTAAGTTCTAATCATAGTTTAAACAAATTTATGTTTTTACAAAATCATTTACATTATTTAAGTCATGCATATATATGTTACGAATATACTTATAAGAACGAATGTTATACATTATTATGTAAGATAAGGAAATCGACGACAATATAGATTCAATCGTCGTTATTGAATCTATTGTTAAATATTAGAAGTATAAGATGCACAAATATACTTCGTTCTTACGTCCAGGATATGTGTATTGTGATTTAGGGTTTAGGGTATAGATTTTAGGTATTACGACGATTTTACGACGGATTCGTCGTAACATCGTCGTAAACGTACAACGACTTTACGACGAATCCGTCGTAAACTCGTTGTAATACCTAAAATATAGGGTTTAGGGTTTGATGTACTTGTTTAGTTTTTTTTTAGTTTTTTTTATCTTATATCTTGTTTTACGTAAGTTCTAATCATAGTTTAAACAAATTTATGTTTTTACAAAATTATTTACATTATTTAAGTCATGCATATATATGTTACGAATATACTTATAAGAACGAATGTTATACATTATTATGTAAGATAAGGAAATCGACGACAATATAGATTCAATCGTCGTTATTGAATCTATTGTTAAATATTAGAAGTATAAGATGCACAAATATACTTCGTTCTTACGTCCAGGATATGTGTATTGTGATTTAGGGTTTAGGGTTTAGATTTTAGGTATTACGACGATTTTACGACGGATTCGTCGTAACATCGTCGTAAACTTACAATGATTTTACGACGAATCCGTCGTAAACTCGTTGTAATACCTAAAATATAGGGTTTAGGGTTTGATGTACTTGTTTAGTTTTTTTTTAGTTTTTTTTTATCTTATATCTTGTTTTACGTAAGTTCTAATCATAGTTTAAACAAATTTATGTTTTTACAAAATCATTTACATTATTTAAGTCATGCATATATATGTTACGAATATACTTATAAGAACGAATGTTATACATTATTATGTAAGATAAGGAAATCGACGACAATATAGATTCAATCGTCGTTATTGAATCTATTGTTAAATATTAGAAGTATAAGATGCACAAATATACTTCGTTCTTACGTCCAGGATATGTGTATTGTGATTTAGGGTTTAGGGTTTAGATTTTAGGTATTACGACGATTTTAGGACGGATTCGTCGTAACATCGTCGTTAACTTACAACGACTTTACGACGAATCCGTCGTAAACTCGTTGTAATACCTAAAATATAGGGTTTAGGGTTTGATGTACTTGTTTAGTTTTTTTTTAGTTTTTTTTATCTTATATCTTGTTTTACGTAAGTTCTAATCATAGTTTAAACAAATTTATGTTTTTACAAAATCATTTACATTATTTAGGTCATGCATATATATGTTACGAATATACTTATAAGAACGAATGTTATACATTATTATGTAAGATAAGGAAATCGACGACAATATAGATTCAATCGTCGTTATTGAATCTATTGTTAAATATTAGAAGTATAAGATGCACAAATATACTTCGTTCTTACGTCCAGGATATGTGTATTGTGATTTAGGGTTTAGGGTTTAGATTTTAGGTATTACGCAATTTTACGACGGATTCGTAGTAACATCGTCGTAAACTTACAACGATTTTACGACGAATCCATCGTAAACTCGTTGTAATATCTCAATATTTAATTGAATTTTTGGTTATAGTTTTACGACGATTTTACGACCAAGTCGTCGTAAAGTGCCAGCGATTTTACGACGACATTAAAATCTATATATACACGAACGATTTTTTCCCCTGCTCACAACTCTCAAATCTCTCTCTCTCTCTAGAAAATCTCTCAACTCTCTCTCTCTAAAATCTCTGCCCTCTCTCTAAAACAAAAGGTAACATTTTTTTTTTTTTTTTAATTATATTATCGTTTTAAGAATTTTGAATTGTTAGTTAGGATTGTAATATTTATTAGTTAGGATTGGAATTATTAGTTAGGAATGGAATTATATGATACTAAAATTAAGTTATTATTAAATATTTTTTAGATATGGCGCCACGTAAGTCACACTATTGACAGTTTATCGAGACGGGACCTAGTGAAAATCAGCAACTCCCGTCATCTTCTGCGATACAGTCCGCTGTTCCGGATTCTTTTTCCGGACCAGCGCCGCCTCCAGATGCAGTTGCTCGACCGCCGTTGTTGTATGCAGGATTGACGGTCGAAGATATTTTGCAGTCGCCGGGGCATGATTCTTTAGACCGGTTAGATCCGCGACGGATCCCGAATACTTTTTGGTACGTACCTAAAATTTTTTTTTTTTAATTACATTATGAATTTGTTTTTTTTACTAATATTTTTTGTTTTATTTCTCAGGTTTAAGGAAGATAACAAAGTTGGACGGAGTGTGGCTGACACCATTAAAGCCTATTTCATGGAGCCTCACCGCAATTGGTCTTCGGTTCCGGAAGACGTTGTCGAGACATGGTTTAAATGTTTCGCGGTAAATTTTTTTTTTTTTTAATTCAATATTATTTTGGAGAATTCTTTATCTTTAATATATCGTTTCTAATTATTATTTTTTTATAGCAAAAATGGCATTGGGACGTTACGATCAACGAGACGGTGAAAGCGGAATTCAAAAAGAAGGGAAAATTCTGGCTCAACAATACCATTTCCGATTGGAAGAGGAAGTGGGAGGTTAAAGGCGATCATGGAAAGCCGCCATACATGTCTTCCGATTTTTGGAACGGCTTGACGGCATACTGGAGAGATCCACATGCGCAGCAAGTGGCCGCTAAGTGTTCGGCTTCTCGAAACACTATTGGTCCAGACGGTCTTCCAGCGCTTATGCCTCATACGTCGGGTCAAACATCTTTTGCGGGAAGACGCCTTCAAATGGTAATAATTTTTTCCCTTATAATTTTATTTATGTAATTTTAATTTGTTATTAATTTATATTATCCATCAACGTTTTGATTTCTTTTTTAATGTCTTTTTTGTTAGGCAAATGGAGGCGAACTTCCTCCAATGACCCGAGTTTTTGCGGAAACTCACAAGAAAAAAGACGGATCTTTTGTAGATCCTCGAGCTGAGGCAATCTACAATGACGCGCATGCAAGGATCGGCGAGCGTCAAACTAAGCTTTCTCAGCAGCTATCACCTGGCGGTAGTTCTGTCCAATCCACTGCGACTTTGACGGTTGCCCAGATGGACGACATATACGCAGAGGTACTTTTACGGTTTTTTTTTACAAATGTTAATGTTTTTTATACAATTTATTAAATTTTTTGTTTCTTTTTTAAAAGGTTGCCCCGAAGAAAAAGGGCAAAGTTTTAGGGATGGGATCGATCGTAGATAGTGCCGCTGCGTCGTCCCGTCGTCAGCTTTTCGACGATCCGGTTATTTTGCGGACGGAGTTAAACAACGCCAACTCCGAGATCAACAATTTGCGGGAGAAACAGGTGATATACGATGAGAAGATCCAAGGATACGATCAAACGATCCTAGGATACAATAAAACAATCCAAGGATACAACACTCTCTTCGATATTATTGCCCTGAGTAACCCGGATTTGGCGGCTGCACTAAGGCAGCAGGGAGGATCGACATCGGGCCAGCCAACTGATCCGCTCGCGCAAGAACGAGCGAATATGGAGCAGAATGGATCAGACGACGAACTTTTTGATAATTTACGTTTTTCGGCTAGGAATTAGTTTGTAATAAAAATTTTATTTTGTATTTTAAATTTTATTTTATATTTTGAATTTATTTATAAAATTTAATTTTTAAATATAATTTTTTAATTTTTTTTTTAAATTTTATTTAATTTATATAAAATAATTTAAATTACGACGAATTTACATCGAATAGTTTACATCGATTTTACATCAATAGTTTTACATCGGTTTTACATCGTTCATTAGTTACGACGAATTTACATCGAATATTTTACATCGATTTACCAACGTATTTACATCTACGTATTACGACGAATTTACGACGAATTCTTAAAAACAGAAATTTTATAATTCGTTGTAAATTCGATGTAATAATGTTTAATCATATTACGACGCATTTACGACGATTTGTCGGAAAAAAATTGTATAATTCGATGTAAAATCGATGTAAATTTTTATCGTTATATCGATGTAAAATCGATGTAACATATTCATCGTAAAATCGATGTAACATATTCGTCGTACATTCGATGTAAATATACAACGATTTTACGACGAATATATTACATCGATTTTACGACGATTTCTTGTCCTCCTTAATATTACGACCAATTTACGACGATTTGCTATTAACGACGATCAAATTACGACGAATTGTTAATCGTCGCTAATCCGTCGTAAATCAAGTTTTACGACCGATTTACGACGATTCTGTTTGTTGTAAAAAGACAGTTTTCTTGTAGTGAAAATTATTATAAAAAAATCATTAACCTTAGAAAAAATAAGAAAAAATGGAAGTTGAAAACAAAAAAGGGAAAAACGTGGGATTAGCCGTTTATGATCTTTAGCCTAGAGAATATGTATTTATATTTTTAATATTATTAAATAACTAATTAACAAAAGCACATTGGGTTATCGGTTCGGGTTGAGAAAAACTTCAACCGATTGGGTTATACATAGAATATGGTTTGGTTTGGGTCGGTTGAAGTTCGGTTTTGTTTGGTTCGGTTCGGTTTTTTTACCCACCTCTAATTGCGAGTAGTCGAAAATTAGTCACACTTTCGTCCCATATTTTTGTGACCAAATATATAGTTGCAAAAAGTGGTTACAAAAACTGTATTTTCTTATAATGTCTCAACTGCAGCTATTCAAGTCGACCAATCCGGTCGTCGTAGCTCCTCAGCTCTTCTCTCATGGCAGTCAGCATATGCATGACGGCATCATGTATTTTGTTGTTCCTTGAAACTCAACTAAAACAACAACGCGTCAACGTATCACCAAAGTCAAAAGAATGAATCACAAACGATTTAAAATAAACACTAAACCAACTAACAATTGCTATATGATTCAATGTACTCTTTAATTAAACCGCAAACAAATCCCAAACTAATTTTTTTTTTTTAAAAAAAATTCTTTTACGAATCAAACAACTTTAATCAAACGGCTTTGTTTTTGCTTTTCTTAATGAAACTAAACAACGAATGCAACTAATGAACGGATCTACTATTTTTATGGCTTTTTTTATAGGAACTGAAATCAAGCTACTAAATATAAAGCTAAAACAGTACAAATCTATTTAGTTCTTCTTTCTTTCGTTTTGACTAAACTAAAACCGCAAATTTAACAACTATTAAAGCAAAGTAAAGAAAAAATAGAACATGGCATATGAACGTTTTAAAGCTCTGATACCATATGATATAGACACGGTGGTGAGCTTATATGATTGGATAGGATGGTGGAACCACAAGCTAGCAGTCGTTCTCTCTTGTGGTCGAAGGATGGTCGATGGTGGAAGATTTAACACGTTGGCGGTCACTCTCTCGTGTGGGATCAGTTTGAATGGAATGATGGTGCATCGAAGTACACCACAAAGTTGTGATTTGATTCTGATACATTACAAATCTAAACTTATATGAATCACATACACAAGATAAAACAAAATGAGAGATAGCTCTCAAGAACACTCGTTGAAGAATTGTAGCGTTTTTATTGATATGTCAAAAGGTAAAAGATACAAAGTTGCAGGGGAACCTTATAAATTGGTTCGTCAGCTAGACCTATTAGGTCAAAAGGAAAAACTCAAAACACAACAAAGCAAAACGTAAAATAATATAAAACAAAGAAAAATACAAAATCCATTATTTCATTAAAGCTAGAAAAGGAAACTATGACCGCACAACCAACTAAACTTAAACTACTGATATAATGTCATTTTGAGCTACTCCTTAGCCGTTGTGGAGGCTTATTTCACCTACAAATATAGTATATAATCTGTAAATCTTACCTTGGTGTGTGAGAGGCCGAAATGGTGCCTTTGAGGGCGCTTTTGCTCTTGGATCGTTCTTGACTTGAGTCTTGTTGTAGAAGCTTTCTTGAGTGTATTTAAAGTCAGAATGATCTTCATCTTGAATCTCTTCCAATCCCTTAGCCTTCATTTCATCTTCTTGATTCTTTTAGTCTATCTCGGATCGATAGCTTGTTCTTGAAGCAACTTGAGATTCCCTCCGGATTTTCTTGGTTTCTTGGGCTCTTTGATCTTCCAAAAGAATACTCATACCTTGGGGACCATCAGCTGATGTCTGGTCCAAGCTCAATTGACTGAATCCATCCACCAGTTCCTTCTCGGCTACAGTTATGTCTCTGGGTGGGTTGTTATGTGCCATATTTGGTTCTGCTCGCCCCATTGGAGTTTTCTCTCGACCATTAGTCTCAAAATGTCCACTTGGTAGATGAAAGTGGTTTCTCTCAGTGATGATTCGGTAAGTGTACTCTTCTAGGCTCAAGTTGTCTCTGGAAGTGAGTTTGGAGTACATGGTTGAATCTACATGTCCAAAATGTGATTGGTCTTGTCCATGAGCCTTGAAAGGATGGATTGGCTGGTGAATCTGGTTTTCCTCAGTTGATATTTGATCGGATTGAGCTTCCATCAGTTATGGCCTTTGGTTCGACCCGTTGTCGTCGGTACGGCTGGTTTTTTTTTATTTGGCTCGGGTAAAAGAGATTCTTCTGGTTCCATTGAACTGATGAGTGTTTGTACTGATGAGCTGAACATGTTACTTAGTTTTTTGGTCCTTGAACGTGTCATGGGTGCATCTCGGACTGTTGGGACTTGGGACGTATCGTCAGTTGGGTCGATGTCTGCACCATTCTAGCCAACGCATTTCCCAAGTTAGGTACGTGTCGACACAATACACAGTGAATGTTTATGGACTAGTAAGTGTGGACAACATATGGTTTACAAGTTATAGGAACATAAAATTCGTGAACAAGTTATCGTGAACAACGTATCGTGGACAAAGATGGATACCTCAAAAAAATTAATACGCCTCTATAGTTTCATTTAGACATATTTTTAAAAGCTATAAGAATTAAAATTATTCAAAACAAAACATCTTCCTCTTTCATAATCGGATATTAAAACGGTTAGATTAGAAGATTTAATCCACTTTTGTAGTTTTATTTTAACATATTTGTAAAACCTCTAATTTTTGTGGAATATCGTGTGTGGACAATGTATCGTGGATACCGTATAAATTACAAGTGATGTGAACATAAAATTTGTGGATAGCGTTTTATGGACAACATATTGTGGACGAAGACGGGGAGACCTCATAACATATTTGTATAAGCCAAAAGAATCATGTGGGATACGCAATGCCTAATACCAAAAAAAGCTAAAAGAGATAATGTTTAAGTATGTGAAAATTGAGTTACCTACCTATGCTATGAATTTTACTATGTTACTTACTCGATATGTAATGAAATCACATTTGCAATTATAATTTTTTTTATGTATAGTATTACGAGTTTCTAACTCAAAACCACTTAACAATTAATGAATTAATCTATGCTCTTTATATACTCCCTCTGTTTTTTTATATAAGGGGTTTTAGACATTTTTTTTTTTATAAGGGATTTTCTCATTTTTTTTGTCTTGGTATTATCATGAAACATTAATAATGAACCTAAATAATGTAAACAGTCCAATAAACAATTCATTTTTAACAGCAGCATTTAATGTTTCAAGCAAAAATTTTTTTTTTTTAATTTCCATGCTTTTAGGGAAAACTCTTTATAAAAAAAACAGAAAGAATACTATTTAGGTTCCATCACAACTTCCGATGTACGATTCTTAACACACTTCCTCGATAAATCACATGACCTATCTTTATGTTATCTACATACTTGATGTGCTAAGACTCACTGCAACCCATGGATACTCGTTCCATTATCTTGATCGTGATCACAACTACAAAGCTGATGCTCTGGCAAAACATGTAAAGTAAAGCTACGAACTTAGTAAATTTAAAACTTAAAACAAATGTTTGGATCTCAAGTTTAAAAATATCTTATCATACAATCTTATAAAGTAATAAAAAAAAGTTGGATCTCTAGTTAACAAACATATTTCACCCAAAAAAAAAAAGCACTGGAGAAAATGTGATGCAATGAGGTCCATACACGTCTGATTTAGCTGTAATGTTGGTACGTCCAAAGAAACTCACCGTCCAACCACATCACTACTACTTAACAACTACGAAATTTCCATCTTATTTTCCTTTTTCATATTATTATACTCAATTAACTTTATTTAAAAGCTAAAAAAAAAAAAGTAAATTGCCAACTTATTCTTTTTTTTTTTTTTCCACACATTGCAAACTTATTCATATATTCGACAGAGACGAAAAGGAAACCCCAAAAACCCAGAAAAAAACCACCGCCAAAAATATCTCTCTCGCTTGTGCAATCATTCAAGTCAAGCAGAAGAATCATCTCTCCAGCTTCAGCAATAATACCAGTTTGTGTTTATCTTGTAGACTTTTAAGGGTTTTGTTAGTGTTTGATCGGAAAAATCTGATGTCGTTGTCGAACCTGATTCTCGTTTTTCGCTTCGGTTTGCTCTCGATGACCTGAATCTTCCTCTCTTTTTCGAGTTTTTTGATAATTATCAGATGAGAAGTTCTGGGTTGGTTTTTCTCAACTTCTTCTTCTTCGTCTTCTTCAATCCGATTTTGACAGGTACAGTATCCTCAATCCGATTTCGATAGGTTATATACCTTTAGGTGCTTATGAGAGTTTCAGATTTTTCATCAGCCCTAGTCTTCATATGATGATTCGGGGTTAAGAAAATTGAGTGTGTGGCTTAAATAGTCTCTAGGTTTAGTCTAGATATCAACTTAAAGCTGTTGGGTTCTGCTAATTCCGTGGATTGATCGAATATGGTTGGATCTTGGATGTTATGATTTAAAATTTATGGGGTTTTCTGATGAAAATCTATCGCTTATGATCCCAATAGATTGTTACTATGGTGATTGTCACTTTTGTTCATCTTCTGAGTTTATAGTTTCTGCAGACTCTTATGTGCTTTTACTTTGTCTCCAGAGTTTAAAGTTGAGGGAGCATTTGTTGGAACTTATGGGATAAATTATGGAAGGATTGCGGATAATATCCCGTCCCCGGATAATGTAGTTTTACTTCTAAAGCAAGCTAAAATTCGGAATGTGCGTATATACGACGCTGACCACAGTGTCCTTCAAGCTTTCAGTGGGACTGGTTTAGACCTTGTGGTTGGACTCCCAAATGGGTTCTTAAAAGAGATGAGCTCAAATGCTGATCATGCATTTACGTGGGTCAAAGAAAATGTTCAGTCTTTCTTACCAAAGACTCGGATCCGTGGTATCGCAGTAGGAAATGAAGTTCTCGGAGGCGGTGATTCTGAGCTGTCGGGAGCCTTACTGGGTGCAGCTAAAAATGTCTACAATGCGTTGAAAAAAATGAATCTGGAGGAAACTGTGCAGATTACGACGGCTCATTCACAGGCTGTGTTTGCTAATTCATACCCGCCGTCGTCTTGTATATTCAAAGAAAATGTTGTTCAGTTCATGAAGCCACTGTTGGAGTTCCTTAATCAGATTGGCTCTCCTTTTTGTTTGAACGCATATCCCTTTTTGGCGTACACTTATAATCCGACTGAGATCGATATCAACTATGCTCTTTTCAAGCCGACTGAAGGCATATATGACCCGAAAACCGATCTACGTTATGATAACATGCTTGATGCTCAGATTGATGCCGCCTACATGGCGTTGCAAGATGCTGGGTTCAAGAAGATGGAGGTTATTATTACTGAAACCGGGTGGGCTTCTAAAGGTGATTCAGATGAACCTGCAGCAACATCAGAGAACGCAAGAACTTATAACTATAACCTCAGGAAGAGGCTTGCAAAGAAGAAAGGGACACCTCTTAGACCAAAAACAGTGCTCAAAGCATACATCTTTGCATTATTTAATGAAAATTCAAAACCGGGGAAGAGTTCAGAGATACACTTTGGACTTTTTAAGCCTGATGGAACCATATCATATGATATTGGATTCAAAAGTCTGAAGTCTGATGCTGCCAAGAAACTCTTTTCATCGTCAAAGGTATGAATAATCTGATTGCAAAAGTGTCACAGTATACTTGTTGGTTTGGCAATGACCAATCAATTATGTATGAAATTTTGCGCTGTGAATTTAAAACCGACTTTATATTCAGATTTAAGCTAATGCATGGTGACCATCTTGAGTAACAAACTCTTCTGTATTTCGTTGCAGGCAGCTCGTTACTATGTGTCATTAGTCATCTCTGTCTCGGTTTTCCTCCTGATGATATAACGGCGGAAATGGTATGAGCTTTGACGATTGGATCCTCGGATTTTGTCATACATTCTTAGCAATATGATATACTAGTACTAGGAGTGAGAGGCTAACGAAATGGTAGGAGCACAAATTTATTGGAATTCTCATACATCGTAGCCAAGAAATGCAGAAAAGATATCATCAGTCTCATATATATTAATCTTATGTAAACAAATTTATAAATTTATACATAAATTTGGGTCTCTACTTAGATTAAAGGGTATCAGAGGATTTATGGATATTGTTTTTCTGATAAATTTACGATCTACATCATTATTAGAAGAATAAACTCTGAAAAATTACTGATTTGATGCTATGCAGCCCAAATGCCACAAACGTAACAAAATCATGTTCAAATCTTCCACAATTGGACACGCCTATTTTAAGCAAATCTCTGGAGGATAAAAATAGTTAGAAATTTGGTGTGAATGAGAGTTTAGCAAGTAGAGTAGAGAAAGTCTTCAGCCTAAAGACCAGCGCATCCTCATTCTCTCTCCCTCCAAACTCAAACATACCAATTCTACAATGCTCAAAGCAACTAAACTCAAAAAATGGGTTCGTCCTCCGACTGTATTCTTCCTGGACCACCGAGCCGAAGCAACTTATATGCCGCCGACCTCAGCCCCTCTGGCCTCCTCGTGTTTGCCTCTGGCTCTTCTGTCTCTCTTGTCGACTCAAGCTCTCTCCAGCTCATTTCCACCGTCTCTCTCCCTTTCCCTCTCTCTTTTGCAATTTCTACGGTTACCTCCGTTCGCTGGGCTCCTGTCCCTCTTCGGCGTGATCACTTCTCCTCCGATCTCCTCATCGTTGTGGATGATTGCCATGGCCGCATCGCTCTTGTGGACTTTCGTGTCCGTTCTGTCCGCATATGGCTTGAAAAAAGTTGTGACAATGCTAGAGGAAAGATCCTTAGCTGTGGCGACGTGCAGGACCTCTGTTGGGTATTGGCTGGGACGGAAACCTACGTCTTGGCTGCCATTTCCGGTCCGTCTTCTCTCTCGCTCTACACGGATTCCGGACATGTGTTCTGGAAGTATGAGGCATCTCTGGAGTTAATATCCTGCATTCGTTGCGATCCTTTCGATTCCCGCCATTTCTGCGTCCTCGGGCTTAAGGGGTTTCTTCTTTCTGTTAAACTTGTTGGGATAACTGAGAACGACGTCGCTTTGAAGGAGTTTCACATCCAAACGGATTGCAGCGATCTACAGAAGCTTGAACGTGAAGTCATTGTTAGTAGCAGTCACTCAACCTTTCCTTCATCAACAGTTTTCCCATTTTATTCCGCAAAATTCTCTTTCTCACCACACTGGAAACACATCCTCTTCGTCACATTTCCTAGAGAGCTTGTGGTGTTTGATTTACAGTACGAAGCATCCTTCTACGTAGTAGCTTTACCTCGTGATTGCGCAAAGTTTGTAGACGTTTTGCCTGACCCGAGCCAGAAGTTTTTATACTGCCCGCACCTCGATGGCAGGCTCAGCATTTGGCGACGAAAAGAGTCAGCCATTCTTATATCTTTTTCTCTTTTTGGTCTATTCTCAATGTAGTCTATTTTCTTTCGCTTTCGCAGAGGGGAACATGTCCATGTCTTATGTGGAATCGAAGAGTTGATGCCAGCGATTGGTACTTCTGTACCATCACCCTCTCTTATGTCTCTTTTAATCTCCCAATTGGACTCAACACTCCAGAATATTAAGAAGATCCATTAAGATCCTCCAATGGCTGGTTCGAGGCTCGATAATTCTTTTGATTTTTATGACGGTGATTTTATTTGTTTCAAGACACATTTCATATCTATATCTGATGATGGTAAAATATGGAGTTGGATCTTGACTATCAAAAGAGATGAGGATTTCAATATTCAGACTAATGACAAGCGACTAAAGAGCTCAACCAATTCATCTTTCGAGGTCTATGAAGGAATTGGAAATATCATTGCTTTTATATTTCACCTTCTCCATTTTTGTATTTACAAAAAACTCATTGATGCAAATCTCTTTAGTTGGACAACTTCAGCTTCTCTCGTCCACGGTGACTGTTCTTGCGGTACCAACCCCTTCATTGACAGCAACATTGGCTCGTGAGTTGCATCGACAACTCGTGAAGTTTGTATATTAGATTAAAAAAATGAAAAATCTCTCAAGTTGATGGATAATAATGTATGATGATGAAGGTGGAGGGAATTTTCCTGCTGTAGTAGTTCCTCTCGTAGCATTGGGAACTGATGCTGGCACAATTGATGTTGTTGATGTGTCTGCAAACGCAGTGGCAGGAAGTTTCTCCGCACACACCAGCAGTATCAGGGGTTTAAATTGGCTAGGAAATTCGAGACTCGTTTCGTTCTCTTGTAGTCGGGTAGAAGAAGAATTCATTCCAAAATGTCATACAATGATCTTTGTTCGATTTTTGAACAATGATAATGTTGAATTTGTGGTGTCAGGTGAGTAAACGAACAGGTGGGTATCTTAACAAGCTCGTCGTCACATGTCTTAGGAGTGGCGTTAGTAGAGGCTTTCGAGTTTTGCAAAAGCCAGAGCGAGCTCCCATAAGAGCCATGAGGGCTTCATCTTCAGGGAGGTTTGTTCTCTTTTTCTTGTTCTTAGGCTTTGAGGGGTGGGCATAATTCTCGTCCAATCCCATACTGTTTTTCGATCAAGAATTACAAGTCCTGATATATACTCTATCTCTTTCACAAAAGTGTTTTTTCAACACATATTAAGAAAATTATTAAATAATTTATTTTAAATTATACACCCACTAAAATACATATTAGGCTCCGCGTAAAAGTGGGTGTATAATTTAAAATTTGTATAACCCGTGAAAAAATATTAAAAACAAAAAAAAGTAAAAAATAATATATGATCACCCATAAAAATTATAATAATAAAAACGTTAATGCAAAAGATTTATTGATACGTCGTGATCATGTTAATTACAAAATTAGAGACATTAAGCTTTATATTATTTTTTTGCTTTTTTAATAAATGTTTCTTTTATATATATATATAAACTTTACATTTTTAGTATATCTTTTAATTATATATTTTAATCTATATAATTTATTTTTCTTTTCTTATGTTAAGGATTTGTAGTTTTTTACTTTTATGTTAACACTAGCTAGATTAGGCCCCGCGTATACGCGTGATTTATAATTTAAGTTTTATAACTCATGAAAAAAACATAAAAACGAACAATTGAAACCGGCCATGAAAGTAAACAAAATAAGACTGAGAACGTCAATACGAAATTACTCACCGGTAGAAAAACCTAGAAGAATAACAATTATTTATGTATTTTGAATATTTTTGTTCTCTCTATTATATGGTTTCCAATTAAAAAATTTCACATGTTTCCAAATATTTACTTTTTTCTATTCCTATTTGAATTATATATATTTTTTTTCATTAACTCTACTTTTTATGATAAATTTAAATTTTCTATTCTTATTTTTGTTCAATAACTTTATCTTTTAGGATTATGAATCACTTATATTTTTTCTCAATTTTTAGCTTTTCCTTTTTCCTATTAACTTTGGATTTTAGAATAAATTTACATTTTGTTTTGTTTAGTAAGTTTAGTAATTGATTATAAATTTTTATTTTATTATTATTAATATTATGTGACAAAATTTAATTGAAAAATCTTATACACGTGTTAAAATCTGATCGATTGACACGGTATGTATCGCGATCTGGTGAATTACTACATTTAAAACATTCAACTTTATATAATAATATATATATATATAAATATTTTTTTTTATTCACTATGCCTTTTATAATAAATTTAAATTTTCTAGTTCAAACAAGTCCCCATAATTCAACAAACGTTTACAAGTCCCAAATTGCAAACACACAAATAAGAAACATAGAAATAAAATCCATAAATTCCAAAGCATATTGTTAAAGTCTTAAAAGAGTAAAATAAAACAAAAGCATTCCAAAGTTCATGTCATATAAAACAAAAAACTCATATCAGAAATAACTAAAAAAATTAACAAGCTATGGACTATATATTGCCAAAGAAACAACGAACCTTGTAACCGAGAGTTGGAATACAAACAATTTACTTAACCACTACTCTTCTTGCATTGTTGTTGATTAAGAGTCTGCAAATATAAAAAATACAAACCATTTATTAAACCACAAATACAAAAAATAACATAGAGTATAAGAGAATGAAACTTATACCTCTCTTAAGCTTTTCTTGTTCTTCAAGTTCAGCTAGTGTCTGTGCATTTGTGAGCACTTTTGAATCAATATGAATGTCTTGTTTCATCCATTGCTCTATGCACATCAATAACTCAACCATATAATGAGTTAAACAACTCCTACATGGGTCTAGGATCCTATCACTAGTGCTAAAAGCACTCTCATATGCAACTGATGACACTTGCATTGCAAGCACATCCCGAGCAATCTCTGATAAAACTGGATACTTGGAGCTGTTTTTCCTCCACAATGAGAGAACAACGTATTCTACTCCTATTATCATGTCCGGATTTTCTACACTTTCCTTCAAATAGATTTTCCATTCGTCCCTTTTATCTTTTACTCATATCTCATTTAACTTCTGGTTGTACCTCAAATCAATCCTCTGATAACCAAAACCATCATCCATCAAATCCATCCTTTCAATTGAGTGCTCGAGTGAAGACTGAGAGGATTTTTTATACTGAGACGGTTGGACATTTGAGCTGGTACCATTACCATATCTACATATGTACTCGTTGAACAAACCTCTCACAACATTAATAACCGATTCATACATCTCCTTAGCCTCTAAACTTTCTGCCCCATACAGCTCCTCAAAACACATGTTTGCAAGTTTCATCTTCTTTGTAGGATCAAAAACCGTAGCTACAATCAACATCTTGTTGATGTTCTTTAATCTATCCCAATACTTATCAAACGTTTTATACATTTCATGTGCATTCGTCTTCAATTCCGAGTCCACACTGTTGCTAAGTGATAAAAGATTAGTCGCTATGGTGACTATCTCCCCATAACAATTATGTGCATTCAAAGATGAAGAAGTTGAAACTACTAATGTTGAGTTATAGAAGATGACAAGAAACCGACATAACTTCTCAACCGCATTCCAATCCCTAATCTGAGGAGATCCAACCCTTTTTGATCCTTTGTCAAGCTCTAAGAAATAGTCATTATACAACTTATCCTCTGCATCCATCTTGTCAAAGGCGATCCTAAACTTAAGAGCCGTTGTCAACATCAAATATGTTGAGTTCCAACGAGTTTTCACATCCAAAGGTAAAATACCCCTTGTTATCTTTCCAGAATCGACCTTAAGCTTAAACGACCTAAGTCTATTTGTAGAAGATCTGACATATGCAACACCATTGCGAATGGCAACCACATTCGCATATATCTCAACCATTCCATCCTTCA
Organism: Eutrema japonicum; assembly: GCA_030161315.1. Lineage (NCBI taxonomy): Eukaryota > Viridiplantae > Streptophyta > Magnoliopsida > Brassicales > Brassicaceae > Eutrema > Eutrema japonicum. The sequence continues at coordinate 23,158,168 of BSQW01000010.1, read as the reverse complement.
CAATCAAGTTAATTATATGGCCACTACATCTCATATCCATAAATTCCCCTTTTAATACTAAAGCATCTTCATATAATAAGGAGAAACTACTTTCAAACTTCCTTAAAGCTGAAATATTAGCTGTCGCATTGTCTGCAGTCACACAGAACACTTTTTCTATTCCCCAATCACCTACGCATTCTAGAAGTACATTAGCGATGGTCTGGCCTTTATGATCTGTGACATGCTTAAACCCTATGATTGGCTTCTTCAACCGCCAGTTGGAATCAATATAGTGCACGGTTACAACCATATAAGACGCACCTAAGAAAAAACGATATTAGTATATGAGACACAAATTAAGTATAATCAGATAATTACTAAAATACGAGTTAAGTATATGAGAATAACTTGTAGTTTGAGACACCCATATATCGGTAGTGACTGAAACTCTTTGTTTCTTCCCTAATAACAACTTCTTTAAGGCTGCCTTCCTTTCAACAAACATCTGAATGATGTCTTTGGTTGATGTCCTTCTTGAGTGCGGTTTGGGCATATTGACCTTTACAAATAAGAGTTAGCAACACAAAGAAATATAGGGACATACAAATTAAATGATACAAATATAAACAATACTAACCTTGCTGCAGAAATGTTTTCAAGCAACACTTTCAATAAAGGACAAAGGTAACTCCCACAAGCATCTCATTCGATGCTTCTCTGAAAACACGCTGAGACACCTTTGAAGTCTTCGTAGTTCATTCCTCAATGATAACCGGCTGAATCTCAGCTTGACCCTCTACCCACGACTTAAATTCTTTGCAAACTGAAAGATAGTCAGGTTTGAAGTCCAAGACTTTGTTGGGCATGCAAATTCCTTATGGCAATAGTTGCAATTACATTTGTCCCGACTTTCTTTTGTTCTTGTGAAATGCTCCCAAGCGTCAGACCTTGTAGGGAGTATTTTCTTGATTTTAGCTGGCTGAGAAGTTGCTCCACTCGCTTCAGCGGATTCTTTACGTTTGCCTCTATTATCCGGGTTGTTAAACTCCTCATCCTCATTTTGCCGATTTGGAGGTGATGTTGAATCCATCTGAAAAGAATAAGTTAAAGTTTAACTGTTAAACACATAACAAAGAAAATGTACCATGTGATGTTCAAACTTTCGAAAACAACAAGTTGAAAAATAGACAGCTGCTTGACACGAAAAAATTATATTAAGAAACATAGCCAGAAATTGCATCGTGTATTGTCAACACTCTTAGTTCCAATAGCTACTAAGGAATAGAAAGAGAAAAGCATTTAGCCTCCAAAGTATTTCAAAGCAGACTTGAAACTAAATCTTGAAAGCACTTCATAGATTCTTAAGTTTCTGATTCTTTAGTTCGATTTATCAACAATACAATATCTTTTGTCACAAAAGCTTAATCAAAATCCCAAAAAACTACTGATACGTTTTGATCACATGTTAGAATATGAGTTTTCTAAAAAGGGTGAAGAAGCCTATTACAGCAACAGCAACAATGGTAAGCAAAAGAGACGAATCCATTATTACTTTGTTTCTCTTAGCCGGAGTTTCTTGATGATTATCTCAAGTCTAGTCTAGGATTCCAGATTAAGGAATTTATCCTAAAAAAATAATTCTAATACTTCATCTCTATATAATTGTTTAATTTTTTTTAATATATATGAAAAATTAAGGAATTTTTTATTTTTCCCTTTTTATTAACTTTTCATTTTAGGATAAATTTATATTTTATATTTTTCTTTTTGTTTAGTAACTTTACTTTTTAGGATTATGAATCGGTTATAAGCTATTCCTAATTATTAATTTTTCCTTTTTTATTATAAATTAAATTTTTTTTTAGAATTAGGAATCGATTAAAAAAATTTCCTTTTATTGTTAATATTAAAAAAATCTAATTGGAAGTTCTATTTACACATGTCAAAATCTTATTGATTGACTTGATACATGTCGCGATCAGGTGAATTACTAACTTTGAAACATTCAGTTTATAGGGTATTAACGAAAAGATACACTAAAACAATAGGGTTTAAATTAGTTTTTTATTCAAAATTTTGCATTGGAAATACAAAACGACATTATTTGCAAATAAAAATAAAACCTTAAAATGAATTTTTTTGTTAAACGGAGGAATATATGAGATGATTTTTATTTCCAATTTTAAACGAGACGAGACAACACGGAATCACAAATTCCAAAGTCTCAGTTGGGTCCCCTATTCAAAAAATCGTTCGCCTAAGCGCTAGGCGGCAGCAGACCGTGGCGATTTATGAATAATCGGTTCAATAAATCGGGTGTCCGATTAATTTCCGCCTAGCCCGTTTTTTTTTAAATTAAAATAATTTAGTTGGTTTTAAAATTTGATGAGTCCAACTTATATTCATATTTTTTTTAATGAAAATCATAATGTATTAGACCTAGTACTTGTTTTCATGTGTTTTATCCAATTTTGAACACAATATTATATTGAAACTATAAATTATAATAGATTAACATGTTAAAAAGACATTAAAAATGTTAAAAACTAATCTCCGATTTTTTCGTTAGGCGCTAGGCCCATTTCGACCGCCCAAGTAGCGCATAGCGAAATTTTGAACATTGGTTGAGACAAAACAAAATAACTATAAAATTTGGTAAAAAAAGCTATTTTTTTCTAATTACATCGAATTTCTTAAATATCAGTAGAGATTATTTCTAATCATTACAAAATAACTAAATATGTTCTTTGTTTATTTATTTACATATATAAGGATATTTATGAGGATTTCGTAAGCAAAGTCATATTCATTTGTTTTTAAAATGATAATTGCATATTTTATATATATTATTTGGTTCTTCTTTTCGAATGTAGTCAAAACTGAAATTCTTTACTTATTTGAACAAATAAAACCTTTTATCAATTTTGTTTTTTTAACTAGAAATTTGTTAACGACATGTTGTAGCCACAAGAATTCTTTGCTTCTGTCCTGAGTCATTCTTGTCATGCCCCGAATTTGAAATGAGAATTTTTTGGACAAATATTTTTAATTCCTAATTCTAGTTCCCGTTCCGATCCCGCAGAGTTTCATACCGATTTCCCATTAGCATACCCTTAGATTTCACATAGAATAAAAGAGTATTTGACATTTTTAGGTATCTTCTTATTTTGTTCCGTGATGCTCCAGTAGAAGTGTGGGCAATGACTAAAAGTCCAGTGATGGTAAGTTAGGTTCTTACGAATGAAAACATATTTATGATGAGATGAGTTTGTAATTATATTACTATGACTGTACTTTGATGTAGCTTAGATCACTAGCTCTCCCGTTCACGGTTTTGGAATGGACTCTCCCAACTATTCCAAGGTCAGCTCAAGAAAGTCTCTCAAAGCAACATTCGATGTCTTCTAATCAGGAAACAAATGCCACATCAAATGACATTGGAACTCCAAAAGCATCAGATTCTAGTAAGCGACTTTCTATAACATTTATTTTTATCTTTACCTAAACACTTAAGACGAAAGACCCGCTTTCTTACAGAAGCTATCACTGCTGATGGACTCCAAGATGATGCTTCCGAAAGTTTTGCATTTGCACTAGTAAATGGTGCACTTGGCGTCTTTGAAGTTTATGGCCGAAGAATTCGAGATTTCAGGTTGCTTTTTAGGAAAAAAATATTCTCAGAATATCTCTTCATCAAGTTCTAACATGCATATTTCTTTATCTTTTTGTTAGACCGAAATGGCCAGAAGCTTCTTTCAATACTTCTGATGGGTTAATTACTGCTATGGGATACCGCTTACCTTATGTTGTATGTATTTTTGCCTCTTGATGCTATCTCTGGCTGTTGTTAAGCAATATCTTAGACAACCACTTAATAGGTCATAGGTGACAAGTTAGGGAAGATTCGGTGGTGGGATGTAACATCTGGGAATTCCTCATCGTTTAACACATGCAAAGAAGGAATAAAGAAGATCAAATTTTCTCATATCTTTGCTGGAGATATTAGCAGAGGACGAATCACAGTGCTGTTTTATGATAACACATTCTCCATCTACGATCTCGTAAGATTTCTTCTAACTTTCTTAAAATCGTTATAAGAAGACACTTTTCGTAAAACTTTGTGTTGTGCGTAAAGCAACCTGAAATCTTAGAAGCCAGGATCCTTGTATGTTTTATTGTAGGATTCGCCAGATCCATTGGCCATTTCTCTTATGCGGCCTCAAATTCCTGGCACCCTTATACTAGAACTTGATTGGTTGCCCCTGCGAACTAGTCGATTTGACTCGCTTGTTCTGTGTGTTGCTGGAATTGATGGTAGCTTCCGACTAGTCGAGGTTCATGGGTAAGCGATGTATAGCATTTTACAAAAGATAATGAGATCTAAAAAGCATATGTATAATCATTGATGTTCCTTAATTGAAATCATGTAGAGATGAAAAGATAACAACCCAAATATTCTACACAAAACCTCCCAATGAAAGATTTCGTCCAATGCCTTTATGCACTCCTATGCTACTCCCCATACCACATGCCTTGGTAAGGTTAATTTATGTTTGATTCGGAGCTGATCAGAAGTACCTTAGCTTACATGTCTATTTGTAGGCATTGCGGATGATCTTGCAACTAGGCATAAAACCATCTTGGTTCAACAATTCTAGTACATGTATGGAGAAACGACCACATTCTATTCCAGGAAAAACTTCGTCTTCTAAGGATCTTCATAGTTTCATGATTGATTTCCCACCTATCGGCGACCCAGCCGTGTTAGAAATATTGCTTAAAGTACTAGAACCATATCGCTTAGAAGGTTGGATTCATCGTTTTTTCTTCTCTATAACATATTCTGTATACTTTCTTATATGATGAATGAAGTTTCTTTCATTTTCTTTAAAATATTCGAAATACTGATCATGGCTAAAGGCTGCCTTCTAGATGATGAGAAAACAAAGCTATATTCCAATATAGTAAATAAGGGTTGTGCTGCAAGATTTTCTTTCGCGGCTGCAATTTTCGGGGAGGCTTCCGAGGCACTTTTTTGGCTACAACATCCTTATGCCATGAACCACGTAGTCAACAAAACTGCAAGCAAGTCTCCAACGAAGCATTTTGAGGAGACAACTATGGTGAATAAAATTACATCAAAGGGACCATCAACTTCAGGATCTGAGATAAATGATTACCTGGTTAGTAATTGATACGTATTAGTTATTAGTTAAATTTACTTTTTATCATTGGTGTTTCTACTTCTTTATTTTCCTTTTCGTTTTAGGGTTTTAATATATATATATATAGGGGTTAAGTCTCAATTGTAAGAATCATCCAAGCTAGAGAGAGCTTTGGAGGGTTCTATCGGATTAGGCCAGTTCTATTTGGGGAGTTTTACTCTTGTTACGTTATCGTTATGTTTTCTATTATTATAATAAAGGTTTTGGTTTTCAATTCGATTCTATCTCTAACAGTAATCTAGTGGAATAATCTCGAAATAAATGCCTTATTCTGATTTTCTTTGGTTGGTGAACAGAGTGAAGACCAACTAAGACTCATGGCTTTCGAACAAAAAGAATTATGGTTATGTGCTAATGAGCGAATCCCGTGGCACGAGAATCTGGAAGGGGAAGAGGCCATTCAAAACCGAGTACACGAGTTAGTTATCTTCTACTATTAACTCATTCCATTCCAAATTAAAAATTTATGTAAAAGATTTGAAGCTAACATACTTATGATGAGCAGACTTGTATCAGTAGGAAACTTGGAAGGTGCGGTGAGTTTGTTACTCTCCACTTCTCCAGATAGCTCTTATTTCTATCCAAATGCTCTACGTGCTGTTGCTTTATCTTCTTGCGTGTCAAAATCCCTCGTTGAGCTAGCAGTGAAGGTATTCAGTTGCTATATTCCTTGTCTGTCTGGTGAATCACATAACCCGAGTTTTTTTCTTCTTGATATTGTTTCTATGTGAAGGTAGTTGCAGCTAACATGGTAAGGTCAGACAGGTCACTTTATGGAACTCATCTTCTTTGTTCGGTTGGAAGATACCAAGAAGCATGCTCCCAGGTTAGGTTTTATTTAACTGTTAACAGGTTTCAGATCCCAAGATTGGCTTTATGTGTGCCTCACTGCAGTTACAAGATGCTGGTTACTGGACGGATTCCGCTACATTGGCAGTAACACATTTAAATGGATCTGACTATGCAAGGTGCCGCTTGATATATATTTGCTAGATTTAAGAATCACGAACCATATAAAATCCAAAACTCTCTTTTTAAAAGGAAAATCACATTTTTAACAATCAAAGTACAACTTGCTAGCAGTTTAAACTCTAAAACAATTTCTAAACCATCAAACCAATAAAACTCACATTTAAAAACTATCAATGTAGATCTCGAATTTGCACCGCCAAAAAAATTAATGAAGTTGTTCATTCACGTTTATTTTTTGTAGGTCTTACAGTGGATTCGATCAAGACCGTCAGAGGGGTACTGCCGCAGGTACTAGCCAGAGTACTGTTCCGGACACAGAGAGTGTAGCTCAACCGAGGATCATGACCATCGAGGAGCCCGTTCAACATCCGGGACGAGAATTACTCAAAGTTCTCGATCCAGAACTCCGCATTCCGAGATCTACTTGGTAATAATTTTATTTTTTGTAAACAAATATTTTTTTTGGTTTGTAAACCGAAAAAAGAAGGTGGCTTAGGCATTCGAAAACTACACGATACATCTCGAGTCTTTTCCTTGAAACTCATTTGGAGGTTATTTGAAAAAACAGGCTCTCTTTGGGTGGCATGGACTAGACACTATCTGCTTCGCAATTCCTCATTCTGTGACGCTCCAATAAACTCTAGAGGATCTTGGATATGGAGAAAGTTGCTTAAGTTGCGACTTCTAGCCTCAGATTTTTTTCGGCATGAAATACGAAACGGTGAATCCACCTATTTATGGTTCGACAATTGGCTAAACAGGGGCAGACTCATCGATATAGCTGGGGAGAAAAGGATCAGAAATTTGGGAATTCCTCGGCACGCGGTTGTCGCAGATGCAGTACGTGATCAGCAATGGGCCCTCCGTCGATGTCGTCACTTGAGTCTCCGTGATTTGAGGGACTGTATTGTGTCTTCTCCAGTGCCGGCGGCCTCGTCAGGATCGGATATGGTCCTATGGCGTCACTTTCCCCAAGAGTTTAAAGATCATTTCTCAACGAAAGCAACTTGGGAGCAGATTAGAGAATCAGGTCAGATGGTGTGGTGGAGCAATCTGGTCTGGTTCCCTCAATCAATTCCCCGACATGGTTTTATCACTTGGTTAGCGCTGCGGGACAAACTAGCGACTGGAGACAAGATGCGACAGTGGGGATGTCCTCAAACTTGTTTGATCTGTGGGGAATTTAACGAGACGAGAGATCATTTGTTCTTCGCTTATCCGTATTCGTACACAATATGGAATTGGCTGTTTTTGGATCTTCTTCAACACAGAACGAACCCAGATTGGGTAATCACCGCAAGAACAGTATCGAGAAGCAGGAAACACAAGATGGATTACGCGCTGGCCCTCCTAGCTTTTCAAGCTTCAATATATCGAATTTGGTAGGAAAGAATTGGTCGCCGCCACCACCGGGCCTCTCGCTCTGCCCTCCAGCTCACGCATATGATTGATAAAGACATCAGCTTCCGCTTCCGCTCCCTCTTTCCAGCCATGAACGAAGGCGACATTGAAATCTTATCTCGATGGCGCGAAATCCGAGCTCTCCCAACTCAAACGCGATAGTCACTCTCATCTTTTGCTACTTTCTACATTAAAAGTTAAAATTAATTGTTGCTCTGCTTTCTCGATTCAATTGTTCTGAACTATTGTAAATATTCATTTTGTTGATCAATCAATATAACATTTCAACAAAAAAAAAACACTTTTTTGGTTTGATAACCTATTTTTAATTGGTTTTTTCATAGGTTTGGAATCTCCGAGAATTGCATTAGCAAGTCGATTATGAAGATGTTGCACAGCATCCTCGACAAACCGTTCAAGAAATTTTCCGATATGCCATCCTCCGAACAGGACATGTGGTTTTGTACGTTTGCGGTAAGTGATCATTTATTTATTTTTTGTTATATATTTTGAGATTTTTTTAACATCTTTATTTCTATTTCTTTTTAGTAGCAAGAGTTTAATTGGAACCATACGATCACGAAGACGGTGGATGACGAATTTTTTGCGGAGGCTAGTACGCAATTCTCGCGCCATATGTGCGCGTGGAAGAAGGCTTGGAGAAAGGGGAAAGATAAACCAAAAGGCTTGAACGCGGATGTGTATACGGAGTACATCTTGTATTGGAAAGAGGCAAAGACCAAATCTCTATCTCAGACGAACTCCAGGAACCGGAAGAGTCAACGAAACGGGAAGGGAGAAGCTATCCACAACAACGGGGCAAAGAGTTACAACAAAACCGAAATCGAAATGGTAAGTATTTTTTCAATTTTTAGTTGTTTTTTATAAGAAAATGGTTTTCTTTAACAATTTTATTTATTTTGTAGACGGAGGAATACAACGAATTTCTCGATCACCTGTAAGTGATGGTGAGGACGCACACCAACAAGAAGATGGGCCGAATTGACGATGGAGCCGTCATGGAGATCGTCGAAAAGGTGACGAAGGTGCAAGACGAGATTCTCATCCAGAGATCGCAGCACGGCTTCACCGGATCCAACGAAATCACTCGGTCCGAGATGAACAACTTAGTCCTCGGGGTAAGTAAAAAATTTAGATTATTATTTCAATTTAGATAATTATTTGTTAATAAAAAATTATAATGTTTGTTTATTGTTTTCGTAGGAGGTACCCTTTAAAAAAGGTCGTCGGCAGGGGTTGGGTAAGCTTGCGACCCAACGAGCATCTTCTTCTGCCGGTTTCTACATGGATCCAGACCTTATCCGGCAAAACGAAGAGCTCAAGGACAAGGTCATGGTTTTGGAGGACGAGCTCTCGACTCAGAAAACGAAGAGCGACAATATGGACGGGTGGTTCAAATCGAAATTCGATGATTACCCGCGTTTTAATTTGTTTTTTTGTGTGTGTAATTTTTTAACTTTCAAAATCTATGTTATTTTATAATTTAATTATATAATTAATTTCTATTTTCGTTTCAAATTATTTAATTTAATAAATAAATAAATAAATTTAATTATTAAATAAATTATTTTTAAAAATAATTTTTTTTAATTCCGTCGAAAATCCCTCGGTAAATTCCGAGGGATTTCCGACTGTCAAGGATCGATTGGAATCTCAATCCGTCGGAAATCCCTCGGAAAAGATTCCGACGGATGAACTCTACCAGACGGAATAGTCCTCGGAAATCCGTCGGAAGAATACCCGACGGATGCTGCCTCGGAAATCCCTTGGAAAAGTCAGCCTCGGAAATCCGTCGGAAATTTCCGAGAGATTTCCGACGGATTTCTTTTTCCGAAGAGATAGAACCGGCGGCCATATCCGTCGGAATCCCTCATTCGTCTTACCTGTTTTCTTGTAGTGCGATTTGAAGATTGAATAACTCCTTCGTCTCAATTTCGATTGGGTTGATTCCACTTCGTGACGTAGCTCTCCCTAGATCGACACTCTAGAGCTGGGCGGAAGGGGGATAAACCTTGCAAGCACAAGTGCTTCAAGGGCTGTGGATCGAATGGTCACACAAAGGAGATGGAGATCCTTTGATTTACCGGTGTTCTTCCTTAGATATTACGCACTAAGAGAGAACATGAAGCTGGATATTACACACCAGCAAGGAAGAAGAGAGATGAGTCTCTCGACAACCTAAGAAGAAAGAGGCTGCGCCTATTTTTAATAATATGAAAGATGAGTTTTTTGACAAGGGTCTTAGGGTTTTTATAAGTAAACCATGACCAAAAGAAAGGAAAAATAAAAAAGACAAAAATAAAAGAAAAAGGAAAATTTGATCAGCTGGACGCGCATCCACTGTTGGGCCTTTTCTGAGCGATTCACTGGGCCGATTGGCGAGATCTTTATTGTTTTGGAAACTAGACCCACGGGGCTTTGGATCCATATATTATACGTTTTCTGGGGCGTTGTGAGCTAACAGCGACACTTGATGGAAAACGCCATAGTAGTAAATCGCTGGGCTTGGATTATGATCAACAAATGGGCTAAGGGGATGTGATCCACTTGCCTCATTAAAAACCTTACTTTGGAAAACCCATTGGGACAAAACCAAAGCAAGGGAAAAAGAGTGCAAATGAGTCACATACCCATTTGTTGATCCATTTGATATTCCCGGATCAAATATTGTTGTTAAGCTAAGCCGTTTCTTCATCTTCAAACTTGTTTCATAACCAGAATGGTTTGAAACACTTCTTCTCCTTATGGTTTTGTTGAGCTTCTTAGAGTTTTGATGAATGGATCCAACTGGTTCATGCTTAGCTTCCTCGGCTACAAGCTCAGGTTCAAGCTGCACCTTATTGATGCTTGCCATGATCACATCATCCTCTCCCACTTGAAAAGGATTTGACCTCAAATCCGAACAATCTGCAAGGAAAGGGATTAAGTTAGAAAAGTTGAACATTAAACTCAGATTATACTCACCTTGCAAGCAGATTTTGTAGGCATTGATCTTTGTGGGGGCTGAAAAACGTTTCTCCTTCATGCGAATCCAGAACCGATATCCAGGCTCAAAGATCAAGTGGCTCTCCTCCTTGTTTGCTTGTGTTTGATGCTGCTTGTTTTGAAAACGTCCTCTCTTCATTTGCATCAAATAACTTCCACCAGGCTCAAAGATCAGTCGGCATTGCCTCTTGTTTGCTTGCTGCTTCTTCATCAAATACTCCATCGGTTCAAGATCAGCTTGAACAACAATCTTCTTAAGCCAAACATGGAAGAGCCACGTTTTTGGGGCATGAAAATTCAGCTCTTCCTCCTGTATACCCTGTGCACTCACAGCAAAGACTCGAAACAAGAGATCATATGTGCAAAAGGAATACTCATTTGATTCAATAAACAGCTTATTATAGACCAGAATGTCGAAACTTTTAGTGAATGGTCTTGAAACAGTAAAACCCTCTTTATCTTTATGATATGAAATGCAGTGTGTTATCCTAGAGAGTCTATCAATATCCATAAGCACAGAATTCCTATAAGCTTCATACGTTTTATCAAACAGAAAACCTCCATGCCTAAAGAACTTTTTATGCTCAAACTCTTCACAAGATGGAAACACATTTTTAAAATCATCATTTGAAATATAAATCTCTTTGATGTGTTCAAATTCCAGCAACTTATCTTCAGGAATAAAAAGAAACTCATACCTTGGAATTATTGCATTAGTCACAATAATTTCCTTACCTGGTTCGCGTAAGCTCAGATATACCTTCACTGTTTTGCCTTTCTGGGCCGATTGGTAAGGCTGATTGAGATGATCTCGATTGTTTTGGAAACTAGACCCTCGGGGCTTTGGATCCATATCTAGATCGATTTCAGAGGTGCAGTGAGTCGGGCTGTGTAGCACATTCTTGGGCACGGTCGCGCAATAAGGCCTGGAGCCGATTGGTTGACTTGTAAAATTAATATCTCTCAAGTCTGAACAGGGATTTTTGTGCATCCAATTTTCCCGGTTTCTCTGATGAATCAAGATTCCAGAAATTCTTGGTTGATAGCTTGATTCCTTCTGGTTTGGTTGGGAAAATCCTTTGAACGCACGCATGTCTGAATCGCGTATGCTGGGATTCACCTGTCTTGGAAGTTGAATAACTTCTTCACTTGAACTCGGAATGGATTGATTCAACTTCGAGAAGTGCTCTAGTTGAGGTGAGAATGTAGTCCAAGTGGTCGTTTCTTCTTTGGATGTGTTCTCTTTAGTAGGACCTGTTTCAACACCCTTTGACAAAGACAAGTGCATCATACTAGTCATGGATAAATTAGAAACCTGCTTGTTTAAAACAGAACTTATCTTATCCTTTGCAATATTTGCTTCGAACTCGGCTACAACATCTAGTAGTGCATCTCGGATTTCGTTTGGACCGAATAAGGGCTGAGAGGCAGGTATGAAAACGTGCACCTTGTGATGTTTTGGCTGAGAACGTTTTACTTTGGTGTCATGAGACGATTTACCATCACGTCTATTGTAATCATATGCTGCTTCTCCTCCTTGTTGTCTTGGCTTCTCACTCCTTGATTCTGTCCTTTGTTGATTTCTGTCTCCTTTACGAGCTCTCTTTGGATGATGATTACTCTGCACTTGTTCTTTCTTCTGTTGCAGCTCTTGACAGAATGCTTTTAGTTTAGCATCAAAAGTCGTGTTCATCATCTGCTCCATCTGAACCATCATTGTGTTTGTAAACAGCTCATCCTTGTTGCTGGCATCGTCCTCATCTGCAGCCATTTCGACCTGAAAAGGAGAAACAAGAACACCACCAGTAACTAGTCCTTGGTAAAAGGAAAAACACAAGAAACAGGAAATCACAAGAAAAAGGAAAAATTCAGGCTGGAAGAACTAGAGGACCTGCGCGATGAACTAAGACTCTCTAGCCTTAATCAACTCTCAAGCCTAAGACTCAAGACTTAGCACAAGAAATCGACACAACCAGAAGCTAAGAAAAAGGAAAACTTGAACTAGACTTAACCTAGCCGCCGCGAAGGTAAGAGCCCTAACTCAGCTTCTCTTTTTTTTTTTTTGATTTTCTAACTAAACAGGACGAAGGATTCATCTAAACAGGCTGCTAGGGTCGCAAAAGACATAAGAACAAGGAAAGACAAGACTCAGCAACTCAGACTCTAATCCTAGTGCAGAGAACAATAAGAACCCTAACTCTGATTTCCTTTTTTTTTTTTTTGATTTCTATGCTTAACAGGAACGAAAACAACTACTAACAGGTTACTAATGATTAAACAAACACAAAAACTAAGAAGAACAAGACTCAGCAAATCAGACTCAACGAGACAGAATTGAAAAACTCAAGAAAAACAAATAAAAACAGGCTCGAATCAATTATGGAACGAGCTTACCCAGATTCTTAGAGCGTTGCTCTGATACCACATGACGTAGCTCTCCCTAGATCGACACTCTAGAGCTGGGCGGAAGGGGGATAAACCTTGCAAGCACAAGTGCTTCAAGGGCTGTGGATCGAATGGTCACACAAAGGAGATGGAGATCCTTTGATTTACCGGTGTTCTTCCTTAGATATTACGCACTAAGAGAGAACATGAAGCTGGATATTACACACCAGCAAGGAAGAAGAGAGATGAGTCTCTCGACAACCTAAGAAGAAAGAGGCTGCGCCTATTTTTAATAATATGAAAGATGAGTTTTTTGACAAGGGTCTTAGGGTTTTTATAAGTAAACCATGACCAAAAGAAAGGAAAAATAAAAAAGGCAAAAATAAAAGAAAAAGGAAAATTTGATCAGCTGGACGCGCATCCACTGTTGGGCCTTTTCTGAGCGATTCACTGGGCCGATTGGCGAGATCTTTATTGTTTTGGAAACTAGACCCACGGGGCTTTGGATCCATATATTATACGTTTTCTGGGGCGTTGTGAGCTAACAGCGACACTTGATGGAAAACGCCATAGTAGTAAATCGCTGGGCTTGGATTATGATCAACAAATGGGCTAAGGGGATGTGATCCACTTGCCTCATTAAAAACCTTACTTTGGAAAACCCATTGGGACAAAACCAAAGCAAGGGAAAAAGAGTGCAAATGAGTCACATACCCATTTGTTGATCCATTTGATATTCCCGGATCAAATATTGTTGTTAAGCTAAGCCGTTTCTTCATCTTCAAACTTGTTTCATAACCAGAATGGTTTGAAACACTTCTTCTCCTTATGGTTTTGTTGAGCTTCTTAGAGTTTTGATGAATGGATCCAACTGGTTCATGCTTAGCTTCCTCGGCTACAAGCTCAGGTTCAAGCTGCACCTTATTGATGCTTGCCATGATCACATCACTTCGTGACGTGCTCTAGGTGAGCTGAAAATATTTTCCAAGTTGTATCATGCTCTGAATCTTCATTGTTGATTCGGTATGCTCCTTGAAAGGCACATGTGTCCTTGTCAGACCCTAAGCGGCTTGAGTGGCACATTTGATGGAGCTCTTGTTCAGCTACTGGTCTGATGACCTTATCATACCCTCCCTCTTCAAGAATTTTTGTCTTCAAAACTTGATCACCTGCACATCAATAGAGCAAGTTAGAATTTTGAATCGTTTGAGGGTAGAGAGTTACCTCGGGTCATGGCGCTCGTGTCGTTCGTATGTGGTTGAAATGTGAATCAGGTGGCTCTTCTTTTATCAGCAAAGAAACAATGACTGCTTACCAAGGCTTATGATTGTGTGGTTTGATCATCACGTCACTTGGATCTCCATGATTCTCTTTTTGATCCGAGTTTAGTTCTTTACTTTGTTCTGGTGATTCTTCTCCAAAGAAAACAAACGATTTGCAAGGGAACTTTGCGACGGATATAATCCCTCGCAAATTTGCGATGGATTTGCGAGTGCACTTAAGGTCGTCGCAATTACCTCGTAAATTTGCAAGGGAAAATAGTCGTCGCAATTTGCAACGACTTTGCTACACTTTTGCAATGATATTGTGATGGACAGTTTGCCGTCGCAAATTCGTAGCAATTTTATGAGGAATTTGCGAGAATAAGCTCTTTTGCAAAATTGTGAGGGCTTTGCGATGGCGTTGCAAGGTCTTGTTTTTGCGTGGAATTTGCAAGGGTGGGTACTCGTAGTTAGGTGGAGTTAGGTGGACGTAGATGGAATACGTTTTAAAGAAAAAACATTTTGCCGTCACAAAGCCGTAGAAAATCCCTCGCAAATTTCTGTAGCAAATCCCTCGCAAAGTTTTTTGAAATTCTATAAATACAGAATCGTGAGATGAAAGCTCATAACAACAAACAATTTCGATCATAAAAAAAAATTAATTGAGAATTAGATTTTGAGTGGTGGGTGTTTAAAAAATATCTTCGGGGCACGAAATATACGCATTACGATCATGGATGTACAATCAAAGAGATCCAGGGACATGTGAAGTGACGAAAGAGTTTCAGGACGGGTTGCAAGCATTCATGTACCAGGCGACAAACCAACCATGTGCGACTCATGACGGTAAAAGTTATGTCCATGTAGAAAATACAAGAACACCCAATATGTGGAAATTGATACTGTGAAGAGTCATCTATATAATAGAGGATTTAAGCCAAATTATTATATATGGTTTTCGCATGGAGAAGGTTGTAGTGTTGATGCAGGAAGTAGTAGTACGAGTCATGGCGTTGATCAACCTAGTTATAATTATGGCCATGATCATTTATTCAGAAATATTGATGAAGGGTATCAACAGGAAAATAGGTTTCATGATATGGTTATATATGCACTTCATGAAAGTAAAACTGCATTTGCTGATGATAATACTAGGAAAGAACCCAACATATAAGCAAAGCGGTTTTATGATATGTTAGACGCTGCGAAGCAGTCCATATACGATGGATGTAGAGAAGGGCAGTCTAAATTGTCATTGGCATCTAGGATGATGACAATTAAAAGTGATCATAACCTAAATGAGATTTGCATGGATTCATGGGCTGGGCTAATTAAAGAGTATTTGCCAGAAGATAATCTCTTCGCTGAGAGTTACTATGAAATACAGAGGTTTGTTGCGGGTCTTGGGATACCATCCGAAATGATTGATGTATGCATTGACAATTGCATGATTTTCTGGAAAGATGATGATAAGTTGCAGGAGTGTCGATTTTGTGAGAAGCCGAGATATCAACCAAACTACTGAAAGGACACTCGAACACTGACAGAGGATGGCATATCGCAATTACTCAATAAAATCCCTGTTTTTCTCTGTAATTTGGAAAAAATATTTCCACATTCATTTTTTGACGTGATGGAACATCTTGTGATCCACCTACCACATGAAGCAGCTCTGGGGGGGGGGGGGGGGGGGGGGGACGGGGTGCAATTACGATGGATGTATCCGTTCGAGCGATTCATGGGACATTTGAAAGGAAATGCCAAAAATCTTGCAAGTGTGGAGGGTTCCATCGTTGCAGGTAGTTTGACCGAGGAAACATCTCACTTCACGTCATACTACTTTATCCCAACCGTCAGAACGAAAAAAACTGCTCCTAGAAGATATGACGATGATGGGGTTGCACCTACATAAAACGTTGATGTCACGGATATCTTCGCCCAAATAGGGAGGCTTGCTGGAAAGTTGAAAGAAGTTTGGTGGGAAGACCATGAACATTGTCGTGCAGCTCACAATTATATATTGCGAAATTGTGATTTCGTTCAACCGTTTGATAGGTATTAATTAGCTGCACTTAAATTATATTTATATAATATATATCTGACTCGTTGTTTCATTACTTTCAACTTTTTTTATTGCAGCATATTCGACATGCAGATCCGAGAAGCCTATCCCGGTTTACTTGAAAAAGATTATGAGAAGTACAAAGAACGTGACTTTGCTGGATGGTTAAAATACTATGTACGTAAGATATATATATATATATATATGTTCTATCTATTCAGGAATATTTTTAACATAATTTGTTAAAATTAATTGCTATTCAAATAATATATATGTAGGTAATGAATGGATGTGCAAACCAGCCCTTGTCACTATGGTTGCACGAGGTTGTTCAAGAACCAATTGCGAAGATCACTACTGCCCCAATATACTTCACTCGCGAATACACATTTCTTACATATAAGCATGGCTCTCGGAGGCCAACCACAAATTATGGAATCCATGTGCCAGGTGAAAACGACTACTACGACGTCTTGCAAGAAATTATAGAAGTAACATATCCATGAATTATCGGTTTGAAATGCATTTTATTCAAATGTGATTGGTACGATCAAACAGTCGGTCGAGGGATCCGCGCAAACAACTTAGGGGTGATCGATGTCAATGAAAACCGACGTTTTTCCAAGTTCGAACCCTTCATCTTAGCATTGCAAGCAGAACAAGTGTGTTTAATTCCATATCCTCGGATTAAGCAAAGACGTGAGATATGGTTATCGGTGATAAAAGTAAACCAAAGAGGCCGTATAATTGGGTTAGACATCGATGTGGCTACGCAAAATGAAAGATTCGGAGAAGTCTCTATCGCAGTCGAATCAACCGAAGATATCATACATATCGATCAACAAAACAAAGAAGTAGAAGACATCGTGGATGATTCGAGTGAAGATGCAGCCGGATCTGACGGATGCTTCTCCTTACACCTTTAGGAGTATCTAATCTTTATATCAAGTCTCAACACTCCATCTTGTCTGTCTTATGCAATAAAGGTCCGTTCTTAACATTTTGGTTAGATATTGAAGTTTTGAATCTGAATTAGACCATTTACAAGACGAAATCCCATTTTTAAAAAATTTTCATAGGGACACAAAGGTTTCATTAAAGAAATGAGAAAACAATTAACGGATGCTTCTCCTTCCACCTTTAGGAGGGTCGACGAAGCGGACGTAGGTCGGGAGGACCTACTACGAGCAGAGAAGATCAAGGGGATCGAATTGCTAGGACGGCGAGAGATTATTAAATCCGGGAGAGCGGAGAAAAATAATCAAGAATAGAAGTGGAGACCAGAGAGAAGGTCAGCCACAGTCTAAGGGTAAATAACCGGATAATAGGCAGGAGGCCGACCGGGGCGTTTACTAGAAGGCGAACGGTGGCATCTAGAGAAGAACTTGATCGTAAGGGTCAAGCTGGAGTAAACAAAATTGTAAAAGACAGAGGTCTTCTACCAAGGAAAAGGAGTGGAACGGAAAGAAACCCAAGACGGGGAGGACTTTCCGGAGAAGAAGAGTTACAGACATTTAAGAAGTAAACGTTAGTAGCACTACACCAAAACAGGGTTTTTGCTACTGATTGTTGCTACTGATTAGGCAGTCGGTAAATTTACCGACTGTTTCGCTACTGATCTCCGACTGATTTGCGAGTATTTTCAAACAGTCACAAATCAGTAGGTATTTAGTGACTAAAAATTACAGTCGTTAATTAGTAGCCATTTTACGACTGATTAGTGACTGAATTGTAGTCGGAAACATGCAGTAGCTAATCAGTAGTAATTTTAGCGACTGATTTGCTACTGAATTCGGTGGGTCGTAGAACAGTAGCAAAACAGTAGCAAAAAATTAGTTATAAATCACGTGGATTTCATTTGATGGTTGGTGTACCTAATTTGGTTTGTAGTCAGGAATCAGTCGGGAAATTTTCTATTTATTTTTTAACTAAATCTTACACATAAATATCAAATAATATACAAAAAATTCAACACTTACACATTTTTTAAATATAATCATTTTATAAATCATAAATTCTAAACCCAACCACAAGCCTTAACCCTAAACCCTAAACCTCTAACCCTTAATCATAAACTCTAAATCTTATATTGTAAACTAGATCTTACACATAAATATCAAATAATATACAAAAAAATTAACACATTAAACTTATAATTAATTACTATACTATACCCCAAAACTCTATGTTAAGCCCATTAAAAAACCCGGGAGTGGGCTACTCAGCGGTATCACTCTCCATGGGGATTAGTCTATGCTCTTCCATAGGCATGGGATCATCCCATGTTAAAAAAAAAAAATCCAACAAATTATAAAAAGTCAAGTTTTATAAATCTTTTTCAAACCTTAATTCTTAAACCTAAACCTCAAAACCCATACCCTAAACTCCAAACCCTAAATCATAAACTAAGATCCAACACTTATAAAAAAATCAAGTTTTATAAATCTTTTTCAAACCTTAATTCTTAACCTAAGATCCAACACTTATAAAAAAAGTCAAGTTTTATAAATATTTTGCAAACATAAACCCCAAACCCCATACCCTAAACTTTAAACTTATAATAAATTACTATAATATACCCAAAAACTAAGATCCAACACTTATAAAAAAGTCAAGTTTTATAAATCTTTTTTCAAACCTTAACTCTTAAACCTAAACTCCAAACCCCATACCCTAAACTTTAAACTTATAATAAATTACTATAATATACTCCAAAACTAAGATCCAACACTTATAAAAAAGTCAAGTTTTATAAATCTTTTTCAAACTTTAACTCTTAAACCTAAACCCCAAACCCCATACCCTAAACTTTAAACCTATACTCCAAACCCTAAATCATAAACTCTAAACCTTAAAAATTTAAACTTTTAACCATAGAAGTTAAATCATAAAACATAAAATCAAAATATAATCATTATATATACATAAAACCAATATTTTACACCATTTACATATATACTTTACATAAAACCAATTTTAAACTATGTATTTATAATTATTTTTAAGAATAAATCTAACTAAATGACAATATAATGAAAGCTTATTTCTGATTCGATAATCCATTGAGACAAAGATTACACTTTGATTTATCATCTACCGTTGATATAATAAATCCAACGGACGAACCCCATATTTTTTTTCCCTTTCCGACATTTCCCTAATTTCTCTAAGTCTAGGAAAAACATTTTCTCCCAAATCAAACCCTAATTCGAGATCCTCCTCTCCCATTCTCTCTCGAAATCCCTATTTTCTTGTCTCCTGCTCTTATCTCTTCCAAAACTTCCGCCAATCATAGCCTCCACCATCTCTCGATGAGCCTTCCGCTTTCCGGAAAGGACGAGCTCCGCAGCTCACCTTCGCCGGCGATTCTGAAAATGCAGAAGATAGGGATTTGGGGGATGAAGAGCTTGGGTCAGATCCGTCTGTTGGCTGAATCGGCAAATAATCAGCTCCCCAACTGACCTTCGCCGGCGACATCTGTTGTTTCTGATTTTTAGAAAAATTGGTGAAGTAACATGCTCCGATCTCGACCTGGAGGTATTTCGAGAGCCATATCGTTTCATTTACATTCTGAACTTATACAAACTTAAGTTTGATCTGTGCTTAATAAGTATGTCTTTCTAGGATTGTGCCGTTCTAATTTTTAGGTTTTAACCGGAATGACCAAGGAAACACAGATCTGTTTTGATTATATGTGAGAACCTTATATTTTTGGAAAGATTTTGAGATTGACTGATTTTTGGAGAAGGAGGTTTGAAGAAAAAGCTCTTGAGTTTCAAAGCAGAAGACTAATGAATCTGCAACTTCTTGATGTCAAGAAGCATTTACAACCACATGTTTCTCCACGACTAGGTTCTCTCTTTTACTCTCATCTTATATGCATCTTATAGGCCAGCAAAGTTTGATAGTGGTTTTTGTGAGCTTGAACAAGTTCTCTGAGTTATAACTTATGTTTCCTATTGTTCAACTTAAAGGAGGTTTCTATGTCGACCCTGAAACTAAGCTTTTGTTCATCATCCGTGGGTATGTGTGTTGTTTATGAAAGTTTTAGCATTTCCATGAGATGTTATGTTATAGTTTTCTTATCTTTTGCTCCTTGAATTTGCAGCTCTTGCGTTTGAGATCAAGAAGACTCTGCAGCTCTTGCGTTTGAGACCTTGAGACAGGTTTGTCTTTTGTTTTGTTTTTTCTGTCTAAACTTGTGTAGACAAGTCAATTAGGTTTGGACTATGAGAGTCATATACCATTTCTTTTCTTTCGACCATTATTATTTCTTATGTTTGATTTTGAGATAGTAAACAATTATTAAGTAATTCTGATTGGTAGTTAGTGTCTATTTGTATAGACAAAAAAAAGTTTTATTATGTGGCTTCCATAAACTGTAATAATGTTTGAGTTTTGGGCTTTATGTAATGCAGATTTTCAATGGTGTCTTCCTTAAAGTCAACAAGTGACTAAGTGAGTATAAACAACAAACCAGGCAGGAAACTGTTAGCATGGTAAGCTAGCTTAATACTCTATTCTCCCATTAGCATTTCTTTGTCGCTACTAAAATTTACAAAATCATTGTTGAATTTAATCGTGCAGGTACCTCCTCTCTTCATTGACTTACATCCATATCATTTTGTACTTGACAGTAAGTGAATATTTCCTTTGTATAATTTATCTAACAATTATCAACAACTCGTTTGGTATTGTTATACTCTTGCAACAAAACTAAGAAACCAAAGAATAAACATTTAACTGAGAAGATGATAATATGACAGGAATATGGTCATCAAGTTGTTGTAAACTGGAAAGTTGCAAAGAAAGTATTTGCTGAAACGGTTCATACTGTCATTGCAGATGATTGAGATCCCTCGAGCCGCGGTCATTGCAGATGAGGTAACTGTACCATACAAAATACTGTCATGAAACTTAACCATGTTCAAATGTTACTTGTTTGTGTCTGCTTATCGTATCATAGTCTTGTGATTGAATATCGTTTTTGTGCAGTTATATATACGCCTAATGATAGCTTGCAAAGGAGGTGATTGCTACATTAGAGAGGAGCGGAGTGAAGCTATGAAGAGAGCCATTGGAAGAGAGTTACCATACGTTACACAAATGCTTTCTAGGAATATTGGATTTGGAAGTTTGATTATGACTTGTAAACTTGAATGTTTTTATATGTAATTAGTCTACATTTATATTAATAAATTGATTTTTTTATAATTTAAACAATATATCAGTCGCTAATCAGTAGCTATATTTTGCTTCTGAATAGTTAAATCAGTCGTAATAAAATTATAAACCAGTAGCAAATCAGTCGTTGAAAAAATCACAAACCAGTAGCAAATCAGTAGCTAAAGTAGTAGATAATCAGTCGCAATTCAGTAGCTAAATTTTACGACTGATTACCGACTACGGCTGTAGTAGCAAAATTCAGTCACTATTCAGTCACTAATCAGTCGTAAAATTTTGCTACTGATTAGCGACTGAATAGTGACCGTCTAATATCAGTCGTAAATCAGTAGCCATTTTGCGACTGATTTTTTTTGCGACTAGACTTTTACCTACCTCATAAATCAGTCGGTAATCAGTCGTAACAGGGTGTTTTGCTACTGATTACCGACTGTTTTTGCAGCAGTAAAAACCCTGTTTTGGTGTAGTGTAGCAAACCTCGAAAGGAGATCTTGATATCACCATATTTTGAATCATTCTAGCATCCGTTTCACTTTGGTTTCGAGTCAATTGCATATAGTTCATGTCATCTCTTTAGCATTTTAGTCATTTTAGGAGTCTAATGTGTCCACATTTAGTCCTAGAGAGTCCTCGCATGTTTTGGATCGTATTTCAGGTGCTAAAGAGGAGATTCGAGACCCGAGGAGAGAAAACAGGGACCGTACCGACGTCACTGGTCGGTACTGGTCCTGTAACATCCCTAATTCAATTTTGGGGATGAAATTGAATAATTAGAAGTTGGGGGGGGGGTTAAATTCGTGTAAATCAATTTTTCCGGTTGGGTTTAATCGATAATTTTGGAAGTTTGGGGCCATTTGTGAATTCAAAAAATTAAGGGTTAAATTGATCGAATTGGAAGTTGTTTTGGAAGGTGATTTGGATCAATTAAGGAGTTATGGGGCCAATTCTGAAAATGGCAAAGACCGTTCGGCGTAATAAGGATAATTGGTGACACATATGTATATGTGTGCGTAAGCATCGCTGCCTGCGAGCTCCCATTACCCTAGCCGTCAAGTTGTGTTGGTTTTTGGTGTGGAAGCAAGGAGAGAAGGAAGAGAGAGTCGGGCAGTGGTGTTCGTTGGCGTGATAAAGGATCGGTGGAGGTTCCGCGGTGCCGTGAGCGATTCACCATCGGGCTGTCGTTGTCGAGTCTTAGAGGTAAGGGTTCTCCTCTAAGCTTGGTTTTCACGTTGGAATCAAAGTAGTCTTGTGGTTGTGATCGGAGACGGATGATGGTGGCGGTGACGTGAGGGTCAAGCGTCGGTGTTGTCGCGAACGTCGATCCATGTTGGAGTGGTCGGTGGTGCTGTTGGTGGAGTTTGTCGATGATCGACGATGTCGTGACGTGTTGATGTCTGCGGCGGGGTAGTGATCGGTGGTTGGATCGTGGTGGTTCCGGTGGTGAGCTCCGGTGGTGGTGTAGTTGCACCGGCGATGGTGATCGGCTGTTTGTTGCAGAGTTGTACGAAGACGATGACTTATTATTATTAAGTCATGTAGTTAGATTAATTGAATTTGGGCTTTTGATTATTTTGATTATATTTATTTTTAGGTGGATTAATAGAAGGTTATTCATCCCGGGGAGTTCTAGAAAATTACTGAATTTTCACGTGAAACTTTCTGTGCGGGAATAAGGTGAGTGCAGGACCATAGGCGTAATTAAATAATTCTGATAATTGATGTGATTTCGTGATTATAGGCCGTTTACGATATCTGAGGGTCTAGATCGAGTGTTTCATGAGATGTTTGATTTATTCGGTATTTTCGTGATAATCTATATTTATTATCTTAATTATTTGTTAGCCTGTAGATGGGAGGATTGTGTCACTAAGTATTTTTTAAATAATTATGCATCTCTTATGTTGTAATTGATGCAGAAAAAGAAAAAGTGTGACCGTGGGATCAAGGCGAGGAAGAGGGGGTGATCTAGACTTGTCTTTTATTGGGTGATTTTATTTAATAATTTATGATCTTGGTTATTCGGATTTTTAATCTTGAACCGGGGATTAAATGGTGAAGTTTAATTATTATTATTTATGGGATTTTAGTAATTATTGCAAGGAAAAGAAAAAAAATGGATGCGGCTGTTTCAATTTGGTATCAGAGCATTTACGATTCTAGGACGGTTTAAAAAAAAAAAAATATTTCTGCTATTAGAATTGTCTATGTGAGTTAGTCAATTGTTGAGCTTGAAGTTCTAGATCATCCTCTTCGAGCCTTCAATGAGATTCCACGGTAAGTTTTACTATTGCTGTTGTCAATTAGTAACAAGTTGTTATTGCAGATGGTTGATTCTGATAACGTTGGGCAAGGTCTCAGAGGTCGTGGTGGTCGGGGCGGCAGAGCAGGCCGTGGCGGCAGAGGTGGTAGAGGTGGCAGAGCAGCTGCGAATGTGACGCAGAGTGTCACGGTGGAGCAGGGGGCGTATGAGTACGCCGAGGGGGAAGGTCAGTCTGAGCCAGCGGCCGTGTATGGTGCGATGCCGGTGCCGGGTGGTGCTCAGGCGGGTGCGGGCCCGAACACGATGGGGGCTGTTTTGGGCATGTTGGCCCAGCTCTTGGAGAGGTTACCTGGTGTGGTACCGGCTCCAGTTCCAGTGGCGCCAACGGGTGTTGCCGAGATGCCGGGTGTTGTTGCTCCGGGAGTTCCGGGAGTGGTTGCTCAGGTCGAGCCAGTGGTTCCGTCATACCTGAGGGTGATGGAGCATATGCAGAGGTTGGGCACCAAGTTTTTCAGTGGTGCTGCTCGACCGATTGAGTCTGATGAGTGGAGGTCCAGGTTGGAGAGGAACTTCCAGTCGATCAGATGCCCTGAGGAGTATAGGGTTGACTTGGCGGTGCATTATCTGGAGGGAGATGCACATGAGTGGTGGCAGGGTGTTGCTGCGAGGATGGCGGGAGTAGTGTGTTCTTGGGACGAGTTCCGGAGGGAGTTCGATCTCAAGTATTTTCCGCGGGAGGCTCAGGATAGGTTACAGGGGGAGTTTCTGTACTTGTCACAGGGGAGTCGTTCGGTTCGGGAGTACGAGGCCTAGTTTAACCGGCTGAAGCGGTTTGCTGGTCGGGGTGCAGATACCGAGTATGAGTTTATATGTGCTTTCATGCGAGGTATGCGTATCGATCTCAGGAACCGATGCATAGTCCGCAAGTTCGAGTCGGTGTTCGAACTGGTGGAGTGTGCAGCGCAGCTTGAGGAGGGGATGAGGCAGGAGGCTAGTTTAAAGGCTGCAGTACCAGAGGTTCCGCGGCGGCCTCAAAGTCAGGGTGTGGCTCCGAGCAAGGGCGTTAAGTCTGGTCAACAGTAGGGCCAGAAGAGGAAGTGGGAGGATACTTCCAAGGCAGCGGGTTCTGGAACACATTTTTTCGGGTGTGGAGCCTATGGACATCGCGTGGCGGATTGTTCTCAATGGGGACATGTGTGCTTCCATTGCAAGGAACCCGGTCACATCAAGAAGGATTGTCCGAAGTTGGCTCAGCCATTTGTGAGGATCGAGGCACCGCCTCCGATGCGGGCCGCAGTAGCACCGAGGGTGTTCACCATAGGCGCGGAGTCAGGCGAGGCGAGCAGCAGCAGACCGATTACTGGTTAGCTACCTTAATTATGTTCTTGTTTGATTGTTAATTTCAGTTACTCGCCCTGTAATTGGTTTTTGCTGTTTACCTTAAATCCTTTTCGTGCTTAGGGACCCTTAGTGTGGCTGGGGTAGAGTCACATGTGTTGTTTGACTCCGAAGTGTCCCACAGTTTTGCCACACCGGGTTGGGTGTCGGGGAGCGGTATCCAAGAGGGGTCTGGGGACCACTCGGGTGTTGTGAGAGTTGCTGGGGGTCGTTTGTTGAGGACTCAGGTCTGTGTGGAGAGTGTCGACATTATTATCGCCGGAGAGCTGATGCCAGCAGATTTGATAGTGTGTCCAGTGGAACTCTACGACATCATTTTGGGTATGGACTGGCTGGGAAATTTCAAGGCTCATTTGGATTGTCACCGGGGTCGTGTGGTTTTCGAGCATGCTAGCAGAAGACTGGTTTATCAGGGGGTGAGACCGGTGGCGGGAGGTATCGTCGTTTCTGCGGTTCACGCGGAGCGTTTGATCGAGCAGGGTTGTGAGGCCTATTTGGCTACCATTTCGATACCTGGTGAGGTTGGTGAGTCAGCGGTGCGAGATATCGAGGTGGTCTGGGAGTTCGAGGATGTGTTCCAGCAGTTGAGCGGGTTACCACCATCCAGGTCGGATCCTTTTTCCATTGAGTTAGAGCCGGGGACGACGCCGTTGTCTAAGGCTCCTTACAGGATGGCTCCAGCGGAGATGGCTGAGCTTAAGAAGCAGCTAGAGGAGTTGTTGGAAAAGGGTTTCATTAGACCGAGCAGTTCTCCGTGGGGTGCACCGGTACTGTTCGTCAAGAAGAAGGATGGGAGTTTCCGGTTGTGCATTGATTATCGGGGGCTGAACCGGGTTACTGTGAAGAACAAGTATCCATTACCGAGGATCGATGAGTTGCTAGATCAGTTGCAGGGTGCTTCGTGGTTCTCTAAGATCGATTTGGCGTCGGGTTATCATCAGATCCCGATAGCGGAGTCGGACATCAGGAAGACGGCTTTCAGGACGAGATACGGGCACTACGAGTTTGTGGTGATGCCGTTTGGGTTGACGAATGCACCGGCTGCGTTTATGAGGTTGATGAACGGCGTGTTCCAGGAGTATCTGGATGAGTTCGTCATCATTTTCATCGACGACATTCTAGTGTATTCGAAGAGTTCTGAGGAGCACATGGTTCACCTGAGGAAAGTTCTGGAGAAGCTACGCTAGCAACAGTTGTTCGCTAAGCTGAGCAAGTGTAGTTTCTGGCAGCGGGAGATCGGATTTCTAGGGCACGTCGTATCTGATCGTGGTGTTTCAGTGGATCCGGAGAAGATTCGCTCGATTGAGGAATGGCCGAGACCAAAGAATGCCTCGGAGATTCGCAGTTTTCTGGGCCTGGCGGGTTATTACAGGAGGTTCGTCAAGGGGTTTGCTAGTATGGCGCAGGCCATGACCAAGTTGACCGGGAAGGACGTTCCTTTTGTGTGGTCGGATCAGTGTGAGGAGAGCTTCGTGAAGCTCAAGGAGATGCTGGTGAGTACTCCGGTGTTGGCCTTGCCTAAGCAGGATGAGCCATATGTTGTGTTCACAGACGCGTCCAGGCTGGGGCTCGGTTGTGTATTGATGCAGCAGGGTAAGGTAATTGCATATGCTTACAGGCAGTTGAGGAAACATGAATGCAATTATCGTACCCACGATCTTGAGATGGCTGCAGTGGTGTTTGCATTGAAGATCTTGAGGTCTTATCTGTATGGCGGTAAGGTTCAGGTGTTCACAGACCACAAAAGTCTGAAGTACATCTTTATCCAGCCCGAGCTGAATATGCGAAAAAGGCGATGGATGGAGCTTGTTGCGGATTATGACCTGGAGATAGCTTACCATCCCGGTAAAGCGAATCTTGTAGCTGATGCTTTGAGCAGGAAGCGGGTTATTTCAGACACTGGGCGGGATACATAGGAGTTGGTAGGCATGGTGAGTACCATGAGACTGTGTGCTGTGTCTGAGGAGTCTGAGCCGTTGGGTTTAGAGGCGGTGGATCGGGCGGATATTCTGACTAGGGTGCGGCTGGCACAACAGTTGGATGCGGAATTAATGTAGTCTGCCAGGGCAGAGTGGTCTGAGTATGAGTTCTCCAACAATGGAACTATTCTTTTGAGGGGCAGGGTGTGTGTACCGAAGGACAAAGTGCTGAGGCAGGAAATCCTGAGGGAAGCACATCAGAGCCGTTTCTCTATTCATCCAGGAGCTACCAAGATGTACCGAGACCTCAAACGGTATTACCAGTGGGTAGGGATGAAGAAGGATGTTGCCAGCTGGGTTGCGGGGTGTGATACCTGTCAGTTGGTGAAGGCTAAGCATCAGGTTCCGAGCGGGTTGTTGAGGAGTTTACCCATTACGGAGTGGAAGTGGGACATGATCACCATAGATTTCGTGGTGGGTTGCCGGTTTCGCGAACCAAGGACGCTATTTGGGTCATCGTCGATAGGTTGACCAAGTCTGCGCACTTCTTGGCCATAAAGAAGACCGACGGTGCGGAAGTGTTGGCCAAGAGGTACGTCATGGAGATTGTGAAGCTGCATGGGGTACCGGTGAGTATAGTGTCAGATCGAGATCCGAAGTTCTCCTCGTTGTTCTGGGGCGTTTTCCAGAAGGAGATGGGCACTAAGGTACACATGAGTACAGCTTATCATCCCCAGACCGATGGGCAGTCGGAGAGGACTATCCAGACGTTGGAGGATCTGTTGAGGATGTGTGTGTTGGATTGGGGTGGACATTGGGCGGATCATCTGAGTCTAGTGGAGTTTGCGTACAATAACATCTACCAGGCTAGTATCGGCATGGCACCATTTGAGGCGTTGTATGGTAGGCCTTGCAGGACCCCGTTGTGTTGGACGCAAGTGGGGGAGAGGAGCCTGTTGGGGGCTGACTTTGTGCAGGAGACGACTGAGAAGGTCCGGATTGTGAAGTTGAACATGAAGGAAGCTTAGGATCTTCAGAAAAGCTACGCAGATCGGCGTAGGAAGGAGCTAGAGTTCGTAGTTGGCAATTTGGTCTATCTGAATATGGCCATGTTGAGGGGTCCAAACAGGTCCATTTTCGAGACTAAGTTGAGTCCGCGATATATGGGTCCCGTCAGGGTGCTGGAGAGGGTCGGACCGGTGGCTTATCGGCTAGAGTTGCCGGAGTCTATGCAGGCATTTCACAAGGTGTTTCATGTGTCGATGCTGAAGAAATGTATGCACAAGGATGATCAGGTGGTCACGGGGGTGCCATCAGATTTGACACCGAGCATGGTGGTGGAGGCGAGGCCTCTGAGAGTCCTAGATCGTCGGGTGAGAGTGATCAGGAGGAAGAAGGTTCCAGAGATGCAGGTGATGTGGGACTGCAATGGAGCCGAGGAGGTGACTTGGGAGCCGGAAGCGAAGTTGAAGCGCAAGTTTCCCAAGTGGTTCGGAAAACTGGAGGGTTAGCTGGGTGTTTCCATATCGTGGTAACCATGATGTTGGGGTTTTGGGAGTTATTGCGTTGTTGTACTTGTCTATTTTTATGGTGTTATAATTAATCGATATACTTTGGAGCTTTTGATTATTCAATAAAAAGGTGTTTTCATTGAATATGTTGAGTGGTGGGTTTACTAGGGGATTAGTAGACAGGTTGGCGGGCTACAAGTGGTAGTGGTCAGATAGCGGGGGTGCGGATACTAGGTGTTTAGTAGCTGCATAGGGCTGATAGTTCTGGATTGGTTTGGCACGGGGTGGTGGCCCATATAGCAGCATCGGAGTGTACTGTTGAGTCACTGCCGAGTGTACCTTGCCGGTTGGGTTTCGACGTGATTCCTGATTGGTGAGACAGGTCACTAGAGAGATTGCCGTTGTCTGGCTCTCTATGCGTTAGACGGATCGATCCATGGTGTTGGGTCGTGAAGCCGTTATACTCCCGGGTGTTGGAGTGGTTGGCCAAACCAAGTAGGAAACTAGGGCGCTATGGTGTTGAGCCGTGATACCGTTGTTAGTGGAGTTGGAATAGCGGTCGTGCTACGCTGAGTTGGAATAGCGGTTGTGCTATGTTGTGGATGTTCGCTGGATGTTAGATTCGAGGACGAATCTATGTTAGTGGGGGAGAATTGTAACATCCCTAATTCAATTTTGGCAATGAAATTGAATAATTAGAAGTTGGGGGGGGGGGGGGGGGGGGGGTTAAATTCGTGTAAATCAATTTTTCCTGTTGGGTTTAATCGATAATTTTGGAAGTTTGGGGCCATTTGTGAATTCGAAAAATTAAGGGTTAAATTGATCGAATTGGAAGTTGTTTTGGAAGGTGATTTTGATCAATTAAGGAGTTATGGGGCCAATTCTGAAAACGGCAAGGACCGTTCGGCGTAATAAGGATAATTGGTGACATATATGTATATGTGTGCGTAAGCATTGCTGCCTGCGAGCTCCCATTACTCTAGCCGTCAAGTTGTGTTGGTTTTTGGTGTGGAAGCAAGGAGAGAAGGAAGAGAGAGTCGGGCGGTGGTGTTCGTTGGCGTGATAAAGGATCGGTGAAGGTTCCGCGGTGCCGTGAGCGATTCACCATCGGGCTGTCGTTGTCGAGTCTTAGAGGTAAGGGTTCTCCTCTTAGATTTGTTTTCACGTTGGAATCAAAGTAGTCTTGTGGTTGTGATCGGAGACAGATGATGGTGGCGGTGACGTGAGGGTCAAACGTCGGTGTTGTCGCGAACGTCGATCCATGTTGGGGTGGTCGGTGGTGCTGTTGGTGGAGTTTGTCGATGATCGACGATGTCGTGACGTGTTGGTGTCTGCGGCGGGGTTCGTGATCGGTGGTTGGATCGTGGTGGTTCCGGTGGTGAGCTCCGGTGGTGGTGTAGTTGCACCGGTGGTGGTGATCGGCTGTTTGTTGCAGAGTTGTACGAAGACGATGACTTATTATTATTAAGTCATGTAGTTAGATTAATTGAATTTGGGCTTTTGATTATTTTTATTATATTTATTTTTAGGTGGATTAATAGAAGGTTATTCATCCCGGGGAGTTCTAGAAAATTACTGAATTTTCTCGTGAAACTTTCTGTGCGGGAATAAGGTGAGTGCAGGACCATAGGCGTAATTAAATAATTCTGATAATTGTTGTGATTTCGTGATTATAGGCCGTTTACGATCTCTGAGGGTCTAGATCGAGTGTTTCATGAGATGTTTGATTTATTCGGTATTTTCGTGATAATCTATATTAATTATCTTAATTATTTGTTAGCCTGTAGATGGGAGGATTGTCTCACTAAGTATTTTTTAAATACTTATGCATCTCTTATGTTGTAATTGATGCAGGAAAAGAAAAAGTGTGACCGTGGGATCAAGGCGAGGAAGAGGGGGTGATCTAGACTTGTCTTTTATTGGGTGATTTTATTTAATAATTTATGATCTTGGTTATTCGAATTTTTAATCTAGAACCGGGGATTAAATGGTGAAGTTTAATTATTATTATTTATGGGATTTTAGTAATTATTGCAAGGAAAAGAAAAAAATGGGTGCGGCTGTTTCAATTTGGTATCAGAGCATTTACGGTTCTAGGATGGTTTAAAAAAAAAAAAAAAAAATTTCCGCTATTAGATCTGTCTATGTGAGTTAGTCAATTGTTGAGCTTGAAGTTCTAGATCATCCTCTTCGAGCCTTCAATGAGATTCCACGGTAAGACTCGTTGTTGTTTTACTATTGCTGTTGTCAATTAGTAACAAGTTGTTATTGCTGATGGTTGATTCTGATAACGTTGGGCAAGGTCTCAGAGGTCGTGGTGGTTGTGGCGGCCGTGGTCGGGGCGGCAGAGCAGGCCGTGGCGGCAGAGGTGGTAGAGGTGGCAGAGCAGCTGCGAATGTGACGCAGAGTGTCACGGTGGAGCAGGGGGCGTATGAGTACGCCGAGGGGGAAGGTCAGTATGAGCCAGCGGCCGTGCATGGTGCGATGCCGGTGCCGGGTGGTGCTCAGGCGGGTGCGGGCCCGAACACGATGGGGGCTGTTTTGGGCATGTTGGCCCAGCTCTTGGAGAGGTTACCTGGTGTGGTACCGGCTCCAGTTCCAGTGGCGCCACCGGGTGTTGCCGCGATGCCGGGTGTTGTTGCTCCGGGAGTGGTTGCTGAGGCCGAGCCAGTGGTTCCGTCATACCTGAGGGTGATGGAGCATATGCAGAGGTTGGGCACCAAGTTTTTCAGTGGTGGTGCTCGACCGATTGAGTTTGATGAGTGGAGGTCCAGGTTGGAGAGGAACTTCCAGTCGATCAGATGCCCTGAGGAGTATAAGGTTGACTTGGCGGTGCATTATCTGGAGGGAGATGCACATGAGTGGTGGCAGGGTGTTGCTGCGAGGAAGGCGGGAGTAGTGTGGTCTTGGGACGAGTTCCAGAGGGAGTTCGATCTCAAGTATTTTCCGCGGGAGGCTCGGGACAGGTTACAGGGGGAGTTTCTGTACTTGTCACAGGGGAGTCGTTCGGTTCGAGAGTACGAGGCCGAGTTTAACCGGCTGAAGCGGGGGGGGGGGGGGGGGGGGGTTAAATTCGTGTAAATCAAATTTTCCGGTTGGGTTTAATCGATAATTTTGGAAGTTTGGGGCCATTTGTGAATTCGAAAAATTAAGGGTTAAATTGATCGAATTGGAAGTTGTTTTGGAAGGTGATTTGGATCAATTAAGGAGTTATGGGGCCAATTCTGAAAACGGCAAGGACCGTTCGGCGTAATAAGGATAATTGGTGACATATATGTATATGTGTGCGTAAGCATTGCTGCCTGCGAGCTCCCATTACTCTAGCCGTCAAGTTGTGTTGGTTTTTGGTGTGGAAGCAAGGAGAGAAGGAAGAGAGAGTCGGGCGGTGGTGTTCGTTGGCGTGATAAAGGATCGGTGAAGGTTCCGCGGTGCCGTGAGCGATTCACCATCGGGCTGTCGTTGTCGAGTCTTAGAGGTACGGGTTCTCCTCTTAGATTTGTTTTCACGTTGGAATCAAAGTAGTCTTGTGGTTGTGATCGGAGACAGATGATGGTGGCGGTGACGTGAGGGTCAAACGTCGGTGTTGTCGCGAACGTCGATCCATGTTGGGGTGGTCGGTGGTGCTGTTGGTGGAGTTTGTCGATGATCGACGATGTCGTGACGTGTTGGTGTCTGCGGCGGGGTTCGTGATCGGTGGTTGGATCGTGGTGGTTCCGGTGGTGAGCTCCGGTGGTGGTGTAGTTGCACCGGTGGTGGTGATCGGCTGTTTGTTG
This sequence comes from Eutrema japonicum, assembly GCA_030161315.1. NCBI lineage: Eukaryota > Viridiplantae > Streptophyta > Magnoliopsida > Brassicales > Brassicaceae > Eutrema > Eutrema japonicum. The sequence goes on along the minus strand of BSQW01000010.1, from coordinate 23,125,828 downwards.
CAGAGTTGTACGAAGACGATGACTTATTATTATTAACTCATGTAGTTAGATTAATTGAATTTGGGCTTTTGATTATTTTTATTATATTTATTTTTAGGTGGATTAATAGAAGGTTATTCATCCCGGGGAGTTCTAGAAAATTACTGAATTTTCTCGTGAAACTTTCTGTGCGGGAATAAGGTGAGTGCAGGACCATAGGCGTAATTAAATAATTCTGATAATTGTTGTGATTTCGTGATTATAGGCCGTTTACGATCTCTGAGGGTCTAGATCGAGTGTTTCATGAGATGTTTGATTTATTCGGTATTTTCGTGATAATCTATATTAATTATCTTAATTATTTGTTAGCCTGTAGATGGGAGGATTGTCTCACTAAGTATTTTTTAAATACTTATGCATCTCTTATGTTGTAATTGATGCAGGAAAAGAAAAAGTGTGACCGTGGGATCAAGGCGAGGAAGAGGGGGTGATCTAGACTTGTCTTTTATTGGGTGATTTTATTTAATAATTTATGATCTTGGTTATTCGAATTTTTAATCTAGAACCGGGGATTAAATGGTGAAGTTTAATTATTATTATTTATGGGATTTTAGTAATTATTGCAAGGAAAAGAAAAAAATGGGTGCGGCTGTTTCAATTTGGTATCAGAGCATTTACGGTTCTAGGACGGTTTAAAAAAAAAAAAAAAATTTCCGCTATTAGATCTGTCTATGTGAGTTAGTCAATTGTTGAGCTTGAAGTTCTAGATCATCCTCTTCGAGCCTTCAATGAGATTCCACGGTAAGACTCGTGGTTGTTTTACTATTGCTGTTGTCAATTAGTAACAAGTTGTTATTGCTGATGGTTGATTCTGATAACGTTGGGCAAGGTCTCAGAGGTCGTGGTGGTTGTGGCGGCCGTGGTCGGGGCGGCAGAGCAGGCCGTGGCGGCAGAGGTGGTAGAGGTGGCAGAGCAGCTGCGAATGTGACGCAGAGTGTCACGGTGGAGCAGGGGGCGTATGAGTACGCCGAGGGGGAAGGTCAGTCTGAGCCAGCGGCCGTGCATGGTGCGATGCCGGTGCCGGGTGGTGCTCAGGCGGGTGCGGGCCCGAACACGATGGGGGCTGTTTTGGGCATGTTGGCCCAGCTCTTGGAGAGGTTACCTGGTGTGGTACCGGCTCCAGTTCCAGTGGCGCCACCGGGTGTTGCCGCGATGCCGGGTGTTGTTGCTCCGGGAGTGGTTGCTGAGGCCGAGCCAGTGGTTCCGTCATACCTGAGGGTGATGGAGCATATGCAGAGGTTGGGCACCAAGTTTTTCAGTGGTGGTGCTCGACCGATTGAGTCTGATGAGTGGAGGTCCAGGTTGGAGAGGAACTTCCAGTCGATCAGATGCCCTGAGGAGTATAAGGTTGACTTGGCGGTGCATTATCTGGAGGGAGATGCACATGAGTGGTGGCAGGGTGTTGCTGCGAGGAAGGCGGGAGTAGTGTGGTCTTGGGACGAGTTCCAGAGGGAGTTCGATCTCAAGTATTTTCCGCGGGAGGCTCGGGACAGGTTACAGGGGGAGTTTCTGTACTTGTCACAGGGGAGTCGTTCGGTTCGAGAGTACGAGGCCGAGTTTAACCGGCTGAAGCGGTTTGCTGGTCGGGGTGCAGATACCGAGTATGAGTTGATTTGTGCTTTCATGCGAGGTATGCGTATCGATCCCAGGAACCGATGCATAGTCCGCAAGTTCGAGTCGGTGTCCGAACTGGTGGAGTGTGCAGCGCAGCTTGAGGAGGGGATGAGGCAGGAGGCTAGTTTAAAGGCCTGCAGTACCAGAGGTTCCGTATTGGAGTTGATAACCTTCATACTACACGTATTGGAGTTGTTGATACCTCCTAGAGACTAAAAAGTCTTGTATCAATTTGGCGCCGTTGCCGGGGATCGAACCCGGGTCACCCGCGTGACAAGCGGGAATACTCTAGTACCACTGCTCTAGGGTCTTAGTCTCCTAGAGCCACTACAAGAAAACACAGTTTTTGCGACTACCAAAATAGTTCCAAAATAGTCGCAAATGAGTCATTTGCGACTATTTTGTGACTAGAAAAAATAGTCGCAAATATTTGGTCGCTAAATACAGTAGTCACAAAACAGTAGCTCTTTTGCGACTAATATTTGACACCAAATATCAGTCCTAATTTAGAGACTATGTTTGCGACTACTTGTAAAATAAATAAAAAAAACAAAAAACAATTCTAAACAAAAATATATTTTTATTATATTAAATAATTACAGAAAAAAACAAAAAACAAAAATCTAAATTAAAAAAAAAAAATTTAAATTAAATGAAATCAACCATCCCGATCCCGATCTGCATCGCCGGCGCCGTTCTGCATCGCCGGCGCCGTTCTGCATCGCCGGCGCCGTTCTGCATCGCCGACGCCGTTCTGATTCCTCGCCGGCAACGATCTGGTCACTCTCCCGCGCCGTTCTGATCCTCCGAGCGAGCTCCTCCTCCTCGAACCTGCATCGCACAGAGAAACCACCATCCCACAGAGAAACCACCATCCCGATCTCGATCTGCATCGCACAGAGAAACCTCCATCCCGATATGCTCCTCCTCGCTCCGTCTGGCTTAGGCCGCCGAGCTCCTCTGGTGGTGGTGGGTGGTGGATTGTTCAAGCTCTTCATCTCCTCGGCACACCAAAGCGTGAGGAATGGAAAGAGAGCCCTGCCACCATGAATTGAAAAGGAACGAGATGCAGAAATCAAGGAAGAGAAAGAGAGGTAGATGTCGAAGAGAAAGAGAGCCTCGCCGGCGGTGAGCATCTGAAGAAAAAAAAAGAGTTAGTCGAAGAGAAGGAGAAGAAGATGTCGAAGAGAAGGAGAAGAAGATAGAGAGATTAAGATGTCGAAGAGAAGGAGAAAAAAAAATCGCAGGAAGGAGAGATAGAGAAAAAGATAAAGTCAATTAAAAAAAAATAGATCTTCCACCGTTGGATAAAACCAATCAACGGTGGAGGATCTCAATCTTCGTCACAATAAACTAGCCAATAAGAAACTTTTTTATTTTTGTCGCAAATTAGTCACAAATTTGGGACTATTTTGTGACTACAATTGAAAAAAATCGACTGAAGTTGCTAAACAGTCTCAAATTTGGGACTATTTTGTGACAATAAAAAACATTTACCCTAAACCTTAAACTTTAAGAACCTAGAAGATTTGAATATGATTTTACAATGATTATGTGTATCTAGCATTTCAAACACATGTAACACTTAGTAGATGTTATGATTAGATTGAAATTTTTGTAAGTGTTATATTTTTTTGTTTATTATCTGATGTTTATGTGTTAGATCTAGTTTACAATTTAATATTTATAGTTTATGATTAAGGGTTAGAGGTTTAGAATTTAGGATTTATAAAAGGGATTATAAATGATCATATTTTAAAAAAATTGTAAGTTTTGAATTATTTGTATAATATTTTATGTTTATGTGTAAGATTTAGTTTAAAATTTAAGATTTATATCAAGTTTATGATTAAGGATTAGAGGTTTAGGGTTTAGGGTTAAGGGTTTGTGGTTTGTGGTTTGAGTTTAGAATTTATTGATTTCTATAAAAAAAAACCAAGTGGAGTTGCAAATTAGTCCCAAATTTGGGACTATTTTTTGACTACTATTAAAAATTAGGCTTAATTAGTCCCAAATTAGTTACAAAAACTGGGTTTGCAAATTAATGTATATGTTACCTTATACCATAAACTTTAAGAACATATAAGGTTTGAATATCAATTTACAATGATTTTGGATATATAGTTGTTCAAAAATATATTTTAGAATTTAAGATTTAGAATTTATGATTAAGGGTTAGAGGTTTAGGGTTTAGAATTTATGATATATAAAATGATTATATTTAAAAAATTGTAAGTGTTGAATTTTTTGTATATTATTTGATGTTTATTTATTTGATGTTGTTTACAATTTAAGATTTAAATCAAGTTTATTATTAAGTGTTAGAGGTTTATGATTTAGGGTTAAGGGTTTGTGGTTTGAGTTTAGAATTTATTGATTTCTAAAAAAATCGAATGTAGTTGCAAATTAGTCCCAAATTTGTGACTATTTTGTGACCACTATTAAAAATTAGTCGTAAATTAGTCCCAAATTGGTCACAAAAACTGGGTTTGCAAATTAGAGTATATGTTACCCTAAACCCTAAACTTTAAGAACATATAAGGTTTGAATATCACTTTACAATGATTTTGGGTATATAGCTGTTCAAAAATATATTTTACAATTTAAAATTTAGAGTTTATGATTAAGGGTTAGAGGTTTAGGGTTTATAATTTAGGATTTTATAAAATGATTATATTTTAAAAATTGTAAGTGTTGAATTTTTTTGTATATTATTTGATGTTTATTTATTTGATGTTTTTGTATATTATTTGATGGTTTAGGGTTTAGAATTTTTTTTTATATTATTTGATTTATATTTAAAAAAAAATCGAGTGGAGTTACTAAACCGCAGCAAATCAGTCACAAATTTGGGACTACTTTTGCAAGTCCTTAAACAGTCGCAAATAAGCGACTATTGTCTGACTACTTTTTTTAGTCGGTAATTTGTGACTATTATGTCACTGCATTATGAGTAGTCGCAAATCAGTCACAATATCGTCCCTCTTTTTTGTGACTAAAAAAAGTAGTCGCAAAAAATAGTCACAAAAACTGTGTTTTCTTGTAGTGAGCAGTGGCGCCGTTGCCATATTGGGATTTGTTTTAACATTGAGATTTAGGCTATTTGTGAGATTAAGCTTTATTTGCTACAAAGTTACTAATCTTGTTTGCCTTCCATTGCTCTCTAAACCTATAGGTGCATACGCGATCTCGAGGCCACGACAATCTAGTTGAACCAAGAGACGACATACATCGCTCATACCGAGGGGTTAGAACAAGGGAAGCACGTGTGAGACAACAAGAAGTTGAGAACGACATGGATCACTATGAAAATGTTCCACTTGGGGACATTCATGACAATGTAGGAAACAACCCCGCACAAGGTGGTAATGGAAACCACCACGCACAAGGAGGCCACGCCCACAATGCCCCACATCCACCCGACCGGCCAATGAGAGGCCCTAACCATCCCCCGAGGGCTCAAAACGTGGTTGGTGCGGGTGATGCCGCCAATGCCCATCAAAACCGTCAAGGGATCCAAGCTCCACCGGTTGAGAACAACAACTTCGAGGTGAAGCCGGGTTTGATCAACATGGTTCAAAGCAACAAATTCCACGGTCTATCTATGAAAGATCCATTGGATCATATCGATCAATTTGATAGGATATGTGGGTTAACCAAGATGAACGGTGTTTCATAAGACGGTTTCAATCTAAGACTCTTCCCATTCTCTCTTGGAGAAAAAGCTCATCAATGGGAAAAGAGTCTTCCTCAAGGTTCAATCACGTCTTGGGACGATTGCAAGCGAGCTTTCCTTGCAAAGTTCTTTTCTCCTTCAAGGACCGCCAAGTTAAGGAACGAAATCTCGGGGTTCACTCAACGTGGAAACGAATCCTTCAATGAAGCTTGGGAACGGTTTAGAAGTTACACCTCTCAGTACCCTCTATCGCGGTGCTCTACCCAAGATAAGGATGCTCTTAGACACGACCTCTAACGGGAACTTCTTAGCGAAAGATGTGGACGAAGCCATGGAACTAGTGGAGAACTTGGCCCAAAGTGACGGGACCTGTGGTGATGATTATGACCGCGCCACAAGGACAACAAGCGACTTTGATGAGAACAAGCGGGCCAAGGACATGAAAGCGCTTAATGAAAAATTGGACAAGTAAGCCAATTTGATTGATAAACTCCTAGTGTCTTCTCAAAAGATGGTCAACTTTGTGGATGCTTATGATGAGAACCAAGGTTGTTATCAAGAGGAGAACGAGAACATGAACACTGAAGAGGAGGTGAACTATGTGGGGAATCAAGGGAACTACCAAAACCAAGGGAACTACCAAAGACAAGGGTTCAACCAAAACTATAGGAACCACCCCAACTTCTCTTATCGGAACACAAATGTGGAGAACCCACAAGACCAAGTCTACCCTCCACAACCTACTCAAGCTCAAGGAACCCCACAAAAGCAATTCCAACCTCAAGGCCAAGTTTCTAATACCAACCAACAAGGCTTTGTCTCAAGGAACCAATTCCAAGGGAACCAAGGTGGATTTCAACCCAAAGCTCCACTCGGTTTTCAAGGCCACCAACAAGGGTTTGTGCCTCAAGGTCAAGCAACTACGTCTAAACCGCAAGAGCTTGATTTGAGCTCCATGTTCCAATAATTACTCAAGGGACAAGCGGAGATAATTACGCAGGTGGATTGCTCTTACAACGACCTCAACACAAAGATTGAGGCTTTGAACTCCAAGGTAAAAAACATGGAGAACAACGGTGTTACTTCTTCTTCACGACCACAAGGTCAACTCCAGGGTAAATCCGAAACTAATCCTAAGGAATATGTAAATGCCATCACCTTAAGAAGTGGTACGGTCTTGCCTCCAAGAGAAGCTCCTTCTCCTCTCAATGCGGACATTAAGAACAAAAGTTGGGGGGGGTGGAACTTCAAGAAGATGACGAACTGGTTAAAGATAAGGTAGTGGGAGATCAAGATAAGGTTGAAGAAGTTGAGAAGGGAAAGCCTAGGGTTGTTTTTGCTCAAGAGAAACCGAAGAAGAATGTGTTTGTCCCTAAGCCATACGTTCCTAAGCTACCTTTTCCCGGGCGGTTCAAGAAGCAACTTATGGACAAGTACAAAGCCATCTTTGATAGGCAAATGGAGAAGGTGGAACTCACAATGCCTTTGGTTGATGCCTTCTTGCTAGTCTCTCAATACGCCAAATTCTTGAAGGACGCCGTGAACGAGAGAGCTAAGGAAATGGAGTCCATGGTCATTATAACTCACGAGTGTAGTGCTATCATACAAAAGAAAATGGTGCCAAAGAATCTAGGAGATCCGGGATCATTTACTCTACCTTATGCATTTGGTCCTCTAGTTTTCAACCATTGTTTGTGTGATCTTGGAGCGAGTGTAAGCCTGATGCCGTTTTCGGTAGCCAAGAGACTAGGCTTCACACGTTACAAGGCATGCAACATCTTCCTAATATTGGCGGATAGGAGCGTGAGAGTTCCAATTGGTTTGCTTGAGGACCTTCCTGGTGAAGGATTTCATTGTCCACACGGACTTTGTGGTACTTAAAATGGATGAGGAACCAAAAGACCCTCTTATCTTTGGTAGGCCGTTCCTAGCAACCGCAGGAGCGATAATCGATGTGAGGAAAGGCAAAATAGATCTCCATTTGGGTAAGGGAGAAGTCCTTGAGTTTGATATCAACAAGGTGATGAAGAAGCCCACAATAGATGGCCAATGTTTCTACATAGAGACCATGGATGAGCTAGCCGACGAATTGCTTGAGGAAATGAGAATTGAAGACGGGTTAGAAGTAGTTTTGACTAAGGAGCGTGGAGATCATGGGTTCTTGAGCAAGGAGAGTCAAAGTTATGAGCTACTAATGGATTCTCACAAACCGGTCGAAAAAGACGCACCATTTGTTGAGTTGTGCATTCGTGGTATCGAGGGTCAAGATGGTTTAAGGGTTAGCACGGTTCAAGAGGGGTTTGTTCTAGCCGTTGAAGAGACTAGCAAGGGTAAGTCTAGTCTTGAGGAGGACGATTGGAGCGAGCTAAAAGCCCCAAAGGTGGACCTAAAGCAACTTCCCGAGGGACTAAGGTATGCGTTCTTAGGTCCCAACGAGTCTTACCCGGTTAGTGTGAATGAGAGTCTAGATGAGAATGAACTATCCTCCCTTCTTGTAGAACTTAGGAAATATAGGAGAGCAATTGGCTATTCTTTGGATGATATCAGGGGTATTTCCCCTTGTTTGTGCACGCATAGAATCCATTTCGAGGATGAATCAAGGACCTCTATTGAACATCAAAGAAAGTTGAATCCTAATTTGAAAGATGTTGTAAAGAGACAGATTCTTAAGCTCTTAGACGCGGGTATTATCTACCCAATATAGGATAGTACTTGAGTCTCACCGGTTCATTGTGTGCCTAAGAAAGGGGGGGATAACGGTTGTTAAAAATGAAAAGGATGAAATGATACCTACTAGGACAATAACCGGGCATAGAATGTGCATTAACTATAGGAAGTTGAATTCATCCACTCGTAAAGATCATTTCCCGTTACCTTTCATAGATCAAATGCTTGAACGTCTAGCTAATCATCCATTTTATTGCCTTATAGACGGTTATTCGGGTTTCATTCAAATACCCATACACCCGAATGACCAAGAGAAAACAACCTTCACGTGCCCTTACGGCACTTTCTCATATCGAAGGATGCCGTTTGGGTTGTGCAATGCTCCCGCAACATTCCCACGTTGCATGATGTCCATTTTCTCTGACCTTCTTGAAGACATGGTAGAAGTCTTCATGGACGACTTCTCCGTGTATGGGTCTTCTTTTTGTGTTTGTTTGTCCAACCTTTGCAGGGTCTTGCAACGGTGCGAAGAAGCAAACTTGGTACTAAAGTGGGATAAATGCCACTTTATGGTGCGAGAAGGCATTGTGCTTGGGCATAAGATCTCCGGGAAAGGGATTGAGGTAGACGAGGCCAAGATCGAGGTGATGGTTAGCTTGGAGCCGCCTAAGTCGGTCAAGGACATATGGTCTTTCTTGGGTCATGCGGGGTTCTACCGAAGATTCATCAAAGACTTCTTAAAGATCACAAGGCCTCTTACAAGGCTGCTTTGCAAGGAGGTTGAGTTCGTGTTTGATGAGGAATGTATGGTAGCGTTTCTAGAGATCAAGAAGGCGTTGGTTAGTGCTCCCATTGTCCAAGCTCCGGATTGGGACCTCCCTTTCGAGATCATTTGTGATGCTAGTGACTACGCGGTTGGAGTAGTCTTGGGCCAAAAGAAGGACAAGATAACCAATGTCATCTACTATGCAAGTAGGACCTTAGATGACACTCAAGCCCGGTATGCCACAACGGAAAAGGAGTTTCTAGCCATTGTCTTTGCAATGGAGAAATTTAGGTCTTATGTCGTGGGGTCGAAGGTGATTGTCTACACCGATCACGCGGCCCTAAGATACATTCATGCAAAGAAAGACACAAAGCCAAGGCTACTCCGTTGGATCTTGCTTCTTCAAGAGTTTGACTTAGAGATAGTTGACAAGAAGGGGATAGAGAATGGGGTCGCGGATCACTTGTCTAGAATGAGGATTTAAGACCTTGTTCCGATGGATGATAAGCTCCCCGAGGAGAGTCTCATGGTTGTTGATGTCTTGAGAAAAGGGGTTGAAGCCGTGCGAGGACTAGAGAGTGTCAATGGGTTACAAGACGAGAAGCTACCGTGGTTTGCGGATCTTGTGAACTACTTAGTGTGCGGGAAGGAACCGCCTTTGGATGGGTATAAGAAGAAGAATTTCTTCCACGACGTGACAAGATACTATTGGGACGAGCACTACTTATACAAATTGAGCTCGGATGGTTTGTATAGGAAATGCGTGGCGGAAGAAGAAGTCCAAGGGATCCTATTCCATTTTCACGGGTCAAGCTATGGCGGGCATCATGCATCATACAAAACCGCTACAAAAGTCTTGCAATCCGGTTTTTGGTGGCCTTCATTATTAAAGGATGCACACCTATTTTTCTCCACATGTGATGCGTGCCAAAGGAAAGGGAACATTGGGAGAAGAGATGAAATGCCCCAAAACCCAATCCTTGTGGTGGAGATGTTTGACGTGTGGGGCATCGACTTTATGGGACCTTTCCCGTCATCATATGGTAACCAATACATATTGGTGGCGGTCGATTACGTCTCCAAATGGGTGGAAGCCATTGCAAGCCCGACAACGATGCCAATATCGTTCTAAAACTATTCAAATCCATCATTTTCCCAAGGTTCGGAATTCCAAGGGTAGTCATTAGTGATGGAGGTAGCCATTTCATCAATACGGTGTTTGAAAGCTTGCTTAAGAAGCATGGTGTGAGGCATAAGGTAGAAACACCTTACCATCCTTAAACGAGTGGCCAAGTAGAAGTATCCAACCGACAAATCAAGGCTATACTCGAGAAGACCGTTGGGGGTTCAAGAAAGGATTGGGCCAACAAGTTAGAAGATGCTTTGTGGGCATACCGAACCGCCTTCAAAACACCTATAGGGACTACACCATTCAACTTACTTTATGGGAAGTCATGCCATCTACCGGTTGAGTTGGAATACAAGACCCTATGGACGGTGAAGCTTCTTAACTTCGACATCAAAACCGCACAAGAGAGGCGGTTGATTCAACTTCAGCAGTTAGAGGAGACTAGGCTTGAAGCCTATGAGAGCTCGAGAATCTAAAAGCAGAGGACCAAAGCATTCCATAGCAAGAGGATTGTGCACAAGGATTTCAAGGTTGGGGACCTAGTGTTGGTGTTCAATTCCCGGTTGAAACTTTTTCCCGGGAAACTCAAGTCAAGGTGGTCGGGTCCGTTTGAGGTTAAAGAAGTAAGGCCATATGGAGCGGTGGTGCTTGTTAACAAGGAGGGCCAATATTTTATTTCAAATGGCCACATGCTCAAACTCTACCGAGCAAATCAAATCGTCGAAAAGGAAGGCTCGATTCCCCTCGATGATGTCCCTCTAACTTGAGAACGGTAACAAACGTCGAATTTAGTGACGTTAAACAAAGTGCTCTTGGGAGACACCCCAAGCTTATCATTGTATATATTTGCTTTTTGTTTATCTCTTTTTCTGTCTTTGCTAGATCTTTTTGAAATTTTTGTTAAGTGTGCATAAGGGTTCCAAAGAAAAATGGCCAATACCGAGCAGTGGTACCGACGAGTGACCTCGGTATGGACTCACCGAGGGACAATACCGACGTCACAGATCGGTACAACACGTCGGTATGGAAACAGGGGGAAATCACTAAGCACCGACGTGTGGTACCGAGGAGTGACCTCAGTATGTCAATACCGATGTGCTGCACCGAGGAGTGACCTCGGTATGTCAATACCGATGTCCAATGTCGAAGAGACAATACCGATGTCACAGGTCGGTACAACACGTCGGTATAGAAACAGGAGGAAAATCCCTTAACACCGACGTGTGGTACCGAGGAGTGACCTCGGTACGTCGATACCGATGACCAACATCGAGGAGTGACATCAGTGTTCGCCGAAAATTTAAAAAAAAATTAGTCAATACCGAGCTGTGGTACCGACGAGTGACCTTGGTATTGACCAATTTTTTTAAATTTTCGGACCCGAACCATGTAAGATCCGACCCGCCCAGGTGAGTCTCCTTCTTCTTCCTCTTTCACGCGACCTTAGCCCAGTTTCCCCCTCACTTTCGCGATTCAAGAGAGAAAATTTTCCACATCTCCCTCTTTTCTCAACTAAATTTGGTGATTCAAAGCCCCATAATCTCGATTTTCACTGCTCTTTTTGGATTTATCATCATTTCAAGCATCTAATCCAAATTCCCCAAGGTATTATTCAATAAAACTTTCGAAAACCATGGTTTTGTTCTTGAAGAAATATTGCTTGAATATGGTTTGATATTGTCTTTCACTTGTGCAAATACCTTGGGGATGGTTTATCTATGCTTACACTTGATGATTCATGTGCAAATTGTCGATGGTTTGATGAAAAAGAGAAATTGGGATTTTGAGAATTAGGGATTGTGAATTGAGATAAAGTGCTTGTTAGGTGTGAATTGTCACCTTGGTTCATTGCTCTTAGATCATCTTTTGGTGATCCCTTGTAGATTTGATAAGAAATTATACCTATGCTCACAAATTGCCAAGGATATTTGTAGGTACAATGTCGGACAAGGGCGCTCCATCGACACAAGTACGGACTAAGGTTTCAACGGTTGGCAAAGGGAAAGGAATTGCCCAAGGTACGGCCGCGGAAAAGGGAAAAGAGATTGCCAAGGCAAAGGCTAAAACCACGGCTACGAGCTCTAAAGCCAAGAAAACGGCAAAGGGAAAGGGCAAGAGAGTCGAAGAAGAGGTCGAGAGTGAGAGCTCGAGTGGAGAAATCCCAGTGTCGCAATGGACAAAGCCAAGCGAGCAAGATTACTTCGACAAATTTGGCCAAATGAAGTTCGAGCAAGGCAAATTTGTCGATGCGGAGACGATGGATATGATTGGAATAAGTGACGAAGTGTGGACTCTTTTTGAGAATATGGGGTTAAAGAAGTTCATGAGCATGAAGCATGAAGTTTTAAGGGCACTCACCGGCAAGTTCCTAGCCACCATTCGAGCTAAGTTCTACGAAACGGAAGTTGCAAATTCCGGGTTTGGAATTTTAAAGTTCGGACTCATGGGCACCACCTACACCGTCACTTTCCACGAGCTTTACGATATATTTGGGTTTCAAAAAGAAGGTACATACGACGGACAATACTTTGATTATCCGAGACTCGAGCTCCGTAATCTTTGGGCAACGATTGCAAGCGGAAAATTTAGAGCTGGTGACTCTAAGAGTGCAAGCATATGGCACCCGGCTCTCTGGTACTCATGCAAGACGTTGGTCCACAATTTCTACCACAAGGTGGAGATTGACACGGTTACTACAGAGGAGATAGAGTTGTTGGGGCTTGGTCTAAAGCCCATTCTCCCCGTTCTCGGAAATGGTAAAACATTTGTGGGGCCGGAGAGACTTTCTTGTCTCGCAACACTCTTGGTGAGACACTTATTCGCTTACCGGGATTGGGCTTGGAAGACAAAGTCGAAGAAACCTGCGATTTGCCTCGGATGGATGATAACGCCTATTATCATGGCAAAGGGCATCAAGTTTTCACTTGGCCCCTATGAGTGGAAAGCTTTGGATGCGGCCTACCTTTCAAAGACTAAGTTCTTCAAGGGATATATAGAAGGCAAGATGGCTTACAACCTCCAACTCACCGAGACATCCGTGGCACAAGTCCTTTTGCCTAATCCCGCGCTCACAAACTTCCATGAACCGAGGAACGTCATGTTCATTCCTCCCCAAGAGTACCTCTACAACTCCACCGTCGACCCGCCTATGCAAGTATTCCGTAAGAGAGCACAACGGAGAACCGCTACCGACGAATCTATTGATCTCGACGAGGAAGTGTCGAATGAGTCGTCACCCGAGACCGTGTACGGTAGTGAGCGCTACCACTTTGACCCTTTTTATGGGGCTATCACTAATGCGGCTACAAGACACGCTCACCACCAAACTCGTCTCCTCCAAAAACATGAAGAAGATGGTCAAAACGATCAAATCTTTGAAGAATACGGTTAAAGTCATGGGTCGAACCATCAATGAGCTCAAGGACGGAGGTTGTGGAGCGAGTTCATCAAAGGCCGGTGAAGGAGGAGACGTCGTCATGGACACTATCCTCGCGCCTCGAGGAGATGATTGGGCATTGGTCATGAGCTCTAGCCGACCCACGGCCCGACCAGAAAAGGCACCAAAGAGGAGAGCGATGCGGTCCCCGTCTCCCGTCTCAAGTAATCCATCTTACTCAATGGGGTCTACATCCCCATCTCCAAGCTTCTAGGTACAAATCCAAAACTCTTGTATATATTTTTTCTTTTAAGTCTTGCATTGTATAGTTATCTCTTGTTTTTGGTCCTTTCCTTAGGCTTATTTCACACCGAGACGGTGTGATTTAAGTTTGGGGGAGGGACCGGTATATAATGACATTTATTTTGTCTTATTTTGAATTTGCATCTTGAGTCTCATGCATACATCTAAGGCATAGAAAAAACCAAAAAAAATTGAAAAATTTTGAAAATGAAAAGACAAAAAGAAATCATTTAAGACGCATTTGCACTTCATGTAGGATTGAGTCTAGACGCATAGCACGTAGATAATGCATTGCATGTGCTTTAAGAGCTATAATGATTCCTCCTTGTGAAGTGTCGCTTTAAGAGTTTAAGTCATTTGCTCTAGATCTTGTGTACGAAATCAAGGTCGAACCATGTTTGGATTTCATGTCCCATTACTTATGTCTTAGCCAAAACAAGTTGATTTGAGTCCATTCCTACTTAAGTGATAATCATAATTTGACATTGTAATTATCATGATTGTGCATTGCATAGTGAATGCATGGTTACCACATACATATTTGGGCTATCTTATCCGATTTGCCACTCTCTTGTTAGCCCGAATAGCTGATTCCCATCATTGGAACGGTTAACCACTCCTTTAACCAACCTCTTTTCAAGCCAAATGCTACTTGTGAGTGTTTGTGAGACCTTTTTCGAATCAACTAGGCAAAAAGTGTTGAGTTTAGAACGACAAGGAAAAACTTCCGTGTAGAACTAGCTCGGCATCAATGAGCTAGGCATAAGATAAGGCTAGATAGGTTGGGAACTTGGGACAAGGGAAAGAAAAGAGATTATGGGAATGAGAAAAAGGGATGAAGAAGAATAGGGGATAAGCAAAAAGTTTGAAATGGTTGGCGATAATATTTTATGGGAAAAAAGCTCTAAGTGAAAAAGAAAAAAAAATAGTCTCTAGTCTTCGAAAGAAAGAAAGAAAGCCAAAAAGGCTAAAGTAAAGAAAAGAAATAAGAGAGACTCGAGAAAGTAAAGAAGAGCTAAGTAAATAAAAATGTTGAAAGCCAAACCATTTGGTGAAGAAGGAAATCCCCTAAGTGTTTAAGTGGAGAAGGAAGGTGAAAAGATAAGAGAAGTGAAGGCAAAATGCCTTGCGAAAAGGGTAGCTTAGGAAGGATCTTCATTGGGGTTTAGAGATTAGGGGCCAAGTTTGATATGGGGTATTTGGGTAGATGGAAGTCAACCTTGTATGCATCTATTGGGCTTTACTCTTAACATTTTGCATTAGTTGATTCTTTTTGAGAGAACCCCTTGCTCGGAAACCGTCACTTGTATCAAGATCACCTTTATCTCGAAACCTTAACCCTAACCAAATGCATTCACTTGCCTTGCATAAGCATGATTCCCTTGGAAAAAGTCTAATGAATGTTAAAGGATTGGATAATTTGAAAGCTTGTGTATGTTGAGATTTAAGCTTCGTTCATGTAAGGATGGACATGGCTAGCCCCTTTTGAGTACACATGTTTAATCGTACCTTAGAGTTTGCACTTGGATTTGAACTCTTTTAGTGATGCTTTTGCTTGAGGACAAGTAAAGAAGTAAGTTTGGGGGAATTGATATCACCATATTTTGCATCATTCTAACATCCGTTTCACTTTGGTTTCGAGTCATTTGCATATAGTTCATGTCATCTCTTTAGCATTTTAGTCATTTTAGGAGTCTAATGTGTCCACATTTAGTCCTAGAGAGTCCTCGCATGTTTTGGATCGTATTTCAGGTGCTAAAGAGGAGATTCGAGAGCCGAGGAGAAAAGACAGGGACCATACCGACGTCACTGGTCGGTACTGGTCCTCGGTATGGAAGGCAGATGGGTTGCACCGAGGTCACTGCTCGGTATAGAAGATGGAGTAAGACAGCCCTAGTACCGACGTGCAACACCGAGGAGTGACGTCGGTATCGAAGCCTCAGGGGATTGCACCGAGGTCACTGCTCGGTGCAACTGCACGGTGCTGTTCTCGGAAGAAACCCGGGGGAAAAATCCCTTAATACCGAGCAACGATACCGAGGAGTGACCTCGGTATCCATTGAAGATCACCAAGCAACAACACCTCAATACCGACGCCACTGCTCGGTGCTCCTCGTCGGTACACAAACCCAGGCTCAATACCGAGGTGTTGCACCGAGCTGTGACCTCGGTATTAGCCAATCAGAACTTTTTATCCATTTAAACCGGGTCGGTACCCGGTTTGTCCCGGGTCGACCCGGTTCGTCACTATTCACTATTTATGCCCAAAAACCTAATTTTGATGGGCTAAGTTTTTTTCTTAAGCAAAAACCCTCTCTAAGAGTGATTTGTAAGAGATTGATCCTTTTGATTTATGCAATTTGAGTATTGTTTTCTTGATTGAATCCATCTATCTTCTACTTTTAATCATCCAATCATCTTGGTCATGAGTTTTAACTCTTCTTTTCTTGGATTTGTTGAACTCATGATGATTACTGAGTAGTCCTTAGGATCTTGAGATGTGGTAGATTAGGGTGATCTAAAGCTTGATTAGTGATGCTTAGGGTTAGATTATCTTATATTCCTTGAAAGAGTGGATCTAGATCATAAGTCATTTTATGCACACCAAGTGTTTGATGAAATGTCTTGATGAACTAGACAAGAGACTTATGTTCCTAACCTAAGACATTAGTTGTTTAGGGCATATCTTTGGTTGATCTTGTTATGATTCTTAATGCTTGCTAGTTGTTAATCCACAAATGGTGATTTGCTAATGGATTTGATAATTAACATAGTGATTAGTTGTTTGAAAGAGAACTAATCAAGATTAGAGGTCTATTACCTAGGAATTAGCTTCTTTGAGCAAATGAACACCACTAATTCCACTTGGATCACCTTATATCAATAACCTCATCTCTAGTTCCGCCTTTGTTATTTTAATTACATCTCATTTAGTGTTTGCTTGCTATTCACTTGGTTCTAATTGGTAATTAACCCCAAACAACCCTTGTTTAGCTTAACTTACTATAAGCACCTTGCATTCTTAGTGATTAGGATAAATCCCTTTATGGATTGATAACCTTTATACTACACGTATTGGAGTTGTTGATACCTCATAGAGACTAAAAAGTCTTGTATCAGATCTCAAGCCACGAGAGGAGCAAAGGTGGAAGAGAATAGCCTCAAGGAGGGAAAAGAAACGGAGGTTGCTTAACAAAGGAATAGAAGACTTCAATGCGGATTCTAGGAGAGAATTCGGGCCTTGAAGAAGATCTAGGACGATGAAGTAGGGGAGTCACCACCACCTTAAGTGAATTCGGGACGAATTCTAAATAAGGGGGGGGGGAGGATGTGATAACCTATCCGATGGAGTAAATATTGGTCGATGATCGAGGGAAAAAACAAAAGTCGAGGAGCGACTGAGGGAAGACGTTTTCCAAAAGAGAAAGACAAAAGAAACGTGTTGGTCGAGTCAGAATTTGGATAACTAGAACGGAAAAAGAGTTATCCGGACAATTCTATTTTAGCCGGCTAAAATTTCAGCCTTGACGAAGAGAAGCAGTTTTAGCCGAGAGGAGCGGTTTTAGCCGAGAGAAGCAGTTTTAGCCGAGAGGAGAGGTTTTAGCCGAGAGAAGCAGTTTTAGCCGAGAGAAGCGGTTTTAGCCGAGAGAAGCAGTTTTAGCCGATAACAGATTTCTAGCCGAGAGAAATCTGTGATCTTGCCGAGAAGAAGAGTTTTAGCCGAGAGAAAGGAAAAACCTTACCAAAGCCATCAAAAGGTGATCCAAATGAAATTTCGACCAGACATAAAAATTTTGGGCAAGGAAAGGATGTTATCCATCAAGAAAAATCAAGATTTTCCAACTTGACCAAATTTGGTCGAGTGGGCTATGGGAAATCCAAACCGGGGTGGACGTCCCATTTGATCCAAGATCGTGTTTGGCGGGCCAATTGGATGAAGAAAATCTAAGAAGGGAGCCAATTTTACGAAAAATCGATGAACGGTGGAAATCGAGACAAGTGGCTTAACGGTAGCCACATGACCGGTCAAAAAGCCTAGGGACTAGCGATGACATGTGTCACAAGGAGGAAGGGCCACGATGGCCTTGTCACCCACTAAGGAGACCACGCCACCCTTAGGAAGATGTAGACCCGCGATTGATGTGAAGTCGAAGTGACATCGATGTTAATGCCTAGAAAGACCTACAAAGCCTAAAGAAGACAAAGGTGACACAAAGTGAAGGTGTTGGTCTAAAGCTTAGCAAAAGCTTAGACCTAGAAGTCAAAGGCTACGTTTTAGCCTACCTAGACGATTTGATGGTTCGAATTCATGGTCAAAGAAGAGAAACTTGGTGAGAGAGTACTTTGACTAGTCTTCTTGCAAGTGGCACAAGTGGCAAGCACCAAACCGACTTTCCCATGCCTATAAATACCCTCTTAGACCCAAGGTAAGCTCACACCACTCTTAAGAACTTAGAAAATCTTAGAGAGAAGCGAGAGAGTTAAGGTAGAGAGAGAAAGTGATCGGAAAGAGATCTTGGCTTAAATCACGTGGATTTAAACCGAGGGAGAACTTAGCTTGGAAGGAGTTGATCCAAGAGCCTAAGTCTTGTCCGTTGTCGATCTTAAAAACTCGAGGTGAGCTTCGGTAGCATAGGTTTAATGCTTTGTTGTGCAGGAGCAAGGTGGGAGCGACAACGTGCCTTGGCTCCGCCAAGTGTTCTTGTTTAAAATTAACTAGGGTGAGGTTATTTTTCGTGAGGACTTAGATATTGCTAGGTTGTAAATCTAAGAATTGTGGCTAAGTCTTAGTCGTCTTGTATGCGCGAGACAAAGTCTAGGCATGACAAAAACAGAGGGTCTTGTATGCGCGTGACAAGGTCTAGGCATGACAAGGACGACAGAAGTAACACAGAAGTTAGCCTTGTGTGTGTTAGTTGAATTCACATGCTTATGACGGGAGATCTAAGCGTGGGGGAAGTCAACAGAAATAACACTAAATTGGGTTGAGGTTAGGTAAAACCATGACCAATTGTTTGTGTGATAAGTTATGAGGCATTGAGGCCCATGACTTATTTGTGTGAAGTTATGCGGCATGGAGGCCCATAACTTGTTTTGGTAACCGATGTTCACATGCCGGGTCGGCATGATCGGTGGGTCATAGGCCGGCGTACATATTGAATTTAGAGATGAAGACAACACCACCATTTAATCTCGGAGTGTACTTGGGTCGCTTCCTCGGCCGAGATGTGCACGACGGTGCACACGATCATGGGTTAGTGAGAACCTAGATCATGTGGCAGTCTATGATCCTGTGTGGTAATTAGACCGTTGGGGCCACAGTGTGGGTGCGTATTGATACGATCCCGTCAAGCTTTAGATCTAGATGAGTTGTGGAGATGCTTTCGTACGAAGCATTTCGGGTGATAGGATATGTGGCTAAGAGGCCTTTAGCACATGTTGATTGTTGATTAGCTTCCGCTCAGCGCGCTTGTGATAAGTGTGCCATTGTGTAATCGCTTGCTAGTTGTGAAAGCTAGCCGGCGTGTTGTGTGATCGTTTGGTAGTTGGGTAAGTTAGCATGCGTGTTGTGTGTTTAGTTGGGAATGCCGTTTTACTAGTCGTGCTAGTGTGGTGCTTCCCTCGTAGTTGTAGGCTTCGGCTATCTGGGGTAGGTTGTTAGTGGGGTGGGAACTAACGTGCAGGGTAGGGGTCCTAAGCTCACTGAGTATTCATTAGGAGTACTCATTAAAAATCTGTCTTGCAGGTAACCTTAGTAGTAGATTAGAGGGAGGCGTCGAGCACTAGGCCGACTAGAGTATATTTGGGTGTTAATGAAAAGAACCTTTGCTTGTTTGCTAAACAGTTTTAAGAAGTGATGCATCACGTTTGTAAGGATGTTTTAAAGTTAATAAAGGATGTTTTCAAGCTTAAAACCTCGGTTCTTAAGATGCTAGGCCTAATCTGGGCCGAAACAACCTTCGACGGGTTGGACGGGTTGGAAAGCCTTAGGCCATCAGTCAAAGGGGATAAAAGAGATTCAACTAGTCGGGATAGTTTGGCCGGAATGGTAGTATGGGATACCTTTCTAGCTGAATCGTCTCGGCAGTTCTCCCTTCACTATAATTGCTAACACCCCCCTGTCTCGATTCTGGAAAGAGGAATTTTAGGTCGGAATTGGGGGTGTTACATTCTCGGTGTGAGATAAATTAAAGGAAGAGACCCAAATAAAATAAAATGGTAGACTCAAGTAAAAGAAAAACTATTTACAAGGTTTTGGAGTGATACCTCAAAAGCTTTCGGATGAGGAAGAAGACCCCATCGAGTATGAAGGATTGCTAGAGCATGGAGACGGTGTCTTCATTACCTTCCTCTTGGCTGCTTTCACCTCGTAGGAGGATGGAACGTACTCTTCATCGTGAATCACCAACTCTCCTCCATGTAGTTGAGGACGTTGGTCCAACAATGTAGAGCGTTTTGCAATCTCCTCTTGTTCCGCCGTGCTCGGCTCTCCTTGGCCGCGAGAGGAGCTAACCTCTCCTTTCTTTCCCGTGAGCTCTCTAACCGTGCCCTTCAAATCCTTGACCGCTTTTACCAATTTCCGGATTGTCTTATCTTGCCACTTGCACCAACGTTAAAGTAACCTCGTTTGGTTGTGTGCATGTCTAGTGGCAACCTCCGACATCCTCCCATCATAAGGGTCAAAGCAATACCTCTCACTTCCGTAATTGGGACAAGTGGGAATCGATTGTGCATCTTCTTCTTCATCCTCATGGCCATTGGGTGATTCAACACCTTCTCTCGGTATTTTCTTCCCCTTCTTTTTTCGAAAGAAAATCCTCTCTAGTGGTGGATCCGTGGCCGGGTTGTAGAAGTGATCATTGGTCGGATAGAAAAAGATCTCTTTCCTCCCTCGAAGTGTGGTGAGAGGAGTGTTAGGCAAAAGGACTTTGATCGTGTTGGTCTCGGTGAGCTTTAGGTTGTAGGCGAAAGTCTTGCCTATCTTGCCTTCGAAGAACTTGGTCCTTGAGAGATAGGCCCCATCCATAAACTCCACGTTCTTAGTCTCATCCACCAACTTAAAATCTTTAGCCTTGAGGATTGAAGTTACCAACCCGCCTATGAAGATTTTAGGCTCCTTGGTCTTTGTAGTGAGGGCCCAACTTTTGTAGCCAAGTAAGTGGTTCACTAGAATGGTGGCTAGGCACGGGCGTGCACTATCTCCAATGAAACGCCGCTTGTCTTGAGGTGTGTCAAGAAACGGTGTCAAGCCTAAAGCAAGCAACTCCATATCTTCTTCCGAAACCGTTCCAAACTCATTCTTGGCAAAGAAGGTGTGAGCAAGGATCTTGTGGGCATAACGAATGGCGGGGTGGCGGATGCATGTGCCTTTGATGGACCCGGGATTATATTCTCCCATACCAATTACTTTCCACAAGTAAGTCAAGTCGTTCTTCCCATAGAGAAACTTGAGGCCTCTCTTGGTTCCTTCTTCCTTGAATCCAAACACTTGACTTAGCTCATGGAATATCATCTTGTATGCTTCTCTACCCACCTTAAACTCAATGAAACCGTGACCATCATCCTCATTGGCGTTTTTATCCCCGCGTTCATAGAACATAGCTTCCAAGAATGCAAGAAATTGGCAAGCTTGGTCTTTATGAGAGGGGTTAGCCACGTCAAAGATTCCACTAAAACCCATGTTGGTGAAAATCGATTTCACATCCTCAAAGATCCCCATCTTCTCAAGTACTACCTTGTCCGGGAACTTTGTCTCCTCGAATTTCACCGCCTTGAGCTTCTTGGCATACTCACTATAGGTAGGGTCTCTTGGTTTGGGCTTGGGGACTCTCTTCTTCTTTTTCACTTGCACCACGCCTTCCACAACGTTTTCTTCCTCATTACAAGCGCCGCCTTTCTCCTCTTTTCTAGGCCTTTAGTGCTTGCCTCTATTGCTAACTCTCTTTTTCTAGTTGGTGGACCTTTCACTTTGATTGGGTCGCTTGTTATCGTCATGGTACCTACATTGTCTCAAAGAATGTATAAGTTCCAAGAAACCAAGATACAACCTTTGTCATTACCAAGCAAAGGCAAACATGAGACAAAGAAGATAGTGCTCAATTTGCAAAAAGACAATCAATTTCTCATTGGCAAAATTGAGTATGACAATCAAGTGCTCCAAGAACTCATTAAAATCTCCAAGGTTGCAACTTTTAGCATAACACCAAAAATCGATTTTCTTGTCTCAAAAATCCAAAATTTCTCAAGTGCATCACAAATTAGCATAAGAACTACCAAGCCTAGCCATTTCTAACATAATCCCAAAGTTTTTATTCAAGTGAAAGCACTACCCAAACAAAGTCATGAGATTTTACACTTATGAGCAAGTTCTAGAATTTTTCATGAAATATTTGAGTAAAAATATCTTGGGAATGCAAGATTTGAATGGAAAACGGTGGATACATCCAGAAAGAGGATGAAAAATCCGGAATTTAGCAACTTGAATCACGATTTTTGGGTAGGAAATTAGAGAGTTATGAGTGAATGAAGTTTGAGAGAAGAAGAATGGTCATGGCCGCGATTCAAGAGGAGGAAGAAGACTTACCTGGCATGTCCATTGGATAATAGATCTAAACCACGGACCGTTGGACAAAGGCTCGGACCGATGGTCAATAGCAATCCCGGGGGAGTCTTTTTGCACCGGGCCGGTATCGAGGGAGAAAATTTTCTTCCCGGGGAAATGGATCCGGCATTGCATGTGCGCAAGCTTTCATACCGGGCAAATCACAACCGGTGTATGGGGCCGGTAAACTCCCTGTCCTCGGTGCATTTCAATACCTGGCACATCAATCTTTTGCACCGGGCCGGTATCATTTTCCCTCAGCTACACACCGGGCCGGTATCATTTTCCCTCAACTACACACCGGGCCGATTACATCCGGCATATGGAGCTGGTAAACCCCCTGTTCGTGGAGAATTTTCACACCGGGCCTCGGTCCACTCTTCGTACCGGGCCGGTATAGCTTCTTCGGGTAAATCTCATCCGATGTACGAGGGAAACGAACGTGCACCGGGCCATTTACAACCGGCATGCCAAGCCGGTATTGTTCCGTTTTAGGACATTTTTCCGCGTTGGCTCCACATACCGGTTCCAACTTGGCCGGTGTGAGTGTTTCCCCATGTTTTGAACATTCCATTGCAAGGCTTCACCATTTCGGACACCATGTACCCTATGAACACTTAATAAAAATATCAAAAAGTACTAGCAAATCATGAAAAAGAGAAGATTAAAAGTATATATAAGGATAAACTTGGGGTGTCTCCCAAGAGCACTTTGTTTTACGTCACTAAGTTCGACGTTGGTTACCGCATTTAAGCGAGGGGAACATCATCGAGAGGGATCGAGCCTCCTTCTTCAATGATTTTCTTGGCATGGTATGGTTTGAGTCTTTGGCCGTTTGCAATGAATTCTTGGCCACTCTTGTTCACAAGAACCACAGCCCCATATGGCCTCACTTCCTTGATCTCAAACGGTCCGGACCATCTTGACTGGAGCTTCCCGGGAAAAAGCTTCAACCGGGAGTTGAACAATAGCATTAAGTCTCCTACTTTGAAGTCCTTACGCAAGATCTTCTTTTCATGGAACGCCTTGTTCCGTTCCTTGTAGATCCTCGAGCTCTCATAGGCCTCTAGCCTAATCTCGTCTAACTCTTGGAGTTGAATCAACCGCCTCTCTTGTGCGGTCTTTAGATCGAAGTTGAGAAGTTTAACCGCCCACAAGGCCTTGTACTCTAATTCAACCGGCAAGTGACAAGCTTTCCCATAGAGAAGGTTGAACGGAGTAGTCCCTATCGGTGTCTTGAAAGCGGTTTGATAAGCCCACAATGCGTCATCAAGCTTCATGGACCAATCTTTTCTTGAGCTCCCAACGGTCTTCTCAAGTATCACCTTGATTTGCCGGTTAGAAACCTCCACTTGGCCACTCGTTTGAGGATGGTATGGCATGTCCACCTTGTCCTCTCTCCGTGTTTCCTAAGCAAGCTTTCGAAGACTTTTTTGATGAAGTGCGAACCTCCATCAATTTCACAACCCGTGGTATACCAAATATAGGGAGGATTATTGACTTAAACATCTTGAGAACGACTTTTGCATCGTTTGTGGGACTCGCAATCGCCTCTACCCATTTGGAGACATAGTCAACCGCCACTAGAATTTATTGGTTCCCATGTGCAGAAGGAAACGGTCCCATGAAGTCTATCCCCCACACATCAAAAAGTTCCACTTCAAGAATCGGGTTTTGAGGCATCTCATCTCTTCTACATATGTTCCCTTTTCTTTGGCAAGCGTCACAAGCGGAAACAAAAGCATGTGCATCCTTGAATAGGCTCGGCCACCAAAAACCCGATTGGAGAACTCTTGTACCCGTCTTATACGAAGCAAAGTGTCCACCATAGCCCGATCCATGACAATGGAATAAGACCCCTTGGACCTCTTCTTCCGCCACACAACTTCGATACAAGCCATCCGAACACAACTTGTACAAGAATGACTCATCCCAATAGTACTTTGTGACGTCATGAAAGAACCTTTTCTTCTTATACCCATCCAAGTTTGGGGGTTCCTTCCCACAAACTAGGTAGTTCACCAAATCCGCGAACCACAGTAGCTTCTCATCTTGCAAACCGCTTGCACTCTCAAGATCCCTCACGGCCTCTACTCCTTTCTTCAACACGCTTACCACCATAAGACTCTCCTCGGGGAGTTTGTCATCAATCGGAACAAGATCCTCAATCCTCAATCTAGAAAAGTGGTCCGCGACCCCATTCTCTATACCTTTCTTGTCCACATTGTCCATGTCAAACTCTTGTAAGAGCAAGATCCATCGGAGTAGTCTTGGTTTTGTGTCCTTCTTGGCATGGATATACCTTAAGGCCGCATGATCCGTGTAAATAATAACCTTTGAACCCACAACGTAATACCGAAACTTTTCCACGGCAAAGACCACCGCTAGCAATTCTTTCTCCGTGGTAGCATATCGGGCTTGAGTATCATCTAAAGTTCTACTTGCGTAGTAGATGACGTTGGTCTTCTTGTCCTTCCTTTGCCCTAAGATGGCTCCAACCGCAAAATCACTCTCGTCACACATAATTTCGAAAGAAAGATCCCAATCCGGGGCTTGGACAATGGAAGCACTAACTAACGCTTTCTTAATCTCTAAGAACGCCACCATACACTCTTCATCAAGGTTGAACTCAAAATCTTTGTAAAGTAGCCTAGTGAGAGGCCTTGTGATCTTTGAGGAGTCCTTGATGAAACGGCGATAGAAACCCGCGTGACCCAAAAAGCTTCGGATATCCTTAACCGTCCTTGGCGGTTCCAAGCTAACCATGACCTCTATCTTGGCCTTGTCTACCTCAATCCCCTTCTCGGAGATCTTATGCCCAAGCACGATGCCTTCTCGTACCATGAAATGGCACTTCTCCCAATTGAGTACCAAGTTTGCCTCCTCACATCGTTGCAAGACCCTACAAAGATAAGACAAGCAAACACCAAACGAAGAGCCATACACGGAGAAGTCGTCCATAAAAACTTCTACCATGTCTTCAATAAGATCAGAGAAAATGGACATCATGCAACGTTAGAATGTCGCGGGTGCATTATACAACCCAAATGGCATCCTTCGATATGCGAAGGTGCCATAAAGGCATGTGAAAGTCGTTTTCTCTTGGTCATTTGCGTGTATGGGAATTTGAAAGAAACCCAAATAACCGTCTAAAAAACAATGAAATGGATGATTAGCTAGACGTTCAAGCATTTGATATATGAAAGGTAACGGAAAGTGATCCTTACGAGTAGATGAATTTAGCTTCCTATAGTCAATGCACATCCTATGCCCGTTATTGTCCTAATAGGTATCATTTCATCTTTTTCATTTTTAACAACCGTTATCCCACCTTTCTTAGGCATACAATGAACCGGTGAAACCCAAGTACTATCCGATATTGGGTAGATAATACCCTCGTATAGAAGCTTAAGAATCTCTCTCTTTACAACTTCCTTCAAATTAGGATTCAACCTTCTTTGATGTTCAATAGAGGTCCTTGTTTCGTCTTCTAGATGGATTCTATGTGTGCATAAAGTAGAGAAAATACCCTTGATGTCATCCAAAGAATAACCAATGGCTTTCCTATACTTCCTAAGTTCAACTAAGAGGGAGGATAGCTCATTCTCATTCAAACTATCATTTACAATAACCGGGTATGACTCGTTGGGACCTAGAAACGCGTACCTTAGCCCAACGGGAAGTTGCTTTAGGTCCACCTTAGGGGTTTTGAGCTCGCTCCAATCGTCATCCTCAAAACTAGGATTACCCTTGCTAGTTTCTTCCACGACCAACGCAAAGCTCTCTTGAGCCGCACCCATACTTGACCCAACTTCGAACCTTGTCACTCGGTTACCCTACTCTACAAATGGCGTCTCTCTTTCAACCGGCTTGTGCAAGTCCGTGAGTAGCTCATATCCTTGGCTTTCTTCATCCAAGAATCCATGCACACCGTGCTCTTGTATCAAAACCACTTGCAAATCGTCTTCAATACTCAACTCTTCAATCAATTCATCCGCGAGTTCATCCATTGTCTCTATGTAGAAATATTGCCCATTTATGGTAGGCTTCTTCATCACGTTGTTAATGTTGAACTCGAGGTCTTCATCTTTTCCCAAGTACAAGTCAATCTTGCCCTTTCTCACGTCAATAATGGCTCCCGCGGTTGCCAAGAACGGTCTTCCAAAGATAATTGGATCCTTTGGCTCCTCATCCATTTCGAGAACAACAAAGTCTGTGGGGACGATGAAGTCTTTAACCATTATCGGGAGATCTTCAAGCAAACCAATGGGTACCCCTCACACTCATATATGCTAATATCAACGAGATGTTGCAAACTTTGTACCTCGTGAAACCCAACCTCTTTGCAACCGAGAATGGTATAAGACTAACGCTTGCTCCATAAATAAATGAGAATACAATTAACGGATATTTCTCCTTCCAACTTTAGGAGTCTATAATCCCTATATTTAGTTTCAACAGTCCATCTTGTCTATCTTATGCAATAACAGTCCGTTCATAGTATTTTGGTCAGATATTGCCGTTTTAGATCTGAATTGGATCATTTACTAGACGAAATCCCGTTTTTCAAATTTTCATAAGGACACAGATCTCATTAATAAAATGAGTAAATATGTAACGGATGCTTCTCCTTCCACCTTTAGGAGTATATAATCTTTATAAGTAGTCTCAACACTCCATCTTGCCTGTCTTATCCAATAACGATCCGTTCTTAGAATTTTGGTTAGATATTGACGTTTTGGATCTGAATTGGACCATTTACTAGACGAAATCCCGTTTTTTATATTTTCATATGGACACAGAGCTTTCATTAAAGAAATGGGAAAACAATTAACGAATGCTTCTCCTTCCACCATTAGGAGTCTCTAATCCCTATATCTAGTCTCAACACACCATCTTGTCTATCTTATGTAAAACGGTCCGTTCTTAGCATTTTTTTCAGATATTGCCGTTTTGGATCTGAATTGGAACGTTTACTACACGAAATCCTATTTCTCGAATTTTCATAGGGACATGGAGGTTTCATTAAAGAAATCATAAAACAAGTAACGGATGCTTCTCATTCCACGCTTAGGAGTCTCTAATCTCTATATCTAGTCTCAGCACTCCATCTTGTCTGTCTTATGCAATAACGGTCCGTGCATAGCATTTTGGTTAGATATTGATGTTTTCGATCTGAGTTGGACCATTTAATAGACGAAATCACATTTTTTAAATTTTCATAGGGACATAGAGGTTTCATTAAAGAAATGAGAAAACAATTAACAGATGCTTTTCCTTCCACCTTTAGGAGTCTCTAATACCTATATCTAGTCTCAGCACTCCATCTTGAATGTCTTATGTAATAACGGTCCGTTCTTAGCATTTTATTTAGATATTGCCGTTTTGGATCTGAATTGGACCGTTTACTAGACCAAATCGTTTTTCCAAATTTTCATAGGGACATAGAGGATTCATTAAAGAAATCGGAAAACAAGCAACATTTGCTTCTCCTTCCACCTGCAGGAGTCTCTAATCTCTATTCTAGTCTTAGCACTCCATCTTGCCTGTCTTATGCAATAACGGTCCGTTCTTAACATTTTATTTAGATATTGGCGTTTTGGATCTGAATTCGACCGTTTACTAGACGAAATCCTGTTTTTTCTATTTTCATATGGACACGGAGCTTTCATTAAAGAAATGAGAAAAGAATTAACAGATGCTTCACCTACCAACTTTAGGAGTCTCTAATCCCTATATCTAGTTTCAACACTCCATCTTGTCTATCTTATGTAAAAATTGTCTGTTCTTAGAATTTTATTTAGGTATTGCTGTTTTGGATCTGAATTGGAACGTTTACTAGACGAAATCCAGTTTCTCGAATTTTCATAGGGACACGGAGGTTTCATTAAGGAAATCAGAAAACAAGTAACGGATACTTCTCCTTCCACCCTTAGGAGTCTCTAATCTCTATATCTAGTCTCAGCACTCTATCTTGTCTGTCTTATGCAATAACGGTCCGTGCATAGCATTTTGGTAAGATATTACCATTTTAGATCTGAATTGGATCATTTACTAGACAAAAGCCCGTTTTTCAAATTTTCATTGGGACACGGAGGTTTCATTAATAAAATGAGTAAATATGTAATGGATGCTTCTCCTTCCACCTTGAGGAGTATCTAATCTTTATAACTAGTCTCAACACTCCATCTTGTCTGTCTTATGCAATAACGGTCCGTTCTTAGCATTTTGGTTATATATTGACGTTTTGGATCTGAGTTGGACCATTTACTAGACAAAATCCCGTTTTTTAAATTTTCATAGGGACACAGAGGTTTCATTAAAGAAATGAGAAAACAATTAACGGATGCTTCTCCTTCCACCCTTAGGAGTCTCTAATCTCTATATCCAGTCTCAGAACTCCATCTTGTCTGTCTTATGCAATAACGGTCCATTCATAGCATTTTGGTCATATATTGCCGTTTTGGATCTAAATTGGATGGATCATTTACTAGACAAAATCTCGTTTTTCAAATTTTCATAGGGACACATAGGTTTTATTAATAAAATGAGTAAATATGTAACGTATGCTTCTCCTTCCATCTTAAGGAGTATCTAATCTATATAACTTATGCAGAAACGGTCCGTTCTTTGCATTTTATTTAGATATTGCCGTTTTGGATCTGAATTGGACAGTTTACTAAACGAAATCCTGTTTTTTGAATTTTCATAGGGACACAGAGGTTTCATTAAAGAAATCAGAAAACAAGTAACATATGCTTCTCCTTCCACCTGTAGGAGTCTCTAATCTCTATTCTAGTCTCAGCACTCCATCTTGCCTGTCTTATGCAATAACGGTCCGTTCTTAACATTTTATTTAGATATTGGCGTTTTGGATATGAATTCGACCGTTTACTAGACGAAATCCGGTTTTTTGAATTTTCATAGGGACACGGAGGTTTCCTTAAAGAAATGAAAAAACAAGTAACAAATGTTTCTTCTTCCACCTTTAGGAGTCTCTAATCCCTATATCAAGTCTCAACACTCCATCTTGTTTGTCATATACAATAAGAGTCCGTTCTTAGCATTTTGGTCAGATATTGTCATTTTGGATCTAGATTGGACCGTTTAGTACTCGAAAACCCGTTTTTCGAATTTTCATAAGGACACAGAGGTTTCATTAATGAAATGACAAAACTAGTAACTGATGCTTCTCCTTCCACCTTTTGGGGTCTCTAATCTTTATATCTAGTCTAAACACTCCATCTTGTATGTCTTATGCAATAAATGTCCATTCTTAGCATTTTGGTTAGATATTGACGTTGTGGATCTAAATTGGACCGTTTACTAGACGAAATTCCGCGTTTTTTTTAGTTTCATAGGAACACGGAGGTTTCATAATGAAATGAGAAAACAATTAACGGATGCTTCTCCTTCCACATTTAGGAGTCTATAATCCCTATATTTAGTTTCAGCACTCCATCTTGTCTGTCTTATGCAATAAGGGTCCGCTAATAGCATTTTGATCAGATATTACCGTTTTAGATATGAATTGGATCATTTACTCGATGAAATTCCGTTTTTCAAAATTTCATAGGGACATAGAGCTCATTAATAAAATTAGTAAATATGTAACGGATTCTTCTCCTTCCACCTTTAGGAGTATATAATCTTTATAACTAGTCTCAACACTCCACTATAACGGTCTGTTCTTAGCATATTGGTTAGATATTGACGTTTTGGATCTGAGTTGGACAATTTACTAGACGAAATCTCGTTTTTTAAATTTTCACAGGAACACAGTGGTTTCATTAAAAAAATGAGAAAACAATTGACGGAAGCTCTCCTTCCACCTTTAGGAGTCTCTAATCCCCATACCTAGTCTCAGCACTCCATCTTGTATGTCTTATGCAATAACGGTCCGTTCTTAGCATTTTATTTAGATATTACCGTTTTGGATCTGAATTAAACCGTTTACTAGACGAAATCCTGTTTTTCGAATTTTCATAGGGACACAAAGGTTTCATTAAAGAAATCAGAAAAAGGTAACATATGCTTCTCCTTCCACCTGTAGGAGTCTATAATCTCTATTCTAGTCTCAGCACTCCATCTTGTCTATCTTATGCAATAACGGTCCGTACTTAACATTTTATTTAGATATTGGGGTTTTGGATCAGAATTCGACCGTTTACTAGACGAAATCCTGTTTTCGAATTATTATAGGGACAAAGAGGTTTCATTAAAGAAATGAGAAAACAAGTAACAAATGCTTCTTCTTCCCCCTTTAGGAGTCTCTAATCCCTATATCAAGTCTCAACACTCCATCTTGTTTGTCATATACAATAAGGGTCCGTTCTTAGCAGTTTGGTCAGATATTGCCGTTTTGGATCTAGATTGGACCGTTTAGTAGACGAAAACCTTTTTTCGAAATTTCATAGGGACATAGAGGATTCATTAATGAAATGAGAAAACTAGTAACTGATGCTTCTCCTTCCACCTTTAGGAGTCTATAATCTTTATATCTAGTCGCAACACTCCATCTTGTATGTCTTATTCAATAACTGTTCATTCTTATCATTTTGGTTAGATATTGACGTTTTGGATATGAATTGGACCGTTTACTAGACAAAATCCTGCGTTTTTTAAGTTTCATAGGGACACAGAAGTTTCATAAAGAAATGAGAATACAATTAACGGATGCTTCTCCTTCCACCTTTAAGAGTCTATAATCCCTATATTTAGTTTAAGCACTACTTCTTGTATGTCTTATGCAATAACATTCCGTCCATAGCATTTTGGTCAGATATTGCCGTTTTAGATCTAATTGGATCATTTAATAGACGGAATCCTGTTTTTCAAAATTTCATAGGGACACATATCTCATTAATAAAATGAGTAAATATGTAACAAATGCTTCTCCTTCCACCTTTAGGAGTATCTAGTCTTTATAACTAGTCTCAACACTCCATCTTTTCTATCTTATTCAATAACGGTCCGTTATTATTATTTTTGTTAGATATTGAAGTTTTCGATCCGAATTAGATGATATACTAGACGAAATCCCGTTTTTCAAAATTTCATTGGGAAACAGAGGTTTCATTAATAAAAGGGGTAAATATGTAACAGGTCGTCTCTTTCCACCTTTAGGAGTATCTAATCTTTATAACTAGTCTCAACACTCCATCTTGTCTGTCTTATGAAATAACGATCCGTTCTTAGCATTTTGGTTAGATATTGACGTTTTGGATCTGAATTGGACAATTTACTAGAAGAAATCCTGTTTTTTAAATTTTCATAGGGACACGGATGTTTCATTAAAGAAATGAGAAAACAATTAACGGATGCTTCTCCTTCCACCTTTAGGAGTCTCTAATCTCTATATCTTGTCTCAGCACTCCATCTTGTCTGTCTTATGCAATAACGGTCCGTTCATAGCATTATGGTCAGATATTGCCGTTGTGGATCTGAATTGGATAATTTACTAGACGTAATCCCGTTTGTCAAATTTTCATAGGGACACGGATGTTTCATTAATAAAATGATTTAATATGTAACAGATGCTTCTCCTTCCACCTTGAGGATTATCTAATCTTTATAAATAGTCTCAACACTCCATCTTGTTTTTTATGAAATAACGTTCCGTTCTTCGCATTTTGGTTAGATATTGACGTTTTGGATCTGAGTTGGACCATTTACCATACGAAATCATGCATTTTTAATTTTCATAGGGACACAGAGATTTCATTAAAAAAATGAGAAAACAATTAACGGATGCTTCTCCTTCCACCTTTAGGAGTCTCTAATCCCTATATCTAGTCTCAGCACTCCATCTTGTCTGTTTTATGCAATAACAGTCCGTTCTTAGCATTTTATTTAGATATTGCCGTTTTGGATCTGAATTGACCGTTTATTAGACGAAATCCTGTTTTTCGAATTTTCATAGGGACATAGAGGTTTCATTAAGGAAAGATAATACAATTAACAGATGCTTCTCCTTCCACCTTTAGGAATCTATAATCCCTATATATAGTTTCAGCACTCCATCTTGTTTGACTTATGCAATAACGGTCCGGTCATAGCATTTTGGTCAGATATTGCCATTTTAGATCTGAAATGGATCATTTACTAGACGAAATCCCGTTTTTTAAATTTTCATAGGGACACATAACTTTCATTAATAAAATGAGTAAATATTTAACGTATGCTTCTCCTTCCACTTTTAGGAGTATCTAATCTTTATGACTAGTCTCAACACTCCATCTTGTCTGTCTTATGCAATAACGGCTCGTTCTTATCATTTTAGTTAGCTATTGATGTTTTCGATCTGAATTCGATCATTCATTAGACGAAATCTTGTTTTTCAAATTTTCAAAGGGACATGGAGGTTTCATTTATAAAATGAGTAACTATGTAACGGATGCTTCTCCTTCCACCTTGAGGCGTATCTAATCTTTAAAACTAGTCTTAGCACTCCATCTTGTATGTCTTATGCAATAACGGTTCGTTCTTAGCATTTTGGTTAAATATTGACGTTTTGGATCTGAGTTGGACCATTTACTAGACGAAATCCCATTTTTTTTAATTTTTCATAGGGACACGGAGGTTTCATTAAAGAAATGAGAAAACAATTAACGGATGATTCTCCTTCCACCTTTAGGAGTCTCTAATCCCTATATCTAGTCTCAGCATTCCATCTTGTCTGTCTTATGTAATAACGGTCCGTTCATAGCATTTTATTTAGATATTTTCGTTTTGGATCTGAATTGGATCATTTACTAGACGAAATCCCGTTTTTCAAATTTTCATAGGGAGACGGAGATTTCATTAATAAAATTAGTAAATATGTAACGGATGCTTCTCCTTCCACCTTGAGGAGTATCTAATCTTTATAACTAGTCTCAACACTACATTTTTTCTGTCTTATGCTATAACGGTCCGTTCTTATTATTTTGGTTAGATATTGACGTTTTGGATCTGATTGGACCATTTACTAGACGAAATCCCGTTTTTTTAATTTTCATAGGGATACAGAGGTTTCATTAAAGAAATGAGAAAACAATTAACGGATGCTTCTCCTTCAACCTTTAGACGTCTCTAATCCGTATATCTAGTCTCGGCACTCCATCTCTTCTGTCTTATGCAATAACAGTCCGTTCTTAGCATTTTATTTGGATATTGCCGTTTTGGATCTGAATTTACCGTTTACTAGACGAAATTCTTATTTTCGAATTTTCAATGGGACATAGAGGTTTCATTAAAGAAATGAGAATACAATTAACAGATTCTTCTCCTTCCACCTTTAGGAGTGTATAATCCCTATATCTAGTTTCAAAACTCCATCTTTTTTGTCTTATGCAATAACGGTCCGGTCATAGCATTTTGGTCAAATATTGCCATTTTAGATCTGAAATGGCTCATTTACTAGATGAATTCCCATTTTTCTAATTTTCATAGGGACACATAACTTTCTTTAAAAAATGAGTAAATATGTAACTGATGCTTCTCCTTCCACCTTGAGGAGTATCTAATCTGTATAACTTGTCTCAACACTCCATCTTGTCTGTCTTATGCAATAACGGTCCGTTCTTAACATTTTCGTTAGATATTGACGTTTCATAGGGACACGGATGTTTCATAAAGAACTGAGAATACAATTAACGGATGTTTCTCCTTCCACCTTTTGGAGTCTATGATCCCTATATTTACTTTCAGAACTCTATCTTCTCTGTCTTATGCAATAACGGTCCGTTCATAGCATTTTGGTAAGATATTAACGTTTTATATATGAATTGGATCATTTACTAGCGAAATTCCATTTGTCAAAATTTCATAGAGACACATATCTCATTAATAAAATGAGTAAATATGTAACAGATGCTTCTCCTTCCACTTTTAGGAGTATCTAATCTTTATAAGTAGTCTCAACACTCCATCTTTTATGCTTATGCAATAACAGTCCGTTCTTATCATTTTGGTTAGATATTGACGTTTTCGATCTGAATTGGATCATATACTAGACAAAATCCCATTTTTCAAATTTTCATAGGGACACTGAGGTTTCATTAACAAAATGAGTAAATATGTAACATATGCTTCTCCTTCCACCTTTAGGATTATCTAATCTTTATAACTAGTCTCAACACTCCATTTTGTCTGTCTTATGCAATAACGATCCGATCTTATCATTTTGGTTAGATATTGATGTTTTGGATCTAAAATGGACCATTTACTAGACGAAATCCGGCTTTTTAAATTTTCATAGGGACACGGAGGTTTCATTAATGAAATGCGAAAATAATTAACGAATGCTTCTCCTTCCACCTTTAGGAGTCACTAATCCCTATATCTAGTCTAAGCACTCCATCTTGTCTGTCTTATGTAATAACATTCCGTTCTTAGCATTTTATTTAGATATTGCCGTTTTGGATCTGAATTCGACCGTTTACTAGACGAAATCTTTTCTTTTGAATTTTCATAGGGACACAGAGGTTTCATTAAAGAAATGAGAAAACAAGTAACAAATGCTTCTTCTTCCACCTTTAGGAGTCTCTAATCCCTATATCTAACCTAAACACTCCATCTTGGTTGTCATATACAATAAGGGTCCGTTCTTTGCATTTTGGTCAGATATTGCCGTTTTGGATCTAAATTGGATGGATCATTTACTAGACGAAATCCCGTTTTTCAAATTTTCATAGAGACACGGAAGTTTCATTAATAAAATGAGTAAATATGTAACGGATGCTTCTCCTTCCACCTTGAGGAGTATCTAATCTGTATAACTAGTCTCAACACTCCATCTTGTCTGTCTTATGCAATAACGGTCCGTTCTTAGCATTTTGGTCAGATATTGACGTTGTGGATCTAAATTGGACCGTTTACTAGACGAAATCCCGCGTTTTTTTTAGTTTCATAGGGACACGGAGGTTTCATAATGAAATGAGAATACAATTAACGGATACTTCTCCTTCCACCTTTAGGAGTCTATAATCCCTATATTTAGTCTCAACACTCCATCTTGTCTGTCTTATGCAATAACGGTCTGTTCATAGCATTTTGGTCAGATATTACTGTTTTAGATCTAAATTGGATCATTTACTAGACGAAATCCGGTTTTTTTTTTAAATTTCATAGGGATAAAGAGCTCATTAATAAAATGAGTAAATATGTAACGGATGCTTCTCCTTCCACCTTTAGGAGTATCTAATCCTTATAACTAGTCTCAACACTCCATCTTGTCTGTCTTATGCAATAACGATGCGTTCTTAGCATTTTGGTTAGATATTGAAGTTTTGAATCTGAATTGGACCATTTACTAGACGAAATCCCGTTTTTTAAATTTTCATAGGGTCACGGAGGTTTCATTAAAGAAATGAGAAAACAATTAACGGATGCTTCTCCTTCCACCTTTAGGAGTCACTAATCCCAATATCTAGTCTCAGCACTCCATCTCGTCTGTCTTATGTAATAACAGTCGTTCTTAGCATTTTATTTAGATATTACCGTTTTTGGATCTGAATGGGAAAGTTTACGAGACAAAATCCTGTATCTCGAATTTTCATAGGGACACATAGGTTTCATTAAAGAAATCAGAAAACAAATAACGGATGCTTCTCCTTCCACCTTTAGGAGTCTCTAATCTCTATATCCAGTCTCAGAACTCCATCTTGTCTGTCTTATGCAATAACGGTCCATTCATAGCATTTTGGTCAGATATTGCCGTTTTGGATCTGAATTGGATGGATCATTTACTAGACGAAATCCCGTTTTTCAAATTTTCATAGGGACCAAGGTTTCATTAATAAAATGAGTAAATATGTAACGTATGCTTCTCCTTCCACCTTGGTGAGTATCTAATCTATATAACTAGTCTCAACACCCCATCTTGTCTGTCTTATGCAATAACGATCCGTTCTTAGAATTTTGGTTAGATATTGACGTTTTGGATCTGAGTTGGAGCATTTATTAGACGAAATCCCGTTTTTTAAGTTTTCATAGGGACACGGAGGTTTCATTAAAAAAATGAGAAAACAATTAACGAATGCTTCTCCTTCAACCTTTAGGAGTCACTAATCCCTATATCTAGTCTCAGCTCTCCATCTTGTCTGTCTTATGCAATAACAGTCCGTTCTTACCATTTAATTTAGATATTGCCGTTTTGGATCTGGATTGACCGTTTACTAGATGAAATCCTATTTTTCGAATATTCATAGGGACATAGCGGTTTCATTAAAGAAATGAGAATACAATTAACATATGCTTCTCTTTCCACTTTTTGGAGTCTTTAATCCCTATATCTAGTTTCAGCACTCCATCTTGTTTGTCTTATGCAATGACTGTTCGGTCAAAGCATTTTGGTCAGATATTGCCATTTTAGATCTGAAATGGATCATTTAATAGACGAAATCCCGTTTTTTAAAATTTCATAGGGACACAGAACTTTCATAAAACAAATAGTAAATATGTAATATATGCTTCTCCTTCCACGTTTAGGAGTATCTAATCTTTATAACTAGTCTCAACACTCCATCTTTTATGTCTTATGCAACAACGGTCCGTTCTTGTCATTTTGTTTAGATATTGACGTTTTCTATCTAAATTGGATCATTTACTAGACGAAATCCCGTTTTTCAAATTTTCAAAGGGACACGGAGGTTTCATTAATAAAACGAGTAACTAAGTAACGGATGCTATTCCTTCCACCTTGAGGAGTATCTAATCTGTATAACTAGTCTCAACATTCCATCTTGTCTGTTTTATGCAATAACGGTTGGTTCTTAGCATTTTGGTTAGATATTGACGTTTTGGATCTGAGTTGGAGCATTTACTAGACGAAATCCCGTTTTTTAAATTTTCATAGGGACACAGAGGTTTCATTAAAGAAATTAGAAAATAATTAACGGATGCTTCTCCTTCCACCTTTAGGAGTCACTAATCCCTATATCTAGTCTCAGCACTCCATCGTGTCTGTCTTATGTAATAACACTCCGTTCTTAGCATTTTATTTAGATATTACCGTTTTGGTTCTGAATTGGAAAGTATACGAGACAAAATCCCGTTTCTCGAATTTTCATAGGGACACAGAGGTTTCATTAAAGAAATCAGAAAACATATCATAAAAATGCGTTGCTTCTATGTTGGGTTCTTCCCTAGTATTATCATCAGCAAATGCAGTTGTACTTTCATGAAATGCATCTGTAACCATATCATAAACTTATTTCCCTGTTGATACCCTTCATCAATACTTCCGAATAAATGATCATGCCCATAATTATAACTAGGTTGATCAACGCCATGACTTGTACTACTACTTCCAGCATCAACACTACAACCTTCCCCATGCGAAAACCAGATATAATAGTTTGGCTTAAATCCTCTATTATATAGATGCCTCTTCACAGTATCAATATCCACATATTGGGTGTTCTTGCACTTTCGACATGGACAGAAAATTTTACCGTCACGAGTCGCACATGGTTGGCTTGTCGCCTGGTACATGAATGTTCGCAACCCGTCCCGATACTCTTTCGTCACTTCACCCATCCCTGGATCTCTTTGATTGTACATCCATGATCGTAATGCGTATATTTCGTGCCCCGAAGACATTTTTTAAACACTCACCACTCAAAATCTATTTATCAAAAATTTTTTTTTTTTTTTTTTTTTTGAAGTTGTTGTGTTATGAGAGCTCTCAACGTGATCTGTATTTATAGAGTTTCAAAAAAAATTGCGACGGATTTGCTACTGCAATTTGCAACAGATTTGCTACGGAAAAGGAATTTGCAACAACTTTGCGATGGAAATTAATTTTCCTTTAAAATGTGGTCCATCTACCTCACCTAACTCCACCTAACTAGACGTGTTGCAAATCCCTTGCAAATTGCCGTAGCAAATCCGTCGTAATTTTGCGAGGGAAACTTGCCGTCTTAAAATTGCGACGGATTTGCGACGACCATTATAGTCCTCGCTAATCCCTCGCAGATTCCTTGCAAATTTGCAACAAATTTGCGACGACCTATTGTCCATCGCAAATTTGCGAGGGATTTGGGACAATAGAGATGCTTTATTAAATCCCTCGCATTTCCGTCGCAAATTTGCGATGGATTTGCGATTCTAGACGGTCCCTCGCACCTTCGTCGCAAATATGTTGCAAAGTCGTCTCAATTTGCGACGACCCTTTCCCTCGCAAAAAAAGCGACGGATTTGCGACGATTAGTTAATCACTCACAAATCCCTCGCAAATCCATTGCAAATTCGTCGCAAATTTACTACGGATATTATCCATCGCAAATTCTATTGCAAATCGATTGTTTTCTTGTACTGACTCCATCTTGTCTATCTTATATAAAAACGGTCCGTTCTTACAATTTTATTTAGATATTGCCGTTTTGGATCTGAATTGGACCGTTTACTAGACGAAATCCCGTGTTTTTAAAAAAATTTTAGGGACACAGAGGTTTCATAAATAAATGAGAATACAATTAACGGATACTTCTCCTTCCACCTTTAGGAGTCTATAATCCCTATATTTAGTTTCAACAGTCCATCTTGTCTGTCTTATGTAATAACGGTCCGTTCATAGCATTTTATTTAGATATTTCCGTTTTGGATCTGAATTGGATCATTTACTAGACGAAATCCCGTTTTTCAAATTTTCATAGGGAGACGGAGATTTCATTAATAAAATTAGTAAATATGTAACGGATGCTTCTCCTTCCACCTTGAGGAGTATCTAATCTTTATAACTAGTCTCAACACTACATTTTTTCTGTCTTATGCTATAACGGTCCGTTCTTATTATTTTGGTTAGATATTGACGTTTTGGATCTGATTGGACCATTTACTAGACGAAATCCCGTTTTTTTAATTTTCATAGGGATACAGAGGTTTCATTAAAGAAATGAGAAAACAATTAACGGATGCTTCTCCTTCAACCTTTAGAAGTCTCTAATCCGTATATCTAGTCTCGGCACTCCATCTCTTCTGTCTTATGCAATAACAGTCCGTTCTTAGCATTTTATTTGGATATTGCCGTTTTGGATCTGAATTTACCGTTTACTAGACGAAATTCTTATTTTCGAATTTTCAATGGGACATAGAGGTTTCATTAAAGAAATGAGAATACAATTAACAGATTCTTCTCCTTCCACCTTTAGGAGTGTATAATCCCTATATCTAGTTTCAACACTCCATCTTTTTTGTCTTATGCAATAACGGTCCGGTCATAGCATTTTGGTCAAATATTGCCATTTTAGATCTGAAATGGCTCATTTACTAGATGAATTCCCATTTTTCTAATTTTCATAGGGACACATAACTTTCTTTAAAAAATGAGTAAATATGTAACTGATGCTTCTCCTTCCACCTTGAGGAGTATCTAATCTGTATAACTTGTCTCAACACTCCATCTTGTCTGTCTTATGCAATAACGGTCCGTTCTTAACATTTTCGTTAGATATTGACGTTTCATAGGGACACGGATGTTTCATAAAGAACTGAGAATACAATTAACGGATGTTTCTCCTTCCACCTTTTGGAGTCTATGATCCCTATATTTACTTTCAGAACTCTATCTTCTCTGTCTTATGCAATAACGGTCCGTTCATAGCATTTTGGTAAGATATTAACGTTTTATATATGAATTGGATCATTTACTAGCGAAATTCCATTTGTCAAAATTTCATAGAGACACATATCTCATTAATAAAATGAGTAAATATGTAACAGATGCTTCTCCTTCCACTTTTAGGAGTATCTAATCTTTATAAGTAGTCTCAACACTCCATCTTTTATGCTTATGCAATAACAGTCCGTTCTTATCATTTTGGTTAGATATTGACGTTTTCGATCTGAATTGGATCATATACTAGACAAAATCCCATTTTTCAAATTTTCATAGGGACACTGAGGTTTCATTAACAAAATGAGTAAATATGTAACATATGCTTCTCCTTCCACCTTTAGGATTATCTAATCTTTATAACTAGTCTCAACACTCCATTTTGTCTGTCTTATGCAATAACGATCCGATCTTATCATTTTGGTTAGATATTGATGTTTTGGATCTAAAATGGACCATTTACTAGACGAAATCCGGCTTTTTAAATTTTCATAGGGACACGGAGGTTTCATTAATGAAATGCGAAAATAATTAACGAATGCTTCTCCTTCCACCTTTAGGAGTCACTAATCCCTATATCTAGTCTAAGCACTCCATCTTGTCTGTCTTATGTAATAACATTCCGTTCTTAGCATTTTATTTAGATATTGCCGTTTTGGATCTGAATTCGACCGTTTACTAGACGAAATCTTTTCTTTTGAATTTTCATAGGGACACAGAGGTTTCATTAAAGAAATGAGAAAACAAGTAACAAATGCTTCTTCTTCCACCTTTAGGAGTCTCTAATCCCTATATCTAACCTAAACACTCCATCTTGGTTGTCATATACAATAAGGGTCCGTTCTTTGCATTTTGGTCAGATATTGCCGTTTTGGATCTAAATTGGATGGATCATTTACTAGACGAAATCCCGTTTTTCAAATTTTCATAGAGACACGGAAGTTTCATTAATAAAATGAGTAAATATGTAACGGATGCTTCTCCTTCCACCTTGAGGAGTATCTAATCTGTATAACTAGTCTCAACACTCCATCTTGTCTGTCTTATGCAATAACGGTCCGTTCTTAGCATTTTGGTCAGATATTGACGTTGTGGATCTAAATTGGACCGTTTACTAGACGAAATCCCGCGTTTTTTTTAGTTTCATAGGGACACGGAGGTTTCATAATGAAATGAGAATACAATTAACGGATACTTCTCCTTCCACCTTTAGGAGTCTATAATCCCTATATTTAGTCTCAACACTCCATCTTGTCTGTCTTATGCAATAACGGTCTGTTCATAGCATTTTGGTCAGATATTACTGTTTTAGATCTAAATTGGATCATTTACTAGACGAAATCCGGTTTTTTTTTTAAATTTCATAGGGATAAAGAGCTCATTAATAAAATGAGTAAATATGTAACGGATGCTTCTCCTTCCACCTTTAGGAGTATCTAATCCTTATAACTAGTCTCAACACTCCATCTTGTCTGTCTTATGCAATAACGATGCGTTCTTAATATTTTGGTTAGATATTGAAGTTTTGAATCTGAATTGGACCATTTACTAGACGAAATCCCGTTTTTTAAATTTTCATAGGGTCACGGAGGTTTCATTAAAGAAATGAGAAAACAATTAACGGATGCTTCTCCTTCCACCTTTAGGAGTCACTAATCCCAATATCTAGTCTCAGCACTCCATCTCGTCTGTCTTATGTAATAACAGTCGTTCTTAGCATTTTATTTAGATATTACCGTTTTTGGATCTGAATGGGAAAGTTTACGAGACAAAATCCTGTATCTCGAATTTTCATAGGGACACATAGGTTTCATTAAAGAAATCAGAAAACAAATAACGGATGCTTCTCCTTCCACCTTTAGGAGTCTCTAATCTCTATATCCAGTCTCAGAACTCCATCTTGTCTGTCTTATGCAATAACGGTCCATTCATAGCATTTTGGTCAGATATTGCCGTTTTGGATCTGAATTGGATGGATCATTTACTAGACGAAATCCCGTTTTTCAAATTTTCATAGGGACCAAGGTTTCATTAATAAAATGAGTAAATATGTAACGTATGCTTCTCCTTCCACCTTGGTGAGTATCTAATCTATATAACTAGTCTCAACACCCCATCTTGTCTGTCTTATGCAATAACGATCCGTTCTTAGAATTTTGGTTAGATATTGACGTTTTGGATCTGAGTTGGAGCATTTATTAGACGAAATCCCGTTTTTTAAGTTTTCATAGGGACACGGAGGTTTCATTAAAAAAATGAGAAAACAATTAACGAATGCTTCTCCTTCAACCTTTAGGAGTCACTAATCCCTATATCTAGTCTCAGCTCTCCATCTTGTCTGTCTTATGCAATAACAGTCCGTTCTTACCATTTAATTTAGATATTGCCGTTTTGGATCTGGATTGACCGTTTACTAGATGAAATCCTATTTTTCGAATATTCATAGGGACATAGCGGTTTCATTAAAGAAATGAGAATACAATTAACATATGCTTCTCTTTCCACTTTTTGGAGTCTTTAATCCCTATATCTAGTTTCAGCACTCCATCTTGTTTGTCTTATGCAATGACTGTTCGGTCAAAGCATTTTGGTCAGATATTGCCATTTTAGATCTGAAATGGATCATTTAATAGACGAAATCCCGTTTTTTAAAATTTCATAGGGACACAGAACTTTCATAAAACAAAGAGTAAATATGTAATATATGCTTCTCCTTCCACGTTTAGGAGTATCTAATCTTTATAACTAGTCTCAA
Source organism: Eutrema japonicum (assembly GCA_030161315.1). NCBI lineage: Eukaryota > Viridiplantae > Streptophyta > Magnoliopsida > Brassicales > Brassicaceae > Eutrema > Eutrema japonicum. Next base: position 23,083,302 of record BSQW01000010.1, on the reverse strand, counting down.
CACTCCATCTTTTATGTCTTATGCAACAACAGTCCGTTCTTGTCATTTTGTTTAGATATTGACGTTTTCGATCTAAATTGGATCATTTACTAGACGAAATCCCGTTTTTCAAATTTTCAAAGGGACACGGAGGTTTCATTAATAAAACGAGTAACTAAGTAACGGATGCTATTCCTTCCACCTTGAGGAGTATCTAATCTGTATAACTAGTCTCAACATTCCATCTTGTCTGTTTTATGCAATAACGGTTGGTTCTTAGCATTTTGGTTAGATATTGACGTTTTGGATCTGAGTTGGAGCATTTACTAGACGAAATCCCGTTTTTTAAATTTTCATAGGGACACAGAGGTTTCATTAAAGAAATTAGAAAATAATTAACGGATGCTTCTCCTTCCACCTTTAGGAGTCACTAATCCCTATATCTAGTCTCAGCACTCCATCGTGTCTGTCTTATGTAATAACACTCCGTTCTTAGCATTTTATTTAGATATTACCGTTTTGGTTCTGAATTGGAAAGTATACGAGACAAAATCCCGTTTCTCGAATTTTCATAGGGACACAGAGGTTTCATTAAAGAAATCAGAAAACATATCATAAAAATGCGTTGCTTCTATGTTGGGTTCTTCCCTAGTATTATCATCAGCAAATGCAGTTGTACTTTCATGAAATGCATCTGTAACCATATCATAAACTTATTTCCCTGTTGATACCCTTCATCAATACTTCCGAATAAATGATCATGCCCATAATTATAACTAGGTTGATCAACGCCATGACTTGTACTACTACTTCCAGCATCAACACTACAACCTTCCCCATGCGAAAACCAGATATAATAGTTTGGCTTAAATCCTCTATTATATAGATGCCTCTTCACAGTATCAATATCCACATATTGGGTGTTCTTGCACTTTCGACATGGACAGAAAATTTTACCGTCACGAGTCGCACATGGTTGGCTTGTCGCCTGGTACATGAATGTTCGCAACCCGTCCCGATACTCTTTCGTCACTTCACCCATCCCTGGATCTCTTTGATTGTACATCCATGATCGTAATGCGTATATTTCGTGCCCCGAAGACATTTTTTAAACACTCACCACTCAAAATCTATTTATCAAAAATTTTTTTTTTTTTTTTTTTTTTTGAAGTTGTTGTGTTATGAGAGCTCTCAACGTGATCTGTATTTATAGAGTTTCAAAAAAAATTGCGACGGATTTGCTACTGCAATTTGCAACAGATTTGCTACGGAAAAGGAATTTGCAACAACTTTGCGATGGAAATTAATTTTCCTTTAAAATGTGGTCCATCTACCTCACCTAACTCCACCTAACTAGACGTGTTGCAAATCCCTTGCAAATTGCCGTAGCAAATCCGTCGTAATTTTGCGAGGGAAACTTGCCGTCTTAAAATTGCGACGGATTTGCGACGACCATTATAGTCCTCGCTAATCCCTCGCAGATTCCTTGCAAATTTGCAACAAATTTGCGACGACCTATTGTCCATCGCAAATTTGCGAGGGATTTGGGACAATAGAGATGCTTTATTAAATCCCTCGCATTTCCGTCGCAAATTTGCGATGGATTTGCGATTCTAGACGGTCCCTCGCACCTTCGTCGCAAATATGTTGCAAAGTCGTCTCAATTTGCGACGACCCTTTCCCTCGCAAAAAAAGCGACGGATTTGCGACGATTAGTTAATCACTCACAAATCCCTCGCAAATCCATTGCAAATTCGTCGCAAATTTACTACGGATATTATCCATCGCAAATTCTATTGCAAATCGATTGTTTTCTTGTACTGACTCCATCTTGTCTATCTTATATAAAAACGGTCCGTTCTTACAATTTTATTTAGATATTGCCGTTTTGGATCTGAATTGGACCGTTTACTAGACGAAATCCCGTGTTTTTAAAATTTTTTTAGGGACACAAAGGTTTCATAAATAAATGAGAATACAATTAACGGATACTTCTCCTTCCACCTTTAGGAGTCTATAATCCCTATATTTAGTTTCAACAGTCCATCTTGTCTATCTTATGCAATAACGGTCCCTTCATAGTATTTTGGTTAGATATTGCCGTTTTAGATCTGAATTGGATCATTTACTAGACGAAATCCCGTTTTTCAAATTTTCATAAGGACACAGATCTCATTAATAAAATGAGTAAATATGTAACGGATGCTTCTCCTTCCACCTTTAGGAGTATATAATCTTTATAAGTAGTCTCAACACTCCATCTTGCCTGTATTATCCAATAACGATCCGTTATTAGAATTTTGGTTAGATATTGACGTTTTGGATCTGAATTGGACCATTTACTAGACGAAATCCCGTTTTTTATATTTTCATATGGACACGGAGATTTCATTAAAGAAATGGGAAAACAATTAACGAATGCTTCTCCTTCCACCTTTAGGAGTCTCTAATCCCTATATCTAGTCTCAGCATTCCATCTTGTATGTCTTATGTAATAACGGTCCGTTCTTAGCATTTTATTTAGATATTACCGTTTTGGATCTGAATTGGACCGTTTACTAGACGAAATCCTTTTTTTGAATTTTCATAGGGACATATAGGTTTCATTAAAGAAATCAGAAAACAAGCAACATATGCTTCTCCTTCCACCTGCAGGAGTCTCTAATCTCTATTCTAGTCTCAGCACTCCTTCTTGCCTGTCCTATGCAATAACGGTCCGTTCTTAACATTTTATTTAGATATTGGCGTTTTGGATCTGAATTCGACCGTTTACTAGACGAAATCCTGTTTTTCTATTTTCATATGGACACGGAGCTTTCATTAAAGAAATGAGAAAAGAATTAACGGATACTTTTCCTTCCAGCTTTAGGAGTCTCTAATCCCTATATCTAGTTTCAACACTCCATCTTGTCTATCTTATGTAAAAATGGTCCGTTCTTAGAATTTTATTTAGATATTGCCGTTTTGGATCTGAATTGGAACGTTTACTAGACGAAATCCCGTTTCTCGAATTTTCATAGGGACACGGAGGTTTCATTAAGGAAATCAGAAAACAAGTAACGAATACTTCTCCTTCCACCCTTAGGAGTCTCTAATCTCTATATCTAGTCTCAGCACTCTATCTTGTCTGTCTTATGCAATAACGGTCCGTGCATAGCATTTTGGTAAGATATTGCCGTTTTAGATCTAAATTGGATCATTTACTAGACGAAAGTCCGTTTTTCAAATTTTCATTGGGACACAGAGGTTTCATTAATAAAATGAGTAAATATGTAATGGATCCTTCTCCCACTACAAGAAAACAGGGATATTTCCGACGGTCAAATCCGTCGGAAATCCGTCGGAAAGGGTCTTTTCCGACGGATTTAAGCTGTCGGTTACAGTTCGTCGGAAATATGGTTTCCGTCGGAATCCGTCGGAAATTTCCGACGGATTTGTGCCGTCGGAAAGCCGTCAGACATTTCCGACGGATTTCCGACCGCGTACGTTCCGACGGATACTCCGACGGATATTCAGTCGGAAATTCCGTCGGAAATCCGTCGGTAATTTCCGACGGACTTCCGACGGATTTGTGCCGTCGGAAAGCCGTCAGACATTTTCGACGGATTTCCGACCGCGTACGTTCCGACGGATATATTACCGACAGAATTTCTGACGGATGGTGATCGAATGAATTTGTCGGAAGCCCATCGTAAATCCGTCGGAAGATATTTCTGACGGATTTTCGACGGTAACTATTTTCGACGGAGTTACGACGGATAATTTGATCGGAAGTTGTCTCGGAAGTCCGTCGGTTCTTCGTCGGAAATAGGTTCCGACGGATTTACGACGATAACTATAACGCCCCGACCACCCCTACCTGTGGGCCCCATGCCTTCTCTCGGCCCGTGGGCCCCATGCCTTCTCTCGGCCCGTGGGCCCCACCCTTGTCCGACGGCCGGTGCGTTAGTCCGGGAGGCTTGTAATACTTGTTTACTGACCCTGCAATCACCACGTGATCTTTCCCCGTGTTTTGTCCTCACTCACACGATACCGCGAATCATTTCCCGGAAGGTCACCCATCCTTAGACTACTCCAGCTCAAGCACGCTTAACTCTGGAGTTCTTTCGGGCAAGTGATCGGAAAAGCTAAGTGCACTTTGGTGTCATAGATAGTCAAATCAATTCTTATAAGCCTCTCCGCATATACAAGAAATCGGGATGTTACAGTAACTTATTCCGACGGTTTTCCGACGGAATTGGTATTTTGAATTTTATTTAATTATTTATTTTTTTGAAATTTATATATTAAAATTATATAAATTTGAAATATAAATTAAAAATAGAAATAATATATATATAAATTCATTAAACAAAATTAAAAAATTCATTACACATTAAAATAAATTGTTCAAAAAAAAAGCATTAAAAGCAAATATTTAAACGGTTGGAGAATCTCGGTCGTCGGGATTATTATCCCGAAACATATGCGGGAAGCATTTTTCCATCATCTTCTCCAAGCAGGAGAGCTTCTTGTTGGTAGTCTGTTGCTCCGTCCGTAGCTCTTCAACCTGCTGGTCACGGTCTTTCACCGTTTGGGTGAGCCTCTCGATTTCTACCCGGTACTCCGAAGGATAACGAGGAAGCGAGTAAGAAGATTCCTGGGTCTGAAGGGTGCCTAACCCAGCGAATCGACCTTTCACTTGCCGGGTTTGCTGCGAATAATTAAAACCGATAATAAATAAATAACGAAAATAAAAAAAAACGAAATGAAATTAAAACTTACCTCAAGTACAATCTGGTTTATCTCTTCCCGGGACAAAGAGTTCGAGGACGTCGATCCTTCGATAGTGAGCTGCGATGATAGTTCACGGTCCAGCTTCGTCTTCTTGCTCTTCTCGACAACATCCCGCATCCCCAAGTCCTGTATCTGACCGGGTTTCTTGTTGGTGTGTCTATTCTCGATGAGTTGAAGATAATCGGGTTCGGAACCAGATTCTCTCGCCTGCGAAAATTTGTTAAGTTAAATAAATATAAAAAACAGAATTAACCATAAAAAATTTAAATTAAACTTACCATTTCCATCGCTTCCCGTTCGATGGTCTTTGCGCCCGCGTTGTGGATGCAAACCCCTTTCCCGCCTCGTTGGCTATTTCGGTTCTTCGACTGTTGCTCGGAGGTCTTTTTCGTCGCAGGCCTACTCCAGTACTCACAGAAGCCCTTCCAGACGTCGTCGTCAAGGTCCTTCGGCTTGTCTTTGTTGTGCTTCCACTTCTGCTTCCACTCGTACATGTGCTTCGAGTACGAGTTTGCGGCATACTTGTCGAATGTGTCAATGACTTTGCGCGTATGATGAGAGTCCCACGTGAACTCTTGATACAATTTTAAAAAAAAATATGTTACATATCAAAAAGAAAAATTGACAAAATGAAATTCAAAATAAATAATATATCAATAAATAACTTACCGCGAAAGTCCGGTGCCACACGTCTTTCTCCTCGGTAGGCATGTCCGAATACTTCTCGTACGGTTTGTCCAACATGTTGTGGAGCATCCGTAATATCGCCTTGGTGATCTGAGTCGACAGCTTAAACCTGAAAACATTATGAAAAGATATAAATATGTTAAGTTTAAAAATCTAAATAAGTTGAAATAATGTACAAAAAATTTCTTACCAAGTGCCGTCCTCAAACTTCGGGTGGAGTCGAATGCAATGGCCCCGGTTAGGCTGCCGGACTAGCTCCTCGATCTCAATGTGGCTCCGAGCAGCGAATTGCTGGGAATCAGGGATGTGAGTTCCCAAGCTCGTTGGTCCCGGAGGAGGCGTACACCGAGAACTCCGAGAACGGCGTCCTTGGTTGCCGCCTCCCAACTGAAGAACATCGTCGTGATCCCTGCGGAAAACGGTAAAATTGTTAGTAAATTAACAAAAAATTCAAAAGTTACCAAATTTTTTTAAATTTCAGCAAACAAATTTAGGAAAAATTCAAATTTTCCGGAAAATTCAAATTTTCAAAAAAATTCAAATTTTCCGAAAAATTCAAAGTTTACTAAAATTCAAAATTTTCAAAAATTTTCAAAATTTGCTAAAATATTTTAAAATCAGTTTTAATATATAAAAATATTTAGAAAACGTTTTATTACTATAAAAAATATTGAAAACGATTTTATTTCTAAAATAATATTTGAAAAAGGTTTTTATTATTAAAAAATATTTTAACATCAACTTAAATATATAGAAATATTTTAAAAACGTTTTTATTAGTTAAAAAATACAATAAACGATTTTAATATATTCACATATTATAAAAACGTTTTTATTATTAAAAAAATATTTTAACATCAACTTAAATATATAGAAATATTTTAAAAACGTTTTTATTAATTAAAAAATATTATAAACGATTTTAATATATATACATATTATAAAAACGTTTTTATTACTATAAAAAAATTTTAAAAACAATTTTAATATATATAAATATTATGAAAACGTTTTTATTACTTAAGAAATATATTAAAAACGTTTTTAATATATACAAATATTGTCTAAACGTTTTTATTACTTAAACAATATTTTAAAAAATTCAAACAATATCTAGAAACGTTTTTAAAATATTTTTAGAAAATAAAACAAGATCTAAAAACGATTTTAATATTTTTAGAAAATAAAACAAGATCAAAAATTTGTTTTCTAGATCTAACAATTCTAAATCAACAATCTAAACACATAAACCCTAACACTAATATTATTCTAAATAACAAATTCTATTATAACCACTTAACAATTCACATAAATAGAATTCTAACAACCTAACTAATATATTCCCTAAAACTAACATGATATAAAAAAAATTTAAAGGAATTGATTAAACTTACATGGTTTTGTTGAAAAGGAGTTGATGAATTGAAGATTAAAATTGAAATTGTGAAGAAGAAGAAGAGAAGAGGGAGAAGAACCGATTATCGGTAAGGAAGAAGAAGAGAGAAGAGGGAGAAGAAGCGACGGAAGAGAGAGAGAAAGAAGAGAGAAAGAAGAGAGAAAGAAGGAAAATAACTTACGTTTCGTCGATATAATTCGATGTCCGTCGGAAATCCGTCGGAATTCCGTCGGAAATCCGTCGGAATTCCGTCGGATTTCGAAAAATAATTTCATTTACGCGGTTGATATTCCCGCGGTCTCGAAAATATCAAAGTCCGTCGGAAATCCGTCGGAAATTTCCGACGGATAAGGTATATTCCTTGCATGTTTGTCGATTAGTCAGTCAATAAGCACGTGTCTAATTTTTCATATCCGTCGGAAATCCGTCGGAAATTTCCGACGGATTTCCGACGGATAAGGTATATTCCATGCATGTTTGTCTATTAGTCAGTCAACAAGCACGTGTCTAATTTTTCAGATCCGTCGGAAATCCGTCGGAAATTTCCGACGGAATTAGGGTATATTCCATGCATGTTTGTCTATTAGTCAGTCAACATAGGGTATAGGTTTTTTTTGTGGCAAAAGTTTACAAACACTTGTATGATGTATACAAAATAGGTTAACCTTGTATATACATCAAGAAAATGTGTTATATAGAATTTATATAGAAGTTATAATATAGGTTAACCTTGTAACCAAATGTCTAACTTTATAAAATTTCGACATAACTGATATATTACACATTACAATTCTAGTTCAAATATATGTACATATTTTACGGTGCAAATTTTATAATTAAAACTACTGTCAATCCGATGATGAGTAATCTGATTCTCCTGAATCGGAAGGTTCCCCAAATTCGTCAAATTCTTCTTCTGAATCCTCAAATACTCGATCGTCTGACTGTATGGTGAAATCAACGACAAGGTCGAGCTCAAGGGAATGCTCGATTGAACCCAAACCTACGGAGCTTTGTTGGAGGGGTTCATGATCAGACATCCCATGAACTCTACCTCTCGGGTTTATCGATGTGACTGTAACCCACGGGTCTTGCTTGTTTGTCACCCGCGGATAGGGAATGTAGCATACCTACACCATGTACAAATTTAACCACGGGAATGCAACAAACCTAAATTAAAAATTAACGTAAAAGAAATACAAACCTGGTCTGCTTGTGATGCAAGTACAAATGGCTCGTATCTCTGGAGTTTTCTTCTGCTATGTAATGATGTAACACCAAATTGGTCGTGTCACACACCGCTTCCTACTAATGGGTCGTTCCAGTCGCATAAAAATGCAACACATCTTAGACCGAGCATTCCCGGGTACTGAACATCGAAAATCTCACGTACGACACCATAGTATACAAGATCACCTGACTGAGTTGATACACCGTAATCTGAAGTTGTCGCACTCCTATCATCCCGAAGAATCTTAAAAGCGTACCCCCGTGTGCTATACATCACATGTGACTGCACGGTTGCTAGTGGAAATCTCACAATTTCTTCTAACCACGTGGGAAATGTTTGTCCGTTAGCCTTCTCTGTCGTCACCTGCACAATTAAAATAAAAATACTTCAAATAATTAAATTTTTCATTACATATGATGATTGCTAAAAACAAGGCAATTAAAAGACTTACATAATCTCTTAACCAACGTCCGAACTCTTCCTGTTTGAGCTCGATTAGCTCGTCCTCTGTTTTGTCAGGAAATGCAAAACGTTGATAAGCCATATACATCCTGTGAGATTGAAACAATTATCACGTTAGTACATATATATATAATCAAGAACCCAATAAGTAATTAAAAATTAAGTTCAATATATAATACCTCTCATATTCATCAACTCCGTCGCAGTTTGTGAGAATATACATATGCAAATGCTCTCGCTCTTGTGGTGAAAGTCTCCTCTTCTTGCCTTTTCCACTAAGTCGTCCAATCTGTAAAAATATATGAGGTACATCGACCGGATAGAAAGGTAGGACGCCTCCGTCATCATGTCGAGCTGCTCTACGACTCTTTGTTTTGACTTGTGATGGAAAGTAGGACTCGGCAAAATGTGAGGTTTCTTCATTGATGGTCTGTGCGACGATAGAACCCTCCACTCTACTCAAAATTTTCACCTTCTTCTTTAGATGTAACATATACCGTTCGAAAGGATACATCCAACGGTACTGAACCGGGCCCCCAAGCTCTGCTTCTCGAGGGAGATGAATTGTTAAATGTTCCATAACATCAAAGAATGAAGGAGGAAATATCTTCTCCAAATTGCAAAGGATTACAGGTATATTAGCCCCAAGATTGCGGATACCGTCTGATGTAAGTGAGCGAGAACATATATCTCGGAAAAAGGCACCAATCCCTGCAATATATGGATAACAAATGAATAATTAAATAATGAAGTATATATTGTATAAAGTAGTAAATAAATAATTTCATGATTGCACCTGCAATTGCTTCGTGGACATTACGTGGTAGAAGACATGCAAAGGCAAATGGAAGGAGGCGCTGCATCACCACATGACAATCATGACTCTTCATCCCAGTAAACTTCCCTTCTCCATGATCAACGCAGTTCCGAAGGTTAGATGCGTATCCGTCCGGGAATCTAACACTTTCGGTAATCCAGTCAAAAAACTCGGCCTTTGAAGGTTCATCGAAACGAAAAGCCGGGACCGGAGGCTTCCCGTTCCCTGTCACATGTAGTGCTCTACGAGAACAAATGTCTGGCAAGTCCAATCTAGACTACAGATTGTCCTTCGTCTTCCCTTTGACATTGAGAACGGTGTTCATAATGTTGTCGAAAAAATTCTTCTCAATGTGCATGACATCCAGATTATGCCTCAAAAGATGGTTCTTCCAATAAGGCAAATCCCAGAAATGCTCCTCTTGTGCCAATTATGAACGTTGCCACAACCATCAACAGGATGATGTCCGTTACCACCACAATCAATGGTCCTCTCTGCACCAAAATCTCTAAACTGAGTCAACAAATACTCACCATCTAACTCAGGAAGAGGACCGTCAAATACTTTCCGGTTCTTCCTAAACAATGTGGTGCTCCGACGATAAGGATGATCGCTAGGTAGGTATCGCCTATGACAATCAAACCAAGACGTTTTCCGTCCGTGCTTCAATTGGAACGCATCAGTGTTATCTTGACAGTACGGGCACGATAACCTTCCGTGCGTTGTCCATCCTGATAACATGCCATATGCTGGAAAATCGCTAATAGTCCACAAAAGTACCGACCGCATGATGAAATTTTGGTGACAAGAAACATCAAACGCTTCAATACCTTGGTCCCATAACATTCGCAGCTCATAAATCAATGGTTGCAAAAACACATCAAGTGATCTCTTCGGATGCTCTGGTCCAGGAACGAGAATGCTAAGGAACAAGAACTCCCTTCGCATGCACAAAGATGGCGGCAAATTGTAAGGTGTTACAATTACTGGCCACAAAGAATATTTTCTGCCGTGCTTCCCAAAAGGGCTAAAACCATCGGTACATAATCCAAGGTATACGTTCCTTGCCTCAAACGCAAAGCTGGGATAAATGGATTGAAAATGTTTCCATGCTCCTGCATCTGACGGATGGGTGATTTGTCCATCTGTTGTATGCTCTGCATGCCATCTCATTGCTCCTGCTGTGCGCTCTGACTGATATAACCTCTTCAATCTCTATATTAACGGTAAATACCACATCCGTTTATATGGCACTGGCACTCTTCCACCTGTTTCCTTATACCGAGGTTTGCGACAAAAACGACATGTCGTACGATCTGCGTCCTCTCTCCAGTAGAGCATACAGTTGTCTATGCATACATCTATCATCTGATACGGCAATCCTAGACCTTGAACAAGTTTCTGTATCTCATAGTATGATGCCGGTGCAAGATTATCTTCTGGCAAAATTTCTTTCACAAAATCAGCGATTGCATCCACGCACTCCTCACTCAAATTGAAATCCGTCTTTATACCCATCATCCTTGTTGCAGTTGATAAAGGGGAATGTTCACCTCTACACCCATCATATAACGGATGTTTAGCAGCGTCTAACATATCAAAGAATCTCCGAGCTTCTAAATTAGGCTCTTCTCCCCTATCTCCATACTCAGCAACCGATGGTATACTTTCACGAAATGCATCGTTCACCATCTGAACATGACCTACAGTACTTTGTTCTTCCATTGCGGGTTCTTCTAAGCTAGTGTTATCCCCAATATAATGTTCACTAGTACTAGCATAATTATCCACCATTGTATCATTTTCTCCATGATAATACCAAATCTTGTAACCCGACATAAACCCATGACAATACAAGTGTGACCATACTTCATCTATCACGATAAATCTACGATTCCCACAATTGGTACAAGGGCAATAGATTTTACCGGTTTTTTTTGCTTTCTTCTGCATACCCGCAAATGCCATGAATTCCTGTAGACCTTTTTTGAATTCCTTCGTAACTAGGCCCGTGTCCGGAATTTGATGAGGCTTGTCCATCCATGATCGAAAATAATTATAAGGATTTGAAGAAGACATTTTCGTAAGGAATTAGATAACAGAGATTTTTTTTTGTTGTGATTATAAATGAAGCGTGGAAACGTTTTTATAAGGAAAATTTTGTGCATTTTCCGACGGGTTTCCGACGGATTTCCGACGGATATAAAGTAGATATTATCGATGTCGGCAACCATGTCGGCATCTGTCGGAAATCCGTCGGAAATCCGTCGGAAATCCGTCGGCAATCCGTCGGAAATTTCCGACGGATGAACGTCGTCGGAAATCCGTCGGCAGTATGTCGGCAACATCAGAATTCGTCAAAAAGTCGTCGGAAATCTGTCGACAAGTGTCCGACGGATTATTGTCGTCGGAAATCCGTCGGAATTTCCGACGGATGAGAAGTTAGTCGGAAATCCGTCGGAAATCCGTCGGAAAGTCGTCGGAAATATCCGACGGAATTATTGCCGTCGGAATTGCCGTCGGAAATACACATGTTTTCTTGTAGTGTCCTTCCACCTTGAGGAGTATCTAATCTTTATAACTAGTCTCAACACTCCATCTTGTCTGTCTTATGCAATAACGGTACGTTCTTAGCATTTTGGTTAGATATTGACGTTTTGAATCTGAGTTGGACCATTTACTAGATGAAATCCCGTTTTTTAAATTTTCATAGGGACACAGAGGTTTCATTAAAGAAATGAGAAAACAATTAACGGATGCTTCTCCTTCCACCCTTAGGAGTCTCTAATCTCTATATCCAGTCTCAGAACTCCATTTTGTCTGTCTTATGCAATAACGGTCCATTCATAGCATTTTGGTCAGATATTGCCGTTTTGGATCTGAATTGGATGGATCATTTCTAGACGAAATCCCGTTTTTCAAATTTTCATAGGGACACATAGGTTTCATTAATAAAATGAGTAAATATGTAACGTATGCTTCTCCTCCCATCTTGAGGAGTATCTAATCTATATAACTTATGCAAAAACGGTATGTTCTTTGCAATTTATTTAGATATTTCCGTTTTGGATCTGAATTGGACAGTTTACTAAACCAAATCCTGTTTTTTGAATTTTCATAGGGACACAGAGGTTTCATTAAAGAAATCAGAAAACAAGTAACATATGCTTCTCCTTCCACCTGTAGGAGTCTCTAATCTATATTCTAGTCTCATCACTCCATCTTGCCTGTCTTATGCAATAACGGTCCGTTCTTAACATTTTATTTAGATATTGGCGTTTTGGATATGAATTCGACCGTTTACTAGACGAAACCCGGTTTTTCGAATTTTCCTTAAAGAAATGAGAAAACAAGTAACAAATGTTTCTTCTTCCACCTTTAGGAGTCTCTAATCCCTATATCAAGTCTCAACACTCCATCTTGTTTGTCATATACAATAAGAGTCCGTTCTTAGCATTTTGGTAAGATATTGTCGTTTTGGATCTAGATTGGACCGTTTAGTACTCGAAAACCTGTTTTTCAAATTTTCATAGGGACACAGAGGTTTCATTAATGAAATGACAAAACTAGTAACTGATGCTTCTCCTTCCACCTTTAGGGGTCTCTAATCTTTATATCTAGTCTAAACACTCCATCTTGTATGTCTTATGCAATAAATGTCCATTCTTAGCATTTTGGTTATATATTGACGTTTTGGATCTGAATTTGACCGTTTACTAGACGAAATCCCGCGTTTTTTTTAAGTTTCATAGGGACACAGAGGTTTCATAAAGAAATGAGAATACAATTAACGGATGCTTCTCCTTCCACATTTAGGAGTCTATAATCCCTATATTTAGTTTCAGCACTCCATCTTGTCTGTCTTATGCAATAAGGGTCCGCTAATAGCATTTTGATCAGATATTGCCGTTTTAGATCTGAATTGGATCATTTACTCGATGAAATTCCGTTTTTCAAAATTTCATAGGGACAGAGAGCTCATTAATAAAATGAGTAAGTATGTAACGGATTCTTCTCCTTCCACCTTTAGGAGTATATAATCTTTATAACTAGTCTCAACACTCCATCTTTTTATTCTTATGCAATAACGGTCCGTTCTTAGCATATTGGTTCGATATTGACGTTTTGGATCTGAGTTGGACGATTTACTAGACGAAATCACGTTTTTTAAATTTTCACAGGGTCACAGAGGTTTCATTAAAGAAATGAGAAAACAATTAACGGAAGCTCTCCTTCCACCTTTAGGAGTCTCTAATCCCTATATCTTGTCTCAGCACTCCAACTTGTATGTCTTATGCAATAACGGTCCGTTCTTAGCATTTTATTTAGATATTACCGTTTTGGATCTGAATTAAACCGTTTACTAGACGAAATCCTGTTTTTCGAATTTTCATAGGGACACAAAGGTTTCATTAAAGAAATCAGAAAAGGTAACATATGCTTCTCCTTCCACCTGTAGGAGTCTCTAATCTCTATTCTAGTCTCAGCACTCCATCTTGTCTATCTTATGCAATAACGGTCCGTTCTTAACATTTTCTTTAGATATGGGCGTTTTGGATCAGAATTCGACCGTTTACTAGACGAAATCCTGTTTTTCGAATTATTATAGGGACACAGAGGTTTCATTAAAGAAATGAGAAAACAAGTAACAAATGCTTCTTCTTCCCCCTTTAGGAGTCTCTAATCCCTATATCAAGTCTCAACACTCCATCTTGTTTGTCATATACAATAAGGGTCCGTTCTTAGCATTTTGGTTAGATATTGACGTTTTGGATATGAATTGGACCGTTTACTAGACAAAATCCCGCGTTTTTTAAGTTTCATAGGGACACAGAAGTTTCATAAAGAAATGAGAATACAATTAACGGATGCTTCTCCTTCCACCTTTAAGAGTCTATAAACCCTATATTTAGTTTAAGCACTCCATCTTGTATGTCTTATGCAATAACAGTCCGTCCATAGCATTTTGGTCAGATATTGCCGTTTTAGATCTGAATTGGATCATTTAATAGACGGAATCCTGTTTTTCAAAATTTCATAGGGACACAGAGCTCATTAATAAAATGAGTAAATATGTAACAAATGCTTCTCCTTCCACCTTTAGGAGTATCCAATCTTTATAACTAGTCTCAACACTCCATCTTTTCTATCTTATTCAATAACGGTCCGTTATTATTATTTGTGTTAGATATTGACGTTTTCGATCCGAATTAGATCATATATTAGACGAAATCCCTTTTTTCAAAATTTCATTGGGACACAGAGGTTTCATTAATAAAAGGAGTAAATATGTAACGGATCGTCTCTTTCCACCTTTAGGAGTATCTAATCTTTATAACTAGTCTCAACACTCCATCTTTTCTGTCTTATGCAATAACGGTTCGTTCTTAGCATTTTGGTTAGATATTGACGTTTTGTATCTGAATTAGACCATTTATTAGACGAAATCCTGTTTTTTAAATTTTCATAGGGACACGGAGGTTTCATTAAAGAAATGAGAAAACAATTAACGGATGCTTCTCCTTCCACCTTTAGGAGTCTCTAATCTCTATATCTTGTCTCAGCACTCCATCTTGTATGTCTTATGCAATAACAGTCCGTTCATAGCATTATGGTCAGATATTGCCGTTGTGGATCTGAATTGGATCATTTACTAGACGTAATCCCGTTTTTCAAAAGTTCATAGGGACACGGATGTTTCATTAATAAAATGATTTAAGATGTAACAGATGCTTCTCCTTCCACCTTGAGGTTTATCTAATCTTTATAAATAGTCTCAGCACTCCATCTTGTTTTTTTATGAAATAACGTTCCGTTCTTCGCATTTTGGTTAGATATTAACGTTTTGGATCTGAGTTGGACCATTTACAAGACGAAATCATGCTTTTTTAATTTTCATAGGGACACGGAGGTTTCATTATAAAAATGAGAAAACAATTAACGGATGCTTCTCCTTCCACCTTTAGGAGTCTCTAATCCCTATATCTAGTCTCAGCACTCCATCGTCTATTTTATGCAATAACAGTCCGTTCTTAGCATTTTATTTAGATATTGCCGTTTTGGATCTGAATTGACCGTTTATTAGATGAAATCCTGTTTTTCGAATTTTCATAGGGACATAGAGGTTTCATTAAGGAAAGATAATACAATTAACAGATGCTTCTCCTTCCACCTTTAGGAATCTATAATCCCTATATCTAGTTTCAGCACTCCATCTTGTTTGACTTATGCAATAACGGTCCGGTCATAGCATTTTGGTCAGATATTGCCATTTTAGATCTGAAATGGATCATTTACTAGACGAAATCCCGTTTTTTAAATTTTCATAGGGACACAGAACTTTCATTAATAAAATGAGTAAATATGTAACGTATGCTTTCCTTCCACTTTTAGGAGTATCTAATCTTTATGACTAGTCTCAACACTCCATCTTGTCTGTCTTATGCAATAACGGCTCGTTCTTATCATTTTAGTTAGCTATTGATGTTTTCGATCTGAATTCGATCATTCATTAGACGAAATCTTGTTTTTCAAATTTTCAAAGGGACATGGAGGTTTCATTTATAAAATGAGTAACTATGTAACGGATGCTTCTCCTTCCACCTTGAGGCGTATCTAATCTTTAAACCTAGTCTTAGCACTCCATCTTGTCTGTCTTATGCAATAACGGTTTGTTCTTAGCATTTTGGTTAAATATTGACGTTTTGGATCTGAGTTATACCATTTACTAGACAAAATCCTATTTTTTTTTAATTTTTCATAGGGACACGGAGGTTTCATTAAAGAAATGAGAAAACAATTAACGGATGATTCTCCTTCCACCTTTAGGAGTCTCTAATCCCTATATCTAGTCTCAGCATTCCATCTTGTCTGTCTTATGTAATAACAGTCTGTTCATAGCATTTTATTTAGATATTGCCGTTTTGGATCTGAATTGGATCATTTACTAGACGAAATCCCGTTTTTCAAATTTTCATAGGGAGACTGAGGTTTCATTAATAAAATTAGTAAATATGTAACGGATGCTTCTCCTTCCACCTTTAGGAGTATCTAATCTTTATAACTAGTCTCAACACTCCATTTTTTCTGTCTTATGCAATAACGGTATGTTCTTATTATTTTAGTTAGATATTGACGTTTTGGATCTAAGTTGGACCATTTACCAGACGAAATCCCGTTTTTTTAATTTTCATAGGGATACAGAGGTTTCATTAAAGAAATGAGAAAACAATTAACGGATGCTTCTCCTTCCACCTTTAGAAGTCTCTAATCCCTATATCTAGTCTCGGCAGTCCATCTCTTATGTCTTATGCAATAACAGTCTGTTCTTAGCATTTTATTTGGATATTGCCGTTTTGGATCTGTATTTACCGTTTACTAGACGAAATTCTTATTTTCGAATTTTCATTGGGACATAGAGGTTTCATTAACGGATGCTTCTCCTTCCACCTTTAGGAGTGTATAATCCCTATATCTAGTTTCAACACTCCATCTTGTTTGTCTTATGTAATAACGGTCCGGTCATAGCATTTTGGTCATATATTGCCATTTTAGATCTGAAATGGCTCATTTACTAGATGAAATCCCATTTTTCTATTTTTCATAGGGACACATAACTTTCTTTAAAAAATGAGTAAATATGTAACTGATGCTTCTCCTTCCACCTTGAGGAGTATCTAATCTGTATAACTTGTCTCAACACTCCATCTTGTCTGTCTTATGCAATAACGGTCCGTTCTTAACATTTTCGTTAGATATTGACGTTTCATAGGGACACGGATGTTTCATAAAGAACTGAGAATACAATTAACGGATGCTTCTCCTTCCACCTTTAGGAGTCTATAATCCCTATATTTACTTTCAGAACTCTATCTTCTCTGTCTTATGCAATAACGGTCCGTTCATAGCATTTTGGTAGGATATTAACGTTTTAGATATGAATTGGATCATTTACTAGCGAAATTCCGTTTTTCAAAATTTCATAGAGACACATATCTCATTAATAAAATGAGTAAATATGTAACGGATGCTTCTCCTTCCACTTTTAGGAGTATCTAATATTTATAAGTAGTCTCAACACTCCATCTTTTATGCTTATGCAATAACAGTCCGTTATTATCATTTTGGTTAGATATTGACGTTTTCGATCTGAATTGGATCATATACTAGACAAAATCCCATTTTCAAATTTTCATAGGGACACTGAGGTTTCATTAACAAAATGGGTAAATATGTAACAGATGCTTCTCCTTCCACCTTTAGGATTATCTAATCTTTATAACTAGTCTCAACACTCCATCTTGTCTGTCTTATGCAATAACGATCCGTTCTTATAATTTTGGTTATATATTGATGTTTTGGATCTAAAATGAACCATTTACTAGACGAAATCCCGCATTTTAAATTTTCATAGGGACACGGAGGTTTCATTAATGAAATGAGAAAATAATTAACGGATGCTTCTCCTTCCACCTTTAGGAGTCACTAATCCATATATCTAGTCTCAGCACTTCATCTTGTATGTCTTATGTAATAACATTCCGTTCTTAGAATTTTATTTAGATATTGCCGTTTTGGATCTGTAATTCGACCGTTTACTAGACGAAATCTTTTCTTTTTAATTTTCATAGGGACACAGAGGTTTCATTAAAGAAATGAGAAAACAAGTAACAAATGCTTCTTCTTCCACCTTTAGGAGTCTCTAATCCCTATATCTAGTCTCAACACTCCATCTTGTTTGTCATATACAATAAGGGTCCCTTCTTTGCATTTTGGTCAGATATTGCCGTTTTGGATCTGAATTGGATGGATCATTTACTAGACGAAATCCCGTTTTTCAAATTTTCATAGAGACACGGAAGTTTCATTAATAAAAAGAGTAAATATGTAACGGATGCTTCTCCTTCCACCTTGAGGAGTATCTAATCTGTATAACTAGTCTCAACACTCCATCATGTCTGTCTTATGCAATAACGGTCCGTTCTTAGCATTTTTGTTAGATATTGACGTTTTGGATCTAAATTGGACCGTTTACTAGACGAAATCCCGCGTTTTTTTTAGTTTCATAGGGACACGGAGGTTTCGTAATGAAATGAGAATACAATTAACGGATGCTTCTCCTTCCACCTTTAGGAGTCTATAATCCCTATATTTAGTCTCAACATTCCATCTTTTCTGTCTTATGCAATAACGGTCTGTTCATAGCATTTTGGTGAGATATTCCCGTTTTAGATCTGAATTGGATCATTTACTAGACGAAATCCCGTTTTTTTTTAAATTTCATAGGGATAAAGAGCTCATTAATAAAATGAGTAAATATGTAACGGATGCTTCTCCTTCCACCTTTAGGAGTATCTAATCTATATAACTAGTCTCAACACTCCATCTTGTCTGTCTTATGCAATAACGATGCGTTCTTAGCATTTTGGTTAGATATTGACGTTTTGAATCTGAATTGGACCATTTACTAGACGAAATCCCGTTTTTAAATTTTCATAGGGACACGGAGGTTTCATTAAAGAAATGAGAAAACAATTAACGGATGCTTCTCCTTCCACCTTTAGGAGTCACTAATCACAATATCTAGTCTCAGCACTCCATCTTGTCTGTCGTATGTAATAAAACTTGTTCTTAGCATTTTATTTAGATATTACCGGTTTTGGATCTGAATTGGAAAGTTTACGAGACAAAATCCTGTTTCTCAAATTTTCATAGGGACACAGAGGTTTCATTAAAGAAATCAGAAAACAAATAACGGATGCTTCTCCTTCCACCTTTAGGAGTCTCTAATCTCTATATCCAGTCTCAGAACTCCATCTTGTCTGCTTATGCAATAACGGTCCATTCATAGCATTTTGGTCAGATATTGCTGTTTTGGATCTGAATTGAATGGATCATTTACTAGACGAAATCCCGTTTTTCAAATTTTCATAGGGACCAAGGTTTCATTAATAAAATGAGTAAATATGTAACGTATGCTTCTCCTTCCACCTTGAGGAGTATCTAATCTATATAACTAGTCTCAACACCCCATATTGTCTGTCTTATGCAATAACGATCCGTTCTTAGAATTTTGGTTAGATATTGACGTTTTGGATCTGAGTCGGAGCATTTACTAGACGAAATCCCGTTTTTTAAGTTTTCATAGGGACACGGAGGTTTCATTAGAAAAATGAGAAAACAATTAACGAATGCTTCTCCTTCAACCTTTAGGAGTCACTAATCCCTATATCTAGTCTCAGCTCTCCATCTTGTCTGTCTTATGCAATAACAGTCCGTTCTTACCATTTTATTTAGATATTGCCGTTTTGTATCTGGATTGACCGTTTACTAGATGAAATCCTATTTTTCGAATATTCATATGGACATAGCGGTTTCATTAAAGAAATGAGAATACAATTAACATATGCTTCTCCTTCCACTTTTTGGAGTCTTTAATCCCTATATCTAGTTTCAGCACTCCATCTTGTTTGTCTTATGCAATGACTGTCCTGTCAAAGAATTTTGGTCAGATATTGCCATTTTAGATCTGAAATGGATCATTTAATAGACGAAATCCCGTTTTTTTAATTTTCATAGGGACACAGAACTTTCATAAAAAAATGAGTAAATATGTAACAGAAGCATCTCCTTCCACGTTTAAGAGTATCTAATCTTTATAACTAATCTCAACACTCCATCTTTTCTGTCTTATGCAATAACGGTCCGTTCTTGTCATTTTGTTTAGATATTGACGTTTTCGATCTGAATTTGATCATTTACTAGACGAAATCCCGTTTTTCAAATTTTCAAAGGGACACGGAGGTTTCATTAATAAAACGAGTAACTATGTAACGGATGCTATTCCTTCCACCTTGAGGAGTATCTAATCTGTATAACTAGTCTCAACACTCCATCTTGTCTGTTTTATGCAATAACGGTTGGTTCTTAGCATTTTGGTTAGATATTGACGTTTTAGATCTGAGTTGGAGCATTTACTAGAAGAAATCCCGTTTTTAAATTTTCATACGGACACGGAGGTTTCATTAAAGAAATGAGAAAACAATTAACGGATGCTTCTCCTTCCACCTTTAGGAGTCACTAATCCCAATATCTAGTCTCAGCACTCCATCTTGTTTGTCTTATGTAATAACACTTGTTCTTAGCATTTTATTTAGATATTACCGGTTTTGGATCTGAATTGGAAAGTTTACGAGACAAAATCATGTTTCTCTAATTTTCATAGGGACACAGAGGTTTCATTAAAGAAATCAGAAAACAAATAAAGGATATTTCTCCTTCCACCTTTAGGAGTCTCTAATCTCTATATCCAGTCTCAGAACTCCATCTTGTCTGCTTATGCAATAACGGTCCATTCATAGCATTTTGGTCAGATATTGCCGTTTTGGATCTGAATTGGATGGATCATTTACTAGACGAAATCCCGTTTTTCAAATTTTCATAGGGACCAAGGTTTCATTAATAAAATGAGTAAATATGTAACGTATGCTTCTCCTTCCACCTTGAGGAGTATATAATCTATATAACTAGTCTCAACACCCCATCTTGTCTGTCTTATGCAATAACGATCCGTTCTTAGAATTTTGGTTAGATATTGACGTTTTGGATCTGAGTTGGAGCATTTATTAGACGAAATCCCGTTTTTTAAGTTTTCATAGGGACACGGAGGTTTCATTAAAAAAATGAGAAAACAATTAACGAATGCTTCTCCTTCAACCTTTAGGAGTCACTAATCCCTATATCTAGTCTCAGCTCTCCATCTTGTCTGTCCTATGCAATAACAGTCCGTTCTTACCATTTTATTTAGATATTGTCGTTATGGATCTGGATTGACCGTTTACTAGATGAAATCCTATTTTTCGAATATTCATATGGACATAGCGGTTTCATTAAAGAAATGAGAATACAATTAACATATGCTTCTCCTTCCAGTTTTTGGAGTCTTTAATCCCTATATCTAGTTTCAGCACTCCATCTTGTTTGTCTTATGCAATGACTGTCCGGTCAAAGAATTTTGGTCAGATATTGCCATTTTAGATCTGAAATGGATCATTTAATAGACGAAATACCGTTTTTTAAATTTTCATAAGGACACAGAACTTTCATAAAAAAATGAGTAAATATGTAGCAGATGCTTCTCCTTCCACGTTTAAGAGTATCTAATCTTTATAACTAGTCTCAACACTCCATCTTTTCTGTCTTATGCAATAACGGTCCGTTCTTGTCATTTTGTTTAGATATTGACGTTTTCGATCTGAATTTGATCATTTACTAGACGAAATCCCGTTTTTCAAATTTTCGAAGGGACACGGAGGTTTCATTAATAAAACGAGTAACTATGTAACGGATGCTATTCCTTCCACCTTGAGGAGTATCTAATCTGTATAACTAGTCTCAACACTCCATCTTGTCTGTTTTATGCAATAACGGTTGGTTCTTAGCATTTTGGTTAGATATTGACGTTTTGGATCTGAGTTGGAGCATTTACTAGACGAAATCCCGTTTTTTAAATTTTCATAGGGACACGGAGGTTTCATTAAAGAAATGAGAAAATAATTAACGGATGCTTCTCCTTCCACCTTTAGGAGTCACTAATCCCTATATCTAGTCTCAGCACTCAATCATGTCTGTCTTATGTAATAACACTCCGTTCTTAGCATTTTATTTAGATATTACCGTTTTGGTTCTGAATTGGAAAGTATACGAGACAAAATCCCATTTCTCGAATTTTCATAGGGACATAGAGGTTTCATTAAAGAAATCAGAAAACAAATAACGGATGCTTCTCCTTCCACATTTAGGAGTCTCTAATCTCTATATCCAGTCTCAGCACTCCATCTTGTCTGTCTTATGCAATAACGGTCCGTTCATAGCATTTTGGTCAGATATTGCCGTTTTGGATCTGAATTGGATGGATCATTTACTAGAAGAAATCCCGTTTTCAAATTTTCATTGGGACACGGAGGTATCCTTAATAAAATAAGTAAATATGTAACGTATGCTTCTTCTTCCACCTTGACGAGTATCTAATATGTATAACTAGTCTCAACACTCCATCTTGTCTGTCTTATGCAATAACGGTTTGTTCTTAGCATTTTGGTTAGATATTGCCGTTTTGGATCTGAGTTGGAGCATTTACTAGACGAAATCCCGTTTTTTAAATTTTCATAGGGACACGGATGTTTCATTAAATAAATGAGAAAACAATTAACGGATGCTTCTCCTTCCACCTTTAGGAGTCACTAATCGCTATATCTAGTCTCAGCACTCCATCTTGTCTGTCTTATGCAATAACAGTCCGTTCTTAGCATTTTATTTAGATATTGCCGTTTTGGATCTGAATTGACCGTTTACTAGATGAAATCTTGTTTTTTGAATATTCATAGGGACATAGAGGTTTCATTAAAGAAATGAGAATACAATTAACATATGCTTCTGCTTCCACTGTTTGGAGTCTTTAATCCCTATATCTAGTTTCAGCACTCCATCTTGTTTGTCTTATGCAATGATTGTCCGGTCAAAGCATTTTGGTCAGATATTGCCATTTTAGATCTAAAATGGATCATTTAATAGACGAAATCCCGTTTTTTAAATTTTAATAGGGACACAGAACTTTCATTAATAAAATGAGTAAATATGTAACAGATGCTTCTCCTTCCACCTTTGGGAGTATTTAATCCTTATAACTAGTATCAACACTCCATTTTTCTGTCTTATGCAATAACGGTTCGTTCTTATCATTTTTTAGATATTGAGGTTTTCGATCTGAATTTGATCATTTACTAGACGAAATCCCGTTTTTCAAATTTTCAAAGGGACACGTAGGTTTCATTATTAAAATGAGTAACTATGTAACGGATGCTCTTCCTTCCACCTTGAGGAATATCTAATCTTTATAACTAGTCTCAACACTCCATCTTGTCTGTCTTATAAAATAACGGTCCGTTCATCGCATTTTGGTTAGATATTGATGTTTTGGATCTGTGCTGGATCATTTACTAGACGAAATCCCATTTTTTTAATTTCATAGGGACACAGAGGTTTGATTAAAGAAATGAGAAAAAAATTAACGAATGCTTCTCCTTCCACCTTTAGGAGTCTCTAATCTCTATATCTAGTCTCAGCACTCCATCTTGTCTGTTTTATGCAATAACGGTCTGTTCTTATCATTTTATTTAGATATTGCCATTTTGGATATGAATTCGACCGTTTACTAGACGAAATCCTATCTTTCGAATTTTCATACAGAGGTTTCATTACAAAAATGAGAAAACAAGTAACAAATGCTTCTTCGTCCACCTTCAGGAGTCTCTAATCCCTATATATAGTCACAACACTCCATCTTGTTTGTCATATACCATAAGGGTCCGTTCTTTGTATTCTGGTCAGATATTGCCGTTTTGGATCTAGATTTGACCGTTTAGAAGACTAAAACCCGTTTTTTCGAATTTTCATAGGGACACGGAGGTTTCATTAATGAAATGAGAAAACTAGTAACGGATGCTTCTCCTTCCACCTTAAGGAGTCTCTAATCTTTATATCGAGTCTTAACACTCCATCTTGTCTGTCTTATGCAATAACGATGCGTTCTTAGCATTTTGGTTAGATATTGACGTTTTGGATCTGAATTGGACCATTTACTAGACAAAATCCCGTTTTTTAAATTTTCATAGGGACACAGAGGTTTCATTAAAGAAATGAGAAAACCATTAACGGATGCTTCTCCTTCCACCTTTAGGAGTCACTAATCCCTATATCTAGTCTCAGCACTCCATCTTGTCTGTCTTATGTAATAACACTCGTTCTTAGCATTTTATTTAGATATTACCGTTTATGGATCTGAATTGGAAAGTTTACGAGACAAAATCCTGTTTCTCGAATTTTCATAGGGACACCGAGGTTTCATTAAAGAAATCAGAAAACAAATAACGGATGCTTCTCCTTCCACCTTTAGGAGTCTCTAATCTCTATATCCAGTCTTAGAACTCCATCTTGTCTGTCTTATGCACTAACGATCCATTCATAGCATTTTGGTCAGATATTGCCGTTTTGGATACCAATGTCCACCCCAGTCCAACACACACATCCTCAACAGATCCTCCAACGTCTGGATAGTCCTCTCCGACTGCCCATCGGTCTGGGGATGATAAGCTGTACTCATGTGTACCTTAGTGCCCATCTCCTTCTGGAAAGCGCCCCAGAACAGCGAGGAGAACTTCGGATCTCGATCTGACACTATACTCACCGGTACCCCATGCAGCTTCACAATCTCCCTGACGTACCTCTTGGCCAACACTTCCGCACCGTCGGTCTTTTTTATGGCCAAGAAGTGCGCAGACTTGGTCAACCTATCGACGATGACCCAAATAGCGTCCTTGGTTCGCGAAACCGGCAGACCCACCACGAAATCCATGGTGATCATGTCCCACTTCCACTCCGGAATGGGTAAACTCCTCAACAACCCGCTCGGAACCTGATGCTCAGCCTTCACCAACTGACAGGTATCACACCCCGCAACCCAGTTGGCAACATCCTTCTTCATCCCTACCCACTGGTAATACCGTTTGAGGTCACGGTACATATTGGTAGCTCCGGGATGAATGGCGAAACGGCTCTGATGTGCTTCCCTCAGGATTTCCTGCCTCAGCACTTCGTCCTTCGGTACACACACCCTACCTCTCAAAAGGATCGTTCCATTGCTGGATAACTCATACTCAGACCGTTCTGCCCTGCCAGCCTGCATTAATTCCGCATCCAACTGCTGTGCTACCCGCACCCTAGTCAGAATGTCCGCCTGATCCACCGCCTCTAAACCCAACGGCTCAGGTTCCTCAGACACAGCACACAGTCTCAGGGCACTCACCATGCCTACCAACGCCTCGGTATCTCGCTCAGTGTCTAAAATAACCCGCTTCCTGCTCAAAGCATCGGCTACAAGATTCGCTTTACCGGGATGGTAAGCTATCTCCAGGTCATAATCCGCAACAAGCTCCATCCATCGCCTCTGTCGCAGATTCAGCTCCGGCTGGGTAAAGATGTACTTCAGACTTTTGTGGTCTGTGAACACCTGAACCTTACCGCCATACAGATAAGACCTCCAGATCTTCAATGCAAACACCACTGCAGCCATCTCAAGATCGTGAGTAGGATAATTGCATTCATGTTTCCTCAGCTGCCTGGAAGCATATGCGATTACCTTACCCTGCTGCATCAGTACACAACCGAGCCCCAGCCTGGACGCGTCTGTGAACACGACGTATGGCTCATCCTGCTTCGGCAAGGCTAACACCGGAGTGCTCACCAGCATCTCCTTGAGCTTCACAAAGCTCTCCTCACACTGGTCCGACCACACGAAAGGAACGTCCTTCCCGGTCAACTTGGTCATGGCCTGCGCCATACTAGCAAACCCCTTGACGAACCTCCTGTAATAACCCGCCAGACCCAGAAAACTGCGAATCTCCGAGGCATTCTTCGGTCTCGGCCACTCCTCAATCGAGCGAATCTTCTCCGGATCCACTGAAACACCACGAGCAGATACGACGTGCCCCAGAAATCCGATCTCCCGCTGCCAGAAACTACACTTGCTCAGCTTAGCGAACAACTTCTGCTCCCGTAGCTTCTCCAGAACTTTCTTCAGGTGAACCATGTGCTCCTCAGGACTCTTCGAATACACTAGAATGTCGTCGATGAAAATGATGACGAACTCATCCAGATACTCCTGGAACACGCCGTTCATCAACCTCATAAACGCAGCCGGTGCATTCGTCAACCCAAACGGCATCACCACAAACTCGTAGTGCCCGTATCTCGTCCTGAAAGCCGTCTTCCTGATGTCCGACTCCGCTATCGGGATCTGATGATAACCCGATGCCAAATCAATCTTAGAGAACCACGAAGCACCCTGCAACTGATCTAACAACTCATCGATCCTCGGTAATGGGTACTTGTTCTTCACCGTAACCCGGTTCAGCCCCCGATAATCAATGCACAACCGGAAGCTCCCATCTTTCTTCTTGACGAACAGTACCGGTGCACCCCACGGAGAACTGCTCGGTCTAATGAAACCCTTTTCCAACAACTCCTCGAGCTGCTTCTTAAGCTCAGCCATCTCCGCTGGAGCCATCCTGTAAGGAGCCTTAGACAACGGGGTCGTCCCCGGCTCTAACTCAATGGTAAAAGGATCCGACCTGGATGGTGGTAACCCGCTCAACTGCTGGAACACATCCTCGAACTCCCAGACCACCTCAATATCCCGCACCGCTGACTCCCCAACCTCACCAGGTATCGAAATGGTAGCCAAGTAGGCCTCACAACCCTGTTCGATCAAACGCTCCGCTTGAACCGCGGAAACGACGATGCCTCCCGGCACCGGTCTCACTCCCTGATAAACCAGTCTTCTGTTAGCATGCTCGAAAATCACACGACCCCGGTGACAATCCAAATGAGCCTTGAACTTTCCCAGCCAGGCCATACCCAAAATGATGTCATAGAGTTCCACTGGGCACACTATCAAATCCGCTGGCATCACCTCTCCGGCGATAAGAATGTCGACATTCTCCACACAGCCCTGAGTCCTCAACAAGCGACCCCCAGCAACTCTCACCACACCCGAGTGGTCCCCACACAACTCTTGGATACCGCTCCCCGACACCCAATCCGGTGTGGCAAAACTGTGGGACGCTCCGGAGTCAAACAACACATGTGACTCTACCCCAGCCACAATAAGGGTCCCTAAGCACGAAAAGGATTCACGGCAAATAGCAAACACCAATTACAGAACGAGTAACTGAAATTACAATCAAACAAGATCATAGTTAAGGTAACTAACCAGTAATCGGTCTGCTGCCGCTCGCCTCGCCTGACTCCGCGCCTATGGTGAACACCCTCGGTGCCACTGCGGCCCGTTTCGGAGGCGGTGCCTCGATCCTCACAAATGGCTGAGCCAACTTCGGACAATCCTTCCTGAGGTGACCGGGTTCCTTGCAATGGAAGCACACCGGGCCCCCTCGAGAACAATCCGCCACGCGATGTCCATGGGCTCCGCACCCGAAACAACGTGGCCCAGAACCCGCTTCCCTGGAAGTATCCTCCCACTTCCTTTTCTGTCCCTGCTGCTGACCAGACCTACCGCCCTTGCTCGGAGCAACACTCTGACTTTGAGGCCGTCGCGGAACCTCTGGTACTGCAGCCTTTAAACTAGCCTCCAGCCTCATCCCCTCCTCAAGCTGCGCTGCACACTCCACCAGTTCGGATACCGACTCGAACTTGCGGACTATGCACCGATTCCTGAGATCGATACGCATACCTCGCATGAAAGCACCAATAAACTCATACTCGGTATCCGCACCCCGACCAGCAAACCGCTTCAGCCGGTTAAACTCGGCCTCGTACTCTCGGACCGAACGAATCCCCTGTGATAAGTACAGAAACTCCGCCTGTAACCTGTCGCGAGCCTCCCGCGGAAAATACTTGAGATCGAACTCCCTCCGGAACTCGTCCCAAGACAACACTACTCCCGCCCTCCTCGCAGCAACACCCTGCCACCACTCATGTGCATCTCCCTCCAGATAATGCACCGCCAAGTCAACCCTATACTCCTCAGGGCATCTGATCGACTGGAAGTTCCTCTCCAACCTGGACCTCCACTCATCAGACTCAATCGGTCGAGCACCACCACTGAAAAACTTGGTGCCCAACCTCTGCATATGCTCCATCACCCTCAGGTACGACGGAACCACTGGCTCGGCCTCAGCAACCACTCCCGGAACTCCCGGAGCAACAACACCCGGCATCGCGGCAACCCCCTGTGGCGCCACTGGAGCTGGAGCCGGTACCACACCAGGTAACCTCTCCAAGAGCTGGGCCAACATGCCCAAAACAGCCGCCATCGGGTTCGGGCCCGCACCCGCCTGAGCACCACCCGGCGCCGGCATCGCACCATACACGGCCGCTGGCTCCGACTGACCTTCCCCCTCGGCGTGATCATACGCCCCCTGCTCCACCGTGACACTCTGCGTCACATTCGCAGCTGCTCTGCCACCTCTACCACCTCTACCACCTCTGCCGCCACGGCCTGTTCTGCCGCCCCGACCACGGCCGCCACGACCACCCCGACCTCTGAGACCTTGCCCAACGCTATCAGAATCAACCATCTGCAATAACCACTTGTTACTACTTGACAACAGCAATAGTAAAACAAACACGAGTCTTACCGTGGAATCTCATTGAAGGCTCGAAGAGGATGATCTAGAACTTCAAGCTCAACAATTGACTAACTCACATAGACAGTTCTAATAGCGGAAAATTTTTTTAAAACCGTCCTAGAACCGTAAATGCTCTGATACCAAATTGAAACAACCGCACCCATTTTTTTTTTTTTTTTTTTTGCAATTAATTATTAAAATTCCCATAAATAATAATAACTAAACCTCACCAAATAATTTCCGGTTCAAGATTATAAATCCGACTAATCAAGATCATAAATTATTAAATAAAATAATCAAATAAACGACAAGTCTAGATCACCCCCTCTTCCTCGCCCTGATCCCACGGTCACACTTTCTCTTTTCCTGCATCAATTAAAATATAAGAGATGCATAAGTATTTCGATAAATACTTAGTGAGACAATCCTCCCATCTACAGGCTAACAAATAATTAAGATAATTAATATAGACTATCACGATAATACCGAATAAATCAAACATTTCATGAAACACTCGATCTAGACCCTCCGAGATCGTAAACGGCCTATAATCACGAAATCACACCAATTATCAAAATTATTTAATTACGCCTATGGTCCTGCACTCACCTTATTCCCGCACAGAAAGTTTCACGAGAAAATTCAGCAATTTTCTAGAAATCCCCGGGATGAATAACCTTCTATTAAACCACCTAGAAATAAAAATAATAAAATAATTAAAAAAAAACAAACAAACTAAAACAACACGTTCGATACGTTGATAAACCGGTCTAAACCGGTAGTCGACTTCGTCGACTTCCCATCGCCGGTGCAACGACGCACCACCGGAGCTCACCACCGGAGCTCGCCACAGCCCAACCCCGATCCACCAACCCGACCGGAGCTCACCACCGGAGCTCACCGCAGGAGCTCTCCACGGCCCAGCCCCGATCCACGATCCCGACCCCAAACTCACACGCCGGCGAGTGCTCATCACCGGAGCTCACCGCGGAAACTCAACCACGGCCCAATCCCGGCTCCAACCACGCACCGTCGCCCACCACCGAAGCTCACACGGCTCAAAACTCCGATCCACAATCCGACCCAAACCCACGCACCGTCGCTCACCACCGCACAGCTCCGGTCCACCCCGCCCGCAAGAAAAACTAAGGAGGGAGAGAAGGTTCTTACCGTGGCGACGACGACTTGACGGCTAGGTTAAACGCACCAAGGTCGGAGAGGGAGACGGCTAGGTTAAACGCACAAAGTTGGAGAGGGAGATGCTTACGGTTATATAAACCTATGTGTTTTCAAGTTTCCCTTATTACACCAACCGGTCCTCGCACTTCCTCCTCTTCCGAAAGTTGACCCCAAACTTTCAAAATTATCAATTAAACCCACCCAGAACAATTGATTTTACGCGAAATTAACCCCAAACTTCTAATTATTCAATTTCAACCTCAAAATTGAATTAGGGATGTTACAATTCTCCCCCACTAACATAGATTCGTCCTCGAATCTAACATCCAGCTAACATCCACAACATAGCACAACCGCTATTCCAACTCAGCGTCGCACGACCGCTCTTCCAACTCTACCAACAACGGTATCACGGCTCAACACCATAGTGCCATAGTTCCCTACTTGGTTTGGCCAACCACTCCAACACCCGAGAGTACAACGACTTCACGACCCAACACCATGGATCGGTCCGTCTAACGCATAGAGAGCCAGACAACGGCAATCTCTCTAGTGACCTGTCTCACCAATCAGGAATCACATCGAAACCCAACCGGCCAGGTACACTCGGCAGTGACTCACCAGTGCACTCCGATGCCGCTATATGGGGCCACCACCCCGTGCCAAACCAATCCGGAACTATCAGCCTTATGCGGCTACCAAACACCTAGTATCCGCACCCCCGCTATCGGACCACTACCACTAGTAGCCCGCCAACCTGTCTACTAATCCTCTAGTAAACCCACCACTCAACATATTCAATGAAAACACCTTTTTATTGAATAATCAAAAGCTCCAAAGTACATCGATTAATTATAACACCAAAAATAGACGAGTACAACAACGCAATAACTCCCAAATATCCCAACACCATGGTTACAACGATATGGAAACAACCCGGCTAACCCTCCAGTTTGCCGAACCACTTGGGAAATTTGCGCTTCAACTTCGCTTCCGGCTCCCAAGTCACCTCCTCGGCTCCATTGCAGTCCCACAGCACCTGCATCTCAGGAACCTTCTTCCTCCTGATCACTCTCACCCGACGATCTAGGACTCTCAGAGGCCTCGCCTCCACCACCATGCTCGGTGTCAAATCTGATGGCACCCCCGTGACCACCTGATCATCCTTGTGCAAACATTTCTTCAGCATCGACACGTGGAACACCTTGTGAAATGCCTGCATAGACTCCGGCAACTCTAACCGATAAGCCACCGGTCCGACCCGCTCCAGCACCCTGACGGGACCCATATATCGCGGACTCAACTTCGTCTCGGAAATGGACCTGTTCGGACCCCTCAACATGGCCATTTTCAGGTAGACCAAATCGCCAACTGCGAACTCCAGCTCCTTCCTACGCCGATCTGCGTAGCTTTTCTGACGATCTTGAGCTTCCTTCATGTTCAACTTCACAATCCGGACCTTCTCAGTCGTCTCCTGCACAAAGTCAGCTCCCAACAGGCTCCTCTCCCCCACTTGTGTCCAACATAACGGGGTCCTGCAAGGCCTACCATACAACGCCTCAAATGGTGCCATGCCGATACTAGCCTGGTAGCTGTTATTGTACGCAAACTCCACTAGATTCAGATGATCCGCCCAATGTCCACCCCAGTCCAACACACACATCCTCAACAGATCCTCCAACGTCTGGATAGTCCTCTCCGACTGCCCATCGGTCTGGGGATGATAAGCTGTACTCATGTGTACCTTAGTGCCCATCTCCTTCTGGAAAGCGCCCCAGAACAGCGAGGAGAACTTCGGATCTCGATCTGACACTATACTCACCGGTACCCCATGCAGCTTCACAATCTCCCTGACGTACCTCTTGGCCAACACTTCCGCACCGTCGGTCTTTTTTATGGCCAAGAAGTGCGCAGACTTGGTCAACCTATCGACGATGACCCAAATAGCGTCCTTTGTTCGCGAAACCGGCAGACCCACCACGAAATCCATGGTGATCATGTCCCACTTCCACTCCGGAATGGGTAAACTCCTCAACAACCCGCTCGGAACCTGATGCTCAGCCTTCACCAACTGACAGGTATCACACCCCGCAACCCAGTTGGCAACATCCTTCTTCATCCCTACCCACTGGTAATACCGTTTGAGGTCACGGTACATATTGGTAGCTCCGGGATGAATGGCGAAACGGCTCTGATGTGCTTCCCTCAGGATTTCCTGCCTCAGCACTTCGTCCTTCGGTACACACACCCTACCTCTCAAAAGGATCGTTCCATTGCTGGATAACTCATACTCAGACCGTTCTGCCCTGCCAGCCTGCATTAATTCCGCATCCAACTGCTGTGCTACCCGCACCCTAGTCAGAATGTCCGCCTGATCCACCGCCTCTAAACCCAACGGCTCAGGTTCCTCAGACACAGCACACAGTCTCAGGGCACTCACCATGCCTACCAACGCCTCGGTATCTCGCTCAGTGTCTAAAATAACCCGCTTCCTGCTCAAAGCATCGGCTACAAGATTCGCTTTACCGGGATGGTAAGCTATCTCCAGGTCATAATCCGCAACAAGCTCCATCCATCGCCTCTGTCGCAGATTCAGCTCCGGCTGGGTAAAGATGTACTTCAGACTTTTGTGGTCTGTGAACACCTGAACCTTACCGCCATACAGATAAGACCTCCAGATCTTCAATGCAAACACCACTGCAGCCATCTCAAGATCGTGAGTAGGATAATTGCATTCATGTTTCCTCAGCTGCCTGGAAGCATATGCGATTACCTTACCCTGCTGCATCAGTACACAACCGAGCCCCAGCCTGGACGCGTCTGTGAACACGACGTATGGCTCATCCTGCTTCGGCAAGGCTAACACCGGAGTGCTCACCAGCATCTCCTTGAGCTTCACAAAGCTCTCCTCACACTGGTCCGACCACACGAAAGGAACGTCCTTCCCGGTCAACTTGGTCATGGCCTGCGCCATACTAGCAAACCCCTTGACGAACCTCCTGTAATAACCCGCCAGACCCAGAAAACTGCGAATCTCCGAGGCATTCTTCGGTCTCGGCCACTCCTCAATCGAGCGAATCTTCTCCGGATCCACTGAAACACCACGAGCAGATACGACGTGCCCCAGAAATCCGATCTCCCGCTGCCAGAAACTACACTTGCTCAGCTTAGAGAACAACTTCTGCTCCCGTAGCTTCTCCAGAACTTTCCTCAGGTGAACCATGTGCTCCTCAGGACTCTTCGAATACACTAGAATGTCGTCGATGAAAATGATGACGAACTCATCCAGATACTCCTGGAACACGCCGTTCATCAACCTCATAAACGCAGCCGGTGCATTCGTCAACCCAAACGGCATCACCACAAACTCGTAGTGCCCGTATCTCGTCCTGAAAGCCGTCTTCCTGATGTCCGACTCCGCTATCGGGATCTGATGATAACCCGATGCCAAATCAATCTTAGAGAACCACGAAGCACCCTGCAACTGATCTAACAACTCATCGATCCTCGGTAATGGGTACTTGTTCTTCACCGTAACCCGGTTCAGCCCCCGATAATCAATGCACAACCGGAAGCTCCCATCCTTCTTCTTGACGAACAGTACCGGTGCACCCCACGGAGAACTGCTCGGTCTAATGAAACCCTTTTCCAACAACTCCTCGAGCTGCTTCTTAAGCTCAGCCATCTCCGCTGGAGCCATCCTGTAAGGAGCCTTAGACAACGGGGTCGTCCCCGGCTCTAACTCAATGGTAAAAGGATCCGACCTGGATGGTGGTAACCCGCTCAACTGCTGGAACACATCCTCGAACTCCCAGACCACCTCAATATCCCGCACCGCTGACTCCCCAACCTCACCAGGTATCGAAATGGTAGCCAAGTAGGCCTCACAACCCTGTTCGATCAAACGCTCCGCTTGAACCGCGGAAACGACGATGCCTCCCGGCACCGGTCTCACTCCCTGATAAACCAGTCTTCTGTTAGCATGCTCGAAAATCACACGACCCCGGTGACAATCCAAATGAGCCTTGAACTTTCCCAGCCAGTCCATACCCAAAATGATGTCATAGAGTTCCACTGGGCACACTATCAAATCCGCTGGCATCAGCTCTCCGGCGATAAGAATGTCGACATTCTCCACACAGCCCTGAGTCCTCAACAAGCGACCCCCAGCAACTCTCACCACACCCGAGTGGTCCCCACACAACTCTTGGATACCGCTCCCCGACACCCAATCCGGTGTGGCAAAACTGTGGGACGCTCCGGAGTCAAACAACACATGTGACTCTACCCCAGCCACATTAAGGGTCCCTAAGCACGAAAAGGATTCACGGCAAATAGTAAACACCAATTACAGAGCGAGTAACTGAAATTACAATCAAACAAGATCATAGTTAAGGTAACTAACCAGTAATCGGTCTGCTGCCGCTCGCCTCGCCTGACTCCGCGCCTATGGTGAACACCCTCGGTGCCACTGCGGCCCGTTTCGGAGGCGGTGCCTCGATCCTCACAAATGGCTGAGCCAACTTCGGACAATCCTTCCTGAGGTGACCGGGTTCCTTGCAATGGAAGCACACCGGGCCCCCTCGAGAACAATCCGCCACGCGATGTCCATGGGCTCCGCACCCGAAACAACGTGGCCCAGAACCCGCTTCCCTGGAAGTATCCTCCCACTTCCTTTTCTGTCCCTGCTGCTGACCAGACCTACCGCCCTTGCTCGGAGCAACACTCTGACTTTGAGGCCGTCGCGGAACCTCTGGTACTGCAGCCTTTAAACTAGCCTCCAGCCTCATCCCCTCCTCAAGCTGCGCTGCACACTCCACCAGTTCGGATACCGACTCGAACTTGCGGACTATGCACCGATTCCTGAGATCGATACGCATACCTCGCATGAAAGCACCAATAAACTCATACTCGGTATCCGCACCCCGACCAGCAAACCGCTTCAGCCGGTTAAACTCGGCCTCGTACTCTCGGACCGAACGAATCCCCTGTGACAAGTACAGAAACTCCGCCTGTAACCTGTCGCGAGCCTCCCGCGGAAAATACTTGAGATCGAACTCCCTCCGGAACTCGTCCCAAGACAACACTACTCCCGCCCTCCTCGCAGCAACACCCTGCCACCACTCATGTGCATCTCCCTCCAGATAATGCACCGCCAAGTCAACCCTATACTCCTCAGGGCATCTGATCGACTGGAAGTTACTCTCCAACCTGGACCTCCACTCATCAGACTCAATCGGTCGAGCACCACCACTGAAAAACTTGGTGCCCAACCTCTGCATATGCTCCATCACCCTCAGGTACGACGGAACCACTGGCTCGGCCTCAGCAACCACTCCCGGAACTCCCGGAGCAACAACACCCGGCATCGCGGCAACCCCCTGTGGCGCCACTGGAGCTGGAGCCGGTACCACACCAGGTAACCTCTCCAAGAGCTGGGCCAACATGCCCAAAACAGCCGCCATCGGGTTCGGGCCCGCACCCGCCTGAGCACCACCCGGCGCCGGCATCGCACCATACACGGCCGCTGGCTCCGACTGACCTTCCCCCTCGGCGTGATCATACGCCCCCTGCTCCACCGTGACACTCTGCGTCACATTCGCAGCTGCTCTGCCACCTCTACCACCTCTACCACCTCTGCCGCCACGGCCTGTTCTGCCGCCCCGACCACGGCCGCCACGACCACCCCGACCTCTGAGACCTTGCCCAACGCTATCAGAATCAACCATCTGCAATAACCACTTGTTACTACTTGACAACAGCAATAGTAAAACAAACACGAGTCTTACCGTGGAATCTCATTGAAGGCTCGAAGAGGATGATCTAGAACTTCAAGCTCAACAATTGACTAACTCACATAGACAGTTCTAATAGCGGAAATTTTTTTTAAAACCGTCCTAGAACCGTAAATGCTCTGATACCACTTATAACGCCCCGACCGCCCCTACCTGTGGGCCCCAACGACATCTCCCGGCCCGTGGGACCCACCCTTGTCCGACGGCCGGTGCGTTAGTCCGGGAGGCTTGTAATACTTGTTTACTGACCCTGCAATCACCACGTGACCTTTCCCCGTGTTTTGTCCTCACTCACACGCTACCGCGAATCACTTCCCGGAAGGTCACCCATCCTTAGACTACTCCAGCCCAAGCACCCTTAACTCTGGAGTTCTTTCGGGCAAGTGATCGGAAAAGGTAAGTGCACTTTGGTGACATAGGTAGCCAAATCAATTCTTATAAGCCTCTCCGCATATACAAGAAATCGGGATGTTACAGTATGCTTCTCCTTCCACCGTGAGGAGTATCTAATCTATATAACTAGTCTCAACACCCCATCTTGTCTGTCTTATGCATTAACGATCCGTTCTTAGCATTTTGGTTAGATATTGACGTTTTGGATCTGAGTTGGAGCATTTACTAGACGAAATCCCGTCTGTTTTTCCTTCAACCTTTAGGAGTCACTAATCCCTATATCTAGTCTCAGCACTCCATCTTGTCTGTCTTATGCAATGACAGTCCGTTCTTACCATTTTATTTAGATATTGCCGTTTTGGATCTGGATTGACCGTTTACTAGATGAAATCCTGTTTTTCGAATATTCATAGGGACATAGCGGTTTCATTAAAGAAATTAGAATACAATTGACATATGCTTCTCCTTCAACCTTTAGGAATCTATAATCCCTATATATAGTTTCAGCACTCCATCTTGTTTGACTTATGCAATAACGGTCCGGTCATAGCATTTTGGTCAGATATTGCCATTTTAGATCTGAAATGGATCATTTACTAGACGAAATCCCGTTTTTTAAATTTTCATAGGGACACAAAACTTTCATAAAAAAATGAGTAAATATGTAACAGATGCTTCTCCTTCCACGTTTAGGAGTATCTAATCTTTATAACTATGCTCAACACTCCATCTTTTCTGTCTTATGCAATAACGGTCCGTTCTTGTCATTTTTTTTAGATATTGACGTTTTCGATCTGAATTTGATCATTTACTAGACGAAATCCCGTTTTCAAATTTTCAAAGGGACATGGAGGTTTCATTAATAAAACGAGTAACTATGTAACGGATGCTATTCCTTCCACCTTAAGGAGTATATAATCTGTATAACTAGTCTCAACACTCCATCTTGTCTATCTTATGCAATAACGGTTGGTTTTTAGTATTTTGGTTAGATATTGACGTTTTGGATCTGAGTTGGAGCATTTACTAGACGAAATCCCGTTTTTTAAATTTTCATAGGGACACGGAGGTTTCATTAAAGAAATGAGAAAACAATTAACGGATGCTTCTCCTTCCACCTTTAGGAGTCACTAATCCCTATATCTTGTCTCAGCACTCCATCGTGTCTATCTTATGTAATAACACTCCGTTCTTATCATTTTATTTAGATATTACCGTTTTGGTTCTGAATTGGAAAGTATACGAGACAAAATCCCGTTTCTCGAATTTTCATAGGGACTCAGAGGTTTCATTAAAGAAATCAGAAAACAAATAACGGATGCTTCTCCTTCCACCTTTAGGAGTCTCTAATCTCTATATCCAGTCTCAGCATTCCATCTTGTCTGTCTTATGCAATAACGGTCCGTTCATACCATTTTGGTCAGATATTGCATTTTTGGATATGAATTGGATCATTTACTACACGAAATCCCGTTTTGCAAATTTTCATAGGGACACGGAGGTTTCATTAATAAAATGAGTAAATATGTAACGGATGCTTCTCCTTCTACCTTGAGGAGTATCTAATCTGTTTAACTAGTCTTAGCACTCCATCTTGTATGTCTTATGCAGTAACGGTCTGTTCTTGGCATTTTGGTTAGATATTGACGTTTTCGATTTGAGTTGGAGCAATTACTAGACGAAATCCCTTTTTTAAAATTTTAATAGGGACACTGAGGTTTCATTAAAGAAATGAGAAAACAATTAACGGATACTTCTCCTTCCACCTTTAGGAGTCGCTAATCCCTATATATAGTCTGAGCACTCCATCTTGTCTGTCTTATGTAATAACACACCGTTCTTAGCATTTTATTTAGATATTACCGTTTTGGATCTGAAGTGGAACGTTTACGAGACAAAATCCCGTTTCTCGAATTTTCATAGGGACACATATGTTTCATTAAAGAAATCAGAAAACAAGTAACGGATGCTTGTCCTTCCACCTTTAGGAGTCTCTAATCTCTATATCTAATCTCAACACTCCGTCTTGTCTATCTTATGCAATAACGGTCCGTTCATAGCATTTTGGTCATATATTGCCGTTTTGGATCTGAATTGGATCATTTACTAGACGAAATCCCGTTTTCAAATTTTCATAGGGAGACATAGGTTTCATTAATAAAATGAGTAAATATGTAACGTATGCTTCTCCTTCCACCTAGACGAAATCCCGTATTTTAATTTTTCATAGGGACACGGAGGTTTCATTAAAGAAATGAGAAAAAAATTAACGGATGATTCTCCTTCAACCTTTAGGAGTCACTAATCCCTATATCTAGTCTCAGTACTCCATCTTGTCTGTCTTATGCAATAACAGTCTGTTTTTAGCATTTAATTTAGATATTGCCGTTTTGGATCTGAATTGACCGTTTACTAAACGAAATCCTGTTTTTCGAATTTTCATATGGACATAGAGGTTTCATTAAAGAAATGAGAATACAATTAATAGATGCTTCTCCTTCCACCTTTAGGAGTCTATAATCCCTATATCTAGTCTGAACACTCCATATTGTCTGTCTTATGTAATAACACTCCGTACTTCCCATTTTATAAAGGTATTGCCGTTTTGGATCTGAATTGGAACGTTTACGAGACGAAATCCCGTTTCTTGAATTTTCATAGGGACACAAAAGTTTCATTAAAGAAATCAGAAAACAAGGAACGGATGCTTATCCTTCCACCTTTAGGAGTCTCTAATCTCTATATCTAGTCTCAGCACTCCATCTTGTCTGTCTTATGCAATAACGGTCCGTTCATAGCATTTCGGTCAGATATTGCCGTTTTGGATCTGAATTGGATCATTTACTAAACAAAATCCTGTTTTGCAAATATTCATAGGGACACAGACGTTTCATTAATAAAATGAGTAAATATGTAACGAATGCTTCTCCTTCCACCTTGAGGAGTATCTAATCTGTATAACTAGTCTTAACACTCCATCTTGTATGTCTTATGCAATAACGGTTCGTTCTTAGAATTTTGGTTAGATATTGACGTTTTGGATCTGAGTTGGAGCATTTACTAGACGAAATCCCATTTTTTAAATTTTCATAGGGACACGGAGGTTTCATTAAAGAAATGAGAAAACAATTAACGGATGCTTCTCCTTCCACTGTTTGGAGTCTTTAATCCCTATATCTAGTTTCAGCACTCTATCTTGTTTGTCATATGCAATGACTGTCCGTTCAAAGCATTTTGGTTAGATATTGCCATTTTAGATCTGAAATGGATCATTTACTAGACGAAATCCCGTTTTTTAAATTTTAATAGGGACACAGAACTTTCATTAATAAAATGAGTAAATATGTAACAGAGGCTTCTCCTTCCACGTTTGGGAGTATTTAATCCTTATAAGTAGTCTCAACACTCCATTTTTTCTGTCTTATGCAATAACGGTTCGTTCTTATCATTTTTTTAGATATTGACGTTATCGATCTGAATTTGATCATTTACTAGACGAAATCCCATTTTTAAAATTTTCATAGGGACACGGAGGTTTCATTAAAGAAATGAGAAAACAATTAACAGATGCTTATCCTTACACCTTTAGGAGTCTCTAATCCCTATATCTAGTCTCAGCACTCCATCTTGTCTATCTTATGTAATAACACTCTGTTCTTAGCATTTTATTTAGATATTACCGTTTTGGATCTGAATTGGAACGTTTAAGAGACAAAATCCCGTTTTTCGAATTTTCATAGGGACACATATATTTCATTAAAGAAATCATAAAAAAAGTAACGAATGCTTCTCCTTCCACCTTTAGGAGTCTCTAATCTCTATATCTAGTCTCAGCACTCCATCTTGTCTGTCTTAAGCAATAACGGTCCGTTCATAGCATTTTGTTCAGATATTGCTGTTTTGGATCTGAATTGGATCATTTACTAGACGAAATCCCGTTTTTCAAATTTTCATAGGGACACGGAGGTTTCTTTAGTAAAATGAGTAAATATGTAACTGATGCTTCTCCTTCCACCTTGAGGAGTATCTAATCTGTATAACTTGTCTCAACACTCCATCTTGTCTGTCTTATGCAATAACGGTCCGTTCTTAACATTTTCGTTAGATATTGACGTTTCATAGGGACACGGAGGTTTCATAAAGAAATGTGAATACAATTAACGGATGCTTCTCCTTCCACCTTTAGGAGTCTATTATAACTATATCTAGTTTCAGAATTCCATCTTCTCTGTCTTATGCAATAACGGTCCGTTCATAGCATTTTGGTTAGATATTTCCATTTTAGATCTGAATTGAATCATTAACTAGACGAAATCCCGTTTTTTAAATTTTCATAGGGACACAAAGCTCATTAATAAAATGAGTAAATACGTAATAGCTGCTTCTCCTTTAACCTTTAGGAGTACATAATCTATATAACTAGTCTCAACACTCCATCTTTTATGTCTTATGCAATAATAGTCCGTTCTTATCATTTTGGTTAGATATTGACGTTTTCGATCCAAATTGGATCATATACTAGACAAAATCCCGTTTTTCAAATTTTCATAGGGACACGGTGGTTTCATTAATAAAATGAGTAAATATTTAACATATGCTTCTCCTTCCACCTTTAGGATTATCTAATCTTTATAACTAGTCTCAATACTCCATATTGTCTGTCTTATGCAATAACGATCCGTTCTTATCATTTTGGTTAGATATTGACGTTTTAAATCTGAATTGGACCATTTACTAGATGAAATATCGTTTTTTAAATTTTCATAGAGACTCGGAGGTTTCATTAAATAAATGAGAAAACAATTAACGGATGCTTCTCTTTCCACCTTTAGGAGTCTCTAATCCCTATATCTAGTCTATGCACTCTATCTTGTCTGTCTTATGCAATAACGGTCCGTTCTTAGCATTTTATTTAGATATTGCCGTTTTGGATCTCAATTGGACCTTTTACTAGACGAAATCCCATTTTTCAAAATTTTATAGGGATATGGAGGTTTCATTAAGGAAATGAGAAAATAATTAACGGATGCCTCTACTTCCACTTTTAGGAGTCACTAATCCCTATATCTAGTCTCAGCACTCCATCTTGTCTGTCTTATGCAATAATAGTCCGGTCTTAGCATTTTATTTAGATATTGCCGTTTTGGATCTGAATTGACCGTTTACTAGACGAAATCCTGTTTTTCGAATTTTCATAGGGACATAGAGGTTTCATCAAAGAAATGAGAATACAATTAACATATGCTTCTCCTTCCACCTTTAGGTGTCTATAATCCCTATATCTACTTTCAGCTCTCCATCTTGTTTGTCTTATGCAATAACAGTCCGTTCATAGCATTTTTGTCAGATATTGCCATTTTAGATATGAAATGGATCATTTACTAGACGAAATCCCGTTTTTCAAATTTTCAAAGGGACACACGGAGGTTTCTTTAATAAAATTAGTAAATATGTAACGGATGTTTCTCCTTCCACCTTGAGGAGTATCTAATTTGTATAACTAGTCTCTACACTCCATCTTGTCTGTCTTATGCAATAACGGTCCGTTCTTAACATTTTGGATAAATATTGACGTTTTTAAAATTTTAATAGGGACACAGAATTTTCATTAATAAAATGAGTAAATTTGTAACAGATGCTTCTCCTTCCACCTTTAGGAGTATCTAATAATTATAACTAGTCTCAACACTCCATCTTTTCTGTCTTATGCAATAACGGTCTGTTCTTATCATTTTGGTTAGATATTGACGTTTTCAATCTGAATTGGATCATTTACTAGACGAAATCCCATTTTTCAAATTTTCATAGGGACACAGAGGTTTCAAAAATAAAATGATTAAATATGTAACGGATGCTTCTCCTTCCACCTTTAGGAGTATCTAATCTTTATAACTAGTCTCAACACTCCATCTTGTCTGTCTTATGCAATAATGGTCCGTTTTTAGCATTTTGGTTAGATATTGACGTTTTGGATCTCAATTGGACATTTACTAGACGAAATCCCATTTTTTAAAATTTCATAGGGACACGGAGGTTTCATTAAAGAAATGAGAAAACAATTAACGGATGCTTCTCCTTCCACCTTTAGGAGTCTATTATAACTATATCTAGTTTCAGAATTCCATCTTCTCTGTCTTATGCAATAACGGTCCGTTCATAGCATTTTGGTTAGATATTTCCATTTTAGATCTTAATTGGATCATTAACTAGACGAAATCCCGTTTTTTTAATTTTCATAGGGACACAAAGCTCATTAATAAAATGAGTAAATACGTAATAGCTGCTTCTCCTTTAACCTTGAGGAGTACATAATCTATATAACTAGTCTCAACACTCCATCTTTTTTGTCTTATGCAATAATAGTCCGTTCTTATCATTTTGGTTAGATATTGACGTTTTCGATCCAAATTGGATCATATACTAGACAAAATCCCGTTTTTCAAATTTTCATAGGGACACGGTGGTTTCATTAATAAAATGAGTAAATATGTAACATATGCTTCTCCTTCCACCTTTAGGATTATCTAATCTTTATAACTAGTCTCAATACTCCATATTGTCTGTCTTATGCAATAACGATCCGTTCTTATCATTTTGGTTAGATATTGACGTTTTAAATCTGAATTGGACCATTTACTAGATGAAATATCATTTTTTAAATTTTCATAGAGACTCGGAGGTTTCATTAAATAAATGAGAAAACAATTAACGGATGCTTCTCTTTCCACCTTTAGGAGTCTCTAATCCCTATATCTAGTCTATGCACTCTATCTTGTCTGTCTTATGCAATAACGGTCCGTTCTTAGCATTTTATTTAGATATTGCCGTTTTGGATCTCAATTGGACCTTTTACTAGACGAAATCCCATTTTTCAAATTTTTATAGGGATACGGAGGTTTCATTAAAGAAATGAGAAAATAATTAACGGATGCCTCTACTTCCACTTTTAGGAGTCACTAATCCCTATATCTAGTCTCAGCACTCCATCTTGTCTGTCTTATGCAATAATAGTCCGGTCTTAGCATTTTATTTAGATATTGCCGTTTTTGATCTGAATTGACCGTTTACTAGACGAAATCCTGTTTTTCGAATTTTCATAGGGACATAGAGGTTTCATCAAAGAAATGAGAATACAATTAACATATGCTTCTCCTTCCACCTTTAGGTGTCTATAATCCCTATATCTACTTTCAGCTCTCCATCTTGTTTGTCTTATGCAATAACAGTCCGTTCATAGCATTTTTGTCAGATATTGCCATTTTAGATATGAAATGGATCATTTACTAGACGAAATCCCGTTTTTCAAATTTTCAAAGGGACACACGGAGGTTTCTTTAATAAAATTAGTAAATATGTAACGGATGTTTCTCCTTCCACCTTGAGGAGTATCTAATTTGTATAACTAGTCTCTACACTCCATCTTGTCTGTCTTATGCAATAACGGTCCGTTCTTAACATTTTGGATAAATATTGACGTTTTTAAAATTTTAATAGGGACACAGAATTTTCATTAATAAAATGAGTAAATTTGTAACAGATGCTTCTCCTTCCACCTTTAGGAGTATCTAATAATTATAACTAGTCTCAACACTCCATCTTTTCTGTCTTATGCAATAACGGTCTGTTCTTATCATTTTGGTTAGATATTGACGTTTTCAATCTGAATTGGATCATTTACTAGACGAAATCCCATTTTTCAAATTTTCATAGGGACACAGAGGTTTCAAAAATAAAATGATTAAATATGTAACGGATGCTTCTCCTTCCACCTTGAGGAGTATCTAATCTGTATAACTTGTCTCAACACTCCATCTTGTCTGTTTTATGCAATAACGGTCCGTTCTTAACATTTTCGTTAGATATTGACGTTTCATAGGGACACGGAGGTTTCATAAAGAAATGTGAATACAATTAACGGATGCTTCTCCTTCCACCTTTAGGAGTCTATTATAACTATATCTAGTTTCAGAATTCCATCTTCTCTGTCTTATGCAATAACGGTCCGTTCATAGCATTTTGGTTAGATATTTCCATTTTAGATCTGATTTGGATCATTAACTAGACGAAATCCCGTTTTTTAAATTTTCATAGGGACACAAAGCTCATTAATAAAATGAGTAAATACGTAATAGCTGCTTCTCCTTTAACCTTTAGGAGTACATAATCTATATAACTAGTCTCAACACTCCATCTTTTATGTCTTATGCAATAATAGTCCGTTCTTATCATTTTGGTTAGATATTGACGTTTTCGATCCAAATTGGATCATATACTAGACAAAATCCCGTTTTTCAAATTTTCATAGGGACACGGTGGTTTCATTAATAAAATGAGTAAATATGTAACATATGCTTCTCCTTCCACCTTTAGGATTATCTAATCTTTATAACTAGTCTCAATACTCCATATTGTCTGTCTTATGCAATAACGATCCGTTCTTATCATTTTGGTTAGATATTGACGTTTTAAATCTGAATTGGACCATTTACTAGATGAAATATCGTTTTTTAAATTTTCATAGAGACTCGGAGGTTTCATTAAATAAATGAGAAAACAATTAACGGATGCTTCTCTTTCCACCTTTAGGAGTCTCTAATCCCTATATCTAGTCTATGCACTCTATCTTGTCTGTCTTATGCAATAACGGTCCGTTCTTAGCATTTTATTTAGATATTGCCGTTTTGGATCTCAATTGGACCTTTTACTAGACGAAATCCCATTTTTCAAAATTTTATAGGGATACGGAGGTTTCATTAAGGAAATGAGAAAATAATTAACGGATGCCTCTACTTCCACTTTTAGGAGTCACTAATCCCTATATCTAGTCTCAGCACTCCATCTTGTCTGTCTTATGCAATAATAGTCCGGTCTTAGCATTTTATTTAGATATTGCCGTTTTGGATCTGAATTGACCGTTTACTAGACGAAATCCTGTTTTTCGAATTTTCATAGGGACATAGAGGTTTCATCAAAGAAATGAGAATACAATTA
Organism: Eutrema japonicum; assembly: GCA_030161315.1. Taxonomy (NCBI): domain Eukaryota; kingdom Viridiplantae; phylum Streptophyta; class Magnoliopsida; order Brassicales; family Brassicaceae; genus Eutrema; species Eutrema japonicum. The sequence continues at coordinate 23,038,394 of BSQW01000010.1, read as the reverse complement.
ACATATGCTTCTCCTTCCACCTTTAGGTGTCTATAATCCCTATATCTACTTTCAGCTCTCCATCTTGTTTGTCTTATGCAATAACAGTCCGTTCATAGCATTTTTGTCAGATATTGCCATTTTAGATATGAAATGGATCATTTACTAGACGAAATCCCGTTTTTCAAATTTTCAAAGGGACACACGGAGGTTTCTTTAATAAAATTAGTAAATATGTAACGGATGTTTCTCCTTCCACCTTGAGGAGTATCTAATTTGTATAACTAGTCTCTACACTCCATCTTGTCTGTCTTATGCAATAACGGTCCGTTCTTAACATTTTGGATAAATATTGACGTTTTTAAAATTTTAATAGGGACACAGAATTTTCATTAATAAAATGAGTAAATTTGTAACAGATGCTTCTCCTTCCACCTTTAGGAGTATCTAATAATTATAACTAGTCTCAACACTCCATCTTTTCTGTCTTATGCAATAACGGTCTGTTCTTATCATTTTGGTTAGATATTGACGTTTTCAATCTGAATTGGATCATTTACTAGACGAAATCCCATTTTTCAAATTTTCATAGGGACACAGAGGTTTCAAAAATAAAATGATTAAATATGTAACGGATGCTTCTCCTTCCACCTTTAGGAGTATCTAATCTTTATAACTAGTCTCAACACTCCATCTTGTCTGTCTTATGCAATAATGGTCCGTTTTTAGCATTTTGGTTAGATATTGACGTTTTGGATCTCAATTGGACATTTACTAGACGAAATCCCATTTTTTAAAATTTCATAGGGACACGGAGGTTTCATTAAAGAAATGAGAAAACAATTAACGGATGCTTCTCCTTCCACCTTTATGAGTCACTAATCCCTATATCTAGTCTCAGCACTGCATCTTGTATGTCTTATGTAATAACACTCCGTTCTTAGCATTTAATTTAGATACTACCATTTTGGATCTGAATTGGAACGTCTACGAGACAAAATCCCGTTTCTCAAATTTTCTTAGGGACACATAGGTTTCATTAAAGAAATCATAAAACAAGTAACGAATACTTCTCCTTCCACCTTTAGGAGTCTCTAATCTCTATATCTAGTCTCAGCACTCCATCTTCTCTGTCTTATGCAATAACGGTCCGTTCTTAACATTTTCGTTAGATATTGACGTTTCATAGGGACACGGAGTTTTCATAAAGAAATGTGAATACAATTAACGGATGCTTCTCCTTCCACCTTTAGGAGTCTATTATAACTATATCTAGTTTCAGAATTCCATCTTCTCTGTCTTATGCAATAACGGTCCGTTCATAGCATTTTGGTTAGATATTTCCATTTTAGATCTTAATTGGATCATTAACTAGACGAAATCCCGTTTTTTTAATTTTCATAGGGACACAAAGCTCATTAATAAAATGAGTAAATACGTAATAGCTGCTTCTCCTTTAACCTTGAGGAGTACATAATCTATATAACTAGTCTCAACACTCCATCTTTTATGTCTTATGCAATAATAGTCCGTTCTTATCATTTTGGTTAGATATTGACGTTTTCGATCCAAATTGGATCATATACTAGACAAAATCCCGTTTTTCAAATTTTCATAGGGACACGGTGGTTTCATTAATAAAATGAGTAAATATGTAACATATGCTTCTCCTTCCACCTTTAGGATTATCTAATCTTTATAACTAGTCTCAATACTCCATATTGTCTGTCTTATGCAATAACGATCCGTTCTTATCATTTTGGTTAGATATTGACGTTTTAAATCTGAATTGGACCATTTACTAGATGAAATATCGTTTTTTAAATTTTCATAGAGACTCGGAGGTTTCATTAAATAAATGAGAAAACAATTAACGGATGCTTCTCTTTCCACCTTTAGGAGTCTCTAATCCCTATATCTAGTCTATGCACTCTATCTTGTCTGTCTTATGCAATAACGGTCCGTTCTTAGCATTTTATTTAGATATTGCCGTTTTGGATCTCAATTGGACCTTTTACTAGACGAAATCCCATTTTTCAAATTTTTATAGGGATACGGAGGTTTCATTAAAGAAATGAGAAACTAATTAACGGATGCCTCTACTTCCACTTTTAGGAGTCACTAATCCCTATATCTAGTCTCAGCACTCCATCTTGTCTGTCTTATGCAATAATAGTCCGGTCTTAGCATTTTATTTAGATATTGCCGTTTTGGATCTGAATTGACCGTTTACTAGACGAAATCCTGTTTTTCGAATTTTCATAGGGACATAGAGGTTTCATCAAAGAAATGAGAATACAATTAACATATGCTTCTCCTTCCACCTTTAGGTGTCAATAATCCCTATATCTACTTTCAGCTCTCCATCTTGTTTGTCTTATGCAATAACAGTCCGTTCATAGCATTTTTGTCAGATATTGCCATTTTAGATATGAAATGGATCATTTACTAGACGAAATCCCGTTTTTCAAATTTTCAAAGGGACACACGGAGGTTTCTTTAATAAAATTAGTAAATATGTAACGGATGTTTCTCCTTCCACCTTGAGGAGTATCTAATTTGTATAACTAGTCTCAACACTCCATCTTGTCTGTCTTATGCAATAACGGTCCGTTCTTAACATTTTGGATAAATATTGACGTTTTTTAAATTTTAATAGGGACACAGAATTTTCATTAATAAAATGAGTAAATTTGTAACAGATGCTTCTCCTTCCACCTTTAGGAGTATCTAATAATTATAACTAGTCTCAACACTCCATCTTTTCTTTCTTATGCAATAACGGTCTGTTCTTATCATTTTGGTTAGATATTGACGTTTTCAATCTGAATTGGATCATTTACTAGACGAAATCCCATTTTTCAAATTTTCATAGGGACACAGAGGTTTCAAAAATAAAATGATTAAATATGTAACGGATGCTTCTCCTTCCACCTTTAGGAGTATCTAATCTTTATAACTAGTCTCAACACTCCATCTTGTCTGTCTTATGCAATAATGGTCCGTTTTTAGCATTTTGGTTAGATATTGACGTTTTGGATCTCAATTGGACATTTACTAGACGAAATCCAGTTTTTCAAAATTTCATAGGGACACGGAGGTTTCATTAAAGAAATGAGATAACAATTAACGGATGCTTCTCCTTCCACCTTTAGGAGTCACTAATCCCTATATCTAGTCTCAGCACTGCATCTTGTATGTCTTATGTAATAACACTCCGTTCTTAGCATTTTATTTAGATACTACCATTTTGGATCTGAATTGGAACGTCTACGAGACAAAATCCCGTTTCTCAAATTTTCTTAGGGACACATAGGTTTCATTAAAGAAATCATAAAACAAGTAACGAATACTTCTCCTTCCACCTTTAGGAGTCTCTAATCTCTATATCTAGTCTCAGCACTCCATCTTCTCTGTCTTATGCAATAACGGTCCGTTCATAGCATTTTGGTTAGATATTTCCATTTTAGATCTTAATTGTATCATTAACTAGACGAAATCCCGTTTTTTAAATTTTCATAGGGACACAAAGCTCATTAATAAAATGAGTAAATACGTAATAGCTGCTTCTTCTTTAACCTTGAGGAGTACATAATCTATATAACTAGTCTCAACACTCCATCTTTTATGTCTTATGCAATAATAGTCCGTTCTTATCATTTTGGTTAGATATTGACTTTTTCGATCCAAATTGGATCATATACTAGACAAAATCCCGTTTTTCAAATTTTCATAGGGACAAGGTGGTTTCATTAATAAAATGAGTAAATATGTAACATATGCTTCTCCTTCCACCTTTAGGATTATCTAATCTTTATAACTAGTCTCAATACTCCATATTGTCTGTCTTATGCAATAACGATCCGTTCTTATCATTTTGGTTAGATATTGACGTTTTAAATCTGAATTGGACCATTTACTAGATGAAATATCGTTTTTTAAATTTTCATAGAGACTCGGAGGTTTCATTAAATAAATGAGAAAACAATTAACGGATGCTTCTCTTTCCACCTTTAGGAGACTCTAATCCCTATATCTAGTCTATGCACTCTATCTTGTCTGTCTTATGCAATAACGATCCGTTCTTAACATTTTATTCAGATATTGCCGTTTTGGATCTCAATTGGACCTTTTACTAGACGAAATCCCATTTTTCAAATTTTTATAGGGACACGGAGGTTTCATTAAAGAAATGAGAAAATAATTAACGGATGCCTCTACTTCCACTTTTCGGAGTCACTAATCCCTATATCTAGTCTCAGCACTCCATCTTGTCTGTCTTATGCAATAATAGACCGTTCTTAGCATTTTATTTAGATATTGCCGTTTTGGATCTGAATTGACCGTTTACTAGACGAAATCCTGTTTTTCTAATTTTCATAGGGACATAGAGGTTTCATCAAAGAAATGAGAATACAATTAACATATGCTTCTCCTTCCACCTTTAGGTGTCTATAATCCCTATATCTACTTTCAGCTCTCCATCTTGTTTGTCTTATGCAATAACAGTCCGTTCATAGCATTTTTGTCAGATATTGCCATTTTAGATATGAAATGGATCATTTACTAGACGAAATCCCGTTTTTCAAATTTTCAAAGGGACACACGGAGGTTTCTTTAATAAAATTAGTAAATATGTAACGGATGTTTCTCCTTCCACCTTGAGGAGTATCTAATTTGTATAACTAGTCTCAACACTCCATCTTGTCTGTCTTATGCAATAACGGTCCGTTCTTAACATTTTGGATAAATATTGACGTTTTTTAAATTTTAATAGGGACACAGAATTTTCATTAATAAAATGAGTAAATTTGTAACAGATGCTTCGCCTTCCACCTTTAGGAGTATCTAATAATTATAACTAGTCTCAACACTCCATCTTTTCTGTCTTATGCAATAACGGTATGTTCTTATCATTTTGGTTAGATATTGACGTTTTCAATCTGAATTGGATCATTTACTAGACGAAATCCCATTTTTCAAATTTTCATAGGGACACAGAGGTTTCAAAAATAAAATGATTAAATATGTAACGGATGCTTCTCCTTCCACCTTTAGGAGTATCTAATCTTTATAACTAGTCTCAACACTCCATCTTGTCTGTCTTATGGAATAATGGTCCGTTTTTAGCATTTTGGTTAGATATTGACGTTTTGGATCTCAATTGGACATTTACTAGACGAAATCCCATTTTTTAAATTTTCATAAGGACACGGAGGTTTCATTAAAGAAATGAGAAAACAATTAACGGATGCTTCTCCTTCCACCTTTAGGAGTCACTAATCCCTATATCTAGTCTCAGCACTGCATCTTGTATGTCTTATGTAATAACACTCCGTTCTTAGCATTTTATTTAGATACTACCATTTTGGATCTGAATTGGAACGTCTACGAGACAAAATCCCGTTTCTCAAATTTTCTTAGGGACACATAGGTTTCATTAAAGAAATCATAAAACAAGTAACGAATACTTCTCCTTCAACCTTTAGGAGTCTCTAATCTCTATATCTAGTCTCAGCACTCCATCTTATCTGTCTTATCCAATAACGGTGCGTTCATAACATTTTGGTCAGATATTGCAGTTTTGGATCTTAATTGGATCATTTACTAGACGAAATCCCATTTTTCAAATTTTCAAAGGGACACACGGAGGTTTCTTTAATAAAATGAGTAAATATGTAACGGATGTTTCTCCTTCCACCTTGAGGAGTATCTAATTTGTATAACTAGTCTCAACACTCCATCTTGTCTGTCTTATGCAATAACGGTCCGTTCTTAACATTTTGGTTAAATATTGACGTTTTGGATCTGAGTTGGAGCATTTATTAGACGAAATCCTGTTTTTTAAATTTTCATAGGGACATGGAGTTTTCATAAAGAAATGAGAATACAATTAACGGATGCTTCTCCTCCCACCTTTAGGAGTCTATAATCACTATATCTAGTTTGAGAACTCCATCTTCTCTGTCTTATTCAATAACGGTCCTTTCATAGCATTTTGGTTAGATATTGGCGTTTTAGATCTGAATTGGATCATTTACTAGACGAAATCCCATTTTTCAAATTTTCATACGGACACAAAGCTCATTAATAAAATGAGTAAATATGTAACAGCTACTTCTCTTTCCACATTTAGGAGTATCTAATCTTTATAACTAGTCTCAACACTCCATCTTGTCTGTCTTATGCAATAACGATGCGCTCTTAGCTTTTTTTTAGATATTGATGTTTTCTATCTAAATTCGATCATATACTAGACAAAATCCCGTTTTTCAAATTTTCATAGGGACATAGAGGTTTCATTAATAAAATGAGTAAATATGTAACATATGCTTCTAGTTCCACCTTTAGGATTATCTAATCTTTATAACTTGTCTCAACACTCCATGTTGTCTGTCTTATGCAATAACGATCCGTTCTTAGCATTTTGGTTAGATATTGACGTTTTAAATCTGAATTGGACCATTTACTAGACGAAATCCCGTTTTTAAAATTTTCATAGAGACTCGGAGGTTTATTAAATAAATGAGAAACCAATTAACCGATGCTTCTCCTTCCACCTTTAGGAGTCTCATATATCTATATCTAGTCTCATCACTCAATCTTGTCTGTCTTAAGCAATAACTGTCCGTTCATAGCATTTTGGTCAGATATTGCCTTTTTAGATCTGAATTGTATCATTTACTACACGAAATCCTGTTTTGCAAATTTTCATAGGGACACGGAGGTTTCATTAATAAAATGAGTAAATATATAACGGATGCTTCTCCTTTTACCTTGAGGAGTATCTAATTTGTATAACTAGTCTCAGCACTCCATCTTGTCTGTCTTATGCAATAACGGTATGTTCTTGGCATTTTGGTTAGATATTGACGTTTTGGATCTGAATTGGATCATTTACTAGACGAAATCCTGTTTTTCAAATTTTCATAGGGAGACATAGGTTTCATTAATAAAATGAGTAAATATGTAACGTATGCTTCTCCTTCCACCTAGACGAAATCCCGTATTTTAATTTTTCATAGGGACACGGAGGTTTCATTAAAGAAATGAGAAAACAATTAACGGATGCTTCTCCTTCAATCTTTAGGAGTCACTAATACCTATATCTAGTCTCAGAACTCCATCTTGTCTGTCTTATGCAATAACAGTCCGTTCTTAGCATTTTATTTAGATATTGCCGTTTTGGATCTGAATTGACCATTTACTAGCCGAAATCCGGCTTTTCGAATTTTCATAGGGACATAGAAGTTTCATTAAAGAAATGAGAATACAATTAACATATGCTTCTCCTTCAACCTTTAAGTGTCTATAATACCTATATCTACTTTCAGCACTCCATATTGTTTGTCTTATGAAATAACGGTCCGTACATAGCATTTTGGTCCGATATTGCCATTTTCGATCTGAATTGGATCATTTACTAGACGAAACCCAGTTTTTCAAATTTTCATAGGGACACAGAGGTTTCATTAATAAAATGAGTAAATATGTAACGAATGCTTCTCCTTCCACCTTGAGGAGTATCTAATCTGTATAACTAGTCTTAACACTCCCCCTTGTCTGTCTTATGCAATAACGGTACGTTCTTAGCATTTTGGTTAGATATTGACGTTTTGGATATGAGTTGGAGCATTTACTAGACGAAATCCCGTATTTTAATTTTTCATAGGGACACGGAGGTTTCATTAAAAAAATGAGAAAACAATTAACGGATGCTTCTCCTTCAACCTTTAGGAGTCACTAATCCCTATATCTAGTCTCAGTACTCCATCTTCTCTGTCTTATGCAATAATGGTCCGTTCTTATCATTTTTGTTAGATATTGACGTTTTTGATCTAAATTGGATCATTTACTATACGAAATCCCATTTTTCAAATTTTCATAGGGACACAGAGGTTTCATAAATAAAATGAGTAAATATGTAATGGATTCTTCTCCTTCCACCTTTAGGAGTATCTAATCTGTATAACTAGTCTCAACACTCCATCTTTTCTGTCTTGTGAAATAACGGTCCGTTCTTATCATTTTGTTTAGATATTGTCGTTTTCGATCTGAATTGGATCATTTCCTAGACGAAATCCTGTTTTTCAAAATTTCATAGGGACACAGAGGTTTCATTAATAAAATGAGTAACTGTGTAACAGATGCCTCTACATCCCCCTTAAGGAGTATCTAATCCTTATAACTAGTCTCAACACTCCATCTTGTATGTCTTATGCAATAACGGACCGTTCTTAGAATTTTGGTTAGATATTGACGTTTTGGATCTGAGTTTGACAATTTACTAGACGAAATCCCGTTTTTTTAAATTTTATAGTAACACAAAGGTTTCATTAAAGAAATGAGAAAACAATTAACATATGCTTCTCCTTCCACCTTTATGAGTCTCTAATCCCTATATCTAGTCTCAGCACTCCATCTTGTCTGTCTTATGCAATAACGGTCCGTTCTTAGCATTTTATTTAGATATTGCCGTTTTGGATCTCAATTGGACCGTTTACTAGACGAAATCCCGTTTTTCAAATTTTCATAGGGACACGGAGGTTTCTTTAAAGAAATAAGAAAATAATTAACGGATGCTTCTCCTTCCACCTTTAGGAGTCACTAATCCCTATATCTAATCTCAGCACTCCATATTGTCTGTCTTATGCAATAACAGTCCGTTCTTAGCATTTTATTTAGATATTGCCGTTTTGGATCTGAATTGACCATTTACTTGACGAAATCCTGCTTTTCGAATTTTCATAGGGACACGGAGGTTTCATAAATAAAATGAGTAAATATATAACGGATGCTTCTCCTTCCACCTTTAGGAGAATCTAATCATTATAACTAGTCTCAACACTCCATATTTTCTGTCTTATGAAATAACAGTCCGTTCTTATCATTTTGTTTAGATATTGTCGTTTTCGATCTGAATTGGATCATTTACTAGACGAAATCCAGTTTTTCAAAATTTCATAGGGACACAGAGGTTTCATTAATAAAATGAGTAACTATGTAACATATGCCTCTCCATCCCCCTTGAGGAATAACTAATCTTTATAACTAGTCTCAACACTCCATCTTGTCTGTCGTATGCAATAACGATCCGTTCTTAACATTAATGTTAGATATTGACATTTTGGATCTTAATTGGACCATTTACTAGACGAAATCCCATTTTTTAAATTTTTATAGGAACACAAAGGTTTCATTAAAGAAATAATAAAACAATTAACAGATGCTTCTCCTTCCATTTTTAGGAGTCTCTAATCCCTATATCTAGTCTCAGGACTCCATCTTGTATGTTTTATGCAATCACAGTCCGTTCTTATCATTTTGGTTAGATATTGACGTTTTGGATCTGAGTTGGACCATTTACTAGACGAAATCCACAATCAATTAACGGATGCTTCTCCTTCCACCTTTAGGAGTCTCTAATCCCTATATCTTGTCTCAGCACTCCATGTTTTATATTTTATGCAATAACGGTCCGGTCTTAGCATTTTATTTAAATATTGCCGTTTTGGATCTGAATTGGACCGTTTACTAGACGATATCCTGTTTTTCGAATTTTCATAGGGACATAGAGGTTTCATTAAAGAAATAAGAAAACAATTAACAGATGCTTCTACTTCCACCTTTATGAGTCTCTAATCCCTATATCAAGTCTCAGCACTCCATCTTGTATGTCTTATGCAATAACGGTCCGTTCTTAGCATTTTATTTAGATATTGCCGTTTTGGATCTCAATTGGACCGTTTCCTAGACGAAATCCCATTTTTTCAATTTTCAAAGGGACACGGAGGTTTCATTAAAGAAATGAGAAAATAATTAACGGATGCTTTTCCTTCCACCTTTAGGAGTCACAAATCCCTATATATAGTCTCAGAACTCCATCTTGTCAGTCTTATGCAATAACAGTCCGTTCTTAGCATTTTATTTAGATATTGCCGTTTTGGATCTGAATTGACCATTTACTAGACGAAATCATCCTTTTCGAATTTTCATAGGGACATAGAAGTTTCATTAAAGAAATGAGAATACTATTAACATATGCTTCTCCTTCAACCTTTAGGTGTCTATAATACCTATATCTACTTTCAGAACTCCATCTTGTTTGTCTTATGCAATAACGGTCCGTTCATAGCATTTTGGTCAGATATTGCCATTTTCGATCTGAATTGGATCATTTACTAGACGAAACCCCGTTTTTCAAATTTTCATAGGGACACAGAGGTTTCATAAATAAAATGAGTAAATATGTAACGAATGCTTCTCCTTCCACCTTTAGGAGTATCTAATCTTTATAACTAGTCTCAACACTCCATTTTGTCTGCCTTATGCAATAACTGTCCGTTTTTATCATTTTGGTTAGATATTGACGTTTTGGATCTCAATTGGACCATTTACTAGACGAAATCCCGTTTTTAAAATATTCATAGGGACACGGAGGTTTCATTAAAGAAATGAGAAAACAATTAACGGATGCTTCTCCTTCCACATTTAGGAGTCTATAATCTCTATATCTAGTCTCAGCACTCCATCTTGTCTGTCTTATGCAATAACAGTCCGTTCTTATCATTTAATTTTGATATTATCGTTTTGGATCTGAATTGGAACGTTTACGAGACAAAATCCCGTTTCTCGAATTTTCATAGGGAAACAGATTTTTCATTAAAGAAATCAGAAAACAAGTAACAGATGCTTCTCCTTCCACCTTTACGAGTCTCTAATCTCTATATCTAGTCTCAGCACTCCATCTTGTCTGTCTTATGCAATAACGGTACGTTCATAGCATTTTGGTCAAATATTGCCGTTTTGGATCTGAATTGACGTTTTGGATCATTTACTAGACGAAATCCCGTTTTTCAAATTTTCATAGGGAGACATAGGTTCCATCAAACAAGTAACGGATGCTTCTCCTTCCACCTTGAGGAGTAACTAATTTGTATAACTAGTCTCAACACTCCACCTTGTCTGTCTTATGTAATAACAGTCCGTTCTTAACATTTTGGTTAGATATTGACGTTTTGGATATGAGTTGGAGCATTTACTAGATGAAATCCCGTATTTTAATTTTTCATAATGATACGGAGGTTTTATTAAAGAAATGAGAAAACAATTAACTGATGCTTCTCCTTCCATCTTTACGAGTCACAAATCCCTATATATAGTCTCAGCACTCCATCTTGTCTATCTTATGCAATAACAGCCCGTTATTAGTATTTAATTTATATATTTCCGTTTTGGATCTGAATTGACCGTTTACTAGACGAAATCCTGTTTTTTGAATTTTCATATGGACATAGAGGTTTCATTAAAGAAATGAGAATACAATTAACAAATACTTCTCCTTCCACCTTTAGGAGTCTATAATCCCTATATCTAGTTTCAGCACTCCATCTTGTTTGTCTCATGCAATAACGGTTCGGTCATATCATTTTGGTCAGATATTGCCATTTTAGATCTGAAATGGAAAATTTACTAGACGAAATCATGTTTTTTTTAATTTTCATAGACACACGAACTTTCATTAATAAAATGAGTAAATATGTAATGGATGCTTCTCCTTCCACCTTTAAGAGTATCTAGTCTGTATAACTAGTCTCAACACTCCATCTTTTCTGTGTTATGCAATAACGGTACGTTCTTATCATTTTGTTTAGATATTGCCGTTTTGGATCTGAATTGACCGTTTACTAGACGAAATACTGTTTTTCGAATTTTCATAGGGACACAGGGGTTTCATTAATAAAATGAGTAAATATGTAACAGATGTTTCTGCTTCCAACTTGAGGAGTATCTAATCTATATAACTAGTCTCAACACCTCATCTTGTATGTCTTATGCAATAACGGTCCGTTCTTAGCATTTTATTTAGATATTGCCGTTTTGGATCTCAATTGGACAGTTTCCTATACGAAATCCCATTTTTTCAAATTTTCAAAGGGACACGGAGGTTTCATTAAAGAAATGAGAAAATAATTAACGGATGCCTTTCCTTCCACCTTTAGGAGTCACTAATCCCTATATCTAGTCTCAGAACTCCATCTTGTCTGTCTTATGCAATAACAGTCCGTTCTTAACATTTTATTTAGATATTGCCGTTTTGGATCTGAATTGACCATTTACTAGACGAAATCCTGCTTTTCCAATTTTCATAGGGACATAGAAGTTTCATTAAAGAAATGAGAATACAATTAACATATGCTTCTCCCTCAACCTTTAGGTGTCTATAATACCTATATCTACTTTCAGCACTCCATCTTGTTTGTCTTATGCAATAACGTTCCGTTCATAGCATTTTGGTCAGATATTGCCATTTTCGATCTGAATTGGATCATTTACTAGACGAAACCCAATTTTTCAAATTTTCATAGGGACACAGAGGTTTCATTAATAAAATGAGTAAATATGTAACGAATGCTTCTCCTTCCACCTTGAGGAGTATCTAATCTGTATAACTAGTCTTAATACTCCCCCTTGTCTGTCTTATGCAATAACGGTCCGTTCTTAGCATTTTGGTTAGATATTGACGTTTTGGATCTGAGTTGGAGCATTTACTAGACGAAATCCCGTATTTTAATTTTTCATAGGGACACGGAGGTTTCATTAAAGAAATGAGAAAACAATTAACGGATGCTTCTCCTTCAACCTTTAGGAGTCACTAATCCCTATATCTAGTCTCAGTACTCCATCTTCTCTGTCTTATGCAATAATGGTCCGTTCTTATCATTTTTGTTAGATATTGACGTTTTTGATCTAAATTGGATCATTTACTATACGAAATCCCATTTTTCAAATTTTCATAGGGACACAGAGGTTTCATAAATAAAATGAGTAAATATGTAACGGATTCTTCTCCTTCCACCTTTAGGAGTATCTAATCTGTATAACTAGTCTCAACACTCCATCTTTTCTGTCTTGTGAAATAACGGTCCGTTCTTATCATTTTGTTTAGATATTGTCGTCTTCGATCTGAATTGGATCATTTCCTAGACGAAATCCTGTTTTTCAAAATTTCATAGGGACACAGAGGTTTCATTAATAAAATGAGTAACTGTGTAACAGATGCATCTACATCCCCCTTAAGGAGTATCTAATCCTTATAACTAGTCTCAACACTCCATCTTGTCTGTCTTATGCAATAACGGTCCGTTCTTAGAATTTTGGTTAGATATTGACGTTTTGGATCTGAGCTGGACCATTTACTATACGAAATCCCGTTTTTTTAATTTTCATAGGAACACAAAGGTTTCATTAAAGAAATGAGATAACAATTAACAGATGCTTCTCCTTCCACCTTTATGAGTCTCTAATCCCTATATATAGTCTCAGCACTCCATCTTGTCTGTCTTATGCAATTACGGTCCGTTCTTAGCATTTTATTTAGATATTGCCGTTTTGGATCTCAATTGGATCGTTTACTAGACGAAATCCCGTTTTTCAAATTTTCATAGGGACACGGAGGTTTCATTAAAGAAATGAGAAAACAATTAACGGATGCTTCTCCTTCCACCTTTAGGAGTCTCTAATCCCTATATCTAGTCTCAGCACACCATCTTTTATGTTTTATGCAATAACAGTCCGTTCTTAGCATTTTATTTAAATATTGTTGTTTTGGATCTGAATTGGGCCGTTTAATAGACGAAATCCTGTTTTTAATATTTTCATAGGGACAATACGGTTTCATTAAAGAAATAAGAAAACAAGTAACATATGCTTCTCCTTCCACCTTTTGGAGAGTCTAATCCGTATATCAAGTCTCAACGCTCCATCTTTTCTGTCTTATGCAATAACGGTCCGTTCTTAGCATTTTATTTATATATTGCCGTTTTGATCTGAATTGGACCATTTACTAGACGAAATCCAGTTTTTTAAATTTTCATTGGGACACAGAATTTTCGTTAATAAAATGAGTAAATTTGTAACAGATGCTTCTCCTTCCACCTTTAGGAGAATCTAATCATTATAACTAGTCTCAACACTCCATCTTTTCTGTCTTATGAAATAACGGTCCGTTCTTATCATTTTATTTAGATATTGTCGTTTTCGATCTGAATTGTATCATTTACTAGACGAAATCCAGGTTTTCAAAATTTCATAGGGACACAGATGTTTCATTCATAAAATGAGTAACTATGTAACATATGCCTCTCCATCCCCCTTGAGGAGTAACTAATCTTTATAACTAGTCTCAACACTCCATCTTGTCTGTCTTATGCAATAACGGTCCGTTCTTAGAATTTTGGTTAGATATTGACGTTTTGGATCTGAGCTGGACCATTTACTAGACGAAATCCGGTTTTTTTAATTTTCATAGGAACACAAAGGTTTCATTAAAGAAATGAGATAACAATTAACAGATGCTTCTCCTTCCACCTTTATGAGTCTCTAATCCCTATATATAGTATCAGCACTCCATCTTGTCTGTCTTATGCAATTACGGTCCGTTCTTAGCATTTTATTTAGATATTGCCGTTTTGGATCTCAATTGGATCGTTTACTAGACGAAATCCCGTTTTTCAAATTTTCATAGGGACACGGAGGTTTCATTACAGAAATATGAAAATATTTAACAGATGCTTCTCCTTCCACCTTTAGGACTCACTAATCCCTATATCTAGTCTCAGAACTCCATCTTGTCTGTCTTATGCAATAACAGTCCGTTCTTAGCATTTTATTTAAATATTGTTGTTTTGGATCTGAATTGGACCGTTTAATAGACGAAATCCTGTTTTTAATATTTTCATAGGGACATAGAGGTTTCATTAAAGAAATAAGAAAACAAGTAACATATGCTTCTCCTTCCACCTTTTGGAGAGTCTAATCCGTATATCAAGTCTCAACGCTCCATCTTTTCTGTCTTATGCAATAACGGTCCGTTCTTAGCATTTTATTTAGATATTGCCGTTTTGATCTGAATTGGACCATTTACTAGACGAAATCCAGTTTTTTAAATTTTCATTGGGACACAGAATTTTCGTTAATAAAATGAGTAAAATTGTAACAGATGCTTCTCCTTCCACCTTTAGGAGAATCTAATCATTATAACTAGTCTCAACACTCCATCTTTTCTGTCTTATGAAATAACGGTCCGTTCTTATCATTTTGTTTAGATATTGTCGTTTTAGATCTGAATTGGATCATTTACTAGACGAAATCCAGTTTTTCAAAATTTCATAGGAACACAGAGGTTTCATTAATAAAATGAGTAACTATGTAACATATGCCTCTCCATCCCCCTTGAGGAGTAACTAATCTTTATAACTAGTCTCAGAACTCCATCTTGTCTGTCTTATGCAATAACAGTCCGTTCTTAGCATTTTATTTAGATATTGCCGTTTTGGATCTGAATTGACCGTTTACTAGACGAACTCATGTTTTTCGAATTTTCATAGGGACATAGAGGTTTCCCTATAGAAATGAGAATACAATTAACATATGCTTCTCCTTCCACCTTTAGGTGTCTATAATCCCTATATCTACTTTCAACACTCCATCTTGTTTGTCTTATGCAATAACGGTCCGTTCATAACATTTTTGTCAGATATTGCCATTTTAGATCAAAAATGGATCATTTACTAGACAAAATCCTGTTTTTTAATTTTCATAGGGACACAGAATTTTCATTAATAAAATGAGTAAATTTGTAACAGATGCTTCTCCTTCCACCTTTAGGAGTATCTAAACATTATAACTAGTCTCAACACTCCATCTTTTCTGTCTTATGCATTAACGGTCCGTTCTTATCATTTTGGTTAGATATTTTACTAGGCGATATCCAATTTTTTAAAATTTCATAGAGACTCGGAGGTTTCATTAAATAAATGAGAAAACAATTAACGGATGCTTCTCCTAACACCTTTAGGAGTATCTAATCCCTATATCTAGTCTCTGCACTCCATCTTCTCTGTCTTATGTAATAACAATCCGTTCTTAGCATTTTATTTAGATATTGCCGTTTTGGATCTAAATTGGAAAGTTTACTACACAAAATCCCATTTCTCGAATTTTCATAGGGACACAAAGGTTTCATTAAAGAAATCAGAAAACAAGTAACATATGCTTCTCCTTCGACCTTTAGGAGTCTCTAATCTCTATATCTAGTCTCAGCACTCCATCTTGTCTGTCTTATGGAATAACGGTCAGTTCATAGTATTTTAGTCAGATATTGCCGTTTTGGATCTGAATTGGATCATTTACTACACGAAATTCTGTTTTGCAAATTTTCATAGGGATACGGAGGTTTCATTAATAAAATGAGTAAATATGTAACGGATGCTTCTCCTTCTACCTTGAGGATTATCTAATCTGTATAACTAGTCTCAACACTCCATCTTGTCTGTCTTATGCAATAACGGTTTCTTCTTGGAATTTTTGTTAAATATTGATGTTTTGGATCATTTACCATTTACCAGACGAAATCCTGTTTTTTTATTTTTCATAGGGACACATAGGTTTCATTAAAGAAATGAGAAAATAATTAACGGATGCTTCTCCTTCCACCTTTAGCAGTAGCTAATCCCTATATCTAGTCTCAGCACTCCATCTTGTCTGACTTATGTAATAACACTCCGTTCTTTGCATTTTATTTAGATATTACCCTTTTGGATCTGAATTGGAACGTTTACGAGACAAAATCCCGTTTCTCGAATTTTCATAGGGACACAGATGTTTCATTAAAGAAATCAGAAAACAAGCAACGAATGCTTCTCCTTCCACCTTTAGGAGTCTCTAATCTCTATATCTAGTCTCAGCACTCCATCTTGTCTGTCTTATGCAATAACGGTCCGTTCATAGCATTTTGGTCATATATTGCCGTTTTGGATCTGAATTGGATCATTTACTAGACGAAATCCCGTTTTTCAAATTTTCATAGGGAGACATAGGTTTCATTAATAAATTGAGTAAATATGTAACAGATGCTTCTCCTTCCACCTTGAGGAGTGTCTAATCTGTATATAACTAGTCTCAACACTCCACATTGTCTGTCTTATGCAATAACGGTCCGTTCTTAGCATTTTGGTTAGATATTGACGTTTTGGATCTGAGTTGGAGCATTTACTAGACGAAATCCCGTATTTTAATTTTTCATAGGGACACGGAGGTTTCATTAAAGAAATGAGAAAACAATTAACGGATGCTTCTCCTTCCACCTTTAGGAGTCACTAATCCCTATATCTAGTCTCAGCACTCCATCCTGTTTGTCTTATGCAATAACAGTCCGTTCTTAGCATTTAATTTTGATATTGCCATTTTTGATCTGAATTGACCGTTTACTAGACGAAATCCTGTTTTTCGAATTTTCATATGGACATAGAGGTTTCATTACAGAAATTAGTATACAATTAACAGATGCTTCTCCTTCCACCTTTAGGAGTCTGTAATCCCTATATCTAGTCTCAACACTCCATCTTGTTTGTCTTATGCAATAACGGTCCGGTCATAGCATTTTGGTCAGATATTGCCATTTTAGATCTGAAATGGATAATTTACTAGACGAAATCCCGTTTTTTAAATTTTCATAGTAATGTACTCCTAGTAAGGAATTGCCCTTGATCTACACTCTCTGGACTGAAATGGAACGGATTGATCCCGCAAACGATTGGATTTATTGCGAGAAAGGTGGATACGAATGGTCACACAAGAGATTACGGAGGATCTCTTGATTTACCGAGTGATCCAATAGATATAACACACTAAAGGATCGGTTGCTTGAGAGATATGACACACTAACAAGCTAAGATGTTCGAAGAACAAATGATCTTACTTAGAAAAGATTTTAGATTGAAAGAAAGATGAAAACTCGACAAAGAGTCTACGAGAGCATATAAAGAACAACAAAGATGATCTAGTCAAAGTAGCAACTCCCGAGACTAAACTAATTAAGACTAGAAATAACATAAGTTTGAATTCGAAATATAGAAGATAATTTGCCCCTCCTTAGTCGAATTCTTCTTCAAATGGATTTGGGCCTCGCCATAGCTTAGTGGACTAGATGTGGTGATCCAACCTTGCCTCATTAAAAAACCTATCTTAAGAAAACCCAATGGGACAAAACTTGAGATAGGGAAAAAGAGTGCAAAGTTGAATCACAAGTCCACTTAGCTATATTGGACTTGGATTACAACTAGTGCAGAAGTAACCATCTCTTTTCCCTCTTGACTTAGATATCGTTGCTTGAGAAGTGCTCCTATTGCTTCATTGAGCTTCTTAGATTTTGAACGAGTCATTGGACCACTCGGTACAAGCAAGGCATCATCATAATCATATTGACCTGCTTCATGATCCTCGGCTACAAGCTTTCCATCCTCAGGTTCAAGCACCATGCTTTCCTTGCTATCCATGCTCACATCATCCCCCTCTTCTTTAAAAAGATTTGACCTCAAATCTGTTTCATCTGCAAGAAAAGGAGCTAGATCAGAAACATTGATACTAGGACTGATCTTATACTTACCTTGGAGATTAAGCTGATAGGCGTTGTTGCTGATCTTCCTTGTTATCTCAAAAGGACCATCAACTCTTGGCATTAGTTTTGATTTTCTTTCAGCTGGGAACCTTTCTTTCCTCAAGTGAACCCAAACTTGGTCTCCAACTTCAAAACTCCGGTTCTTATTGGCATGCTTTGCATAAAGCTTAGTTTTCTCTTCAATGTTTAGCTTAGCTCTCTCATGAATCTGTTTAACTAACTCTGCTTTCTTCTGTCCATCAAAGCTTATTCTTTCACTTGAAGGAATGGGGGTTAGATCCAAAGGAGATAATGGGTTAAAGCCATAAACGATTTCAAATGGAGAAAACTTAGAAGATGAATGCATTGAGTGATTATACGCGAATTCTACATGCGGCAAACACTCTTCCCATCACTTAATATTCTTTTTGATTAATGCATGCAACAAAGTAGATAAGGTCCTATTGACCACTTCCGTTTGCCCATCAGTTTGTGGATGACATGTAGTAGAAAACAAAAGTTTCGTACCTAGCTTAGACCATAATGTTTTCCAAAAATAACTAAGGAATTTGGTGTCACGATCAGAAACAATGGTCCTAGGCATACCATGCAAACGGACAACTTCTTTAAAGAACAAACTAGCTACATGAGATGCATCATCTGTCTTATTGCAAGCTATGAAATGTGCCATTTTGGAGAATCTATCTACCACAACAAAGATGGAGTCTCTACCATTTCTAGTTCTAGGTAATCCAAGCACAAAATCCATAAATATGTCAGTCCAAGGATGATAAGGAATAGGTAATGGAGTATACAAACCGTAGGGCTTAACCTTAGACTTGGACTGTTTGCAAGTTACGCATCTTTCACAGATTCTTTCCACATCTCTCTTCATGTGTGGCCAGTAGAAGTGATCTTGCATCACTTTCATGGTCTTAGCAATGCCAAAATGACCCATAAGACCACCACCATGTGCCTCCCTGACTAAAAGATCTCGAATAGAATAATTAGGAACACACAAGTGATTTTTATAAAAGAGGAAACCATCTTGTCTAAAGTAATGATCTTTAGCAAAATTTTCACAAGACTGGTATTTCTCATTGAACTCATTATCAGATGCATACATAAACTTAAGTTGTTCAAAACCTAACAGCTTAGCATCTAAAGTAGAGATTAGAGCATACCTGCGCGACAATGCATCGGCAACAATATTATCCTTACCCTTTTTATATTTGATGACATATGGGAATGTCTCAATGAACTCTACCCACCTGGCATGTATTTTGTTGAGTTTCTGCAGTCCCTTAAGAGATTTTAGGGACTCATGATCAGTATGAATAACAAACTCTTTCGGCCAGAGATAGTGTTGCCATGTTTAAAGAGCTCGGACTAGTGCATAGAGCTCTTTATCATATGTAGGATAATTGAGAGTGGATCCTCCGAGTTTCTCGCTGAAGAATGCAATAGGCTTCTTATCCTGCATTAAAACTGCTCCAATGCCTATCCCTGAAGCATCACATTCAATCTCAAACGTTTTATGAAAATCAGGTAATATTAAAAGAGGAGCATTGGTCAGCTTATCCTTTAAAGCCTGAAATGCTGCTTCCTGTGCATCTCCCCACTTGAACCCAACATCATTTTTAATAACTTCAGTGAGAGGTGCGGCCAATGTACTAAAGTCCCTCACAAATCTTCTGTAGAAACCAGCAAGGCCGTGGAAACTCCTCACTTCACCAACGGTTTTGGGACTAGGCCAATCTCTAATGGCTTTCACCTTGTCTTCATCTACTTTGATTCCATCTGCACTTACCACAAAACCTAGAAACACAAGATTATCTGTGCAGAATGTGCATTTCTTGAAATTAGCAAACAGTTTTTCTTTCCTATGCACATTAAGAACATATTGCAAATGCATAACATGTTCTTCTAGATTTTTACTATAGATCAAGATATCATCAAAGTAAACTACTATGAAAACACCTATATAAGCTCTAAGAACATGATTCATTAACCTCATAAAGGTACTAGGTGCATTTGTTAGCCCAAATGGCATAACTAGCCATTCATATAACCCATGTTTAGTTTAAAGGCTGTTTTCCATTCGTCACCCTCTTTCATCCTAATCTGGTGATAACCACTTTTAAGATCAATCTTAGAGAATATACTAGAACCATACAGGTCATCAAGCATATCATCTAATCTAGGAATAGGGTGGCGATACTTTACAGTGATATTGTTGACTGCTCTACAATCCACACACATGCGCCAGCTGCCATCTTTCTTAGGCACAAGTAGCACAGGAACGGCACAAGGACTCAGGCTTTCTCTAATATGTCCCCTCTCCATAAGCTCATCTACTTGCCTTTGTAACTCCTTTGTTTCCACTGGATTGGTTCTATAAGCGGGTCTGTTTGGCAGAGAAGACCCTGGAATGAAATCAATCTGGTGCTCAATTCCCCGAATTGGTGGCAATTCCTTTGGGCTATCTTCTGGAAACACATCACTATAATCCTGCAAGAGAGCTTTCATTTCACTCGGCAGCACCGGTGCAAGATCAGTCAAGCTTGTTAAAGCTTCCTTAAACACAAACAATAGCATCGGCTGCCTAGATATTAAAGCTTTCTTAACTTCACCAACTTTTAAAAAGAAGTTAGATGACTTAGCTTTGGGTTTTTCCTTCTGTTTGAATTGTTTTTGATCTTCATAAACTTCTTGGGGCGTCATAGGCAACAAGATGGTCTTCCTACCTTTGAAAACAAATGAATGCTTATTAGTAAAACCATCATGAATTACCTTGCGATCTGATTGCCATGGTCTGCCCAGAAGTATATGTCCTGCCTCCATAGGCAATACATCACATAAAACTTCATCTTCATATGTGCCTATGCTCAAAGGAACCATCACTTGATTGTTCACTTTCATCTCGCCTTCATCGTTAAGCCATTGCAACTTATATGGTCTCGGATGCTTTCTTAGATCGAGTCCAAGTCTTTGAACCATAAGCTCACTAGCTACATTGGTGCAGCTTCCTCCATCTATGATGAGACTGCATATCTTTCCTTGCACAAGACACCGAGTATGGAATAGATTCTCTCTTTGCTCTTGTTCCTCGTTTTTACATTGAACACTCAAGGATCTCCTCGCAACAAATAAACTCCCTGAAATAGCTGCTTCTTCTCGTTCAGATAGTATGGAAGAATCATCTCCTTCCTCCTCAGATTCTATATCTCCATTGTCTAATAGAATCATAACCTTTCTGTTGGAGCATTCATTTGCATAATGACGCCTGCCTTGACATTTGAAACACTTGACATCACGAGATCTTGTTGTAGAAGCTTCTGCTTTGCTTTGGTGATTAGTACTGGATGTATAAGGTTTTGATTCCACTTTTGTAGTGGTTACGGGCTTCACATCTTTCTGGTAATTGGGTTTAGTAGTTATAGAACCCACTCCATAGCTTGATCTGGTAGTATTCCTCCTCTTAAGCTGCTGCTCAATCAAAATAGCCTTATGCAACATTTCTTCTATGTCTTCATAAGGTTTCATCTCCAATCTATCCTGAATTTCTCTGTTTAATCCTCCTAGAAACCTTGACATGGCAGCTTCACTATTTTCAGAGATATCAGCTCTAAGAATAAGAGTTTCCAACTCTTGGTATTAATCTTCAACAGATCGGTGACCTTGAACCAATCTTCTAATCTTCTGATGCAACTCTCTTTGGTAATGACTTGGTACGAACCTTTTTCTCATCAGATTCTTGAGCTCATTCCATGATTCAACAGGGAACTCTCTATTACGTCTCCTAGAAGTAACAATTTGATCCCACCAGCTGAGGTCATAATCGTAGAACTCAGTTGCTGCAACTTTCACCTTGTTGATTTCTGTGTAATGTTGACAATTGAAAACCAACTCTATCTTCTTCTCCCACTCTAGATAAGCATCAGGATCATTCTTGCCATGGAATGGAGGAATACGTAGCTTAACACCTCCAAATCCATCTTGAATCTGGTTCTTATCTCCATTTGATCGTCTCGGCTTTCTATTGTTGCTCCTTGATGATCCACTTTCACGGCCGTAATACTCATCAGCTTCTTCATCTCTTAGCGTTGTTTCTTTTTCTTTTTCTGGATCTCTCTCTCGTGACTTTCCATTTCTCCTTTTCCGAGTTTCCTTGTCTTGTTTAGAATCAGATTGGCGTAGAATCTCTTGCCTGAATTCATCCATTTGAGCAGTCATCAACTTCTTCATCTCACCCATCATAGCTTCCATCATTAACTTGTTTTGCACCATGGGGTTGGATTCGTCTCGACTATCAGACATATTTTCCTGCAACAGAGAACAAACGAATCACCAGTACGAGTTGCCAATTGTTCATGAATTAGAGGTGACTCTTCGTGTGACACACGAAATCATCAACCCTAGATCTACGAATTTAAACTTAGGCGTGCAAATGATCAGATCGATAGAAGAAGAATAAGATGAACAGATGATAATGATAATTCTGGATTAATATTCAACTCTTGATCTATCAATCCTAATATGAGATTTATGAAACGATTTTACACAATAACTAAAACTATCGGTATGAGTTCTCGCGGAAGAACAAAATATGAATCGATCAAAAGGAAAGAAACAACCTGATGAGGAATCGATGTCGTGCAGAGAATGGAGCTCTGATACCACTTAATGTACTCCTAGAAAGGAATTGCCCTTGATCTACACTCTCTGGACTGAAATGGAACGGATTGATCCCGCAAACGATTGGATTTATTGCGAGAAAGGTGGATACGAATGGTCACACAAGAGATTGCGGAGGATCTCTTGATTTACCGAGTGATCCAATAGATATAACACACTAAAGGATCGTTTGCTTGAGAGATATGACACACTAACAAGCTAAGATGTTCGAAGAACAAATGATCTTACTTAGAAAAGATTTTTGATTGAAAGAAAGATGAAAACTCGACAAAGAGTCTACGAGAGCATATAAAGAACAACAAAGACGATCTAGTCAAAGTAGCAACTCCCGAGACTAAACTAATTAAGACTAGAAATAACATAAGTTTGAATTCGAAATATAGAAGATAATTTGCCCCTCCTTAGTCGAATTCTTCTTCAAATGGATTTGGATCTCGCCATAGCTTAGTGGACTAGATGTGGTGATTCAACCTTGCCTCATTAAAAACCTATCTTAAGAAAACCCAATGGGACAAAACTTGAGATAGGGAAAAAGAGTGCAAAGTTGAATCACAAGTCCACTTAGCTATCTTGGAATTGGATTACAACTAGTGCAGAAGTAACCATCTCTTTTCCCTCTTGACTTAGATATCGTTGCTTGAGAAGTGCTCATATTGCTTAATTGAGCTTCTTATATTTTTAACGAGTCATTGGACCACTCGGTACAAGCAAGGCATCATCATAATCATATTGACCTGCTTCATGATCCTCGGCTACAAGCTTTCCATCCTCAGGTTCAAGCACCATGCTTTCCATGCTATCCATGCTCACATCACATAGAGACACGAACTTTCATTAATAAAATGAGTAAATATGTAACGAATGCTTCTCCTTCCACCTTTAAGAGTATATAATCTGTATAACTAGTCTCAACATTCCATCTTTTCTGTCTTAGCATTTTGGACATATATTGCCGTTTTGGGTCTTAGTTAGACCATATACTAGGCAAAATCTCGTTTTTCAAATTCTCATTAGGACTTTGAGGTTTCTTCAAAGAAATGAGTAAACAAGTAATGGATGCTTCTCATTCCTCATTTAGGAGGCTCTAGTTCCCATTTCTAGTCTCAACACTCCATATTGTCTGTTTTACTCCATAACGGTCCGTTCTTAGCATTTTGCCCATATATTGCCGTTTTGGGTTTGAATTAGACCGTTTACTAGACAAAATTCCGTTTTTCAAATTCCCATAGGGATTTTGTGGTTTCTTCAAAGAAATGAGTAAACAAGTAGAGGATACGTCTCATTCCTCCTTTAGGAGGCTCTAGTTCCCATTTCTAGTCTCAGCAATCTATATTGTTTGTTTCACTCCATAACGGTCCATTCTTAGCTTTTTGGCCATATATAGCCGTTTTGGGTCAGAATTAGACCGTTTACTATACGAAATCCCATTTTTCAAATTCTCGTAGGGAGTTTGAGGTTTCTTCAAAGAAATGAGTAAACAAGTAATGGATTCTTTTTATTCCTCCTTTAGGAGGCTATAGTTCCTATTTCTAGTCTCAGCACTCCATATTGTTTGTTTTACTCCATAACTGTCCGTTTATTCAATTT